>JAESUZ010004628.1:1255000-1855000 GCA_017311185.1 Proteles cristata cristata
TCCAGAAAATTCTCTCCCTCCTCCATGCTGGGATATCCACCGCCAGGTAGCAAACTCCTACTCCTCTTTCATGTCACTTCAAGGGCAGACTTTCTAGTCTGGAAAAGCCTCTCCCAATGCCATCTCTGATTTCCAACTTTGAAATGCATCAACCCATTCATTTGGCAAACATTTCTTCATATACACATGCATTCAAAGGGCCATCATTTAAGCCTTGCCAAATACTATACAATATTCTAGGTACTTTACATATTTTTTAAAATTTTATGTGTTACGCTCCTGTAGTAAAATATTATCTGCTTAACAGAGAAGAAAACTAAGGCTTAGAGGAATCATGTGCTCGGTCATGGAAGTCAAGAACGGTAGAACCAGGCTCTGGAGCCCATGTTCTTTGCTCAGTGGCCTGCCACTGTTCTGCACACCAGCAGTGAACTTGAGGGTTTCCTCTATGCCAGCCCTTGTATTACATGTTAAACATTTGTCATTCTGTTTGGACTTTAACACAAATTGATGACCAAGGCACTGTTATTACTTACATACACATATCAGGAAACTGAGACTTCCTGAGACTAAATGACTTGAGGAAGGTCACCCAGCTGGCAAGTGGCCCAGAGGGCATGTGCCCTCAGGACTATCCTGTCCTGAGCCAGAGTTCCTCTCTATCGTGATGTTGCCTATGTTCCACATTTAAACTGCTCGTTGACTGAACACCTACGGCCACATAGAGGTACCTTATCACTGTGTGCCAATTGCTACTAAGTACTTAGTAAATACAAATTTATTTGAAACCACATAAAGAGTAGCTAATAAATACGCCCAAAATATAAAATACTGATCAAAATGACCCTATCTACTCTTTACATTCACATATTGTAAGCTGAAATAGTTACCTCCAGTGAGGTTTTCAATTTTACAGAGGATAAATCAAACCAGAAAACCAAAGTTAAAGGAGAACACTGTTTTTCTGTCATGTATAGAGCTTTAAACACCATACCTTTCCCCTCCTCCCCAGGTTCAGGGAAATCATAAATCTTTCCATCAGATTAACGGAACTGTAGGGATTGCCCTTGAGAGCACTCCACAAAAAATGACAAAAGTAAGATCAGTCTGTGTTCACAAATTAAAAGACTTAACTTTGCACATAGAGTATTAGATCTGTTATAGAACCTTAAAAGTATGGGAAGAAAAAGGAAAAGAACAGTTAAGGGACAACTTCCATTTCTGTATGAAAAGCTGGAAGCAAACCTAATTAACCAAACACAAAGCCTCAGGCAAAGGAGCTGCTATCACACTCTTTGCCAAATAAAATGAACTTCACCTTTTAAAGGCTCCAACTCTATTAAAATAAGTTATTAAACAGGAAGACATGTGAAATCCAAGCCTTTTAATGATATAGTGATCAGGCAAACAAGTACAATTGCTTCATTCATCAGCAAGTGAATCGAGAAGAAATACCTTGTGATCGTTACAGCAGAGTCACATAAATAGATTTGATGCCATGTAAAATCACGCAGACACATTTCCTAAACTGGACCTGTACAGGGATCAGGTTAGGCATAGGTAGTCATAACAAGACAACATATCTGGTCCCATTTTCAATTCGAGACTTGTTTACCAGTACACTTTCTGACAACAGCATTCATTGAAAACAGCTCAGTTTTCTCAGCACTGTGGTTCGGGCTGTAATGGAAAAAGTTCCAACACGTCCCGTGTACAACTGGGCCTTGAAACCACTCAGGGAAATGAAAATAGTGTCACAGGAAGAATACTCAATATATGGGAAACTATAAGCCAGCGCTGAATTTTGTGGGTCAGAGGAGAAAAGTCTTCAAATGCTGAGGTAGGTGTCAAAAGCAAGAGGAGACGACAGAATTAGCACCAGGTTTTACATTTCTAATGGGATTGGAAAAAGTCCAAGAGCAGGCATGGATGAGTAAGTCAACTCTGAAAGGTTGAGTTGGATTAAGCTAAGCACTTTATTCTAAAAGCTAGCTCCTAACTCCTTCACAACTTGAATTAGAGAATGGAGACACAACGAGAAATTAAACAATGTTGGGTTAGTTCATTTTTATTTCCTTATCCAACATCTTCAAGATTAGTGGAGAAGGAAAGAGACCTACTAAAACCCAAGGAGGCACCATGATGTCAAAAAAATCAACAGCTTTGGCTTACAGGAACGAAGACTAATTCTCATTCCAGAACTTTTTTACTTTTATGATCTAGGGCAACTTAATTAGTATTGCTAAACCTCTAGGTAAGTTTTCTTATTCCCAAGATGGGGGCAAAAAGACTCCATTCATACTTTTTTTGAAAACAAAATTTTTACAATAATGCTTTTCTCCTTTTCCTCGATGCTGCTTCTCCAGGTCTAGAGAAGGTAGACATAGTCTGCTCTGAGATAGTATGAGTGGTTTCTTGGACATTTGTCAGGTGTTTCCCCAACTACACTTGAGAGCTAAATATTTTGTGATCTGTTCATGTTTTTTGATCTATTAAAGGACAGGAGAAATGAGAAAGCCTAGAGCGAGGTATTTTGATGTTCTTGTTAGAATCCCTGGGCCTCTGTTCTTACTTATGGGATGCTTCACTAAAGTCTATACCAGGTTTGGTCTGCCTACAGTCAACCATTCTTGTGGGAAATGATGGTTCTCAGTCAGAGGATACCCATTTTTGAGACCATCTGTTTGGCTTTTCTTTCATTGCATTCAATTATACACTTTCTCTTTTGAGTTCATTCTCTTTTTAACCCTGTTGTGTGTGTTAATGTGTGTGTGTGTACACAGGTATGTTTAGTTAACTTGGTGTTTCTGAAGTTGAAAATCTGCAATCAAGTTTCATCTGTAGTCTTACCCAGGACATTTCCCATTGCTTTCATTATGATCAATTCATCTGTCATGTCTGCAAGACTTCCCCAACTCAATCCACTCTTCCAAATAGATTAGATGTCCTTTTTATGTGATTTTCTAATACCTTGAACACATCTTTAGTGTTGTGTTCCCCAAAGCACAGATGTTGTTATATTCATTTCTGCACTAGGCTGTGAGCTCTTTGAGGGCAAGAATCATCTGATTCTCCTCTTTGTAACCTGGGTTTAGTTGTCCGGCATGTAATGAGGTGGCTCAGTATGTAAGAATGCAAGATACTTATCTAGAAGCAACAAAAATGTCAGCCTTTGTATTGACATTTAAATAGTAAATATTATATCACCTATCAAAGCAAAAGATTTCATTTATTTTTTATTCTTTTTTTTTTTAATGTTTTATTTATTTCTGAGAGCGAGCGAGCAGGGGAGAGTCAGAGAGAGAGGGACACACAGAATCTGAAGCAGGCTCCAGGCTCTGAGCACATAGCCTGATGCAGGGCTCAAACCCATGAACCATTAGATCACGATCTGAGCTGAAGTCAGACGCTTAACCAAGTGAGCCACCCAGGTGCCCCAGATTTCATTCATTCTTGCTTTAATGCTTCGCCAACTTATTCTCCAATGTAAGAGTCCCTCCATTGTCCCAGGATTTCTCTAATCGTAAACCCCACAAACCATCTTAGGCATTATCTCTAGGGATCAATTCTTTCAGGTTCTTTACTTAGCCCATTAAATGTACATTTACTCTATGCTTGCATGTTAACAATTCCGTCTTAATCTCTCCCCTTAATGTTTAAGTCTAAAGAGAAAAACAACTCAAAAAATGCTCAGCATTGAACAAAGGAAACCTAAGTACTACTCAAAATATGATGCCAGAGACTTCGGCCCAAGCATCCTATTTAGTAAGCAAGTGTTCTCCCTCTGGGCAAAGTCCATCTGTAAGAGTGCTCCTGGGTACTAACTTGAGCAGAACTATTCAGCATTTTATTGCATACAGCTCAACTTTGACAAAGGCAAAATCTTGTTTAGCCTCTAATTCATAAAACCTCCTAATTTACACATCAGCCGTACTTTTTTTGTGATGCCCACTGGGATAATTATAGTGGTTGTTTCACTTCTGTCTGCTTTATTTAGATAATAAGCCCAAAAGGCCAGGAATGTCTTCGCAATTTCTATCTATAGCACTAAATACAATATGTGTGAATAACATTTGTGAAATATTAATACTAGGTTTTTAATATCTTTTTATAACAAATCTTTACGAATAGTCTAGAGGCTATGTTAGAGTCGAGTTGTTTATTTTCTTCTTGAGATTTCTATATTGACTTCAACGTGAGAAATTATAGGCCATTAGTGTATCATTTAGAATTTCCTCTACTCAAACATTTTTAGCAGTACATGACTGGTACTTAATTCTACATTTGAATCATGCATATGATTTTCTCTAGATCCAATGTCAGTAATTTCATAAAAATTTGTCTAAGGGATAGCTCCCTAGTAAGAGCATTCTTTGGGCTTTTCCTTTGTCAAACATTGTTTTAAGTGATTTACAGACCAAAAAAACATCAATAAGTATTTTAAAATTTGTTCAGTATCTCACAAGTCAAGAAGAGGCAAATCCAGGATTTGAGCACAGATTGATTGCCAAGTGTATGGTCTTCATCACCACATCCCAGACCAGGTTTATACTGTAGTAAGTGAGGAGGTACTTTAGTTTTAAAAAAATGGAGTTAAATCACAAAAACTATTAAACTTCATGGTAGTACTTATAGCCTTAGATTTATCAGTTTTAACACTTTTAATTACTAATAAAACCTCATAATTTGTTTCATAAGATAAATTCCATACCAACATATAGAACTTACTATTTTTTATTTTTATTAATATATAAATGCTTTATTTTGAGAGAACATGAGAACATGCACTTGTGAGCATGCAGGATAGGGGCAGAGACAGAGAGAAACAGAGAATCCCAACCAGGCTCCACACTGTCAGCACAGAGCCAAAAGAGGGGCTCCATCCCACAAACCATGAAATCATGACCTGAGCCAAAATCTAGAATGAGATGTGGAGCAGACTGAGCCACTCAGGTGCAACATGTGTAAATGCTATTATAGGGCAATAATACCCTTGGAAAACTTGGGAAAAATAAAAATATTTTATTAATGAAATCTCCATATTAACGTCTTGGTAGTAACTAAACAAGCATGTTTGCCTACGCGTGCACACACAAACTCCTTTAAGCTTTTTATTTTCCACATTTTACTTCACCTCCTTCCTAGAGTGCTAAAGATTATTAAAAATGCCCACTTATTTTCCACCTGAAGAATTCTGTTTGTATTATTTTCTGTATGTTGGATTCAATCACCCAGCAAATATTTATTGATTGCAATGTTCGTGGTGCTCAGCATACACCAGTAAGATAACAGAAGACAAGTTCCTTGTGGATCTTACACCCTACTATCAGAAGACAGACAACAAAAAATAGATATATTGACTAAGTAACTTCTCTAGTAGGTAAAAAAGGGACATATGCTATGGGGGAATAAAAGAACAAAAGAGATCGGTTAGTTGATAGAAAGTTCTGGGCAATGAGAATTGATTAAATAGGGTGGCCTGAGTGGTATCTTTGAGGACGATGACTTGAAGGAAGAAGAGGAGTCAGCCATGCAATAATAGAAGGGAAGTACATTCTAGTCAGTGAAGAATATTTTAATTACTTAAAACTGATTGTAAAAGCTTATTCTTGTTAGAGAAAACTTGAACTATAAAAACCTAGATTGATCATTCATCAGCCCAAGATGGTAATCATTTCTCTTCAGCAAATAGACTCTGGCTAGAAGCATATCTGAGGTAAGAAATTCACCAGGTTTTCCTGTGAACCAAGAGAGGTACTCAGTTGGCAACCGTGAGAGCAAGAAGACCACCGGCAGGTGTGCTCCTGAATTGATGGCATTTACTATTATTATAAATTGAAAAAGAATTGGTAACAAGTTGAACTTCACCAAAGGTAAGGTCTTAAAAATGGTGAGAGAGCATACTACAGGGACATGCAGTAAAGAAAGTAGAAATAAAGAAGTGGCCAGAACTTGACGGGAACAGTAGTCAACAAGACTTCCATGATGGATAAAAGTGGGTCTGTTAGAGAAATGCAGTCTGCAGCTCAGATGGAGAACCATCCCCACCATGGGGCCAGAGATGGGAAGAGTAATTTTAGGAGTCAGCTCCTAGATTTACAGTCCTCTCAAGGGTAGAGAGAGAGGACTCTTTGTGGGCTAGAGAAAGACCTATCTTTTTCATGCAGATGTAAATGGGGCAAAGCCTAGAGCCCTCCATTAAAAAAAAAAAATTGGAAGCCGATTTTTGAAATCCCTGAGCTTTAACTGAAATCTGAACAAGTTGACATCAAATTGATTCAGGGTTAGGTAAGCAGCTTTCAAGGTCTAGAAACTATGCCTGGAAGACACCTCATGCAACATAATAATGCACCGTGATCTGAAAAGGGCCATCTGGAATTATAAACCAAGTAAGTAATGCTTTGAAGACTTCATAAGATTTCATGAACCTCTGTAAATGCCCCAAATTGCAAATTTCTGATTTGTGATATTGTCATTTATTTCTCAACTCAGAGTATTACTTCCTCCAAGAAGCTGTCTCAAATCCCTTACTACATAAACTTGCTTGATATTACAATCTCATGGGATTTCTAGAACTGTAATGGAAATATTAATTATGTAACAGTGATTTACACAGCAGGTATCTCCTTCTAAAATAAAAGTTTCATAAGGCCAAGAGCCAGATTTGTTGACCTTACTTCCCATAGTTTCCCCAGTACTTAGCCGAATATCTGGATAAAACAAACACATAATAAATGTTCCTCAAATGGGTAAATGAGGACATCCGGGAAACAGAGGCTTAGAGTGATTCTGATGTAAAATGTAGCCAATCATTTTAGTGGGCTACAGCATAGGAGTGTGGTCAAGAGAAAAGAAAAAAACAAAAGGAAGGCTAGTTGACAAGAGATAACAGAAGACCCAATGTCTACAGAAATAAAGAAAATGTACGGATTTCAATAATTTACAACATTGTTGTTCCTTTATGGCTCACAGAGGGACAATATAGTAGACATTTATCTGAATAACAGTATCTGTATTTTTTCCCAAAAATTAAATTTTGGTAATTAAATTAAAATTCATTCTCCGTAATATGCATTAACTTAATAATTTGAAGGCAGGCTTATGAGCCCAAAACCTGCCATCAAATCACTGGAGTAGCTTCTGAGTTCTATCCTTTACTAGCTGGACTAGCTACTTCATTACGATTTCCTCATCTGCAAAATGGGGATAGTAGTTAAGACTGGAGTTATATTACATATGTAAAGGGCTTACAGTAGTACCTGGCGTAAGTTAAACTGGTAGACATTTATCATTTTATTTTTTCTCTTATCTACATACTTTTAATAATGTGAACACTACAGACCACCCTGCTACTATCTAGACATTTGACAATGAAATGTGAAATGCTTATCTGCCCTAGAAAAGACCCTTAGCATCTGGTAATTTCTTTCCTCTCTTAATGAGCTTTATCTTTTTTTATATTAACTTTATGACAGTACATTTCTACAAATTCTACTTGTAGAAGTAGACAAAGATATAATCTTTTAGGTATTATGCATTGAATGCTACTTATTATGCTTATAATTACCAAATTCATTGTAATTATACCTCTTAAATCAATCTGACAGTCAGTTGACTTTAAAATAAAGTGATTTTCAAAGTTAACGAATGAAACAATTCAGCCCAGTTAACAGATGTTAAAGAAAAATGAACATATACAAACCTTTTAAATATACTTCACATTCACATTGTTTCTAACATTTACACGGTATGTCATAGTTTTTTTTAACTCTGAAGTAGGAATGTGTGAAGCAGCATACTATTAGGCACAAGGTAAGTGATCAATAAATATTGATTGAATGAATAAATGGCTGAATGGCTAATTCCTATGTGGTGGGCTAAGCAGCTCATAGAATGATTGAGATCTGTCAGTAATGAATATAGTACTCATAACTCTGTCATAGGCTCTTGGTATAAACATGTAAGGGAAATTATGGAAGAATGGATTTAAAAATGTTTTTTAAATCTTCCATTGGGATCTAGGACTTTCTTTTTCTACTAGTTGAAATTAGGATTGATTAAATGGAAGTCAGAAGAAACACACTGTCTGTGCCCAACGGTATCCATCGTATCGATATTCTCATCTAAATATTTTTCATCAAGGGATGGCAGTCTGTGTTGATTTGTCTATGTACTTTATAGCACCGTGCTTTGTGAAAGCAGTAAGAGTAACAATCTCACATGGGTATCATAATAAATAACGACATAGTCAAACGCTATTGGATATGAAGATATCACAAGCTTTATTCATGATGCATGACATAACGAAGAGGAGGGTCTCTGGTCTATAATTGTTCCATTCCTGTGATAAAGTGCTTTTACAGGGTAGACGAGGAAGACCGGAATCAGGCAAGGCTAGGGGGGCACACGAATAAGTAGCAGTCCTGCTTCAACTTCCACTCTGGCACAGTCCTCCTTGGAGACAGCCTAGAGAGTGCACTTCTCTCCTCTGCTGTGACTGTGCCTGGGAGCACCAGGGATTAGCACAGGGGTCTCCGAGGACAAAACACAACACTGGCACAGCACAATCATGAATACAGTCAGCCTGTGCACAGTCCTCTGCCACTGCGCTGTGTGTGCATGGCTGCAGCCACGTCCTGACTATGTCAGGAAGGATGTAAGGCACTCGAGCTGAACATTTATCAAGTCCTGGCTCTACTCTGTGGCCCAGTCATGATTAAATGATCAAGAACAACCTTTTTTTTTTTTTTTTAATTTTTTATTTCTAGGAGAGAGAGAGAGACAGCATGAGCAGGGGAGGGTCAGAGAGAGAGGAAGACACAGACTCTGAAATAGGCAGAGCCCGATGCGGGGCTCGAACCCACGAACCGCGAGATCATGACCTAAGTGAAAGTCGGACGCTTAACTGACTAAGCCACCCAGGCGCCCCAAGATCAACCTTTTCTAAGCCCTGTTGGTTACTCTGAACCACAATTTGGCCATTAGATTTATGACTTTTTCCCCATGTCCATATCCCTGCTGAGCTTCCAAGTTTATGTAGGATGGGGATCTTGTTTATTGCCACTTACACCCCCCTTCTAGGGATTCAGTGGGTTTCAAAAATTTAAGGGGGCATTTTCTACTACCAGTCCCTCACTTCCCCCACTGATCTCACTGCATGACCTTACTCAAGCCTACTGGCAGGTCTACATGGAGATACCAGAGACATGAGTTACCCTCAAGTGGACATGACACTTTCCAGGTTTTACTATTTATATACAAAATTTGAAAGACCATGGGAAATAAGGCACACTTTTACACTCTTCTGTTTCATACACATGATCAGAGTCATACTATTGACCTTAGATTCCTTGCTGCTCTGCTCTATTACTTGTTAGGATGCCTGTTCATTACTTGCTGTTGGACCTCTGTCACTGACACATTCACCATCTTAATAATCATCATCTGGTACCATATTTTCAAATCATATAGACTGCTCACTGGGTTAAACTTATTTGGACTTTTTTTCTCTGCTTTAGTAACACTGGACAGGCCATGCCCAATCATAACATCACATAGAAATAGAGATGTTGCCATCATATTAAAGTAGTATATATATATTATATACTTAATATATATTAAGATACCATGGCATGTAAATACTATTGAAACTACTCGATGTAGTTTCCTATATAATCTAACAATAAAGGAGTCTATTTCTTGCTCTATTTTAAGCTCCTAAAGTTGAGACTGAAAGCATTGGAGGGAAACTATGTTTTCCAGGGCTCCAAGGTCAGTTTTTCATGAATAATTCTTTCACCGTAGTTACTAACAAGTCAGCAAGTTAACAAGCTCCCCTAGAGTGAATTACATACTCCCTATTCACCTATGATTTTGTTTCCACTTAAGTATCTCTCTTTTTTCCCCTCTCTCAAAGTGCAGATACAGGATGAAGGTAAAGGAGCTGAAGAGTAATTAGAACTTGATCCCACAGATGATCAAACACAACCTTTAACAGTTGTTGCAGTTGGGACCATATAGAACAGTGACTAAAATATATAACAAGAACTAAGTTGTCTTTTTAAAAGGAATAGCTCTCTGCTTATGAGAAAGTGGTATTAAAAGGAAAGCTCTGGTTAAAAAGAAAACCTATCATAGCATCCTGACATGGCCAATGTCCAATACTTCCCAAGATTCTTTTTATCTCAGACATCACTAAGGTAACATTTCTCTGATGGTTTGGCCACCCTTCAGTCACAGGAAAATTCAGGACATTTCTACTGCTTCACACAGCAAGATTTCCAAATCTTTCTGGAGAATAAGAGTTACTAAGATATGAAAAATTGAGCCATAAAACTGCACTGTGTGAAATACAGGAGAAAATCTGAAAACGGTAACATATTATAATCAAGCCCAATTCAAATGCAGGCAAAATTTAAAACAATGCACTAAGCCAGTTTTCAGTGAATGGCTTCACTTACACAGTGTGCGGTTGCATTCCAGGCATATCCTCAGAGAAGACTCACAAAGGCTTTCCTGGAAGAAGATATTAAAGTTCCATCTTGACAAAGAAAACTGAGAAGAGAGCAAGGTCGGTTTTCTTTATTTTTCAAAAATGTCATTTCATTTCTCAGGTTCCCTACGGAAGTCATCTTATGTAAGACACTATATTTCAACAACAACAAAAATAATAATAATACCTCAGTGTATTTACCTGCCTAAATAAGGGTATTGTAATCTTTTATGTTTAGGTCTTAAATTAGCTTATGTTCATTATTAATATTAAAAGTGTTTTATAGAACTTCTGATTAAGATAGCATAGAATTTTCCAAGAAAATACATTTCAGAGTCTTTTTTTATGTATTAACAAAATTCCCAGCATCTGCTTGTTTTACTAATGGTTACCTCTGTTATAAAAGTTTAAAGTTATGAATGCATCATTAGTGGAACAGCAAAAATCAGTTAACAGTATTTTTATATTACATAACCTGTAATGCTTTTCTGAGTGTTTTTAAACATGGTGCTGTATCGCCCTATTTTCTTCTGTATGATCAAATTTAAACATCCAGTAGGTATCTAACTTTGCTACAGGACAAGTGCTAGGAATGTGAAGACTAAAAAGACAAAAGCGTGCACTGTCCAGTTTGGAAACCAAAACAAATAAACCTAGCACAAGAAACAAGCCCACAATAGGTATGTTAATAAATCACATGGAAGGTCCCAGGAGGAGAAATTAATTTTACCTCTTATAAGTAGCTATCCTACATTTTTATAGAAAGGTGAAAATTTTTAAACAAAGTCTGAAGATGTTGATAGAAATCCAGAGAAACACAGGGTAGGGAAAGAGATTTTCTGAAGGCTCAATCAAATCAAAGACACAGCATTTCAAGGGACGGGATAAAATGAGAATGAAGAAAACTTGTTAAGAGAGGAGATTGGTCATTTGTGTCCTTACATCCCTATCTGATTTACATACTTCAGATAGAAGCCACTGAAAGTTTCCAAGTAGGATAATCACATATGAACTTCAGAAACAGAACTCAGCAGCAGCTGGAGGTACTTTGAACACCTCCCACTCAATCCACTTCCATCTTTGCCTTCTACTCCTTCAATTCTAAGGCCAATGCATCTACCTCTGCTCTAATCCTAAGAGTACATAGAGGGAACTTGACCCATCCCTGGTCTCTTCTTGCTTCTACTTTCAACCTTGTCTTTTCCATTAACATTTCCTGGTAAGGATTTCATTACCAAGTATGAATTCAATTCTAGAAGGAACACATTTTAAAAAATAATGGGAACACAGTAAACCCCCCCCAGGTGCATTCCCCCCTCAACACAGCAAACTTTGAAAGGAGGCAGTTATGAGGAAGAGGGAGATAGAGTATTATTGTTCATATTTCCATTGTCTGTCTCTCCCACGGTTTTAGAGCTGTTTGTGTCATTTTAGCTGGTGGGCTAGGGGAAGTGACCAGAACAACTCAAAATATGGAAGAAGATGCCTATTTGATGAGCTTGGTTTTTCTTTCTAGCTGCGTTCAAAATGAACAGCTAAACTGGATATGCTTTTTAAAAGTTTGTTGGAATTAAATGTATTTATTCTTTGATTATAGCTCAATAAATGAAATCTCCTGTCGTAGTCTGGAGAATCTTACAATTGTCTTGTTCTCCTCAACACACCCCCACAGTACATTCTGACTCTCTTCTTAGTAGCAATACAGAGTAGGAGGCAAATACATGAAGCCAGCATGTCTGTCTGCTGTGGGGGGTCTGTCGAATGTGGGACTTCATAATCAATGGGTCTAAGTCCCCTCCATTTTCTCTCCTGTAAATACAACCAACAGCTATGATTTTAATTCATTCTTGCCCTCATTTATAATGAATTAAAATTTCCCTTTCCAAATTAAAAAAAAAAATCAGTGGTAGAAACCCTAATTAAATTTTACACACACGCGCGCACACACACAAACAATACCACTGCAGGAAAGCATGCTCACAAGATTGAAATAAAAAACTGATGACAGAAATAAGCAATGATTCTCAGATATTGTTTAAAAAAATGAAAAATTACCAGAACCATTCCTCTCCTGTATTTGTTACACATTATGAAATTTAATGAAGCTTTTCTAAGTGCTAAAATAAACTTTATGACACTTTTAATTCCAGAACTTCAGGATGAAAAAGTGGATATTTTTGAGCAAACAGCACTAGATACAATTTAAAAAATGGTTATTAACTTCATTACTCACAAAACAAAAATATTTTAAAAACCAATGTCATCAGTACCTTTTTCTCATCTCAGTTTGAGGATTATGCAAGTACAGAAGTCATTTTCTTTTTAAAAATTTTTTCTTCATGTTTATTCATTGTTGAGAGAGAGGGGAAAAAGAGAGAGAGAGCAAGAGCACTCAAGTGAGGGAAGGGCAGAGAAACAGAGAGGGAGACACAGAATCTGAAACAGTCTCCAGACTCTGGGCTGTCAACACAGAGCCAACTAAGACTTTAACTCATGAGCCATGAGATCGTGACTTAACACGAAGTTGGATGCTTAACCAACTGAGCCACCCAGGAGCCCCCAGAATCATTTTCAAAGTATACAATCAGTTCTTCATATTGTTAACATTTATATTCTCTATAAACTTCTAAACCTATAAATTAAGTATTAACCTAAGGTAGCCATAACTTAGATGAATCTGTGTTAGCCATAAGATATATCACACATTTTTAAGTGTAATGACAGTTTGTAAGTATTATGACATAGCGTCACAATTATTTTACCAGTTACTAAGCTTAGCATTCACGGTTGAAAGCACTCAATCATTGAAAATGAGAAGCAACTGTGGCAAAACACCCAGCAGCTCCAAGTCTGGGGATGAGAGTAATTGGTCATGTCCTTTTATTTATGGTGAAAAACAGCAAGGCTCCTCCTTGAGTTTATCTCAAGAATAAACTCCTTGAAAGTTTATCACTAGCAACTTGTAACTTCACGTAGCCTCCACCCCACAGATCACACTCACTGTAAAATCGGACTAAGAGAGGATACTAATGACTTCTAAAATTGATAATATACATCTGGGCACCAAATACAGCTTTTGAGCACTCCAAGAAGAGCCAGAGCAGAACAATAGGTCATCAGGGGAAACTACTAAACCAATTCAGTTCAATAATTGAAAATAATAATGAGAATTCAAAAAATGTTACAAGAACATTCTATATTTTACCAATTAGGACATCCCTTAATTCGAGGTATTATGTAACAAAGAGAGGACGTAGCAGGGAATCAAGTATACACTCTGAAACAATTTTTCATGAATATTTTATACAGGATACTCAGTATTTTTCAGCAATTCTAATTGTCCAATGTTCTTCGCTCTCCAAAGTTGTAAGCAATCAATCAAGACCTTTTAAATTTTGGAATTTTTGATTCCATCTAAAAATCCAGTAATACAAATTACTCAAGATGGTAAATCTAATGAATCATGCTTCTGGTCTCTGTAAAAATCAAATATTTCTATCCATGCTTCAATGAAATATAAGCTGCATACAATGAAAGCATGTACAGCTTAGTATTTAGGAAAATAGACGCCTTTGTATGAACAGCACTCGATCAGGATATAGAATATTCGTTGCACCCCAGAAAGTTCCCTTGTGCCCATGGTACCTGATACTCCCACCCCACTCTCCATCTCTGCAGATTATTGTTCTGCTTTCTGTCCTTGCAGTTTGCCTTTCCCAGAATTTTCTATCAGTAGAATCATACAGTATGCAATGCTTTGTGTTTGGCTTCTTTAACTTTGTGCAATGATGTCGAGATGTATCCAAGGTGTATGAATATTAATAATCTGTTCCTCTATAAAAGCTGAGAGCATCTCATTCTATCCCTATTCTACAGTTTACTTGGGAGAATTTCCGGTTTTTGTTATAGAGCTTCCAAGAACGCTTGAAACCAAAACTTTGCATCAACTTTTGGTTTTATTTCTTTTGGAGGGATACCTAGTGCTGGGGTCCTGAGCCACAAGGAAAGTGCTTGCTTTACTCGATCAACTGTTGCACAAAGCAGTCATTCCATTGTGCATTTGTACCTGGAATATAGGGAATTTCTATTGCTCTGTATCCTTGCCAGCATCTGTTACTGTTAGGCTTTCATTTTACTCATCCCAGTGGGTGTGATTTCATTAGAAGTTTTCATTTACATATATCGAATGATGTTAAGCATGTCTTCATGAGCTCGTCTGCCATTTCCTATATATTCTAGAGTGAACTGTCTACTGAAATAATTAGGTTAAATTGTACAGGCATATATATACTAAGCACAACATTTTATCTCTTTTACATAGATTTTTTTCCCAGTCTGCATCTTGTCTTTTAATTTTCTAAGCAATGTATTGTGAAGAATATATTTTAATTTTTTCAAGTCCAATTTATCATTTATTTTCCTTTTATAAGTGCTTTTGCTTCACCTCAAGTCACAAAAATCTTTCTTTACATGTTATGAATTATGTCTATAAACCAGATTAAATTTATTTTCTTTACAGGTGATGCAATGATTGGGGCTTACTCTTTCCGTATGGATCTCCAATTCTTCCAGCATCATTTGTTGAAAATGGTAGCATTTCTGTATCAAATGACTTTGGCTCCTTTATCAGATGTCAATTCACCATATTCACAGACTTTATTTTCTTCATTGACCTATATAAATATACTTGAACTCCACATTGTCTTGATTAATGTAGTAATTTTTAAATGTAGTATATGGCAAGAGTTGAAATGAAATATTGTAGCCTTTCAACTTTATTTAAAAACTATGTTCTGGGCACCTGGCTGGCTCAGTTGGTTGGGCTTCTGACTTTGGCTCAGATCATGGTCTCATAGCTTGTGGGTTCAAGCCCCACATCAGTCTCTGTGCTGACAGCTCAGAGCCTGGAGTCTGTTTCAGATTCTATGTCTCCCTCTACTTCTACCTCCCTCACTTGAGCTCTGTCTCTCTTTCAAAAATAAATAACCATTAAATTTTTTTAAATCCCTATTTTCCTTGGGGGTGCTTGGGTGGCTCAGTTTTATTTTTTTTTTTGAATTCCTCATGGCTTTATTTAAAAATTAATTTTAATGTCTATTTTTGAGAGGGAGGGAGAGAGAGAATGTGAGCAGGAGAGGGGCAGAGAGAGGGAGACTCAGGATACAAACCAAGATCTAGGCTCTAAGCTATCAGCCCAGAGCTGGACATGGGGCTTGAACTCAGGTACCATGAGATCATGACCTTGGCTGAAGTGGGACACTTAACCCACTGAACCACTCAGATGCCCCACCTCATGGCTTTCTTTATTGGTCCTCTGATTTTTCCCAAAGACTTGAGGTATCATTAGGATATAGTATTAGTGCTAATTTTCCATTATTTAGATATAGTGAAAACTCAAAGGAACATATTTTAAAAAGTATTCTTAAGATCCTGACTCAGAGGCAGGTGTGAAAGCCCCACAGAAATGGTGTATTAATGGTTGAAATTGCTGTCATTTCAACCCTCCTCCCACCCTGCCCCAAGAAGATAGGGAAACCTCCACACTCATCTGCATTTTGTATGCCTACCGAGTCAAACCCTTCGTAAAATGAAATTTGAAGTTCACCTGTAGGACTTGAAGCTGTGAAGATACTTCCCTGAATGCAGATTAGGGGCTGTCTGCTAACACTTTTGCAAACAGAGGGCAAGAAGCTTCTAGCAATCATCACAGCAGAAGGACTTGTTGGCTACTTACAGTAATAGGGAGATGCTCCAGCAGCAACAGATGAGGAAATCCAGAAATCAAAGAGAATCAAAGTTGCTCAATCAAGAACTTGAGTTATCCCATTTCTTTTGATCAATTGGTATGAAAGTGTCATTAATCCACTAATACTGAAAACAGCCATTGATTTGATACTAAAGTTGTCACAGATAAAGACATGAAATTCACTTATGTATTCAGTCAGAAACAGTGTTTTTCATGAATGGGTGGCACTGATGCAGAGACTTAAAGGATAGGATATTTTTGTTTGTTGTTTAATCTGAGGATGTGGTCAATTATAAAAATAACCACAAATTCTTTCCTTCCCTGTACTAATAGTGATATTACAGATCCTCCCCTCCTACAGTCAGCTGCTTTGGCCAATGCAACAATAGCACAAGTGATGTGAGCAGAGTATGGAACAGCGGAGTATTCCCTCTGGATGCTTTCAATACCCAGTGTCCATGAGAAGAGGCTGGGGCCATCCTGCTAGAGGTGAGAAGTACTTGGTACCAATTACCAGCCAAGTGCCAGATCCGTTAGGGAGACAGTATAAGGACTAGCAGCTCCCAGCTGACTCTCAAACTCATCTCAAATCCATGACTAACCCAAGAGATCAGCTGAACCTCACCCAGAGAGGCAAGACCTTGAGTTGAATAAATGGTTGTTGTTTACAGCCATTAGATTTGGGGTGGTTTATTAACCATCAACAGTTGACTGATACACGATGTCAAAGGGATATGGCTTTAGGGAAGCAGAAAGAACTTTGTAGATGAGAATATTAATTTCAGCGCAACTGGAAGGACAGAAGGAAAATGGGACCAACAGCAGATTCTTCTATTTCAGTCCATTGATGGAATATATGCAATGTCATACCTTTAACGAGATTACTAGGTTGACCTTCAAACCAGACGATTTGAGATGACAGACCAAGAAAGAAATCCAAAGTATTCTCATATTCCTGTTCCTTATATTGGTCCATTATGTCTCTAGCTTCAAGACCAGTTCAAAACAAGAGTTGAGAGAGAGAGGGCAAGATGGCGGAGAAGTAAGGAGCTCTGTACTTGCACTCGCGCCCATACATCACACAGAAAAGATCTGAAGCCATTGGAAACCTTACAAAACCTGAGAGATTGGGAGAAAAAGGACGCAGAATCCACTGAGAGAGCCTTCTAACTGAACTCCACGCACCCGGCAGGCAAGCCCCCGCCCTTGCGCGCCAGCCCAACCCAGAGAAGGAAGCAGTGATTCTGACTCCGCCCCCAGAGCTCCGCAGGGGGCCTGGAATTGCCCGAGGGGG
Organism: Proteles cristata cristata; assembly: GCA_017311185.1. Taxonomy (NCBI): domain Eukaryota; kingdom Metazoa; phylum Chordata; class Mammalia; order Carnivora; family Hyaenidae; genus Proteles; species Proteles cristata. The sequence continues at coordinate 1,272,533 of JAESUZ010004628.1, forward strand.
TTGCCTGGGAAGCTGTGTCTAAGGCAATTTCATTGGGGTGCATGGACTGGGATTTGGAGATTGGAACTGGCCTGGCTTGAAGAGTGCAACCAACTTCGGCTGCGCCCCCAGTACGGGGAGTTTACACGCCCAAAAAAGCGAGGAGCAGCACTTGGTTCAAGAAGGGACTGGAGCACCATCACTCTCCTCCCCACAACCGCCAAGGCAGAGCTCCCGCCTGAGGCACTTGATCACGCCACGCCCATCCCTGCTTGAGAGCTGCCCTCCTCCCTTTTTTTTTCTTCTTTTTCTCTTTTCTCTCTTTTTTCCCCAGAACACTGACCTGATTAACTCTCGTCACCAGCTTGCTTAAACAATCACGAGTCCATTCTGTAAATGTAAATTCTACACCTACTGACATTTTCAGCTCTTTCTCTCAGGAGTAATTAGACTATATAGTTTCTCTGGATAATTCCAGCATCCTTCTCTCACCTATGCAACCATATTCTACCCTTTACCTCTTTGAAAAAAGTTTCTTATCTCTTCTGCCTGTTCATTCTATTTCCAATTGTGCCTCATCCCGCCCTGCCTTCTCTCTCTTTCTCTATGCTGTTCAACCAGTACTACATACACACAGCTATTTAACTATAGCTGGGAAATCCAGGTATATGCTTTAAACCGTTCTTTGTCCATCGGTTTTCTTTTTTCCTTTTTTTTTCCCCTTTTTGACCCTTTTATCTATTTTATACTCCCTATTATTCGCCCTCCCTCCTCCGTCTTTTCTCTTAACTTTTTCATTTTCCCTCTTGCTTTGCATGTTAGTTGAATTAGCCTGTGCGTTTGTGTGCTCCTGCTCCCTGTGTGTTTGTCTGTCTGTTTTCTTCTCCAGGGCTGCCTCAAGAAAAAAGCTAGAGTACACAAGGTGGAGAGTCCCAAATATCACTACGAATAGGAAAATAAAATAACCAAGGTCCCAACAAGAGAGACCAGGGGATACCATTCAAAAAACACTCTCTGAAAGGATAGGCCCTGGAAAGTCAAAGAGTCTTCTTGGATATAGCAGTGCTCATAGAAACAGAAAGCATAACAGGTCTTTAAAACCAACAAGAGCCGGAAAGCTAACTAAAATGACGAAACGAAAGACCTCTCCTCCAAAGAAACTCCAAGAAGAAATGACAGCTAATGAACTGCTCAAAACAGATATCAGCAGCATAACTGAACAAGATTTTAGAATAATAATGGTAAAATTAATAGCAGGGCTTGAAAAAAACATTGGGGACATCAAAGAAACTACGGCTACAGACAGAATGGAAAATAAAAATAGGCATGAAGAATTAAAAAATGCGATAAATGAGATACATAATAAATTAGAGGCCTCCAATGCACGGATTGAAGAGGCAGAAAGAAGAATAAGTGATTTAGAAGACACCATTATAGAAAAACAAGAAGCTGACAAAAAAGAGACAAACTGATCCAGGAACAGGAAAGAAGAATTCGAGAGCTCAGCGACACAGTCAAACGCAACAATATCCATATCCTAGGAATCCCAGAAGAGGAAGAGAGAGGGAAAGGTGCTGGAGTCCTGGAACAAATCATAGGAGAGAACTTCCCCGACCTGGGGAAGGAAGTAAATGTGGAAACACAAGAGGCTCAGAGGACTCCCCTCAGATGTAACTTGAATTGATCTTCTGCACGACATATCATAGTAAAAATGGCAAAATACAAGGACAAAGAGAATTTTGAAAGCAGCTAGGGAGAAAAGGGCCCTAACATACAAAGGGAAACCTATCAGAGTGGTGACAGACCTATCTACTGAAACGTGGCAGGCCAGAAAGGAATGGCAAGAGATCTTCAATGTGATGAACAGTAAAAATATGCAGCCAAGAATCCTCTATCCAGCAAGCCTGTCATTCAAAATAGAAGGAGAGATAAAAACCTTTCCAAATAAACAGAAATTGAAAGAATTTGCCACCACTAAGCCAGCCCTACAAGAAATCCTGAGGGGGATGCTCTGAAGGAAAGGTTGCAAGGAACAAAGATACCAGAGACACCACCACAAACATGAACTCTACAAAAGATACAAAGACTCTAAACCCACATATTTCAATAATAACATTGAATGTAAATGGGCTGACTGCTCCAATCAAAAGACATAGGGTAGCAGAATGGATTAAACAACAAAATCCATCTATATGCTGTCTACAAGAAACTCATCTTAGACTGGAAGATACCTTCAGATTAAAAGTAAGGGGATGGAGAAATATATATCATTCTACAGGAAATCAAAAGAAAGCTGGAGTAGCAATACTTATATCAGACAAACTGGACTTTAAACTAAAGACAATAATAAGAGATGAAGAAGGGCATTACATAATAATTACCATCCATCTGGAAGAACTAACAATCATAAATGTCTACGCACCGAATATGGGAGCACCTAAATATCTACAACAATTAATCACAAACAGAAACAAGCTTATAGATAAGAATGTGCTAATAGCACGGGACTTTAATACTCCACTTACACCAATGGATAGGTCAACTAGACAGAAAATCACTAAAGAAATAATGGACTTGAAAGACACATTGGACCAGATGGATCTGACGGATATATTAGAACTTTACATCCTGAGGCCAGGGAATTTACTTTCTTCTCAAGTGCGCATGGCACATTCTCCAAGATAGATCACATACTGGGACATAAAGCAGCCCTCAAGAAATATAAAAGAATAGAGATCATACCATGCACACTGTCAGATCACAATGCTTTGAAACTTGAAATCAATTACAGGAAGAAGTCTGGAATACCTCCAAAAACATGGAGGCTAAAGAACACCCTTCTAAAGAATGAAGGGGCCAATCAGGCAATTAGACAGGAAATTAAAAAATATATGGAGACAAATGAAAATGAAAACACAACAATTCAAAATCTATGGGATGCGGCAAAGGCAGTCCTGAGAGGAAAGTACATTGCTCTCCAGGCCTATTTCAAGAGATTAGAAAAAGCACAAGTCCAAAATCTAACAGCTCACCTAAAGGAACTAGAGGCAGAGCAACAAGAACGCCCTAAACCCAGTAGAAGAAGAGAAATAGTAAAAATTAGAGCAGAAATAAACAACATAGAGACCAAAGAAACAATTGAACAGATCAATGAAACCAAGAGTTGGTTTTTTGAAAAAGTAAACAAAATTGACAAACCTCTAGGCAGACTTATCAAAAAGAGAGAGCACCCAAATAGACAAAATTATGAATGAAAATGGACTTATTACAACCAACCCCTCAGAAATACAAGCAATTATCAGGGAATACTATGAAAAATTATATGCCAACAAATTGGACAACTTAGAAGAAATGGACAAATTCCTAAACACACACTCACTACCAAAATTCACACGGGAAGAAATAGAAAACCTGAACAGACCCATAACAAGTGAAGAAATCGAATCAGTGATCAAAAATCTCCCAACAAATAAGAGCCCTGGACCTGATGGCTTCCCTGGGGAATTCTACCAAACATTTAAAACAGAATTAATCCCAATTCTTCTCAAGCTATTCCAAAAAATAGAAGTTGAAGGAAAACTCCCGGACTCATTGTATGAAGCCAGCATCACTCTGATTCCCAAGCCAGACAGAGATCCAGCAAAAAAAGAGAACTACAGGCCAATATCCTTGATGAATACGGATGCAAATATCCTCAACAAGATCCTTGCAAATCGAATCCAGCAGCATATAAAAAGAATCATCCACCAAGATCAAGTGGGATTCATTCCTGGGTTACAGGGCTTGTTTAACATTCGCAAATCAATCAATGTGATAGATCATATCAATAAAAGAAAAGATAAAAACCATATGATCCTGTCAATAGATGCAGAAAAAGCATTTGACAAAATACAGCATCCCTTCTTAATAAAGACTCTAGAGAAAGTTGGGATAGAAGGAACCTACTTAAACATTATCAAAGCCATCTATGAGAAGCCTTCAGCTAACATCATCCTCAACGGGGAAAAACTGAGAGCTTTCCCTCTAAGATCAGAAACACGACAGGGATGTCCACTCTCACCACTGTTGTTTAACATAGTGCTGGAAGTCCTAGCATCAGCCATCAGACAACAAAAGGAAACCAAAGGCATCAGAATTGGCAAATAGGAAGTCAAACTTTCACTCTTCCCAGATGACATGATACTCTACATAGACAACCCAACAGACTCCACCAGAAGCCTACTAGAACTGATCCATGAATTCAGCAAAGTTGCAGGGTAGAAAATCAACGTACAGAAATCGGTTGCATTTTTATACACCAATATGAAGCAACAGAAAGAGAAATCAAGAAACTGATCCCATTCACAATTGCACAAAAAAACCATAAAATCCCTAGGAATAAACCTAACCAAGGATACAAGAAATCTGTATGATGAAAACTATAGAAATCTTATGAAGGAAGTTGAAGAAGACACAAAGAAATGGAAAAACATTCCATGCTCATGGATAGGAAGAATAAATATAGTTGAGATGTCATTACTACCCAAAGCTGTACACATTCAATGCAATTCCAATCAAAATTGCACCAGCATACTTCTCAAAACTAGAATAAACTATCCTAAAATTTGTATGGAATCACAAAAGACCCCAAATAGCCAAAGTAATACTAAAGAATAAAACCAAAACGGGAGGTATCACCATCCCAGACTTTAGCCTCTACTACAAAGCTGTCATCATCAAGACAGTATGGTATTGGCACAAAAACAGACACATAGACCAATGGAACAGAATTGAGAACTCAGAAGTGGACCCAAAAGTATACAGCCAACTAATCTTTGACAAAGTAGGAAGGAGTATCCAATGGAAAAAAGACAGCCTTTTTAACAGATGGTGTTGGAAGAACTGGACAGCAACATGCAGAAGAATGAAACTAGATCATTTTCTCACAACATGCACAAAAATAAACTCAAAATGGATAAAGGACCTGAACGTGAGACAGGAAACCATCAAAACCCTAGAGGAGAAAGCAGGAAACACCCTCCTTGACCTCCACCGCAGTAACTTCTTACTTGACACATCCCCAAAAGCAAGGGAATCAAGAGCAAAAATAAATGATTGGGACCTCATCAAGATTAAAACCTTCTGCACAGCAAAGGAAACAACCCACAAAAGTTATAGGCAACCAGCAGAATGGGAAAAGATAGTTGCAAATGACATATCAGATAAAGGGTTAATATCCAAAATCTATAAGGAACTCACCAAACTCCACACCCGAAAAACAAACAACCCAGTGAAGAAATCGGCAGAAGATATGAACAGACACTTCTCCAAAGAGGACATCCAGATGGCCAACAGACACATGAAACGATGCTCAGCATCCCTCCTCATCAGGGAAATACAAATCAAAACCACACTGAGATACCACCTCACACCAGTCAGAGTGGCTAAAATGAGCAAATCAGAGGACTCTAGATGCTGGCGAGGACGTGGAGAAACGGGCACCCTCCTACACTGTTGGTGGGAATGTAAACTCATGCTGCCCCTCTGGAAAACAGTGTGAAGGTTCCTCAAAAAAGTAACAGTGAACTCCCCTATGACCCAGTAGTAGCACTGCTAGGTAATTATCCAAGGGATACAGAAATGCTGAGGCATAGGAGCACATGTACCCCAACGTTCATAGCAGCACTCTCCACAATAGCTAAAACATGGAAAGAGCCTAAGTGTCCCTCAACGGACGAATGGATCAAGAAGATGTGGTTTATCTATACCATGGAATACTACATGGCGATGAGAAACAATGAAATCTGGCCATGTGTAGCAACATGGATGGACCTTGAGGGTGTTATGCTGAGCGAAATAAGCCAGGCAGAGAAGGACAAATACCATATGTGTGCACGTATAGGAGGATTAGGAGGAACTTAGCTGAGGAACAAGGGGGGGAAGAATGGGGGAAATGGTGGGGGAAAGGGAGAGAGGCAAACCATGAGAGACTCTTGAATGCTGACAAAAACTGAGGACTGATGGATGTGGGGAGGAGGGGGGAGATGGGCATGGAGGAGGACACTTGTGGGGATGAGCACTGGGTGTTATGTGGAAACTAATTTGACAATAAACTATTTGCAAAACAAGAGTTGAATCGGGATGAGATATTTGAATGAGACCCAAGAAATTTTTTGGAAATGCCAGCATTTGTTTTCATTAAAATAATCTATATGGTCATGTAAATTAGTTTTTAGTTTACTAAGTTTACAAAAAGGAATCAGAAGTTCAGAAGTTTTTTTTTTTAAAGCTTTCCATGATACTTTTCTTACCTTTTTTATCTCAGTGCCCAAAATATCATTCTTCTCCATTTGAAAAAAGAAAAACCCCATAATTTTGCCTTTAGAAATAGTCAGATCATACAAAATTGTTAGTTGTTGTAACTAGTTACTAATAGTGATGGGTCTAATCAAAATTGGCCTTGATGTATCTTGTTAACGGTTCTGTATAGGAACTAAAGTTTCAATTAATGTGCTTTTTATTTCTGAATTTATAATGTATCATTTTACACTTACTCCCCTTTCAAATCAGGGTCAAAGAACCCTTCACAGAAGTCTATTTCAGTTTTACTATGAGTTTCATAGAGAGTTGTGCTCACCTTCTTTATGGAATTCCCTTCAGTGAATATTTGCACTTGCATTGAATGAGGTCTGTCTTCCTCATGGATTTGTAAACTCCTTGAGAGGCAAAGACCAAACATCTTTAGACTTAACAGTTTATTCTTGGCATGGAGCTTGATGTCTGGCATCTAGTATTCACTGAACCAGTATTTGTTGAAAGGATGAATTAATGAAGAGAGATCTCTTTTGCATGCATGCGGTCTCAGTTTAAATGCTAACAATGTCAAGCGCTGAGGTGAATTTATTCCACTGAGAGACAACAGTTGAAGTCCCAAACAGAAAAAACAAAACAAAATAGAAAACCTTCTAAAATTCAATAAACAGAAAGACCAGGTGGAACCACGGCTGCGTGGTCCATAAGGAGAGATGGGTTTAAAGAAGGAGTTAGGACATCAATCATATGGTGGCTTTCTAGGTCCTGGTAAGAGTTCAGAATTTACTCTAAGTGCAGTGGGAGAGGCTGCAGGGTTTAACCAGGGTAACGATGGGATATAGGGTGTCTTCCTGGAGGTGTGGAGAAGACACGATCATGTGGAAATATTTAAGTGAAACATTAAAAGTAAAAAAGATGGAAATTGGATATACCATACAGGCACTAATAAAAAGAAAGCCAGAATAGCTTTATTAAGGTCAAATAAGATTTTAGAACAATGAATATAACCAAGGAAAATATAGACATTTCATAGTGATAAGTCAATTTATCAAGACAACCTGACTGTCCTTAATGGATCTGTACCTATTAACAGAGCTTCATATCACAGGAGGCGAAATGAATTTGAACCAAAAGGAGAAATGGACAAGTCCGCAACCTTTAGACATACAATTTCTACAGGCAAATAAATGCTTCTTATAAATTACCTTTCCCAATCACACGTGCTAATGAATTCACTCCAGTTTCTAATTTGTATTATGGAATATACATAATTCTAACTGACTTCATTAGAACTGCTACAATTATAAAATCTTAATTATTCCTTGCTTCAAATTTCTGATCCCAGTGCCAGGGATTTCCAAATCTTCATGACTCAATAAACCAACATGAGTTTATTATTTAATAAAAATAAAATACTGAGTGTCATTAGTTACTATTTACTGTGATGCACATGTTCTGTCACTGAAAAACACTAATTAGTTTACACTTTGGTATAGTAAATCCCAGTAGCAACTGTGAGGTCAAGCCCACTAAAAATGCTTAACTTAGGAATTTTTTGACTTTAAGGACTGAAAGACTTTCACATTTCAAATTCTCACATTAAAAGTTTCCATTTAATACCTGTGGTAATAGCAACATTCACATGTACTGTTTTTATAGCACTTTAAGATTCTAGAACACTTCCACAAACATCTCATTCAACTCCCACAACTCAGTTGACTTGTTTTAGGAAAAAATAAAGTAGATCTCAGGAGGCCAAAAAAGTAGGTGGCCTTAAATCAGTTAGCCACCTGGTCTTCCAACTTGATGTCCAGTCCTCTTTCCTTCACACAGATTTAGCTTTTAGGGAAAATATAAAAATATAGAAGGTATTTGTACACCCACATTATTCTTCTTTGACTGACAACCATCCCTAGTTTTTAATTGTATTGTCAGATTTTCAATACACCCAAGTAGATCTTAGTAAATTTGCCCAGAAATAGATGAAACATTTTGCTATTCTTACACAAAATTGACTTACAAAAAATAAAATGTAAAAGGACAACTCACTAGACCACAGTCCTCTTGAAATCCTATTATAGAAGTGAACCTAAACAACATTATGTATGTAAAGACTTCTCTGGAAAAATGTCTAGAATATTTTAAACAATCAACTTTCAGTATTATTTAACAGCTAAGGTATACCTAAATATTTCATAAATATAATCTAGTTAATTCCATATCTGTATGGAATTCTATGTTCTTTCCAGTCAATTCATACCAAGAATTATGAATTAATATTTATCCATATGCCTTTAGGATGAGGGTATACTAATAAAATAAGGAAAATGTCAATAAAAGGAGAAGTATCAGTTTTCCTATAAACTGGATATATGATTACATAAGAATATATACATAAGTACAAATAACGTATTATATGCTTTGAAAAACAAAAAGGTATCATAAGTACTAAAAGCTTTTTGCCTCTGCAGAGTTCCCAAACGACATAAATTCAACAAGACAATTGTGTTATCTTTCAGTTCTGAAGTAAACAATGCCAAATATCATTAGGTATGGACTTCATGAAAGATCTTAGCAATTAAAGTTGGCTTTAAATCTCTATTAACCACCAATATCAACTGAATGTTTACTTTCCTTCGAACACTGGAGAATAGAACTTTACTTCATAGGAGCTGTCCTAGAATACACTAGACATATGTAATCCAACACCTGAAGTTTCCCCTTATACCTTCACCATCCTTCAAGTCTACCCCTACTTCTAGCTGTGCCCAAGAATCAAAACAGATGCTATATGAGAAATAGGGCAGACTACCTAGAAACTTTTAAGAAGTGCTGCTGATGTTCTTGACATTGCATATTTCTGTCAGATGAAAAACTGATGAAAAACTCTGAAGACAACTTTTTTCTCAAAGAGTCTTTGGTAGAATATTAAAGTAGAAAACATGATAAAAGGTAGTTTTGATATTAAACTGACATAGATTAGTCTCTATGGCCACTCTAACCCATGCCTCTATGCCTCTGCGCATTTCTTGGGGGTGTGACTTTGAGCAAATTGCTCAATTCCTTGATCTTCATTTTATCCATAAATAAAACAGGAATATCTGGACTGCATATAAAGTCAGAACTTTAGGCGGAGTAGGTGGTAGAAAGTGATGGTGTCCTGGTTACCTAGTATTTTATAATTTCACAGATTCAATAGCTTAGCTCAGCAGTTTCAAGAATAAAACAGTATGGATGAAATGGCCCAACTCTGACATGAAGAATCATCAGAATGTGAACCAATTTAAAATAGCAGTTATATAGTTTCCCCTGGAAAGAATCAAGTTTGGGAGTTTTAAAAGCAGTTGTCCTTGGAGGTAATTTGGTAACATCACAAAATGAGATTTGCATTCAAACTAGATTTATTATACTTTATGGACATAAAGTGATGATCATAATGAATCATGCTCAGGATTTAAAGCATGACCTGAGATTTTGCATATATTATTTTATTAAGATTCTATAGAACATTCTGCTTCAAGTTCCATCAATTAAAGACAATGCAGTGATCATACCAGAGGTAGGTAAGAATGTATTTAATAAGAATAATTATAACAATAGCAGCTAATAGTAGTAATAGCAATAGCTCACATGCATTTCATGTCTGTGTCATACACTAGGTCTTATTTAATATTCACAAAATATATTGTGGATAGGTATTCTATTGTTCTCATTTCAAACATGAAATTATTTGGAAGTAAGATAATTGACCCAGGATCAAGATGCTACAAAGTGGCAGATTTAAAATCATAAAGTTTAAAATATCGATGCCTTTCAGAATACATGCCAAATTTTTTAAAACTTCTATTGAAAAATATATTAATATCTTCCTATGGTTGACTAGGTAAGATTAAGGAACATGTATGGTAGGAGAATTTACAAATGAGAAATTTAAGTCCTCGGAAAAAATAGTATTAAGATCAGGGATGAGTAAACCTGCAAAAGCCCTTACAAATGTTTGCACTATTGTGTAGTATAGTCATTTATTGAACACTCAATGTGTACATTTACTACTAAGCAGTCTTTGTAAATTAGCTCTTATAATTTTCACAACTATTCCAGAAGTCATGGCCAAAAAAGGTGGCATAGTAGAGTTCAAACCACAAATACTCATTTTATTCTAAAGCCCATGTTCACAGGCACCATGCTGTGATCAAGGGCCTTGACATATCTTAAATCATCCCAGTTTCCATTTATCAGCTTCTGTTCACTAGGAAACTTTCAGGATATCCCTTCCCCACATTGTGTATAAGACACTTGAAAAGTTGTCACACATTGTGGGTGAATTTGCATTCCAAGAGTTCTACTCCACCATCTAAATATTCAGTACTGGGATGCCTGGGTGGCTCAGTTGGTTAAGCATCCAACTTTAGCTCAGGTCATGATCTCACAGTCCGTGAGTTTGAGCCCCCACCGGGCTCTGTGCTGACAGCTCAGAGCCTGGAGCCTGCTTTGGATTCTGCTCCCTCTCTCCTTATCCCTCCTCTGCTTGCACTCTGTCACTTTCTCTCAAAAATAAATAAAACTTAAAATAAATATTCAGTATTTTTCCATTTACATTTAGGAGGTACTGACTTACCTGGAATTTTAGGTATTTGAGATATAGAATAACCTGTATGCTTGAGACGCAAAATCTTTGGATGACCTATAATTCTCAACATCTGTCCATCCAAGATAAATTCATGTTATGGCCAAAGTATCATCTTCATCAGGTCCTCATGGCACCTACTAGAGTGACCTTCTAAGAGATGGTCCGGTCACCTTTGCTCATTTAATCCATTGCCCTACAGGATTGCCTGCAGTTCCTACCCCATTTCCTCATCTAATTCAACTTTACAGTCTTTTTTCAATCCCAATTCGGTTTTGCTAATTAATCCTAACTGGAGTGATGGGCAATTTCATATACTCAAACAGAAAATATTGCTGTTGAGCAAAAGATATACAGAAGTGAACTCACACGGATTTTAAGGAAAAGGAAGCTCAGTTAGGAAAGGATTTGCAAAAAAATTAATCCTAATAGGACCATTTTTATCATAACCCATTTCAAGGAGATAGCCTCTCCATTTTCCAGTTATTTTACAGCAGTAAAGATAATGTAGATTTTAGCAATCCTAGGTTTCATAGAACTGTATTGCAGTTATATTTTATAAGAAGAATGCTTGCCTTGAAACTTCCTTTGTACTAAATGTTAAGTCCCTATACTTTACATAAGTAATAAAAATATCTTTAAGTACACCAGCATATGCTAAGCTAATACTAAACATTTTAATCCATATACTCAAGCATTTTTGTGGTAGCCTATTTTTTCCCATCCAACATGTGTCTGTAAGTTAATATAACTCTCCAATTCCTTACACGGCAGAAATATTTCAGAGCAGATCCTGAGGTCACATACCACCTGCAAAAAGCAACTGTATTTTGAAACTCTTACCCGATCCTAGTGAGACGAGTGAGATCTGTTCCACAGCTCCATTAACATGAGTAAACTGGATGTTTGCTGGTCCCTTCAAGAAAGTGTCCCGGGAAGAGGTATGAGCAGTGATCACTGAAGGTGCTCCAAAGCACCGTTCACAAAGTCCTAAAACACAGGAGGAGACAGAAAACAAACCTATCTGTTACCAAAGCTGTGTAATTACTTTTCCAATATTACATACACTTGTTAAACTATATGAATAGCAACCTCATCTTATCTTTTCACCAATAGTTCACTGGCAGACTAATCTAGTCATCAAGAATGTCGGCTCTAGGTCCAACACTTAGACTTCACATCACACTTCAGCCACCCATCAGTAAAGATAATGTAGATTATCTCCCTCTTGGACAGCTGTGGACACCTTCTGGCGAGGACTATGAAAATAACAAATACAAGTGCTTTCAACAATGGCTTAGTAAAGAGTAGTTATTTTATCCCTTCCCTCATTTTTCTCAGCAAAAGGAAAAAGAACATCCGTTTATTGAGTGTATAATATAAAGCAGTGGGTCATGCTTTTTAGAAATTATCTTAATTTTCAGATGACTTTATTTCTGTTTTGCAAATAAGGAACCCAAGATTCAGGGAGCTAGTAATATATCCAAGTTAGACAACAAGAAAGCAGGATAATTGGGACCTAAACCATGTCTGTATGATTTTCAAAGTTTTTGCTACTTCTGAATTCCCATGTTGGAGGAGTGATTTGGAATCTTTTGATGCTTTCCATAGAAAAACAGCAAATATATCAAATTTAACTCTTACTATTGGCTTCATGAAAAATACTAATTTTCATAAACTTGCCTTAAGTTTATTCATTCAAGTTTTATGAGATAGATTGAGTATAACTGAAATTAGCCAATGAAATTCAGCACATGAAACACATTAGAACATTCAAAGAAATTTTTCTGCTTAATTATCATGAAGGAGTGATTTATAGTAACATTTACTACCATGGAAAGATAATGGACAAAAGACCAGTTTTTCAAATTATTTATAGTCAAATTTTACAGAACAATTAAGGCTATGTACTAAATCAATTTGGTAATGTTTATCATACAAGTAGTATCTATATTAAAAATCTGAAAACAGTAGAAAATAAAAGTATTTAATCCTATATCCACCCCCTCATCATAGCCATTGCTAACAATATGGTGTGTTATTTTCCAGACTATTTTTCTATGGTGAGCTTTTTTTCCCTACACACATACAATACTGTATTGTTTACTTGATATCAATAAGAAGTTCATATTTACTCAATATGAACAAGTACTTCAAGATTTTAATAGTTTAAAAACACTTTATTAAATAATATACACTTTACATAAAATTTCACTTTTTCTACATTATGGAACACAGATCCATGATCCCTCATGACAATACCATACTTCAGAATTTCTCTTAAGGATTTTCTTAATTCTCATTTGGTAGGAAAATCAGATCTCACCTCAACTGACACAAAGCCACTTAATATTTAGAATGCTCAGTATGAATATTCTTATAATTCACAGTGAAAGTATTAATGGGTTTAACTATGGGCCATTCCCCAAAACATCCTGAGAAGAGCATTATAGAATATCACCTATATATCTCATGTTACTTTTCTAAAATGTAACAAAGTCCGATTTCTGAAAACTTCAGAATTTTTGATGAACAGCTATAGACCTAAACTAGTAAAAAGGTCTTATAAGGTACTTGGCATTTTCTAGGCAGATTATTTTTAACTGCTTTACATATAATAATCCTCATAATACCTTGACAAGGTAGGTACTATAATTAATCTCATCTTACAGATGGGCACACTGAGGTACAAGGAACCTTAGTAACTTGCTTGATTTTACATAGATAGGAAATGACAGAGCCACAGCCTTAATCCATAGAGTCTAACTCCAGCATCAAAGTTCTACATCAATGTTCCTAACCACTGGCTTCACTTGCAGAGGTATAATCACTAAATTGACCAACATGTATATGGTTTCAATGTATATCCTCAGGCTTTTTTCTTAGAACATGGTATTTGTGCTAGTCGTGACACAGAATGACCAGCAGTTTGATTTCATTGCTGTCACTGGATGCAACTTTTAAATTTGGCAGGCAAAGAAAATGAGCTTTGTGGCTGGCTTTGATTTTAACTTGCTTTTTGTAAAAGTCAAGATGAAAATGTTTGCACGTTCTTGTTACCCCATTTGGTTTCCCTCCTTTCAGTTATGTTTGCATACCCGTTGCCTGGTTAGAGTTACAACTGTCTACTGAGATATTCCCGTCCTTGTGCGCACCTGCATGCCTCCTCTAATGTAGTCTCTACCCTCATCTGCTGCTGCTATTTCACACCTGTGGGAGAGGCTTGGTAGCTCTGAGGCCTGTGTTTCTGGAAAAACCCCACCAACCTAGAGGGGCCTGACTTCCTACCTTAGCTGCCCCCCACCACCCTCCCTTTTCATCCCTCCTTTCTTCCCTAGTCTCCACCATTCACATGGCAACTGCTAAGATGAATAACTTGGACTCCCTGGCAATGTTCTCCCAAGAGGACTCTTCTTTCACTGCAGCTTCTCAGGAGTCAGAAGTATCCCCCTCACCCCCAACACTGCTCGGTGCCTTTCAACAACTCCAGTCTGAAGTTCACACTTTCCAGCTCTATAGTGTTTTGCCCATTTTGATCATCTACCACCATCATGGTCCTTCTTTGTTGTTCATTCAGGGATAAATTTTGATTGTTACATGAAGAACTCATCCAATATTCCCAGGCTCTGGTGTTGGCTCACGACCTCTACCAACCCGTGGCTTTAGAGACAATGAGAAGCCAAAGCAGTGTCTCCTGTAAACCGTTTTCAAAAATCTATCACATTTCTAGCAACATAAGCTGGAGAGAAGACTAATTCAACTATTTTTCAGCCTGTCCTTCGTGTGTGTGTGTGTGTGTGTGTGTGTGTGTGTGTGTGTGTGTGAGAGAGAGAGAGAGAGAGAGAGAGAGAGAGAGAGAGAGAGAGTGTTAGAGAGATCATATTAGCAGTATTAAAACTACCATTTGCTTTAGGTCATCAATATTTTCAGTTTTCTGTCTTTTTCATTTTAGTTATTCTGTGAGCGTACCATGGCCGTACTGTGGCATTACATTGTGGTTTTAATTTGCATTTCCCCAATGACGAGTCAAGTTTTTGAAAAAAAAATGTTTATTGACTGTAAGGATATTACCTACTGTGAAGTTTCAGTTTAAAGTTTCAATTTTTTAATGGGCTGTCCACCTTGTTATTTTAGTTGTGGGTTTTTTTATACTTTCTGGATAAGAATCTACTGTGCATGTATGTGTATATACATATACACACATGCATATATATATACTGTATATGTATATGTATATGTAGAGTAAAACCTTGGATTGTAACTTGTTCTGCGAGTATTCCATGAGACTACCAAACATTTCTAATCAATTTTAACCTGATCAGGTGATGCCTTGCAATACAAGTAGTACATGATGCCAAACATCACATGATGAGAACAGAGCCAATGGTTCTTCAAATTCGATTTGATATACAAGTGCTTTGGACTACAAGCATGTTTCTGGAATGAATTATGTTCACAAACCAAAGTTTTACTCTAATTAACATTATGTATAATATTTACAGTCAGTGTTTACTTAGGTTTACTGTGGTTTCACTCTTTTAGTGAAATTTTGCTTCAGTAAAATCTTTTAAGGTTTCCATTGATAATTTGTCTTTTAAAGTTAATTTAGTTCTTCTTTTGGAAAGTTTTGTCCAGTCCAAGGTCATGGAAATATTCTGGGTTTTCTTATGTTTTATTGTTTATCTTTTATATATAGATTCATGCTCCATCTTCAGTTAGCCTTTATGTAGGATTTATGGTAGAGGTGAAGAATCATTATTCCCTATATACACACACCACTGACCCCTACCACCTTCTCCCTAATGCATTGCAATGTTTTTTATCATAAATATTGACTCCATGTTTGTGTCACCTTATTTCTAGATCCAAACAGTGATCCATTTGTCCACCCTTGTGGCAATACCACCCCGTTGTAATAACTAACACTATACTCTTGATATCTCATTATTTACATCTTCCGATTTTGTTCTCTTAGATCATATTAGTTATTCTTATCCCTTTTCCACATAAAATTTGCTATCAGTTTGTTATTTTCCACAAAAGAAGTTTTATATTTATATATATATATTTTATTATTATTATTTTATAACGTTTTTACTTATTTCAAAGAGAGAGAGAGAGGCAACATGAGCTGGGAAGGGTCAGAGAGAGAGAGGGAGATACAGAATCTGAAACAGGCTTCAGGCTCTGGGCCAGCTGTCAGCACAGAGCCTGACGGGGAGCTCAAACTCACGGATGGTGAGATCATGATCTGAGCTAAAGTCGGGCACTTAACCGACTGAGTCACCCAGGCGCCCCTAACAAATTAAATTTTAATCTCGAACATCAATTCACCAATAGATATGGGAAGAACTAAGAGCAGAAGCAGAAATTGATCAGAGAAACAGAAAACGGTATTAAGGAATTAATACTATTTTTTAAAAATGTTTTATTTACTTATGAGAGAGAGAGAGAGAGCATGACCGAGCGAGCGTGAGCAGGGGAGGGTCACAAAGAGAGGGAGATACAGAATCTGAAGCAGGCTCCAGGCTCTGAGCTGTCAGCACAGAGCCTGATGCAGGTCTCGAACCCACGAACCTGAAATCATGACCTGAGCTGAAGTTGGATGCTCAACCAACTGAGCCACCCAGGCACTCCAATACTGTTTTTTTTTTTTTTTTTTTTTTTTTAACAAAATACGCCTGGATACTTGGACCAGGAAAAAAAAAAAAAGAGGGAAGGCAAAACTATACAAATTAAGAAATGACAAGAGGAATTAACTTTTTAAAAAGGTAAAAAAAATCCTAAGGGTCTATTCTACAGACATTTATGCTTACGAAAGACATCTTTGCTTTCAGTTTTACAGTCTAGATAAAATGGACAGCTTTTCACAAAACACATACTACCAAAATTGACCCCATCAGAGAGAAAAAGTTTAAAGAGATCACTTCCTATAGAAGAAATAGAGAATGTTATTATCACTCTCATACAACCAACCAGGCTAGACCGTGTCACAGGTGAAATCCAAAAAATATTTAGAGACTAAATAGTCCCAACACTCTGTAAATTGTCCTGATCATTCCAGCACACTATAAATTACAAGTGAAAGAAAACTTCTGTTTAAGTTAGTATAATGTTGATACCTCAACTAAAAACTGGGTTCAAAGAAAGAAATTCTATGAAAGTAAATTCATAGACTAATATTGTCTATGAAATCAACACACAGGTACTAAATAAGACTTTAGCCAACATAATATAACCACCCATTAATAGAATAATGTATACAACCAAGTGTGTTTTATTCCAGAAATGCAAGTTTGGTTCATATTAGGATATCTATTAATCTCCTATACCATAGTTATGTCCATGCATAATGGAATGAAATTTCATTTAATGAAATTTCAATGCTCCCTCATTATAATCAATACTCAAAAAAGAGGAGAGGGCATTTAGATGAGAACTATTTGTACTCCTCAGTTCTAAAACCAGTACTTTACTTAATGGGAAGACTCTAGAACCATTTCTATTCAGACCCAAAATAGGGATACTCCACAGTATCTCCATTATTATTCACTATTGTACTAAAAGTATTAGCAAAAGGAATGAGAAAATAAATTAAAGTAAAACTTTCTACTTATGAATGATTTGGTACCTGGAAAATGCTAAAGAATCAGTATTAGCACCTCAGGCAAATAATTTGGCAAGGGAACAGAATTATGAATACTTGGAAATATTCTTCATGTATACTGCATTATAAATAATATAGCCACACTGAAAGGAAGAGGAAAGAAGAGAACCAATCTAAGTAACTTCTAAAGAAGTGTTTTGTTTGCTTACTTTAAGGCTACACACCTATTATATTGTGGTTAAAGATTTATTTTTCCACAGTGGTATGAAATTGCATTTTAAAGTACTTTATTTGTACAGATTAATAATTAAATCTATTAATGATAATGAGAGTGAGGTTTCTCATTGCTAAAAATCACTAGTGATGGAGGTAAGTTTGCCAGAATGAACCCTGTTATGTTGGACTGGAGTCAGATAGATCAATGAGATCACAATGAGGTGTGTGCATATACACACAAATAGATATAAGGTAAGTGTGTGTACATGCTTGTTTGTATATATACACACATGTCCTATCTGTGTCAGGTGAGAGAGGACCTAGAAACAATGGCAAAGTTCAGTGAGCACATCTAGCACCCAGATCTTGGTTTCCAAATACCCTTCTGCAATAAAATGAACCAATGCTCCTTAGAGAAATTGTCGATTTCAGGAATGAGGCAGAGAGGAGATTAAGGGAACGGGGCAAGAAGAGCCAGCAAGATTTTGTAATGACAGTAGGGAAGTAAATGCTCCAAATGTGGTGGCATGTCCAAAGAACAGAGGAGCCAGCTTTTCTAAAGGAGTTCCCAATGGCCAAACCTAGAATAAAGTAAATAAAAATGAATTCTATCTCTTCGAATAAATAAATACCCTTGAGTCTATACTACAAATAAGTGACTGCATGAATAAAGAAGGATGAGACCGTTTATTCTTATAGTGGAATACAAAGCAACATAGAAGGAATGATGCAAACAGAAACTCATTGGGGCGCCTGGGTAGCTCATTCAGTCAGGCATCTGACTCTTGATCTAGGATCATGTCATGATCTCACCATTCATGGGATCAAGTCTCATCCTGGGTTCCTCACATTGGATTCTCTCTACATCTCTCTGCCCTTCCTCTGTTTGTCTGTACTAACGCTCTCATGCGAGCTCTATCTTGCTCTCTTGTCCTTGCTCTCTCTCAAAATAAACATTTAAAAATTCAGTGTCTCACAAACACCAGAGTAATTATTGCAAAAGCAGGAATCCTTGATAGAGGTTGGTATTACCAGAGAGAAGTATATGAGAACATAGGATATTTGCATAGTCTAAAACTGTTGCCTCATAAGATATTTATTAGCTACTACTACTACTACTACACACACACACACACACACACACACACACAATATTTGTAGTGGGGAAAACTGACAGATTCTACCTCAATTAAGTAATCAAATTCACTCTCACCAGGAATTAAATGTGTCAACATTATGTAATTCGTGTTATGAGGCACTGACATCACTGACATCGCTTCATCACTTCTGAGGTATTCTTGCCAAAATGAGGAACCTGAACTTAATCATGAGGAAATGTCACACACATAAATTGAGGGAAATCCCCCCATTTGAGTGGCTAGCACTCTTCAAAAATGTCAAGGTCATGAAGATACATGAGATCTAAGTTCCCCACATCAAGGAAACAAAGATATTCGACAGCTAAATGCAAAGTATAATCTTGGATTGGATCCTGAAGTAGAAAAAGGGTATTGTGGCACAACCAGTCAAGTTTAAAGAAGGCTTATTAATTGTATCAATATTAATTTCATAATTGCACCACAGTTATTAAATAAGATGTTGATATTTAGTGAAGCTGGGTGACAGGTTTATGGGAACTCTTAGTAATACTTTGCCAAATGTTTCAAATTCAACTTGCTTCAAAATCAAAGTTTAAAAACATTTTTACAACACCTGGGAAAAAGACTAGCCAACTAAATTCAAAGATAATAGATGAAAGGAATGAACACAAAAATCAATTGAGTTGAAACCAGGTATATGATGGAAAAACCCAAAAGCTGTTTCTAGAAACTCTTAAGACATTAAGAAAACAAAAGTTAAATTTAGCAGTATCACAGGGAAATAAGGACATCTCTGCAGTAAGTAACTGTCAGAAAAAAAAATCTTTATGCCAGTAACTTGCAATATGCAATACAGAACAGTGTCAAGAAACACAGCCACACATATATAGCTACCTCAATGACCACATAGATGCTTTCTCAACAAATGGGGAAAGCAATGCATTGTATCTTTTTAGTAAATGGTGCTTGATAAATTGAAAATGCATGTGGGAAAAAGAAAGGAGTCTTGACCACTTCCTCACACTTTACCCAAAACATAAAAATAATGCCAGGTGGATTATACACTAATATGAAAGGTAAAATGAGATAGCTTCTAGAAAATGGCTCAAATTACAAAAACTCAGTGTAAGCAGATAGAGGAAATGAAATTCACATGACACTGGTCCAGTGTAAATTGGTGCAATTACTTTAGAAGACTAGACAGCTGAAGTTGAGCAAATGCAGAGCCTTTGATCAGCAGTTGCGCTCCTAGGTATATCCTAGGGAATAACCATGGATGTGCACTGAGAGCTGTGAACCAGAATCTTCATAGCTTTTTTTTTTTCCCTCATGAAAGCTAAAAACCACCAACAAGGAAAATCTTCATCACTAATAGAACCTATTAATAAATAATGCTGTATTTGTCAAACAGCTCTCCAGCCACAAAGGATATTGAAATATTATTGCCTGCAACACTGTCAATCCTGCAGAGGTAACATGGAGAAGTAGAAAAAAAATTGAGCACAGGGTATTACATTTATATAAAATTGAACAAATTATTACCATGAATTTATAGTGGAAAAAATACATCATCGTGATTACCTCTGGGGGTATTAATTAGCAAGTATGACAAGGGAGTTCTTTGGGCTGGTGCTAATATTCTGTGTATTTATATTAGTGGACTCTTGCAAGTATAACCCAGCACCCCTCATGTTCTCCAGAGTGCACACTTTTTACTGTATAGAGGTTATAATTCAGTGAAATTTTTTTCCTCAATGTGTCCTTGGTCTTTTTCATCGTTGAAACATGCCATATTCTCAGAGCTTTCAGAAGGATGCAGTTAAAACCAAGTACTAATTTCTGACAATATATTCTTTCCTAAAGTATCAGAAGAAAGTAAAAGAATGGTTTTTATCTTTCAACCCCTTTGCTGAGAATGGATTCTTTAGTTATCTATTTATTGCTTTGTAGAGCAAGAAAAGATAACATCCTGGCTTTTACTATAAATGCTGATTGCTCCATCTGTCAGTGTTTATTTCTTCTAAAAAAAATGGCAGGAGATATTGGTTATTGGTGAATACTGCAGAGTTAGCACTCTGTACTATCTTAGAAAAACATTTTTAATTTATATGCTCCAAACTGATGGTTTTAAAAACATTTTAATGAGGCCTTTACAGCCTTTACATTGTTTTAAACACTAGACTTCCAGCTATATAAAGGTGCTAACACAAAACAGTGTATTTCCATTTCCCTCAACATTAAACTATAATCACCTTTTCCTCCAACAATGATAGAATTTCTAGAAGTTTCTGTATCTATCAACTCCAATCCATTAAGTAATAATAGTGAGTTTGAAATCTCAATTGCAGTCATCCATGATTTTCTCTGAAAGTCCCATTTTTAAAAGTGAACATAGAGCCCCTTAAGAATTTTATATTCTGTCATGCAAGACAGAATTATAACTAAATCATAACTGACATATGAAATAGGAAGACTAGTCATACAAGTACCGATTTCAACTAATAGAATGGGAGATGTTCACGATCTCTGTCAGCCTCTATACTATCCACAGGGTCTATAATACAATGGCTTAAATATGGCCATTTAATTAATACATTGTTCCTCTAAGTTCTATAAGGAAATACCCTTATGGCAAAAAGAATTTCAAGTAGGATCATCATCTTCTGTTATGGTAAGGCTGGGAAATCCATACATATTCAATTTTAAAAAGCAAAATATATTAAATCTGGCAATTGGGAGATGTTCCAATTATCTAGAAAATGTCCTTGTTCATCACCTTTCCGTTCAACACCATTTCCAAGTAAGTGAGATAGTGCTGTGCATACATACAATGTCATTTACAGATCCACGAAAAAAATGAGGAACTGCAATAGGATCATTTATAATCTTATTTCCTCCAGAACCTTAATAGAGTTTCATGACATACAAGTATTTGTGTCCACTATACTGGAGAGGTCCTCTTTTGACTTCTGTTTTACTTTCTAAACACAATAAATATTTTCCATACCTCTGAATTTAACTCTTTCTACTGCGATTACCAATGTTTCAGTTTGTGGGTTTCATCTCATCGTTGTAGCATTATTAGAACCCCATGAGGCATATTATCTTATTAATTAATGCTCTCCAGGAGACTTAGAAATTATTATATGCTATGCTGCCGACATAATGACCACTGACATTACAGCCCTAACACACACTTGAGTGAGCACGCTCAAATATGATCCATTTCTTTTGGAGTTTAACAAAAAGTGAAGAAGTTAACCAAAACAACTTGCACAATAGCACGGATCATATTGGCTCATCGCTATATTCCAATACTGCCTTAACAGACACTCTCAAGATCTGCCTTTAGGATTCTGACAGTGATATAAACACCACGGAAAGAAATATTGAAGAATTACATAATCTGTTCTTCAACCAGTTGTTAGTTTGTTTGCTGCAGATTTGAACACTGCCACAGGCTTCTAGTGGTTGGCACCCCACACCGTGGAAAATGTCACTGGGCTTTGGTACGCTATGAGCTGTGCTCCACAGAGCAGAAAATTAAGCTTGACATACTTGGAGGAGGAGTTTTCTGGTTTGTAAGAATTTATAAAAATAGCCATACTTATTTATTCCAGGGTCACATTTGTAAGTTCTTAGGAGCTCTGAGATAAATTTAATTTTATTACCCATGTGAAAATCTGAGGTCATACTTACTCAAAATCTAGCTCATTGTCTCTTAGGCAAATAGACTTCAGTTTCTAACTTTAAAAGATACAAATACAGTGCTATGAAATATTTTAAGATCTGTACCATTTGAAAACAAAAGAAAAAACATCACTATCTAAAAAACATTTTTGCTTCCATTTATGCAGATTCTTTTTAAATAAAGACAAATTTGAAGAGCTAATCGTTTATCAAGATAGGAGTTTCATTATGAATAACCTAGATCTAATGGACAATTGGAATTGTTACATTACGCCAGGCTCAAGTTTTGTTTTATATATTTCTTTTTAACTGTGCTAAGATTTAAAATTAATAATCCTTCAGTTTGTTTCAGTATATTTGAAATACTAAAATGTGATTTTTCTTTCTTTTCTAAGTATTAATCTAAGAATCCTACATCACAAATTTCTGCATTTAATAAATCTGAAATAAAACTGCGAGGTCCTGAAATGTGCCACACAGTAAGATCAGGGAAGAAAGATATTCATAGTACTGCTTCTAGAAAAATTTGACCAACTTTTTCCAGTAATGCCAAACCACGTGTTTAATCATCAGCGGCATTTGCCAACATCAGCAGAATGAAGATATGCTTCCTTGTCTCTCGCCAGAGTTCTTTCTTACCTGACTTTGGCTGTTCTCTCATGCAACCTAAAAAGATAATCTTCTGCCTCTAGACTCTCCAATAGGACAGACCATTTTATTATGCGTGCCCAAAGTCATGGCCTTAGGAGTCAAATGCCCCAAATCTCTCCATTTCCTTAGCACGTAACCCATCATGTGTCTGCAAGGTTAGCCTCTCACTGACGCGTCTTTCTGTCACCATAGCTTGGAAAGCTCCCTTCTGCCTTTTAAAGTCCTATTGATCAAGCTAATGCTATTGACTTAGCACCTGCTAAGTCAAACTCACTGCTTTAACTGGCTGTGAGGAAAACACATATACATAGACCATAAGGTAGCTTCCATAGGAGGAAGATAAATATCCTGTGATTCTTGTTTTATTAAGCAGCCCCTGATGCGTGAAAAGTCTCCTAGCAGTTAAACATTCACATCCACCTGCCTACACTGGATGTCTTTTCCTTAAGGTTTCCATCTGAATTAAGAGAAACCACTATTCACTTTCCCCAACAATCACCACCCAGAATCCTATTCACAGTCTTGCCTTTGCCCTTAAAACACACTCATGACCAGTATTTTATAGAAATGCCTAAGCCCAGGGGTGCCTGGGTGGTTTAGTCGGTTGAGCGTCCGACTTTCGCTTAGGTCATGATCTCGCGGTTCGTGGGTTCGGGCCCCGCATCGGGCTCTGTGCTGACTGCCCGCTCAGAGCCTGGAGCCTGTTTCAGACTGTGACTCCCTCTCTCTCTGACCCTCCCCTGCTCACGCTGTCTCTCTCTCTCTCCTAGAAATAAATAAAACATTAAAAACAAAATAAAAAAAAATAAAAAAAAGAAATGTCTAAGCCAATATTCTTCTTTGACTCCATGTTTCCTGATCAATAATCCTCTATGTAGGACTCTCAATTCCTTTTATATAGATGGTTGCAAATTCATGGAGAAGAGGGGTCGCTTGTGACTTTTTTAGTCCTCGGTACAAATAAGCACTAATGTCCTCTGTGATTATGAGGATCATCAACTTGAAATTATAGATGTTTCTTTACCTATTCCTGTCAAGTGTTTTTGGAACTGTACCATCAAAATGCAATACATCAGGTACAGGGTAAATAAGTACAAGAAAGCAAGCATTTGAACAACAATTCTAGCTCTCAGAAAATTATGTTTTAAGTGATCTATTGTCAATCAGGAGTTCCTAACATTTCAAATACAAATCACCACACACGGAAGCCTTCTGGGTTTTATTTAACTCTTTGTTCTCTGCCTTCAGAACACTTGGCTGCTCACGTCCCATTTTGCTTTGTTTTGTCTTGTTCTTCCTTTCTCTCTCTCTAGGTCCCAGGAGAGGCATTGACTCAATAAAGGTTTCCCCCTGAGCCTGGGGCAGCAAGTCACGATGCCTCCTTGATCAACCTTCCTGAGTTCACACGTTTCAAAGGCCCCGAAATGGCTCTATCTGTTCAGTCAAGTTATTACAAGCAGTATCAAGAGGGAGCCCCACATTCAGCAAACCACCACAGCACAGATTCCTTCAGGTTCCAAAGGGGCTACAGTCTCCAGCAATTGGCACTTTTTGGGTGTCCCTTTCTCCATCACAAGAGAATTCCCCCTTCATTATGAAAGGCTCTCTGCAGCTTTTTGTTTTTTGGCAATTTTTTTAATGATCAACAAATTTGGCTTAGAGCAAACAATGTTTTCAAACTAAGACTGATAACATTTTATATCATAGAATGTGGACATCTTCAAACTTTGTATTTAAATATATATTTAAATTGATCTTATTTCTATATTAACACAGTTTATGTATTTATGTTTCTCCTACTGTGTTTTTCAAGGTTTGCTGTTGTCATGTTGTTTAGCGTCAGGCTCACCAGTGTTTAATGAACTTATATCAAGGTACTTGATAGGAACTTGGCAGTTACATATTCTCATCCCTGTGATAAACAGATAAATAGATTTAAAAATACAGGAAGTCAAATTCTTAATTCCTAGGTTTCTAACTGCTATACATTGTGCATTTCATCTGGGCAATCTTACTGCCCAGATATGCGCCACTCAAATGCATTCAACTTTCACACTGGGGAATGGAAACATTCATTGACCTTCACTCCCACTGGGGACAGGTGTAGGGGCTCTGTACAAAGCTCATGGCCCTTTATGCCACAGTGCAAGAGGAGCTCCAAACCTCCTTGTCTACTGAGCACAACGTTCTTTTAAACCATTATTACATCTATATGCATGCATGTCACAGCAGCTACTCAAAATTTTCTGGTAGGAGCTGGGACTTCACAATATTCAAGTTATCTAAGAAGAGGCTGGAGGTATAGGTAGGCTCCCAACTTTTCTGCAATTCCTCTTCTTAGAAAGAAAGCTCTCCCTATACACACATCGGAATGGCTAAGAAGAGGGAAAACACAAAATGCTGGCCAGGCTGTGGAGAACCTCGGTCACTCCTACCTCACTGGTGGGGACATAAAATTACATAGCCACTCTGGAAAACAGATCTTATAAAACTCAACATAGGTGGGGCAGTTAAGAGTCTGACTGTTGGTTTTGGCTCAGGTCACGATCTCACAATTCATGAGTTCAAGCTCTGTGTCCAGCTCCGTGCTGACAGTGCAGAGCCTGCTTGGGATTCTTTCCCTCCTTATCTCTCTCTTCCCCTCCCCTACTTGTGCTCTCCCTCTCCCTCTCTCAAAATTATAAGGGAAAAAAAAACCCACTCCTTTTGAGTGTTGGGTATTAAGGAGGAGTTCTTTGTGAGGAGCACTGGGTGTTATATGTAAGTGATAAATCACTCAATTCTACTCCCAAAACTAGTATTCCACTATACAGTGACTAGAAACTAAATAGAAACTTGCAACAATGCACACGTAACTACACCTGTAACCACACATACTCGACATGCTCTTAACATACAATCCAGCATTTGCAGTCTTGGGCTTTTGTCCCAGACCAATGAAAACTTAGCTCACATAGACATCTGTATACCTTTGTTCATAGTAACCTTGTTTCCAACAGCCCAAAACAGCAAACAGCCTCCATGTTCCTCAATGGGTGTAAAAGACCATGAGCACCATTCAGCAATAAAAAGGAACTATCATTAGGCACAATAGCTTGGATGAATGTGAAGAGCATTATGCTGAGTGTAAAAAGTCAATCCCCAGGGTACCTGAGTGGTGCAGTCAGTTAAGTATCCGGATTTTTTAAAAAGATTTTTATTTATTTATTTATTTTGAGAGAGATTGGCAGGGAGGGGCCAAGATCCCCTCTGCAGAGAGACACACACACAGAGACAGAGAGAAACACACACACACACACACACACACAGAGGCAGACAGACAGACACACACACACACAGAGGCAGACAGACAGACACACATACACACAGAGGCAGAGACAGAGAGAGAGGGGCAGAGAGACAGAAAGAGGCAGAGAGAGAGGGGCAGAGAGACAGGGGCAGAGAGACAGAAAGAGGCAGAGAGAGGGGGAGAGGGGGGCAGAGAGACAGAGGGGCAGAGAGGGGGGGCAGAGGGGGCAGAGGGGGCAGGGAGCGAGGGGGGCAGGGGGCAGGGAGCGAGGGGGGCCAGGGAGCGAGGGGGGCCAGGGAGCGAGGGGGCCAGGGAGCGAGGGGAGGGCAGGGAGCGAGGGGGCAGGGAGCGAGGGGGCAGGGAGGGCAGGGAGCGAGGGGGGGCAGGGAGCGAGGGGGCAGGGAGCGAGGGGGCAGGGAGCGAGAGGGAGCGAGGATCCAAGCAGGCTCTGCACCGGCAGCACAGAGCCTGATGCAGGACTCAAATTCACAGACCATGAGATCACAACCTGAGCCAAAATCAAGAGTAGATGTTTAACTGACTAAGCCACGCAGGCACCCCAAGTGTCTGACTTGATTTCGGCTCAGGTCATGATTTCTCCAATGCTTTCTTGCTCTCTTTCTCTCTCAAAATAACCATTTGAAAAAGTCAATCCCCAAAGGTTATATACTTCATCATTCTATTTATGTCACATTCTTGAAATAATGCAATTATAGAGGTGGAGAACAGATTAGTGGTTACCAGGGGTCAGGGATGAAAGTTATGTGGCTTTAGTGGGGTATAGCATGAGGGAACCACACGATTATGGAAATTTCTGGATCTTGATTGTTCTACACAAACACACACCTGATAAAATCATATAGCATACACACAGTACATGTCATTTCACACGATGAAATCCTAACCTCTGATATATTACTGTCCATTTTTTTGGTTTTAATATTGTACTATAGTGATATAAGTTGTTTTGAGGGAAACTGAGTTAAGGATATATCTTAACTTGTACAAGACCTCCCTGTACATTTTTTTTCCAATTTCCTGTGAATCTTCTGAGTCCCCCATACTCTCCTAGCTACTGTTCTCTGCTTCCACTTATGCTGCCTTTATAGTGATCTTCTCAAAAGTAGTCTATGGTTGCTGTCTAGTACCTCTCCCACACTACTCCTTTAAAATTTTTTTAGTGTTTATTTGTGAGAGAGAGAGAGACTCAGACAGAAGCATAAGCAGGGTAGGGACAGAGTGACATGGAGACACAGAATGTGAAGCAGGCTCCAGGCTCTGGGCGGTCAGCAGAGCCCGACGTGGGGCTCCAACTCAGGAACCATAAGATCATGCCCTGAGCCGAAGTCAGATGCCCAAATGACTCAGCCACCCAGGTGCCCCTCCATGCTACAACTTTAAATTTATTCCAGTCATAGCTCTCACCCTTCCACCAGCTCTACTGAAACAATGCATGTCAAGGTCCCCAGCAGCATCCATCCTCCCCAGTCCCAAAGTCAGTTACTCATCTTCCCCATGTGTCTATCACTCCTAACCTAATGACTACATTTGACAGAAGTCATCACGTACATCCTTAGCACTCTTTCTTCACTTCATGGACCCTCATTTTCCTTTTCTCATAGATGTGGCTCACTCTCATTTAAAGATTCCTCTTTATTTCCCAGGGATTTTTCTCTGTTGACCCATTCCCTTGGTAAATGCATTCAGTCTCCTAGGTTTGACTTATATCCATTGACAGCTCTGAAATTTATATCCCTAGTCCAGTCCTCTTTCCTGAACTTCACATTTGTATGTAGCAGCTATGGTCAATCTCTAGATAGATAATTTGTGGGCATCTTAAACTTCATCCACCCCAAACCTAACCCACCAAATCTGCCCATTTTAGATTTTTTCCTATGTCAAAACAAGTCACTCTGCATTTCTTGTAACACAGACCAAAAATATCGATACTATTATTTTCTCTTTTGTCTCATATATCATGTCCAGTCAGAACTACTGTGGCCTCTACTTTCATGTATACCCTGAATCTAAGCACTTCCCGCAACTTTCACTGTTGTCCTGTGTGTGCTATTACATTTGGCCTGGATTCTTCAAATAGTGCTCTAACTCCGTATTCAGGCCTTATGCACTATAGTATATGCTCTGCACAGTGATGCAAGTAATCCTTTTAAATTATCGTTAATCCAAGACATCCCTATAATGATCCCAAAAGCCTATGCTTTCTAGACCTTGTTTCTTACTATTAGTCCCTTTGTTTACTCTGCTTTGGTCCACTGACCTCCTTGCTTTTTCTAGAATCTACCAGGTACATGCTGCAGAGCCTCTGCATTTGCTGTTCCACCAGCATGGGTAGCCACAGGGCTAACTTTCTCTTCCCAATTTAGGTACTCCTGTGTCACCCTTGAAGATGGATTCACCTCCTGTGACTTAACTATATACCATCCATTTCTATATACTTCTGTACTGCCCATGTCTAACTCATGCCCAGAACATGTAAGTCTCTCAATTGTGGGATGAATGATTATTTGGATGAATGATTAAAGAAAAACAG
The DNA here is from genome assembly GCA_017311185.1 of Proteles cristata cristata. Taxonomy (NCBI): domain Eukaryota; kingdom Metazoa; phylum Chordata; class Mammalia; order Carnivora; family Hyaenidae; genus Proteles; species Proteles cristata. The sequence continues at coordinate 1,301,534 of JAESUZ010004628.1, forward strand.
TCTTCTACCTCCCAATAGGAAGAAACTTAGAGTATTTGAAGAAGCATGCACTATCAGATTTCTCTAAGACCTAAGGAACCACAGAGAACCCCATCTGCTCTTCACGGATACCCTGGCAAGCACAGCAGACATCACCTCATTTCTGCAAGATCTGACAGTCAGGTGGCCAAGTACTTCACAGTCACAGACCTCTCCACTCAGTAACAAACAGGGGACTTGGAGCTCAAAGCCTAGCTGCTTCCTTATCCTGAGGGATTCCACAGCCCAAGAACAGCAAGAAATGTAGCTAGTAGGAAGCATTTACATATACTTCTAGCTTTCTCTTATCCCAGATCACCTGAAACATATGCTCCTGGTGTACAGGAACTGAAATAAATTCACAAAGGGATCAACAGCATGTTTGGGGAGAGGGGTGCGTGGAAGTACCATCGAACTGAATAGTCAATAAGCATTCTTCAAGGTTAAGAATGGAAAGAAAACAATGAACAAACAGAGGCTAGAGGATATCATCAAGCATACTATCATATGTGCAAATGAGGCTTCCAAAAAAGAAATGACAGAAAGGGATTAACGACTTTTAAGAAATGGTTGAATACTTTCCAAATTGGATGACAAACATTAGTCCACAAAAAGCCCAAAGAATCCCCCAAAACCAAAGGAGAAGAACATTGAGGAACATCCTAGTCAAATTGCTGAAATCATAATTCAAGAAAAAAAAATCTTGAAGGACACAAGAGGAAAAATGACTTCTCATATGCAGGGAGGTCAGAAGGCAGTAAGAGGACATATTCAAGTGTTGAGTGTTGAAGAACAATATCTATCAACTGAGAACCCTATATCCTGCAAAACTTTCCTTTTAAATAAAGATGAGTAAAAGATACTCACACAGAAGCAAGGCTGAGGTAGTCCCCCACTAATGCACCTGCCCTAAAGGAAGTCCTTCAACTGAAAAGAAGGAACACTCAGTTGTTACTAAAACCCATAGGAAGAAATAAAGCACCAAAAAGATAAACACATAGGACAATATGGAAGACTAAATATGTATTTTTCTTCTCTTAACTGATTTAAGGTTAACTGAATAAAATATTGTAAAACTATTGCTGGACGTAAAGATGTAAAAATATGGCAGTTATAACACAAGCAGATGGAACGATATGTAGCTGTATTGCTACTCAATTTCCAAGTTTTACTGGTATTTTATTGATACTAACCTGAAGTGATGCATATTGTAATTCCTAGAGTAACCACTAGAACACACACACACACACACACACACACACACACCATATTCACTCCTTTGTTGGTTTCTTTACATTAGAAAATATCTACTTAATTCAAAAGAAAAAAAAAAACAGCATAAGAGGAAGAGACAAAAGAGACAAACTAGCAAAATGGTAGATATGAATCCAACGATATTAGTCACTACATTAAATGTCACTGTATTAAATACTGCTATGAAAAGGTAAAGACTGTCAAGCTGGAATATTAAAAATTCCAAACAAACGAGTAAGATTCAAGTATACGCTGCATAGTTGAGACAGACTTTAGATTCAAAGTACAAATAGGTTGAAAATAAAAGGATAGCAATAGACTTAATAGGGAAGTAGTTCCATAAAAGGGCAGAAGGGGCTATACTAATATTAGACAAAGTCAATTTTAAAATAATTTTTTTACTCTTGACAAAGAGGGACATTTCATATAATAAAAAGAGACCATTCAAAGGAGTGTGTCACCACAATGTTTATAGCAACATTATCAACAGCAAGTATGAAAAGAGCCCAAATAGAGCCCAAATGCCCATCAATGGATGAATGGATAAAGAAGATGTGGTGGGTACACACACACACACACACACACACACACACATACATACACACAATGGAGAATTACTCAGCAATCACAAAGAATGAAAACTTGCCATTTGCAGCTATGTGGATGGAACTAAAGGGTACCATGCTAAGCAAAATTTGAGAAAGATAAATATATGAGTTCACTCATGTGGGGACTTTAAGACACAGAAAAGATGGATATAGGGGAAGGGAAGCAAAAATAATATAAAAACAGGGAACGGGACAAAAAAATAAGATTCTTAAGTATGGAGAACAAAAAAAACCAAAGGGTTACTGGAGGGGTTGTATGTGGGGGAATGTGGCTAAATGAATAAGGGGCACTGAGGAATCTACTCCTGAAATCATTGTTGCACTATATGCTAACTTGGAAATAAATTTTAAAAAATAATAAAAAAGGATTGCATCATATATACATATATATATATGACAAACACTATATATGACATTCAGACACACCCCAAATGACAGAGTTCTGAAGTACACACAGAGAAAAAATAGTGACAGAATCAAAGTTAGCAACAGGTAATTTCATAGTAATAGCTAGAAATCCCAACACCCAGCTCCAGTAATTAATAGTAGACAGAATATCAAGCTCTTTAAGAATCAAATAGTCTCAACATAAAGTGACTGTTTTTAATAGCCTACACCACCTAACAATAGCAACATACATACCTTTCGAGGTCACATGGAACACATTACATGATAGACAATATTCTAGGCCTTGAAATAATCATAAATTTAAAAGGATACCAATCATACACTGTTCTACAGTCACAATGTAAAGAAATGTATGAAGTCCCCAAATTGCAAGTTTAACTCAACACTTCTGATTAACCTACAGGCCAAAGAGGAAATTCCAAAGAAAATTACAAGATATTTTGAAGTCAATGAAGACAAAAGGCACAACATACTCAAGTTTACGGAATGCAGCTGAATCAGGGCTACGAAGGAAATTTATACCTTTGCTCACCAGTATTAGAAAAGAATCTCACATTAGGATCCGAAGTTCCCACCCTGAAAGGCAAACTAATCGCAAAGCAAGCAGACTCCATTATAATGAGAAGTTCATAAGAAGGTGGATCTCTGGAGATGGAGCAGTGGATTTCCATTGTGTGGGTATGGGTGCAACCACTGTCTGCATTGTGAAGAGCTCTTTTTCTGGGAATGGAAAACTGGACAGGAAATTGGACAGGAATGTTGACTGGGAAACTCCATAGATACTTTCAAGTTAATACATTTTAGTTGTGTAATTCAATGACTTATTGCATTTATACTTCAATAAAGCTAATAAAATACAGTCGGCCTAACCAGCGATGGAAAAATGTGCATAAGCATAAACACCACAAATAATGAAATTCAGCCTACCTGATTTGAGCTAGCCAGTGCTAAGCCCAGAGACTTAAGAATTTACTTAATTCTGCTCTTTAAAGTTTTTTTTTTTTTTTATTTTTTTATTTCTAGGAGAGAGAGAGAGAGAGAGAGACAGCGTGAGCAGGGGAGGGTCAGAGAGAGAGGAAGTCACAGACTGAAACAGGCTCCAGGCTCTGAGCTGGCAGTCAGCACAGAGCCCGACGCGGGGCTCGAACCCACGAACCGCGAGATCATGACCTAAGCGAAAGTCCGACGCTTAACCGACTAAGCCACCCAGGCGCCCCTGCTCTTTAAAGTTTTACAGTCAATAAAAAAATATCCCCTTAGTTCACATATTTCATTTTCAATGGATAAAGCTATTTGCCCATTGTCTTACTTTTCAAAATTAAAATTTGTACTTAGAATCTAAATGTTATTTACCCCTGAAATATTAAGTCAAAAGCTCTTTGTTCCTGCAATGGTGTGAATAGCTTGGCAAGTAGTCACAGTTTTGTTTTGTTTTTAACCCTCTCAGTATGGATGGATCTTATTTCTCCTCTTTAGTAAGACAGTCTGCTCTTTCAAATGTAATTCTATTTAATTGCAACAAATCATCCTAACTGTGGCCAAAGAATTATAGACATACATAGTTATCATCAAAATGGCTCATTTATTTGATAATAGTCAAGAGCCATATTCTCCAATAAAATTGCTCTGAAACTAAATTTCACTGACCAAAGTTCTAGTATCAAATGGATTTCTATTACCTGAAATCCTGAAAACAGTCTATCTGGGTCCTAATTACTCAACAATCTATTACAAGGTTTTTAAATGTTAATCAAAGAATGGAAAATTTGAACCTTTTTAAGGGAGGTTGAGGAAATTGAGTTCTTTAAAAAGTAGGGTTTTGAGGAAAAACAGCTGAATCCTTCTAAAGTCTATTTCTAAATATAATGGCAAAGAGCTAAGAAGAGTTAAATCATGCATTTTCAACAAGGGGACTTCCTCACGAAAGTGAGAAATCTTAGATGTTACAATTATGTTCCAAGGTCCAGAGGACACGGACAGGATATAATAGATCTGTGGTATTAAAGTTTCACAGGGCAGTGATCCTGGGGGGAAAAAAAGAGGTCTATAAAAGATTCTTAGTGGGACAATAACATGAAGAACATAATTTCCAAATAGTTTACTTGGCTCTCTCCATTTTTTTCCACGTAGGTTCATTTAATTTCATTATCCTTACAGAAGTGAACTCTTTCTACCTTAAAACAGGAGACAACATTACAAATACAAAAGCAGTCGCCATACCCATTTCCAGAGATTAATAAGTCAGTAGTATTTCTGACCTTTTATGCCACAAATCAAACAATACAGACAAGCATTTAGACAAATAACCAAGTCATCTCATGGAAAAATTGCGATTATTTTTTGCTCTTTATTTTCATGACATGTAAATTCTATATAACTTAGTATGCAGCCCTATGTTGTTTTCAGTTTTCTTAGCCTGCATCTGTAAACAAAAACGGCAAGAACTGTGCTAATCTAGTACACTGGCATTTTCTTGGCTGACCTAAATTATAAAGGACTTGCTTCCAGACCATCAAGCAAACTAATTTTAGGCACCAGTTACATCTCACACATGCTATAGTTAGTTATTCAGAAGTCATAATGTAGATGCATTAGAGGAACCGGCATAATATAATTTCAGAAGAACTAGTTGGCATATTGCTTTCTGAACTATTTGAAAAATAAGCCCAATGATTTGATTCAGTATTTTTAGATGCAAAAATGTCTCCATTATGATCAATTTCCTCATTTCATCTTCAAGTGGCTTTCATCCTACCAAATAAGTTTTGTGATAAAAAAAAAATTGCAAAACTTCCAATTTAAGTGAAATCTATGCACTTCTTTTAGAAGTACTATGAAATTAAGTTATTCCTTAAGAAATTTAGCAATTCTACCAAATGTTATACCAAAAACATGATTTACAGAAACAGAAGGAATACTCAGATATAGTAAATTAGTTTCTTCAGGAATCTTAAGTATTTTTTTTTAAAATACTACTTTAGTATTTAGTTGATTATATATTTTACTCGAAAGGCTAAAAAACAGTGAATCTTGATTTATCAACATGTATTTGTACAAAGGACATAAACAGTGTACTCATTTTAATAACCTTTAAGTCAAAGAATGGGACAGACAATACAACCACATTGGGAAAAATTCTTGATTCTCCCAAGAGAAAAAAAGTTTAAAGACCTAAGATATAGTTTTAATGATGGTAAACGAGAGGCATCATCATAAAAAACTTAGATGGTAAATTTTAGGGATTTTCAAGCAAATCTGTCCATCATACCCATTACATTTTTCTCTCCCAACTTTGCCAGTGGCATTTAAATTTTAAGATTTAGATATGGTAAGGATAGGTTTTATGTTAACTTGGCTAGGTCATAGCAAATATTGTCCAGATATTTGGACAAACATGGCTGAATGCTGCCGTGAAAGTATTTTTAGAGGAGATTAGTAATTAAAACAGATGACCTTCCATAGTGTGGTAGGCCTCACCTAATCAGTTGAAGTCCTAAGGAAGAGACTGACTTTCCTAAGAAAGAAGGAATTCTGCCAGCAGACCGCCTTTGCGTGCTATCTGAAACATCAGCTGTTCCCTGGGTCTCCAGGTTGCTGGTCTGTTCAGATTTGGGATTTACAAGTCCCTGCAATCATGGGTCAAATCCTTTAAACTTCTTTCCACACACACACACATATACCCTATAGCCTAGTAATTCTTTTTCTCTGGGAAATCCTGACTCCTATAGATTTATAATGCTTTATTCATTTTTTAAGAGTGATTCAATATTACTGAAAGGGTTTTAGATTAATTAGGAATCCCTCCCATGTAATACTATTTGAAATGCAACCACTATTAAAATTTACACTTCTCTGTAATAAAGGTAATGGAGAGGCAGACACACACAGAGTAAGCCACAGGGCCCTTTTTCCAAGGGAAAGAAACCAGTTCAGATAAGCAAAGACAGATGTGTAAGGTCACAAAATCATCTGATGTTAGAGCCAGAAATAGAACTGCCTCTGCCTATATCGGAGATGTACTCTTCCACTAGAATAACTCTTCCTAATTGTGTATGGTGCCTATATGTATATTTTACTAAGAAGTCAAGTATTGTTCTTGCATCTTGTCTCTAGCTGACAAATTTCTTGTCTTACTTCTGATTGTAATTATCATCAAGAACTAGAATCATTACCAAGCCCTTAGTTACCTACAATTTTTTTTTAATTTTATGGAGCAAATGTCAGAGGGGCGAGGGAGAGAGTGGGAAGGTCAAGCAGGCACCACACTCAGCATGGAGCCCAGTGCAAGGCTCAACCTCATGACTGAGCTCACGACCTGAACTGAAATCAAGAGTCAGATACTTAACTAACTGAGCCCCCCAGGTGCTCCTACACCTTTTTTTTTCTTACTCTAATTCAAGTAATTAAATATTTTGTGGTTGCCCTAGAATTATGATACCCATCTAAGGACGCCGTCTTAGATTTTCTGCAGTCAAATGAAAATATCTACTGAACAGCCAAGGATAATGCTGGAAGAACAGAAACTATGTGTCACTTCAATGCCATAGTTAGTGACAGAATTATGCCCAAGAGGGGAGTAAACAGGAGTTCTGCCCAGAGTGAAGGGGAACAGAAGTGTGTAGATGGAGTGGGGTTTTGGCAAATAGGATCAGGGAAGAATTCTGAGAGAAAATAAAACCTGGTTCAATTCTTACCTTAATGAGGAAAAAAAATAATAAAAGAATGGTGCTCTAGGTAATGAGACTAGAACAATCCAGGGATGTGGACAGACCAAAGGACTAAGCAGGAAACTAAGCTGTAGCAGGTTTCAGTAGGGACAGTGATATAGTTGGGAAAGCATTGTCATCCCAGTTACGGTTACAGGTCTGGACAGAGAGTATGACTGGAGGTTGAAAAACTAAGTAGAAGGCCAACACTGTACTCTCAGTGTCAAGGGCAAAAGCTAGGACTGCAGTCTCAGGACAAAGGTATTACGACTAGAAGAGGGAGGGGGCGGAATTTGAAAAATGATGTCAAGAGGCAGAATCAGCAGCACCTACGGAATGTTTCAGGTGTGGAGGGGAGAGGGCTGCAGTCCAGAATGATCTAGAGATTTTAGCTGAGCTCAAGAAGGGGGACAGAAAAACAGATCTGGGGGAGAGCATAGAATAGAAGGGCAGTAACATAGTGAATAGAAAAGTCCTGTGGACTACTCTCATGGAGTTGTTCTGTTACCGGTTGACTACGAGGCCTGGAGCTCAGGAAAGAAGTCATGGTGATGACAGAGACTGGAGTACCAGAGGCACACAAGTAGTGGAGACCATAGTAATTAAGAAGATCACTTGGGCAAAGAATCATATATAAACAAATTTCTTCTCACTATATTTTTCTTGTCCTCAAGGTTGCTTTTTTCATCATCATCTACCTCATGTTGTTTTAGGATTTAATGGCACCAACAGCTACTCCCAGTCTCCTATCTTTGGAGAGAAAAAGGAAATCGAGCTTGGATTTGGTCTGAGAGCCATGTTGCTTGTGATCCTTAGGAAGAAAGGGTATGTAGCAGCACTAACCTTTTTTAAATCTCCATTCCCTGTTTCTCAATTCCCCAATTCTGTCACATGTGTATACATGTGTATCCACATGTGTATCTTAGATGTTTTTCAAAATTAAGACACGCTTGTGCTATCTGTGTAAAATTAAAAAAAAAAAAGAATGTTAATCATCTTCCTCTGCAGCCTTCATATGAAATTATCAACTAAGTCTATTTAATAACATACTATTCCATGACTGTCAGCATTGTGTACAGTGGGCTCTTGACAAAAGTTATCCATTGATTTTTTACTTTCAGGGGGTGGTGCCCCAACCCTTGGGTTGTTCAAGGGTTAACTGTACACTTGCGGTCAAAAATAATGTAAGAGAGGAAGAGGCTGGGAAGATGGAGGAGTAGGAGGACTCTGATCTCGCCTCCTTCCGTGAATACAACTAGATTACACTTTTATCAGCATAAAAGCCTGAAAAATGACCCAGAGACTGGCAGAAGTAAAGGTAGAGAAGAAAGATCACATAGGTCAGAAGGGTAGAGGTAAGGTTTGGAAGTGGAATGGACCTTCTCTCTGTGCCTTTGGGAGAGAACTGGCTCATGGATAAGGGGAGAAACAGACTATCACACCAGGGAGCCCACAAAAGGAAGAAAAAAAATCCCAATATCTGGCTTTGAAAGCACAAGGGGCCAAATTTCCTGAGTTCTTACACCAGCAAGGCTAAAATCCTCGAATTTGAAAACTCCATGGGTTCATTTGGAGAAATGTCTGTTCATGTCTTCTGCCACTTTTAATTGGATTATTTGTTGGGTGTGGAGTTGTATATGTTTATGTATTTTGGATCCTAACCCTTCATTGATAGGTCATTAGTAAGTATCTTCTCCTTTTCAATAGCTTGCCTTTTAGTTTTGTTGATTGTTTCCTTCACTGTGTGGAAGCCTTTTATTTTGACTTAGTCCTGATGGTTTCTTTTTCCTTTTATTTCTCTTGCCACAGGAGAGCTATTTAGAAAAATGTTGCTGGGGCCAATATCAGAGAAACTACTAGCTGTACTCTCTTCTAGGATTTTTATGGTTTCAGGCCTCACATTCATGTCTTTAATCCATTTTGAGTTTATTTTTGTATATGGTGACAGAAAGTGGTCCAGTTTTCCCCAAGACCATTTGTTCAAGAGATGGTCTGTTTCTCAGTGTATATTCTCTCCTCTTTTGCTTAAGAGCAATTAATTGACCATCTAGCTGTGGGTTCGTTCCTTAGTTTTCTATTCTGATTTTTATGCCAGTTCCTCAAAAATTACAAATAGGACTACCCTACCATCCAGTAATTGCACTACCTCCCCCTAAAATACAAAAAATACTCATCAAGAGGGATATATGTACCTTTATGCTTATTGCAGCATTATTTACAATTGCCAAATTATTGAAGCAGTCCAAGTATTCACTGACTGATGAATGGATACAGAAGATGTTGTGTATATAAAGACGCAATAGAGTATTACTCAGCCATAAAAAATAATGAATTCTTGTCATTTGCAATGACATGGATGGAGCTAGAGAATATTGTGATAAGTGTAATAAGTCAGAGAAAGATGCATACCATATGATTTCATGCATATGGGGAATTTAACAAAAGAGCTAAAGAAAAAAAAGAGACAAACAAGAAACAGACTCAACTATAGAGTACAAATTGATGGTTATCAGGATATAAGGGGGTGAAGGGACAGGTGAAATGGGTGATGGGGATTAAGGAATTCACTTGGTGTGAGGAGCACTGGGCATCAGATGGAAATGTTGAATCACTGTATTGTACACCTGAAACTACTATTATACTTTAAGTAACTGGCATCTAATTAAAAACCCAATTTGTTGTTCTAGGTACATTGCTAAATACAGAGATGTATGTGGGGGTAAGTGACAATATCCATAAGGAGCTTATAGTCTAATAAGGGAAACAAAGTCTATTGGTTTTGCTTCCTTAAGTACAATGTATATGGCCAAGTGCAAGGCCAGGGGAGGAAGGCAGTTGAAGAGATGCATGCATGCATACATGAATAAATAAATAAATAAACTCCATTATCTCTGTTGTGTAAAAGCACAGCACTATGAAATCCTGCAGTTAAGCATCTTGCCTGTAAAATTCGCTTTTTGTTCACTCCCATGTAGTATATATTAGGGTTGATCACATTATATGCATTTGTAATTTAAACAGACAACCCTCTTAGCCCGTGACAACTTCGATGACTCAAACCCTACCTTATTTCAAATGTTATCCTCTCCTGTTCTATTTCATCACTGCCCTAGTGATCTTTTTTAGTCACCCTTGTAACTTCTAGTGTTAATTATGGGGTCCTTAATCACTGTCTATTAAAATTGGGCCTTATGCATCTATTTCAGTTAGGAATAGAAAATGCAGGAAGACTACAAATGTATGAGGCTGTTGCACTAAGTAAATATTTGGTATCTGGGATTAGCCTGAGACAAAATGGAAAAGTAGGCAAACTGTGGTCTGAATACTTAATCCCCCTTTTCTGTCCTTATCAGCAAGACCTCTCAGTGCTATACTAAGCACTCCTCCAAGACCTAGATGGTATAGTTTTGATCAAGGTGCCGTTGTTTTCATTTCTCATCACAAAAGTGGACATTTTTAACCTGAAATAATGCATAGTTCTTAAGAGGTATTTTCTGCTCTCAGACACAGAATATAATCTCTTCCTTTAAATCATACCACAGCACACACTTCTACCAGCAGTCCAAGTTATATATCAGCAATATATTAAAAAGTCATATAATTTCAATGTACTTAACAAAATGTTTTGAGATGGAGGTGGACATAGTTTAAGAGAAAGAATAGGTCATGTGTTTCTTGATTTTAAACCTGTTAGACCACAAGGTATATACAATCAGACATGATTACATTATACACATGTACATCCATACAAGTACTTGTCATTACTTGGTTTAACATGCCTTTCCCACATATCTACCACTTACTAGGTACTACAGAAGGCAGTAGCTATGAATAGTGGAGGTATGACCTTGTAAGAGATTCAGTTGGGTCATCATATGCTACTAATACTCAGGAAATATTTACAGTACAGAGTTCAAAACAGGATGTGCTGGAGATACAGGTAGGGTAAAGAGGATTAAGATAGTGTCATCTACCTCACATTGGATGTACTTGACAGTGACAACGTGAAGGAAAGCTGCTCAAGTAGAATCTTAAACAAGAGGCCAGCATGACAGAGAAGCAGATGGAAACATCTGAAAAGGTACAGATCATGATCAAAGAAAGAACCAGTATGTACAGTACAAAAATAACACCTACAACTGTGTATGGCTGCAGAACAGAGTGTGTGGGAGATGGTAAAAAAAAAAAAAACCTAGAGTCAGGTCACATGCCATTCCAAAGAGTTTGGAATCTTTTCAGCATAGACAGTAGGAAGCTGCTGAGAAAACTTAATTGGGAGAAGGGTGCATTTGAATTTCACCAAGATCACTCTAAAGACAGTGTTAAAAATCGATTATAGGGTAAGATAAACTAAAATGGTAACAGCAATCATCTAAGGGTAAAGGATGAAGGCCCAACTAAGGCAGGAACTGAAGACAAGCAGGAGTAATTAACAGCAAAGGCCAGATCAGAAGCAGCATCAACAGAAAATAGAGGCTTATTCATGGGGCCATGGAGTGGAAAGCAAAGTGAGGAAACTGGAGGAACCCAAGAAGGCACCTTGGGTTCCAACTTGGGTACAAAAGGGAATCCAAGTATTAAGTGTTAACAAGGAAGTCTCCAGCCTCTGCTGCTTGGACACAGTGTCCCTGTTTGGCCAGCTTTGCCCAACACTACAGGGGCACATGGACTCACACAGTCTCATTTCCGCTGTTCCTCTCAAGGATCTTTTCATTTTCAATGCTCCAAAATGCATATTCTATCGCTTTCTGGCTCTCCTTTTCTTAGGTAATTAGGCTTGTATCTTCAACTTGTCTCCCATCACACTCCTTACCCAAAGATACTTCAATCAACTTGATATTTATCTTGCCACAAAGATCAAGTTCCTGAGAGAAGTTAAATATTATTATTTTGGATGTATTGTTCCAAGTAGGCAATAATTGGCATCCCTGAGAAATAAAATAATCAAAATATTTAACAATGTAATTCAAAGATCTTTAAAGACCATAAATGTATTTTACTCTATAAGTTCAAAGAGCTCATGGTTTTCCAGGAAAAAAATCCTCAAAAATAGTCAACCCGGAGACAACACAGTTGACTGTAAAAACACAGGAGTATTTGGGAAGACAGGCAGAAGAGAAGAGTAAGGGAAAAAATGAGGCGGCTGGCCACTGACTACCTCAGATCATAGTCTAGAGGATGATGGAACAATGCTTGCAAAACTCATTCAACACATACATCCATACAACACAAAAGGCGGAGTTTAGAATTTTATACTCTGCCGGGGTAGCATGTGGGTAACACACACACACACATACACACACACACAAGCGCGCGCACACACACACACACACAAAACCTATCAGTATGTTTTAAGCAAAAGTATTTCATAGTATCTTTGCCATGTATACTTATAATCAAAACTACTGGACCCATCCAAGAGACGAGTGGAAAGAGTGCAAGTAACCAGCGCCAGTGGGCACTCAAATCTGTCAAAAGTAGAACTACGGCCGAGATGAATTCTGGATTATAGTAATGAAAAAGAATGCAAATGCGGCCACAAAAATTGAAAGACGAAGTTAAAAAAATGATCTAAAAATGTGGTCTCAAGATTCTCATTTTGTTTCCTTTAGATAATTTGAAGCCAATCAATTGAACAATGGTGACTTTAAAGATTTTTACCAATAAAAAGGTAAAGGTTAAGGAATCTAATAATGTGGTGGGAAAAACGTTTAGAAGTAAAAAAGGAAATAGAAAATACAGTAATTTTTACATTGATTATATGATGAGGGAGTTAAAAAATACTGTTTAATGTGATCTAATTATGGGTATTATATAAATCTGTAGTTTAAATGTAACTACTGGATTGGAAATAAAAATAGGTAGCTTAGGGGTACCTGGGTGGCTCAGTGGGTGAAGCACCCAACTTTGGCTCAGGTCATGATCTCAAGGTTCAGGAGTTCAAATCCTGTGTTGGGCTCTGTGCTGACAGATCATAACCTGGAGCCTGATTTGGATTCTGTGTCTCCCTCTCTCTGCCCCTGCCCTGCTTGCATTCTGTCTCTCCTTCTCTCTCAAAAATAAACACTTGAAATAATAAAGCTATCCATTTTTTAAAAATTAATAAAAGATCAGAAAAAATTAAAATACCCCCTTTTCTCTTCTAGTGACTTAGAGGATTCAATGCTTTGTAAACAATTTATGAATATTTCACAAAAAAGAAATTTGATACACACAGTTTGGGGAGAAAGATCCCAAATTCAATTGTGCTTGGATACTTTGATTATGAGCTCATATTTCTCTTTTATCAGACAAAATTTTATCAGTTTATTATAGTACTTCCTACTGGTCAAGGAGTCCCAAACATCTGTTTTGAAGAAATATGAATGGATGCTCATAGGGAAACAAATGAAGTTATAGAATAGCCTTATTAGGTCATAGCAGCGTTTGGATTAAGTGGATTAGTCTGAATTTTTAAGTCTTGTCAATACTTCCACTTCATTTGAGCTTCATCCAGAGGTTTTATTGCTAGGCTTCAGTTAGGTGTTAGTCTAACATATCATAGCCTGTATTTTCTCAGCACTCTTCCAATACATGGATCCAGATTTTTATATATATATATATATATATATATATATATGTAAAATTGAGACCAACCAACATGAGACCAAACTTACATTCTTCTTTGTAAAGCAGCTGGTTATCTAAGTATTATTTCTAAGAGCCCCCAAGGTCAATTTAATTCAACATTACAAATAAAGGAGTGTTATTCTATTATCTTTACTATAAGTCTTAGGCATCATAATAGTCTGTACATGCCAGGAAGACAGGGCTCATGACCCTTCATGCTCACCCTAGGACTGAACACAGTACCTGACACATAATACAATCCTAGTATGTATATAGGTGTGCAACAGCCTAGACTGAATAAGGAACAATGAAATAAAATCCTTTAGATTAAATTAGGACATAAGAGTTGAATTTATCATGCAGAAGTACTTTCTTGCAAGAGCAAGTCTTTATTTCCAGCTAATATTTAACCATCCATAGGAGGCCCATTGCCTAAAATTATATGAAGACCACTTTTTATCAGTTTCAACACCTCATTTATAAGTGTTGATATATAGAAATTTGGCAGACATGGGTGGTTTTAACTTGTAATACACTTATATTTGATATACTATGTAAAAAGCAAAGTCTGTAGATTCTAAGAAAAACCTTTCAGGAGAGTATGAAAACAAACTGAAAACATTGGATCATATTTGATCATAAAATATATCAAATAGCTACCTAAAATCATCATAAGCATAAATAACAGTTGGCATATGTAATGACATTATTTCAAATACTGCATGCGGTCCAAGGCAATAACCAGCTGTTAATGTCATTGTGCTCTCCTACGCAACTTACTAAAATTATTTTTCAGTATATCCAGTAATTACTTTTGGCACATACTTCAGTCCTATAACTTGTTCTCTTCTATCTCAAGAGCTTTCAATCTGATTACATTTTCCATAATGTAAAAACCACAACTCCACACAGGAATCTACATAGAGATTTCTGTGTCCTTTCTCCCTGTTTTATCTCCTGGAGGCTTCCACTGTTACAAATGGCTATTTGAATTTCAATGGAAACCAAAGTGATGTATCTTTACCACACTCTCCGTTGATAGGAACTCTACAGTTCCCATCTGAGGGCTGTGATCTTTGTTGTTTCTTATGAAGGAGTACCCACTGATTTAGGAAATATTGGTTTTAGCGGAGATAGAACTGGTGTCAATTAGGAAGCTTTCTCAGAAGAATGGTCTTCAGTCTGAAAAGGGCAGTCTTACCAAGTCAGGATTTATTTTTGAAGGATTCTGAGCACTTGGTCAGTGAATCTTAGTTAGCTAAATGTCTCTCTCTAATCCTAGTTAGAGGTGAAACAAATTTTATTTAACAGATTCATTAAGTGTGTACTGGAAACAAAGCAGCACCCAAAGTTTTTTACATGTTTGGAGCTTGAAATGATACATTGGGACAATACAAGATTAAGCCACAATCATCCTGAGCACACTTTATAAATATGATCTCCTTGGCAATGGTTTTCCAGATTACTTACAGATTAGGTCATTAGGAATGAGTAAGACTTTGCCAGAGTCTTCTGATTCCATAAATTCTCACTCTATCTGGTCTATCAAGGGGAGAACTGTTTCTTTCCCAACATAAGGGATCTTCAAAGGTCTGGACTTTGCCATTGAAACCATGCATATTCAGTATTTCAGAAAGCTCTGTTATCCATTTGCCATCCATGCACATGTGCACGTGCACACGCACACACACACACGCACAGTTCTGGCATGATGGCTACATTTGTAGATGATGCTCCCTCCAGATTTGAATACAGAAGTTTTTTGTTGTTGTTGTTGTTAAGTGGGTGAATGATTCATTCTGTGTTTTACAATTAGAAAGAGCATTTACTATCACTCTAGTCATCTAAAGAAGAAAAATCAAGGTCAGAATAGAAAACAACCGGCAGATTACCCTAGGTTCATTACTTCTAGACCCTGAGCTAATTTTTCTTATGCAAATGTATTGCTTAAAAACAGCTATTTATAAAAGCTCTAAAACCTTTAGTCATTGGCCACCTTTTTCTTGTTTAAGAAAAAGATGAAGCTTATTTCATTATCACGGAGTTGGGTGTAATAAGCATTTCTTTCTAAAGGATAAATAAATTCATCCAAGACATTATAATCCTTAGGATTTTTAAATTAACTTCATCTTCAATCACTTAAAAATTTTTATATTGTCCTTATGTTGTGATACGTACATTACTTTCTTATAAAATATAGTATGATCCACACATAATCCATATGAACTCAGTCATGATTCATTTTGAATGAATACCAAGAAAACATTTTTTATAGAGCTGGTGAGAGAATGGAAAACAGGTAACATCCTACTCTGTTGGTGGGAGTGTAAGTCAATACAGACTTTTGGAAAGCAACTTGGCTATATCAAAATTTAAGGAGTATATATGCTTTGACCCAAAACTTCTACAGTTTGGAATCTGTCATCCATTATGGTTGCACAAATATATGACATAGTAACACATGCATAGTTAGTGAGTTAGTGTAAGAAGCTTGAGTCAACCATCAAGAGTTACTTTCTATGAATCTACAGTCTGAGTTTTATTTCAAAAGAAAAAGCAAAATGAAACAAACAGAAAGCAGCTCCTCATGGGTTTGCGGGCTGAGTAGGAGGTGAGGAAGCAGCCTACACAACATGGAAGCACCTAAAGTTTTGTTACATAATATCCATTCCTTAAGTGCTAGCATCCTGTCCTCTCAACTCTTACTTGCTTAACTCGAACCCATTTAATCTATTTTTAGTTCCCATTTGTGTCCAAGACAGGCCCTTTTTTCCTAATGGCTTGGTTGTCACGCAAATCCATAAACAGTGTGCTATTCTTACTGTGTACCTCTGCATTTAATGCACTCAAGTTACCTCTTTAGTCAGTATGTCCTTTTCTGGGAGTTCTTTGACAATTACACTCCCATAGTTCCCCTTCCAAAGGGGAGTCTCTGATTACATAGTCAGGGCATGGGATCTCCCACCTTGTGCCATTACAATTTTTGGGCCGAGTCTACCCTATATCCATCATCTAACTCAATTAGATTCCCTCTGAAGAGTTTCACCAACATAGTAATAGCCTCCAAGACTAAATCAATTACTAGCTGTTCTTGGAGCTGGAAATCATGCAGAATCAGGAGCCACAGAAGCCCGAGGCCTATCTGTGCTAATTAACACACAGGAGAGTCTGATTGTAGGCACTTAGAAGGAGAAAAAGAACCAAGTGAGGGCAGTGAGAACAAGAATGGATGGAGAACAGAGGGGGACAGACACAGCTACTTTCTTCCCAAGACTTCTTAGTTGTACCTGAGAAAATCCAGTAGTTCATCTCCTTTTGTTCTACTGCACATCCTGTCATTTTAATAAATAGGTTTTTAGTGAGGCCAACATGACAGTCTTATTTTCAATAACTCATCAAGAAATATCGCTGGGACTATACCTGTATCAATTCCAAATCTACCCATCTTACAAGATCCAAAATCTTTTCATATGATAAAAGAAAAGAACACAGTTCCAACTTACAGATTATTCTTTCCCTGAATACACCACATAGTCTGTGCCTGACAACGTAAGTCTAGATACTACCAACCTCCATCTATGATGCTGTAGTGTTGATAGGCTGTGAGTAACAAAACTGGAACCTTCTTTAGGGCAGAGGTAAGCTGCTCCATTTCTTCAATACTTTCTGTATATTGACCACTCCATAGGCATTCGAGAAATAGGTTAACTAAGCCCCTAAGCTTATGTTCCAAAAAGCTCACTCAAATCAAATAATTAAGGCATCATTTCTACAATTGAGAGAGCTAGTGAGATATTTCAATGATAAAGGGGTCCTTAAAGAAATATTACACTAGAAAATGGGAGTCAATTTTGAAAAAAAAGATCAAGCCAACAAACACTGCCTAAACATTTAGAGTTACATACATGTGATCAGCACCAATTTCATGTTTGAAACCCAGAGATAATCTCATGGAAGAAAAAAGCAAATAAAATATTGCTGTTAGTTTCTTAGATCTCTTACATAGAAATATTTTTCCAGAAATAGGATAAGTGAGATAAATGAAATTTTTAAGTGAAATTACACTCATGACGATTAAAAGGAATTGTCTAGTGGGTAATACAATGAATCACAAACATACAATTCTTGAGGATTTTCCAAATACTACTCATTAGGAAATAAGAGAAATATAGTTACATTTGGAAAATTATTCTTGTCTAGTTTTCATTAAAACTTAATAACTAACCCTTCAAGGGGCACCTGGGTGGTTCAGTAGGTTAAGCATCTGATTTCAGATCTGACTCTTGATTTCAGCTCAGGTCATGATCTCACTGTTTGAGAGTTCAAGCCCCACACTGGGCTCTGTACTAACATGGAACCTGCAGTATAAAATAAAAATGGAGGGAAAAGAGTCATAAGAGAAAAGAAATTAGGTATGAACTGATCTCCATTTTTCTCTTTCCCTTCCTGCAAACCATTCCCTGTTTCCATTACTAAAGATGATGGATGTGCAAGTTTAGCACTTTATAGACCTTCCAATCCCAAGAAGCACATTGAACTGAGTATAAAGTAGTATCACTGAGAATAGAATATAATCTAACAGATATTCATCATGAACTATCTCTTCATTTTAACCAACCTCTGACTCCTATTTGTCCACCCCATTAAGAGGTTTTACAGTATCTCAACTCACTGCTTGCATATTAGTTTACTAATCTCCTCTCCTTTACTCTGACATAGCACTAATGAGATAAGTCTTCATCTTTGATCCATTGCTTTGGCCTCAAAAGTCAGCCTCTCTTGAGATATACTCCAGAAGGGAAATTAATGACGCAGACACCAGTTCAATTCTACTCTCCTATACATATACATACAACTCTCCCCACTGCTGATTTCAAGCAGATCTATTAAGGTGTTAGGCATACCCTGATTTAGCATTTAAGGAGGGCTAGCCAACCATCAAAAGTACTATATATTTCTCCATAAATATTCGTTAGTTTTCAATGTGCCTGACATGGTGGTGGTAAATACTACTCAAAACTGTTTATTTTCTTGTATTTTTTTATATTCATTTTTGAATGTTTTATTCATTTCTGAAAGAGAGTGAGGCCGAGCACGAGTGGGGCAAGGGCAGAGGGAGAGGTAGATACAGAATCTGAAGCAGGCTCCAGGCTCTGAGCTGTCCGCACAGAGCATGATGTGGGGGGTCAAACCCATGGACTATGAGATCATGACCTAAGCCAAAGTCAGATGCTTAACCAACTCAGCCACCCAGGTGCCCCTGGTATTTTCTTATATTCTGTAGGTACTATTTGAAATGGTTGAACTATGGTTTATTGGTTTTCCTATGTAAAAATTACTGTGCTTCTACTAAGACCTAGAAGTGTAAGACCTTTTCTGGCGATTCTTTTATATATTGGAGTAGGCCCACAATTGTTTTCAGACACATAAAAAAGGTCAAATATTCAGATGCACACTTACATCATATCATAGGATCACAATGATATCCAATGTCTAGAAGCTACATGGAACCTATTTTACAAGAGTCAGTCCCCAGGTAGTATTTGATCCATCTGATGCTTTTCTCCAAATCCTCCAAAATCATCTTTCACAGAGTAAAGTCAAGATTTCTCAATCAGTGGCACTACTATGTCTTTCTGTTATTTCCTACTTCAGGTCTTCTACGATATGCCTTTTACCTCCTAACATTCTGACTTACGCTTCATTTCACATTCGAAAAGATAGAAAACAACTAGGTAGGACCCCCTCATTTCCTATTCCTTCAGCACTTAACCTTCTTTCACTGTGTTGAATTAAAATGGAGACCTGGCTTCAGAATCCACCACACTCACAAAACCAGGTAGGCCACAGAAGCAAAACCTAATCTAGTATATTCTGCAATGCAAGCAAGTCTTTGTTTATCGGAGGCATTTACAACAAAGAACCTAACAAGATTCTCTACCCAAATCCCTGCCATTTGGAAACCTCGACTGTTTTCACTAGTCACTGGTAGCTTTTGCATTTGAAAGCAGTCCTGTGACCATGAACCTTCAAGCTTCATCCTACTTTCAGTGTGCAGATCCCAGTTCATAAGCTGTTCTTTTATGCACAATAAACT
The DNA here is from genome assembly GCA_017311185.1 of Proteles cristata cristata. Lineage (NCBI taxonomy): Eukaryota > Metazoa > Chordata > Mammalia > Carnivora > Hyaenidae > Proteles > Proteles cristata. The sequence goes on from JAESUZ010004628.1 coordinate 1,321,234, forward strand.
AAGATGGCAATTAATCTGAGGTTATTTTCAACACTAGCATGTAGATGTTCAAATCCTATTCATCCTCCAAAGTGCCACTGAAAAACGCCATTGGCATTTTTAGGAAATCTTTCTTGATGCCTTTGTAATGAGAGCAGCTCTTTCTACTCCAAGCTTTCAGGGATGTTATGTATCTTTCTACTGACCGAGCCCAAGCTCTGTAGTCAGATTGATTCAGTTTCCATTTTGCTGTTCACCTCACTCAACTTTACATAATTAGGGAATCGTAGGAGTTGCCACCCAGGCTTGTAGCATGTTCAAAATTTGAAGCATTCAATTCAGGTTTGCTATCAGTTAGGTAACAAAATTAATTGTAATGCAAAATAAAACTATCTTATGGTCAATAGATTTCCCCTATAGGAAAAATTTGAAAATATGGAATTAACAGTGGGACATCAAAAATATGTCCTTACAGTACTTTTTAAAAAGACGTTACTTCTTAGTATGATATTGTTTTTGCAGGGTTCCTGCATTTATGATCAATAAAACTGCCACCAATAATCTGGTGGAAAATCAGTTACAATTTTTTAAATTTTTTTCTGTAATTTCTACCTGTGGCTCCCAGGTTTAAATATTTACTTGCTAACCCTCAAAGATAAGACTGCTGATCTTTTTTCTTTTGAAGAGGCTCTATGAAAAATGCAAATTTTTTTGTATTTAAGCCTTTTTTAACGTTTATTTACTTATTGAGAGAGAGGGAGAGACAGAGAGAGAGAGACAGAGACAGAGAGAGAGAAAATCTCAAGCCTGATGCATGGCTCAATCACACAAACCATGAAATCATGAGCTCAGCTGAAATCAAGAGTTGGACACTCAACTAACTGAGCCACCCAGGCTCTCCTCTCTCTCTATATATATTTTTTAATTCCAGTATAGGGGCACCTGGGTGGTTCAGTCAGTTAAGTGTCCAACTTCAGCTCAGGTCATGATCTCATGGTTCGTGGGTTCGAGCCCCACATCAGGCTCTGTGCTGACAGCTAGCTCAGAGCCTGGAGGCGGTTTCAGATACTATATCTCCCTCTCTCTCTGACCCTCCCCTGATCGATCGATCGATCAATCTCTCTCTCACTCTCTCTCTCTCACTCAGATTAAAAAAAAACATTAAAATTTTTTTTAAAAAATCAATTATAGTTGACATAAATTTTATTACCATCAGGTATACAACATTGTGAATTTACAATTCTCTGTATTTACAAGATCAATATGCAGGAATCTGTTTAATTTCTACACATGAATAAAGAAGTAGCAGAAAGAAAAATTAAGAAAATCTTGGAGCACTTGGCTGGCTTAGTAGGTAGGGCATGGGACTCTTGATCTCTGGGTTGTAAATTTCAACTCCATGTTGGCTGTAGAGATTACTTAAAAATGAAATCAACAAATGTAAGGAGAAAAGAAGAAAATGATCATATTTACAGTTGCACCAAAAACGCTATGATACTTAGGCATAAACTAACCAAGAGATCTAAGACTTGTACTCTGAAAACTATAAAAACACTGGTAAAAGGAATTGTAGACAACAGACACACACACACACACACACACACACACACACACACACACACACAAATAGACATTCTGTGCTCATGGATTGGAATAACAGATAATGTTAAGATGTCTTTACTCAAAGCAATCTAACATTTAATGCAATCTCTATTCAAGTAACAATGTTTTTCACAGAGCTAGAACAAACAATCCTAAAATTTGTATAGAACCACAGAAGACCCCAAATAGTCAAAGCAACCTTGAAAAAGAGGGGCTCCTTGGTGGATCAGTTAAGTGTCCAACTTCAGTGTAGGTCATGATCTCACAGTTCAGGAGTTTGAGCCCTGCATCAGTCTCTGTGTTTAAAGAGCCTGGAGGCTGCTTTGGATTCTCTCTCCTTCCCTCCCTCCCTCTATCCCTTCCTCTGCCTCTTCCCTGTTCTTCCTCTCCGTCTCTCAAAGTAAACATTAAAATATTTTTTTTCTAAAAAGCAACCTTGAAAAGGAAAACAAAAACTGGAAGCTTCACAATTCTGGACTTCAAGTTGTATTACAAAGCTGTAGTGGTCAAAACAGTATGGTACTGGCACCAAAGTAGACACAGTCAATAGAGCAGAATAGAAAACCCAGAAATGAACCTACAATTATAAGGTCAATTAATCTTCAACAAATCAGTAAAGAATATCCAAGGGGGAAGAAGAGTCTCTTCAACAAATGGTGTTGGGAAAATAGGACAGCAATATGCAAAAGGATGAATCTGAACCACCTTCTTAATCCACACACAAAAGTATATTTAAAATGGATTCAAGACCCAAATGTGACCCCTGGCACCATAAAAATCCTCAAGAAGAACATAGGCAGTAGCCTCTCTGATATTGGCTATGCCAACTTCTTTATCGATGTGTCTCCTGAGGCAAGGGAAACAAAAACAGAAGTCAACTATTGAGACTATCAAAATTGAAAGCTTCTGCACAGGAAAGGAAACAATCGACAAAACTATGGCAACCTATGGAATGGGAGAAGATATTTACAAATGACATATCCAATAAATGGGTTAATATCCAAAATACATGAATAACTGGTAAACTCGACACCAAAATACGAATAATCCAATTAAAAATGGGCAGAAGACATTAACCAGACATTTTTCCAAAGATGACATCCAAATGGCAAAAGACACATAAGAGATTCATCATCACTTACCATCAGGTCATCAGGGAAATGCAAATAACAACTACAATGGAGGGATCACCCCACACATGTCAGACTTGCTAAAATCAACAATACAACAAACAACAGGTGTTGGTGAGGATGTGGAGGAAAAGGAACCCTCAGTCATTGTTGATGGGAATGTGAACTGGTGCAGCCACTGCAGTTAACAATATGGAGGTTCCTCAAAAAGTTAAAAATTGAACTACCCTATGATCCAAGAATCGCACTATTGGTGTTTACCCCCAAAATTCAAAGCCACTAATTTAAAGGGACACATGCACCCCAATATTTATAGCAGCATTATCAACAACAGCCAAATTGTGTAAACAGCCCAAGCATCCATCCATTAGCTAGATGGATAAAAATGTGAAACATACACACAAGGAATATTATTCACTCATATAAAAAGTTGAAATCTTGACATTTATACCACCATGGATGAATTTAGAAACTATCACACTAAGTGAAATAAGTCAGAGGAAGAGAAAATACCATGTAATTTCACTCATGTGGAATTTTAAAAAGTGAGCAAAGGAAAAAAAATAGACAAACTAAGAAACAGACTCTTAGCCATAAAGAACAAACTTCTGGTGACCAGAGGGGAGGTGGATGGGGGATAGATTAAGTAGCTGATGGGGATTAAAGAATGTCCTTGTTCTGATGAGCACTGGGTGATGTATACAATTGTTGAATCACTATGTTGTCCACCTGAAACTATTAGGACACTGTATGTTAAGTATACTAGAATTTAATAAACTTCTGTATCTTCTGCAATGTTCACCACAATAAGTATAGTTACCATACACCATTATTGTAATATTACAGTCTATGTTCCCTATGCAGTGACTTTATTTTGTAATTGGAGGCTTGTACCTCTTAATCCCCTTCAAGTATTTTGGCCCTTTCCCCATCCCATGCCAGCAACCACCCATTGGTTCTGTATTTGAGTGGTTTTTTGTTTTTTTTTTTTTTTGTTTGTTTATTTTTTAGATTCCACATCTAAGGGAAATTAGGTGCTCTTTGTCTTTTTTTATTTCACTCACCATCATGACCTCTAGGTTTATCCACATTGTCACAAATGCCAAGATTGTTTTACAACTGATACTCCATTATACACATGTATACACACACTGATACACAACCCACCTTTTAATCGTTTATCTATTGATGGGCATTTAGGTTGCTTCTGTAATATTTTATGCTATCTCCCATGTATACAATTCTCACTTTAATACCGTACCTAAAATGTAACAAGAACATAATAAAGATTGTTGAATGGTCTCCCAAAGTTCTTCAAATCTAGCATGAATTGAGTACTACTTTCTGGCATTGTAGATTAAATGGCAACATTAGAAATTCCTTCCAAGATACTTAGTTGCCCTGGCTTTTAAACCAAGTAACATGTACAGGTCTAGCCAATATTTCAGTAGTGGTATTTAAAGTTAATGGGATTCCTGGCCATGTCCTTCTACCACAGTATTTTGCCTAATAGAGGTCAAATGACTGATATGCCTTCTAAGAGAATTTAGCAATGAAATCAGAGGTTAATTAGCCTCACTCCTTCTTACAAATGCTAAATGTCTTAAAAATTACTGCAGTATCTTCTAGATAGTACAACAGTGTAAACAAAACATTATACCATCACCTGGGGAATAGTGTTCTAATATACATTTAATTGAAAGATTATCTTTGAAGTTTTAACTTTTAAAGTAAGCGTGAGCTATTTATTAACAAGTAAAATATTAGTACACTGAATATTTTGGGTTCCAGTACATAACAACATTTTCATGGTTTTCATTAGTGTTCATTTTCTATTTCCATTTAATTAAATTTTGAAAAATATCATGTTAATAAAATCAGGATAGAAGATATCTCTGGTTCAGCAGAAGGCTGTGCTAGAAGTAATACTTGACTGGGAGTTCAGAGACTTGGGTTCTAAATGGATTAGTCTATTTAATGAACTGTGTATGAAGTTCATTAAACTTCATATATAAAATGAAGTCCCCTCCCATTTATAAAACAAGGAAGATTTCAAAGCAATGTTTACCCCAAGAGGATTAAGTAGAATTTTATTTTGGGACAATACAGAAGGACTCAAGTAGGATTATTAGGTTTTTTTTTTAATCCACATTGCCTTTTTAGTTAACCAAATGGAAAAAAAAACAATTTATCATGATAGTAAATATAAGAAACTAAATCCTTCTATTTCTATTTGAACCCACAGTCCCTGTCCATCCAGTCCACAAGTTTGAGAATAAAGTTAACTGCAATGATTTCAATGGCTTTTATCTAATAAATGAAGTCTGGATCATTTCTCTGGAATTCAGTGAATAGGACAAGATTACTACAAAAGTCCCTTTCACTCTAATATGAAGAAGTCGAAAAGCTTCTCAACACTATGCTCTATAATACCATAAGATGGTAAATTTCCTGAAGCAATTCTTCTTGAAGGAATTTGCATCCCTCCAATCACTTCAGTCAATGGGTACTTAGCAGCTATGTCCTAAGGCAAGTACTAATGATGGAATCAAATGTATGATTCAATATTTTATCTGAAAAATAATGAGAAATATCTAACCTAGCTATTATCCTAATCTAGGTTTCTTGGGGTCCAGTGAGGACATTTTAAGAGCCAAGTTATCATTTCAATTGCACACAGTCAATATGGTTTCAAAATACTGCCCTCTTACCATAGAAGTTACTAAGTTAATACACTGAAATTGAGGAGACCAGTACTTGGGTCAAGAAGTCGAGATCCTTACTATTCTCCTTGATCTGTTCATTTCTTTTCCTGAGAAACCACTACAGTCCATTTTGATGCCAGGATACAATCAATCCTCATATACCATATCTTATGGATCCGAAGAGATGTATGCCTTCATCTCTGGTAAACAGGTTGAAGCTCAATGGCAACAGTGGAAGGTTTTTGTGGGGTTTTAAGCCTATCAGGGCTGCCTCCAGATCAAGTATACTCTATATATTCCCTCATTCTGACCTAGTTAAAATGATCCCATTATCATGGATCATTTAGATACTCAGAAGAATGATGGCTAGATAGAGAAAGGCTACCTTCTGATGTTTAAAAGTCTTTCTTTATAATTTCATCATCAGTGTCATCTCTGAGTATTCTGATTGTTTTTTACTATTAGAAAAATAAAAACCACTATGTTATTCACTAGACTTAGTAAACATGAGGAAACCAAAACTTTTCCATTAACTGACATTTCAAATTAGAACATCTTTGGGGCTTTGCCAGATCCATCCCACATCTTTGCCCTCCAAGTTCTTCATACCCCCACTCCTTTCTCCTCCACCGCCTTCATCTTTGCTGGTTCCCAACTCCACTGTGGCTGTCATACCTCCCTGATGCCTGGAATAGTGCCTTGTTACCATGGCAATAATCACTTTAAAAAACAATACAATACAATAAAGTAAGTAATAATGAGCGTTTTGGCAGCCTGAACTGTAGCCAAGGAAGGAGATTAGAGCCAGAAATAGAACTCGGTCTTACTGTTACCACCAACTACTCCCTTGATCAAGCCATTAGACCACTAGATTTCCCTTGTCTTTGTTCACTCTTTTCATATACATACTCCCAGATGATATTCAGCAGCATCTGATTTGAGAGGTGCAGATTGCTTGCTGCTGCGAGGAATAATTTAGCACACTGCATAATAAAATAATAACCATAGAAATGAGCCTATGGACCTTTAAAAAAATTATAGGTTATCATAGAATTGATAGGCTGCTCCAGTAAAAGCGATCTGCATTTTCAGGGTTCTTGCCTTCCGGAGACTTCTAAAATAATATACACGATAAAAATGTAGGGATACATATATATATTGAAAATGGTAGATTTGTATTTCATATTTTACTTTCATCACATCAGTTATGAAAAATGTTTTCTTAATTGTGGAGTCATGTGGAACAGAGTTAGGGTAAACATGCCCCGAAGGCCATATTGTTGTTCAAGTCATTTTTATAGAGAATATCAAGTTTTTGTAGGTCTTTAGGGGAAATCATCTAAAAGCTTTCCAAGCACAGAAAAGCACAAAGGAATATATAAAATACAAGCCACCAACTTTAAATATTACCCCAAGGATTTAGAAAATGTAGTGATGTGGGCTGATGATGGGTCTTAAAAGGGTCATTTACTCAAATATTTAAGCACACTTATGACTAGAGATGGGCGATTGCAGTAATAGCTATGACCTCCCCTGGGAACTGAAACATCCCTTCAGGACTTTATAGTCCACTGGATATGACAAATTACCAAATATAACTGCAGTTCATCATGATGAATGCTCCATTAGCAATATGGAGAAACAAGAATTACAGTTATCACACCTTTTTAAGTTAGCCATACCCAGATAGGCCAGTAGACCTACCCAAGGTCAAAGAGCTGGTTAAAAGTTAACACAGTTAACTTTTATATATAATATATAAATATATAACATATATATAAAAGTTATTTATACATATAAATATATTTATACATATAAATAACCTTTATATATGAATATATATGTGTGTGTGTATATATATATACACACACACACATATATATATATGGCAAAAGTCATCTTAGGTCCTTGTGTTAATGAGAAGGATCTTATAAAAATAGAGTTTGTAAGGAAATGGACTAGTGGGCACTATTTTAGAGAATGCTATAAGATGACTGAGAGACCAAAACTGTAAGACTTATAAACGCAAGAATGAAAGTAAGCATGAAGTAAGGCTATGTTTAGAATAGAAGAGATGCCAGCTAAAACAAAGAAGGCAAAAAATATATATATAGTGGAGCATCACAGATGTCTAATAGGTATAATTAGGGTATAAAAATCTGTGGAGCAAGAGTGTTGGGGTAAAGAAGTGTTGCCTCTGTAATACTCAGCAAAGCAAGAGTATTACTGCCAATTCTAACCTGTCTTGTAAATGAAACACAATTTAAATGAGAATGCAAAGTGTGCTGTTCTTCTTTAATATTTATTGAATCCCCACAGTGCTCTAACTACTCAACTCCTCGTTGAAATGGTAATAAAAATCCATGGGAATAGATGAAAAGGGTAGAAAGGAGAAATGATAGGGCAAGGTTGAGTGGAAAGGTAGGGGATCTCAATCAAATAAAAGACATTTATTGAGCCTCCATTACAAACAATTTGACAGGCATTTTGTTAGTCTCCTTGGGGAGTAAACACTATTATTTAGGTTAATACAGAAATAACTAATCTACGAATAAAAAAAGACAAAGTTATATTTTAAAAATTTATGTGACAATCATTAAAGCAAGGCCTTGTCACAGACTAGATGATGATTTTAAAGTTATCAAACTAGAATTAAAGTTATTGCTGACACATATTAAAGATTAAGTCTCACTGGAAAGGTAGATATATAGTAAAGGTAGTGGGTTAATCACTTATAAAGCCAGTATGAAGGTAAAAAGGCAAAAAGTAGTAAAGTTAATGGATTATAAAGTTAGTTAAGGGATACACATGATAAGATGATCAATTTTTGACATTAGAAAAAAAACATGGTGGGGGAGTAAAATTGTTGAGCTGTAGAATAGGATCCAACTCAAGCTGTTATCAACTTAAAACAGACTGTTATAGATATGTTGCTATATGTAAGCCTCATAGTAAACACAAAGCAAGAACCTGGATTAAATACACGAGAGATGGATGCATCAAAAAGAATAAAATACTTGGGAAAAACGTCAGCCCTCGAACTGAAAGACCTTTATATTGCCAACTACAGGATATTAATGAAAGAAAATGAAGACATAAATGAAGAGATATCCTATGTTTGTGAACTGGTAGAATTAGTATTATTCTAGTGTCCACACTACACTAGAATACAATTTACAGATTCAATACAATCCCTATCAAATCTCCAATAGCATTTTCCCTAGACATAGGAAAGGAAAAAATTTTTTTTTAATTTGGATAGAACCACAAAGGTCCCCAAATAGCCAAAGTAATCTTGAAAAAGACAAACCTGGTGGCATCACACTTCCTGATTTCATACTATGTTATAAAGCTATAGTAATCAAAAGTGTGGAAAATGCTTAAGAACAGACACACAGACTGATCTAACACAATCAAGAGCCCTGAAATAAATCTACACATTAATGGTAACTTGACCTTGGACCTAGGAGCCAAGAATACACCATGGAGAAAGGATGGTCTCTTCAACAAACAGTGTTAGGAAAACTGGACAGCTACATGCAACAGAATGAAAATGAACCATGGTCTTACATCCTACATAAAAATTAACCCAAAGTGGAAAAGAACACTTAAACGTGTTGAAACCAGAAACCATACAACTCCTAGAAGAAAACATAGGTAGTAATCATAGGTCTTGGCAACATTTTTTATCTGACGTTAAAAGCAAAGGCAACAGAAGCAAAAAACAAATCAAAACAAAAAAACAACAACAAGGAAACAAGTGGGGCAGTATCAAACTGAAAAGCTTCTGTGAAGCAAAGGACACAATGAACAAAATAAAAAGACAACTTACTGAATGGTAGAAAATATTTTGCTAGTTATATCTGATAAGGGATTAATACCCAAAATATATAAAGAACTCCTACAACTCAATGGCTAAAAAAATCTGATTTAAAAATGGAAACAATATCTGGGTCCCACCCCCAATACCTTTGGAGATTTTGATACCATTTGTTCTGGGATGTGGCCCAGTTGTTGAGACACCCCTAGAGAACAACAACAACAACATCTGTGTATAGCCAACCTGAGGACCACCCTTCTAGATGACAAATCGGCAGCATTGGCTGTAAAGGGTAGTATGGAAGAGAAGGACCACAGCTGGGAAAGGCAGAAGAGTGAACCACACAAAGTTTGGGTCCCTGTTGATGTTGTCAAGTCCCTACTCCAACCTAAACCACTGTCCTTGGAACTTCTTTTACATCCAAGAGACAAACTCCAGTCTTAAGAAAAAAAAATGGGCAGAAGTATGATTAGACATTGTTTGTCCCCCCGCCCCCCAAAAGAAGACCTACAGATGGCCAACAGGCACATGAAAAGATGCTCAGCATCACTAATCATCAAGGGCAGGCAGACCAAAACTGCAATGAGATATCACCTAATACATTTTAGGATTACTATTACTAAAAAGATGAAAAAATAATAAGTGTTGGCAAATATGTGGAGAAAAGGGAACCCTATGCACTCTTGATGAGAATGTTAATTGAAGCAGCCACTGTGGAACACAGCATAGATGTTCCTCAAATAATTACAAGGAAAACGACCATATGATCCAGTAATTCCACTTCTTGGTATTTTGCCTCAACAAAACAAAAACACTAACACTAAAAGATATATGCACTACAATTTTCATTGCATATTACAATAGGTAAGAGAGGGAAGAACCTATGTGTCCATCGTTGGATTTAAGATTACACATACACATATTATTTAGCTATAAAAAAGAAAATCTGCTATCTCCAACATGTATAGATCTAGATGGCATTATGCTAAGTGAAATAAGACAAAACCAAAGACTGCATAATCTCTTTTATGTAGTTTATATAAACATAATAAAACTTCATAGATACAGAAAACATTACTGATTGTCATATGTGGGGAATAGAGAGTGGGAAAAAGGGTGAATTGTTTTTTAGCATTTAAAGTGAAATAAAAAACATTATTGAAAATGAGTGAGGAAATTTCCAAGTGGAAATTTTAGTGAAATATTATACCGTTTATTCTAGGGCACATTTCTCTGACCTTGAATGAAAACAATGTATGGCTTTGCTTTTAAAATAAAATTTTATTTATTTATTTTTGAGAGAGAGAGAGACCACGAAAGCAGGAGAGAGGGATGGAAGGGGAGGCAGAGAGAGAATTTCAAGCAGGCTCCATGCTCTCAGCACAGAGACCAACACAGGGCTTGATCCCATGCCCCTGGGATCATGACCTGAACCGAACTCAAGAGTTGGATGCTCAACCAACTGAGTCACCTAGGCACCCTCACAATAAGATTTTAGAGCAGAAAGGAAATGAAGGGAATTTTCAGATGATAAAACTGAGTTTTTGCCAGGTTAAAGTAGATGTTCAAGATCATACAGCTATTCAGTACCAAAATCTAAACTAGCACCCAGGTCTTCAACTCTCTCAAGTTCTACCTTATCTCACTGTCCCTTTTCTGGGTCAATTTTTATGAGTTCTATTTCTCACCTTCAGATTTATGCTTTGTATTAGATCCTATCTATCTCTTATTAGAATCAGATGTAGGGAAGTCCTGCTGAGTGCCAAATCCATGTAAGTTTTGGGTTTACACTTAAAGGAGTTTGGAGAAAGTAATTTTTTTTCCTTGCTAATGTGATCTCTGACATTAGTTAAGACCTGCTTAAGAAAACCTTGGGCATCTTATCTGTAGTAGTTTAATTCTTTCATTAATCCTTCCTATCATGCTTCACTGTCTTCTCTGCCTTCAACCATCCCTGACATGCTACTGACCACCATTCTTTTCCTGAATTCCATGCTCTCCTTACGCAAGCTCGTCCTTTCCCATCACTCCCATGGCTCCACTCACTGCCTCCTCACTGAAGACTCTAGCTCTACATATCCAGGCCAAAAAGATTCTCCAGGGCTCCAAAACTGCATACCCATACGCCTGTTTATATTCCTCAAAACCTTTTTCTTCTAATCATTAGCTCCACCATCTCCTGACCAGAAATTTTGAAATCATTCTCCTTCTCCATACCTTACTTTAATTTACCTTGCCCTGTCTATTCTATTTCTTAACTGTTCCTTAGTATTGCTCTTACCCTAATGCACAACTTCATTCCTTTTGAAACACTGCAAAGGTCTCTGAACATGTCTTGGTGTTTACAGCTAGTCTCCATCCACTTCTATACCATTTAACCCAATACTTCACATTTAGGCATTCAAACACTACAGAAAAAGCTGCACTCTCTCGAGTTTGGCACAGAAGACCCTCCTTTACCCGATTATTTCTTTACTTACCCTCCCCGACTTCTCCTCTTATTCTCTCTCTGAGAATGGCATTATAGACTGTTCTTACAAAACATGTTTGTACATGAGAAGTCAACAGATTTGGAGACAGGGCAAAGGCAACTCACTCCTGTGAGCAGTAGACAACACAATGATGACTGAAACATAAGAAACTTGTAAGAATATGACAGACTAGTTCACAGTAGATAGCAGAGAATGACAGCTATCAAATAGCACAGGAAGGGTGCCTAGATCAGAAGCCAGAGATGAATGTATGTATTAATCCCAGCAATAATGAACACTGATAAAAATCTTTGGAGAACATTTTAGATAACTGTCAATTGCCTATTGCAGAAATATTTTGCAGTCTACTCAAGTCAATGAATTTGTGGGCTATTCAGCTTTTAAGAGATAAAACTGGGATTTGTATCCTGATGTTCTAACCCTACAAACCATTCTGCTCTCTTAGAAGAGCATTTAAGTGTATTCTGAAACATCTGTTCCATAAATTGTTTTCATTATCTGGAGTAATGTAAAAGTTTAATGAAGAAACACTCAAAACAATAATGTGCAATTTCCCTAAAATAGTTACTTTAAACTCCTGTTTCAATAGATTTGAGTCAAAGTTATACTTACTTTCCTTGCAGCCAAAAACATTCTAACCAATAAAGTTTTTAACAGATTTTAAGTTATTTCATAGAAATATATAAAGCTAGATCTCAAAATTGCATCAAAAAAGCAAATGAACCACAATAGGATATCACCTCATACCCACCAGAATGGCTACAGTAAAAATTAAAAGAAAAAGGAAGAAAGAAAGCATTGGCAAGAATGTAGAAAATTAGAACATTTGTGTACTATTGGTGGGAATGTAAAATGGTGCAGCCACTAAAGGAAACAGTATGGCAGCTTTGCAAAGAATTAAAAAGAATTACCATATAATAAATCAATTCTGCCTCTGGGCATATACCCCAAAAAACTGAAGTCAGGGTCTTAAGATATTTACATACCTATGTTCATAGCTGTGTTCTTCACAACCTATGTTCATAGCTGCATTCTTCACAACCTATGTTCATAGCTGCGTTCTTCACAACCTATGTTCGTAGCTGCATTCTTCACAACAGCCAAAAGGTGGAAGAGCCCCAAATGTCAAACAGATGAATGGATAAACAGAATGTGATATATACATACAATGAAGTATTTAGTGTCAAACAGGAAGGAAATTCTCACACTTGCTACTGCATGGAGGAACCTTAAGAACAGTATGCAACGTGAGATAAGCCAATCATAAAAGGATAAATACTATATGATACCATTTATGTAAGTTAACTGCAATAGTCAAATTCACAGAAAGAAAAAGTACAGTGGTGGTTACCAAAGACTGGGGGAGGAGGAAACAGTTGTTTAATGGGTACAAAGTTTGTTTTGCAGATGAATAACTCCTGGGGATTGAATAATTGAATGTACCTAACACTATGAAACTATACATACAAAAATGGTTAGGTTTGGGGGGTGGGGTGCCTGGCTGGCCCAGCTGGCAGAGCATGTGACTCTGGATCTCAGGAAGTCTAAGTTTGAGCCCATGTTGGTTGTAGAGTAGTTAAGATGGGAAGTTTTATGTTATATATATTTTACCAAAAATTTTTAACAAGCAACTGAATATTGAGAGCAAAACAGATTAGGAGTTTTGCTACAGTTGATTGAATTAAATGATTGTTATTTTCATGTATTATCCAAAATTACTACAAAGGGATGTTTATCTTCTATGATCAAAACAGAAGCAATTAAAACAAACAACCCCAGACCATCTTATATATGCAAATGGAATACATTTCTTCAACATGCTTTCAGATCAACTGAATTTTGAAATGTACTCTGTCAGGAGTCTGCTGGTAGAACACAAGGCATATTTATTAAGACATACACTTACTATAACCTGTAATTAACAATGGATCACTTAAATGCTACTGGTGAATAATCTTCATTATTTAATCTAGAAGTCTATTTCTTTCATGTCTGTAAGACACTTTCACAAAATCAATTTTACTTATCCGAACAACATCTCCACAGACATTGCATTAGTTACTATGGTGGACAGAGAGACAAATCACTAGAGCTTTTGATCTTGAGGAATAGGTTGTTACAGATTCTATTCTTTAGAGTATTCTGTTTCTCTTTATGAATGAAATAGACTTCCTTACATTATTTTAGCCAGTGAATTTTGAGAACAAGTAGTATATTCACTTTTTTTACAATAAGCTATGTTTTAAGCAGTTTTAGGTTCACAGCAAAATATAGGAGAAGGTATAGAGATTGCCCATAAATTCCCTGCCCCAAAAGCCTAGCTTCCCCGATTATCAACATCCCCCAGAGCGATACACTCGTTACAAGTCATGAGCCTACATGGACACCTCATTAGTCCATATTTTACATTTGGGTTCCTTCTCGATATTGTACATTGTATGGGTTTTGACAGATGTATAAGGAGTTATAACTGCCATTGTGGGATCATATGGACTGGTCTCACTGCCCTAAAAATTCTGTGTTCTATCTATTCGTCTCTCCCTCCCTCCTAACCCCTGGCAATCACTCATCATTGTTTCTGTCTCCATAGTTTTGCCCTTTCCAGAATGCACATATAGCAGGAATCATTAAGTATGTAGCTTTCTCAGAAGAGCTTCTTTCACTTAGTAATATGCATTTAAGTGCCCTCCATGCCTTTTCATAACTTAACAGTTCATTCCTTCTTAGTAATGGTAGTCCATCGTCAAGATGTACCACAACTTATTTATGCACACCTACTAAAGGACCGCTCATTTACTTCCACATTTTGGCAAATCGGAACAAAGCTGCCTTAAACATGCATGTGCTGGTATGTATCTACTTTTGAGCAAATTGGTAAGGCGTCTCTCATTGTGCTTCCATGTCCTCTTTTCTCTGACCTCTAAGTGCTCTACATGGGGCCAGCTCCATTAGCGTCTATACACCCTGGCATAAAGAAGCTGGGTGCAGCACTACAAAGTCCAAGATGCACACGTCATTAGCAACATGTGTTGCCTCAACTGAATTCAGCCTATTTCCAGCTGCTACCGTTGATCACATTTGCATACAGGTTTGCTTTAAACAGGATATACATCATCTTCAAGGGCAGTTTCTCTACACCATGAAACTAAGTGTTTCCTAGGGAAGATTGTTCCTCCTGTGATCGCTTTCTGCAAAGCAGGCACTTCCCTTCTCCTCTCCCCCAACAACACTGGGCAGGAGACTTCTCTAGGGAAACCTACCTAGATTATATCCCAAATCATTTCATTCCTGAACAATGACAGGGCCCAGTTGCTAAGGATGTGCTGAAAAAAATTTGCTTTGTCATACTTTTGCCTTTGGCCAACTTGAAACATCATCTTACATTTCAAAGGTCTTAATTCCTTGTGCAACGAAGAGCCTTATTTACCCATTACACCATCCTCCAGAGTTAGGGGTTATTTCTTTGCAAGTCTGAATGATGACGGAGGTGGGTTCTGACCAAGAACAGGCTGCCACCTGTCTGAAGACTTCTATGAAACTTACGGATGAAAAGCACCTTAGCTTGAAGGCAATTGGCACGATGACCACATGGCCAACAGCAGCTCCTTTGAATTATGGCTTGCAACTTCAAGTGACTAGCCCTTCCCCACAGCAGCAACCTTCAGCCTTGCTCAAGGTGAGGTATCAACTCTTAGGTTGTCTCACGGTGAAGCAGATCTATGCCTTTTGTTAAAGTGTGCTCCCCAAAACATATCCCAGGCTGATCAATCATCTCCTTGGGGCAAAAGGAATTTCTCAACATTGCCAGACAGTAGTTCACTGAAGAAGCAATCTGATTTTGATCTCACATTTGTGTATTACTCTAATACTAGGCCCTCTTTACCTGATCTTAAAAAAATCTTCTATGGCAAAGGAGACTCAGGTAGTGCGGTTTTTGTCATTGTTACTGATTTGTTTTTGTGGGGTTTAGGTTACAAACACTTAAACCAAACTATTGGTTTAGGAGGAGAAATTCATCAGGGGATTAGTTCCTCAAAAATAGACCATATACTAGACTAATATTTGTTCTACGTCCAAGCTTCAGATGCCCAAGAAAAGGAATTTGGCTGTGTATCATATTACACTTAAAATGCCTTCCTGAGGACAACTAATAGAGAATGCGGAGGTCTTATCTCAGTTGATCAGCCTAAGTTTTAAAAGCTAAGCTAGGAAATTTTATGGTCTACTGATCTCTCTAAAATAACTGTATAGTCTAAGATAATCTCACGTAGGCCCAGGGATTTAAATATGGCCTTTATGTTCTATGATTCTGATTTTTTTATCATAGATATAAAAAATCTATGATTTTTTTTTTTTTTAAACACACACTGGCTGCTTGGAGTTTATTTTCCATGTGGTGCAAGGCACCCGGTTACAGGGTGTCAGGAAGGCTTGCATGTGGTTTGGATAGTAAAGAGTGGGGTTCTCTTAACTTCCTTTTTAGTGTTTTGTTGTTTTGATATAAAAGAACTCAAATGCTTCTATGATTCCCACGTTTTTATCCCTAGGCCAAGTCTCATTTCACAGATTCAGCTGCACATTTCAAACTGCCTCTTTGACACCTTAGGTGTTTGAAAAACATTTCAAACTTAGAATGACCTGACTTTCATCTATTCCAGACCCCAAGCCTCTCCCTTCCCTGATAAGGGACCAGGGGACAACTGGGCTGACCAGAAACATCGGAGTTGCCCTTGATTCCCTCCCCTCCCCTCCCCTTCAGTTGATAAACGTATACTATGGGTCCTATTTTAGCAAGTCGGATCTACTCAATCCCCAAAATGCATAAGGACTTGATTTACTTTTTTCTATGTCCTCTGCTACAACTGCCTTGAACTAGACTTTTATCATCTTTTATTAATTACAGCAAACCCCAAAGTGATTGTCAGATTTCTAGGAGTTGGAGTTTCCTTTAAATAACAGCAATAATTTTAAGTCATGAATTAAATGGTCATTTGCATGCTTCATTCTGTTGTATGCCTTTTGTGCTTAGAATTCTTGTTTCTGTGGCCTCTGGAAACTGTATCTAGACTCCTATTGATTTGCACAGTTAGACTCTCTTGTTTCATGCCCTGCTCTCACTATACTCCAGACACACCAGTCTTCTTTCTCCCCATTTCCTGAACATTTCCATCTTTTCCACCCACTGACTGTTGCACATATTTGCACATGGCTAGAATGGACTGTGCTTCTCATTTTTCATGTGGTTGATTCTTTCTTACCATTTAGGTCCCACCTCAAATTTTATTTCTCCAAAAAGGCCATCCTTGTCCCATCTATGTCAACCACTACCCACTCTCATTCTTTGATCTCCATCCATTGCTTGTTTACTTGAGCCAAATTTGTGCTAACATCTTATATTTGTTTTTGTCTGTCTCCACTGCTGGCTTATGAACTCTGAGGGTAAGCACAGTGTTTCACTCATCCTTGAGTCCTATCCCCTAGTACAATCAATATATAGATGGTGTGCAATAAATACTGACCAAATAAACCCAAAATGGCTGGATACAGTAATGTGATAATAAAGGTTTTGCATACAGAAGACAGTCAGAAAAATAAAAGCCACAGTATGGCCAACTGGGCCTCATGAGTTTCAGAGAGTATGCACTTAGTAGACTACATAGATTTTGCTTTAAGTTATTGAAATTTTAGGAAATATTGTCACATGTCTACTGTTCTTTAATCAAGAGGAAACCAGGAGCTACTGAAGGTGTGAGATCATTAAAATTTCACTTCCTTCTTCATTCACTATCTCCTTGGCATTTTGAACTTACTTCAATCTAAGCACAATATCTAAACTAAACAACACAAGAAGATGCACTTGTAAATGGAAAGAGGCGTTTAAAGAATTAAGAAAAAAAAAATCTCCAAAACAGAAAGTCCCCAAATCTCTGGTCTCATGGTTTACAAAGTAGTTAATTAGTTATTCATAAGAAGGTAGCCCCTAAATCAAAGCTTCAGTTTTATTGTTAATAGATCCCTTCTTTGTCATTTAAACTCCTTTCCCAGTGAATCAAATGGTTTAAGCAGGTGGGAACACATATTTTTGGCAATCAAGCTTGATGAGTGAAATTACTAAGGTTCTGATGTCAATAGTGACATTTTAAGATTTCTTTTATCACACAGGATTTCCTAAGTTTCTTTACAAGGGTTTTATTTATTTATTTATTTATTTTAGTTTATGTATTTTCAGAGAGAGAGAGAGAGAGAGAGAAAGAGGCAGAGAGAGAGAGAGAAATCATGAGCAGGGATGGGGTGGGGGTGGGGGGAAGGACACAGAGAGAGCAAGAGAGAGGATCCCAGGCAGGATCTATGCTGTCAGTGCCAAGCCATGGGGCTCAATCTCAATGACTGTGAGATTATGACCTGAGCTGAAATCAGGAGTCAGACACTTAACTGGCAAAGCCACTCAGAACTTAAACAAGCGTTTAAAAAGTTCTCACCTAGTAAGGACAGTCCAGAGATACACATGGGGCTTACCTTCATTAGGCCTAGCTACGCCGAAATAAAGCCATTAATGGAAACAAAACCTTCCCCTGAATACTCAGAATAGTATTCAGCAGTGTCAAAAAAGGAAGAGTCTTACTTACTGAGACACACCAATGTTAATTTTCCTGTTTGATTTTCAGCCTTTCATTTGAGTTTTATATTTAACTTTGAAGTGTTCCAAAACAAAACACATAAGAGAGACAGCATATTGTCTTTGGCATTTCCTAGCTCAGCTTTTATTTTTCTCCCTCTCGACACGGGAAATATGGAAGGAGGAAGAGATGAAATTCCAAATGAGCACTGACTTATTTAATCTTACATTTTTCTTTCATATTGCTGAGACTGTCTCTAAAAATTTAGAGAAGGATTGCCATCTCCTGGGTCCAAATCAATCAAGATAAACTCCTTTGAAATTGAGTAGCAGGTTTAAGTTACAATTAAGATTTGGTCTCATTTTAAAGATTCTTATTTTTACGGTCTCAGTGAAAGAACTCGGTGCATGATCTTCAACCAAATGCAGAGGATTTCTTAACTTACTAAGTCTAATGGGCATCAAGTGAGTACTCTATAAATATCTGCCATTAATTAAAGAGCAAGGATGGAGACAGATGCAGAAAAGATTCAAAGGTGAATTATTCTGGCAAATGGAGAGAAATACAATGCATAGTCTGAGGGCCAAATGGCATTTTTTACAACCTAATGATTTTTTAATACTCTAAGAGTTTATAACAAACTGCTTAAGTCAATACCCACTGAATTATAAAACCCCCAATTTGTAGTCAAGTAAGGATACTCTACAGCTTCTCTTGAATACCAAAAAGCAATATAAAAACCACTAGCAGACAACAGCCCAACTAACACTGAATATGTGAGTTGGAATTAATATAATGTTTCTAAACTCCAGGATAAAGACAAATTCACCATCACTTGTACTTTGACTCCAGACTACTGGAAAAGTGACAGACTACAAGAGTCAGACTAAGGGTTTATTCTACCCAAGAAACATGAATCCTGTAAAACAGACATACTGAGCAGCCTTTCAGAGTTAAACTAAGAGTAACAGATTCCCACACCATAGGAGAGAGCTAGAATGATCCACTGTAAATATATGAAATGTACCCAGTTATTCTGTAACAGGATTTTTGCTTCTGTTACTACTAAGAGGAAATAAAAAATAGACAATTGATTCTGAATATAAGGAAAAATGGTAAGGAGAGAAAATGGTGAAGCTTCCAGGATATGAAGTCTGTTTTACAAAGACACAAAGATCATGCCATCTAAAAAGCCCATTTCCCTCATTTTGTGAAGAGACCACCACAACCCCAAAGTAGAATTCCATCACCACCTCAAGGGTGGGGACCTTCATAATATGCGAAGACCAAGCTTTACCCCCAAGTAGCAAAATTAAGAGGCATGGGCTATTCTTGGTAATTACGTTTTTCTGTTACTCTGAGGCCCAAGGCATAGGAAGGCTTAGGAAGGGAAAGCCTTTATCAGGAATCCAAGAACAAAGGTAGGTTTATCCATATAGCATACCATGTGGGGCAGAAAGTAGCACTGGTGTTGGGGATCTCTGACAGAAAGCTAAGCATGCTCTCCTTCCAAGAACAATCTAGCTCATTCCTTTGGGAATGTACAACTCACGCCAAAAGGGTTAGGTGGCCAAAAGAGAAAGAGCAACAGAAGCATTTCCTGCATCTTTTTTGCGACAGAAGTCTTCTGGATAAGTGAAGAGGGTCAATGGGCTGGAGGGCAGGGTTTGTGGTTCACTGAATTAAGAGGTCCTGCCTAGGTTTTGCTCATTGTTTCCAAAATTTCTATTGGATAACCTGTATGGAGTTGCTACCTGAGCTATTTAGAATATCTGTGCAATACTTCAAAGTGGGGGAAAGAATGAAAAAGAGGGGTAGCTGCCATAGAATTTAAAGCCAAAGAGTACCAAATACGGACTCCAGAGCCAGACACACCTGAGTTCGGATCCCATTGCTACTAATGAGCTGTGTGACCAAAGTGGGTCACTTCAACTCTGAGCCTCTGGACTTGACCTATCAAATGGGTACGGTGACATATTCCACATTAGGGTACTTGTGAGAAGAAACTCCATCACTTCAAGTGCTTACTTAGCACAATACCTGGTGGGTTACAAGCCTAACAGCTTGTTGTAATTACCACTAGCAGCATCCTCCTCAGAATACCTAAGTCAGAGGCTAGATTTCCTTAGTTTCAGGAGGTTGATTGTGATTTGTTGCAGTTGTTCGATGTGAGAGTGAGTACTAATCTAAAACACGCCATTTTACATTGGGAAAGTTGAGGTATCATTTAAAAATATTTCTAAAAAAACAAAATAAAATAAAAATACATAAAAATGTTTCTTTCTACATACTGAAAAACCACACTTTATTACATCATAGTACTTGTTGGGTCCTATATTCACCGTCCTTGAACAGAAAACATTCATTTGAAGTTATAAAAATCCACTGGTTTATCATAAAGCAAACTGTTAAAGTCCCCAAGTATTTTTTTCTCAAAAGGGCTGTTCCTGATTACACTTCCAAGAGTACCAACTCCCTTTTCCTTTTTTTCCACCACAAAACCCACAGCTTTTGGTGGGGGGGTAAAACAGTCACAAATCTGAAATTATTAGTTACCAAAATTAGAAAATCACGTATTACATTTGTATTTAAATTTTAAGAAGTTTTTAATGTTTATTCTTGAGAGAGAGAGCGAAAAGGCACGCGGCAGGGGTGGGGGGTGGGGGGGCGGAGGCAGAGAGAGAGGGAGACTCAGAATCTGAAGCAGGCTTCAGGCTTCGAGCTGTCACCAGAGAGCCCAACACAGGGTTCGAACTCACAAACTGCAAGAACATGACCTGAGCTGAAGTTAGGCACTCCACCTGCTCCAGAGATACCCAGGCACCATACATTTGTATTTAATAGAAATGTTACGGGGCCCCTGGGTGGCTTAGTCGGTTGAGCGTCCGACTTTCACTTAGGTCATGATCTCGCGCTTCGTGGGTTCGAGCCCCGCGTCGGGCTCTGTGCTGACTGCCAGCTCGGAGCCTGGAGCCTGTTTCAGTCTGTGACTCCCTCTCTCTCTGACCCTCCCCTGCTCACGCTGTCTCTCTCTCTCTTTCCTAGAAATAAATAAAAAAAAAAATGTGTTAAAGAAATGTTAGGACGCAAGTGGATAAACTAGTAATTTTGTAGTTCAATCTCATTTTATCTTAGGGGCCGATGGTGTTTAAAGTTAAAGTTAATTAGGTCAAGGTAAAGATTTTCTGTATTCTCCTTTTTTTCAGGACATATTTATCTGGTCATTAAGCTAAGTTTATGAGTAGATAAATCTGTTTTATAGATCATTCATCAATGTTACTCTAATTTAGTGTGTGCTGTTATTTTTAAGGTTTAAAGACTTCATAAGGCATAAATTCTCAACAGAGAGGGGAGCATACACCAGGATATCAGTTACAGTATATGTACTAAAATGTGGTGTTTCTGCCAGATGTATTTTTTAGAACTATCCGTGTATATCTACTAGTAATTTAAGGTCAACAAATATTTATAAATTCTTACTATGTGTTCAGAAGCATGGGGCACATAAAATCATATTGGGAGAGAAAGTATACTCATGTGAAGCAACAGTGGAAAAAGAAGAGCATATGTTTAAGTATTTAAACACAGTGAGTAGTGTTAAAAACAAGCCAACAGGTCAAAAACTGGCATTTCTTACACCAGTCTCCACATCACCAAACCGAGACTTAACTCCATTATAGTTTCTGGATCTCCCAGAACTAGAATCTTAACATAGTTCGTGAGGAATCACCTGATTAGCACTGGTGAGGTAATCTGTGGGAGATGTCATCCAATCCCTCTACAGGAAAGTAACTTTGCAAAAACCAACCTCCTTTTTTTTTTTTTTTTTTTGCCTGGTGTAACTTCCTTGTTTTTGTTCCCTTCTGTCTTTTGTTTTGTACAGCTCCTCAGAGTTCTCTTCTGTCTGCTAGATTGGCTGCTACCCAATCCATGAATCATTGAATAAAACCAATAAGGTTTCTAAAATTCACTCAATCTGAGTTTTGTTTTTTTAACAGTAGGTAGAAATCTGCACATTCTGATTTGTCTCTAAGATTCTTCACCCCAGTTCCAATATATGTGTGGGGTTTCTTCCCCCATACCAAACAATAAGCAATTCTCCAACACCAGCTGAGCGTCCTGCAATTCAATTCTGACACCAAGTACCCGGAGACAGAGACAGACTCCACAGTCCACGATTAAGGACTCAGTTCTACAAGACTGCTCCTCCCATTCAGACGCTGATCTCAAGACCAGTGCTTCTGGGGCTTCTGAAGGACAAACTATAGATTGGAGGTTCCCACAACCCCATCCTCAGATTTGATTAAGTTGTTGGAACGACTTTCAGAACCCAGAGAAACATCTACTTACCTTTTATTACACCGGATATCACTCAAGGACAGCCAGATGGAAGAGATGCACTGGGCAAAGGATGGAGAAAAGGTGATGAACTTCTATGCCCTCTCAGAGCAGGCCCCTTTTCCACAAATCTCCACACATCTACCAACCCAGAATCTCCCTGAACGCCATCCTTGTGGGTTTTTATGGAGGCTTCATCACATACACCTGACTGATTGACTGAACTCAACTTCCTGCCGCTCTCCCCTCCCTGGAGGTCAGGGAGGGGGATGGGGCTGAAAGTTCCATCCCCCCCCCAATCACTGAGTTGCTCCACCTGCAATCAGCCCCCATCCTTCGGTGCTTTCCAAATCACCAGAGTCACAAAAAGAGAGACACCTTGATTGCTTTCATCACTTGGGGAATGGGAAGAGGCACTCTATGCCAGAAACCAGAATAAAGGCCAAATATGTATTTCTGATCCTATCACAGTCCCCCTGCGTTTCTACAGAAATACAGAAAAAGAAGGCCTTAAAAAAGCAATTTTGTTTCATTATTAGAAATATTACTTTTCACATATTCCAATTATCTTAAATATTAAAGTCAAACAGAGAAAAAGGGGAAACTCTTTACGTTCAGCGGACACACCGTTGATACACTGACCTGAAATTACACAAGTCTGGCCCCTCTCTATCCTGGACAGATTATTTACCAACTCTGAGTCTAGTGGGCCTGAAATGTCTATTAACTGAATCACTATCACAGAAAATGTTTCAAAACTGAGAGAAGATGATTATGGGGATGAAAGTTGAAAGTATCATCACTGCTACTAAAAGACAAATATAGACCACTTCACAAATGCTGGAAATTGGTAAATTGAGAGCAACTGTTATCCCTTTGCTTTCATCGCTGTCACTTAAATCAATGTTGTATGTGTCCATTAGGCCAGGGAGAAATAGCTAAATCTCAAAATGGGGAAGAAGTTTTAGAATTCCGTCACTAAAGACAAGCTAGACCATTCTATATCAAATGTGACCTATTTTAAATACCTTCGGGGAAGATAATTTCAAAACATCTTTGGGATAACTCATTTCAATGTCAAATTATTACAAAGGAAGAATAGAGTTCTATTTTTTAAACTTCCATTTTCTGCACTGCAAATACATTTAACCTGCTATACCAGCATGAAATTCTAAACATCATGACAAGAACAAATGATAGCTACCAGGTTTGAAGCATCTAATTCATGTGCCTGCACCTTTTATTGATTATATGAGCACAAAGAATCCTGTACAATAAGTGTTATTCCATTTTACAGGTGAGGAAACAGGGGCAGAAAGCTATTGGTCCAAAGTTAAATAGCTAATACATAGAGAAACAAAAAGGTAAACACAATAACTGATGTTGAATTTCTTTTTCTTTATGCCATGATGTTCAGGAAAGCTTCTTCCCTTCTTTTTTCAGAAACCCTTTGTTGAGGCTTTTGGAAGTAAAGCCAGCAAGCTGACTCCAGCGCAATTAATCCCAACGTATGTGATGCTTCATCTTTTTTTTTTTTTTTTTGGATTACAGGTGTGGAGGTAGGCTTCATTACAAGGCTGGTGGAAAAGAAGGTAGGCATAGAAAGAGCCAGCTATTGGAAGGGGGGAAAAAGGGAAAGAGGAAGAACCTTCAGGTTGCGGGTAGCAAATGCACCTATTCTGTAGGTGCCCTGTATTTCCCAAGACCTGCCTTCTCTCCCTCCATGTGTGTGTGCATAAGTACAGCCTCATTATTTTGCATACTTAAGTAGCAGCTTGATTTGGGCAGAAAGCTGGATAGGTCCAGTCTCAGAATGGCCCTGAGAGAATCATTACCAAAGCCCTGTCTATGGAAAGGCACCAGGATGCCAACAGCTCTAGGGCCTGTCCCATGAAGGGGACACGTGTGGCTCTTCAGACCAGAGACCATCAAAGGTTTTGACAAGATGTTAACAGGAGACTGATCAGGTTTGATTTTAGCGAGAGGCAAGCTGACTTAGATTATTCGGTAAAATCATGCAAGTTTTGCCCTACGTGTACCACAAAGGACAATTTTCCTGCGGTTGTTCTGAACAGAGGCAGGGCGGGCAGAGCTTTCTAACCTGCTGCTACGGCATCTGCTAGTGGCGGGTGATGGTTGTGTGCTTCTGAGGAGGTTGGACCAGAGCAGCACTGGTTCAGATCAATAGAAGGAAGCGGTGAGGCGGCTCTAGTGTCATGTGCAGTAGGAATACTGAAAGGATGCGTAGTCAGGCTGCCTCTAGGGGCTCACAAACTCTGCTGTAGAGCAGTGGTTCTCAAGTTTTAGCATGCGTAAGAACCACCTGGAGGGCCTGTCAAGGCACAGATTGCCAGGCCCACTTCCTGCCCAGAGATTCAGAGATTCGGATTCAGTAGATCTGGGGTACAGCCGGAACATTTGCATTTTTGACAAGCTCCAATGTGTCCCAATCCTGCTGGGTAGGGAAAACACTTGAAGAACTACTTCCCTAGAACAATCAACCCTGGCTTCAAAGTTTTAAAGATTTCCTTTCCCCTACCTCAGTCTACCTCCCCCCACCAAGCTGACTGTGAAAACACCAAATGTCCTTTTTCCCACCATCTACCACAAGTTAACTCTTCTCTTAAGTAACTAAAAGATGGCCAAATCTTTTAAATTACTTTTTTTTATTTTAGTGTTCATTTTTGAGAGAGAGAGAGCACGAGCAGAGGAGGGTCAGAGAGAGAGAGGGAGTGGGTGAGAGAAAGAGAGATACAGAATCCAAAGCAGGCTCCAGGCTCTAAGCTGTCAGCACAGACCCCGATGTGGGGCCTGAACCCACAAACCATGAGATCTGGAACTGAGCTGAAGTCAGAAGCTTAACCAGCTGAGCCACCCAGGCACCCCTTAAATTACTTTGAAGTCTAGATGTCATCAGGATATCTAGTATAACATCAGGATGGGTCAACCATGTAAAAAGCAAGAAATCAACTTACACATTGTTGGTAACATCAGGGGAAATATTCCCAAATGGTCAATAATCAGATGAAAAGTTTCAATGACTTATTTCAGCTGTACATTGACCCAAATCAATGTCTATTACAGCTGGCAATAGAAAACTCTTGTGCCAAATGAGCTCTACAGTTTCTCAGTTAACACTCAGAGGCTGTTGAACAAAAGGTGTAAAAGGAGTTTGAATCTTTAAACCTTATTGCCCTTTTTTCAAAAATAATTCTGCTGATCCTGAATAGAACAAAATAGGTGACCATAACTACTGGTAAGAAGAAAATCTAAACCAAAAGTACCGATCACTATATTAGGTATGATAAAGCCTACTGCCTCCCTGTACCCCCCTCCCCCGCCATGGGTTTTCCCTTATAAGATTTAGAAAGATTACACTTACTGATTCATCAGACACTGAGAATTTAGTGATCAAGAAATGGCGCCTGGGAGTCTCAGTGCTTAAGTGTCTGACTCCTTAGGCTCAGGTCATGATATCACAGTTGGTGGGATTGAGCCCTGAATCAGGCTTTGCACTGATAGTGTGGAGTTTGCTTAGGATTCTCTCTCTCCCTCTCTCTGCCCTTCCCCTGCTCATGCACACTCTTTCTCTCCAAAGAAATAAACTTTAAAAAAAGAAATAGAGACCCCTAATCATTAGGGTGTGTCAGTAACACCTGTAGGTCTTATTCAAAAATCGTAATTCCCCAAACCTCACTGGTGAAAGGGCCTGGGAATCTGTATTTTAAGAAGCACCAGATGATTAAAGTACCAGACCGAGAGGTGCAGACATGAGAGAGTAATATGCCTAGGACTCCTTGAAGGAAGGTAACCACAGAATTTCACAACCCAAAGCAGGGGGGCTATTGATTACAGCTTTGAGAGAACAGTAAGATTTTCTGATAGCAATAGCTTAAGTCACTAATCTATGACCAATAAGTGCCTACGTAGACATCAATAATTTTGTGTTATCTAGCTGTGATAATAAACTTGAATATTTCTTTAGGATATCAAGATGCATGAAGGATCATAGTTGAACTCACAACTATATTATTACAATGTTTTATCAAATCCACTAAATTTGAGGAAATTATTTTTACACTGAGGAGCAAAACAAGTTAATTAGAAACATATATTTCCAGGGGCGCCTGGGTGGCTTAGTCGGTTAAGCGTCCGACTTTCGCTTAGGTCATGATCTCGCGGCTCGTGGGTTTGAGCCCCGCGTCGGGCTCTGTGCTGACTGCAGCTCAGAGCCTGGAGCCTGTCTCGGTCTGTGATTCTCTCTCTGACCCTCCCCTGCTCACGCTCTCTCTCTCTCTCCTAGAAATAAATAAAACATTTAAAACAAAAAAAGAAACAGATATTTCCAGTTACATTATTAATATTAGGAACCAAAATCATAATAATCGCATGTACTTAAAATAGCTATTTTCAATAACCAGAATATGTATTCACCTCACTTGCTTTTTCAAGAATTTATGGGCTGCAGGCAGGACAAACACAGCTCTATTCTATGGGTGATAAAAAATTCAGATGGGTTCAAGTGGCATTCCCAATGTCATATTTCCCATCAACATCAGAATCAGACCTCAAAGCCAAATTTGCTGACCCTAAGACTTCACCACTGTAGAGTATTGATCTGTTGTTACTTAAAAGCACTTAATTGGTAAAAAGTTCCTTTGTAAAAAGATTGATCTGTCTACAATAACGGTAATTATAATTATTTTCATTCATATTCTTGCCTTAAATACCTGGAAGCACTTTTGTATGTACGCCCACCGGTCAGGTAGGTCTCTCATGTTGTAAATTAAACTCACTTTTCACTTTACTCCTACTCTATGTAATACTTCTGTTTTAAAGTGGTTTGCCATAGTCAGTCAGATTCTCTCTCTCTTTCCCTCTGTTCCCTCCCCTACTCACACTCTCTCTAAAATAAAAATAAAAAGAGTAATGGATTTAATATTAAAAAAATAAAGTGGTTTTCCATAGGCAAAATTTCACCAGCAGTATTCTAGAAAGGAAGAAGAAGGAAGTCAAATGACTGCTATAGGTCATAATAAAAAGTACGGAGTCAGCAGAAAATGTGGTCTAGCTGACTTACGCCACAGTCCCCATTAAGTTCTCATTAAATCTCTCTGTCTCTCTGTCTTCCTGTCTCTGTCTCTCTTTTACACCCCTTGCCCCCAAAGAAATTATTTGAAATGCTTACAGGTCAAGCCAGCTTTGATGGCGATGGTGTGAATTTATAAACTTTCTTACCTCCAGCACTACTGTATACTTGGAAATCCTCACTTAATATCATACTGCAAACGGTAATGAATGGCTCAATGTATCAGTTGTGGTAGAAACTGTCATAGGCCAATATGAGATTAAAAGGAATCCCAACTGTTTGTTTTTCTTTTCTTATGAATAATATTGCAAATTAAAAGCTTATTTCCTTTTTTTATGTTTAGTTATTTCTGAGAGAGAGACAGAGAAAGGCAGCATGAACAGGGGAGGATCAGAGAGAGAGCGAGATACAGAATCTGAAACAGGCTCCACACTCTGAGTTAGCTGTCAGCACAGAACCAGATGCGGGGCTTGAACCCATGAACCATGAGATCATGACCTGAGCTGAACTCGGATGCTTAACCGACTAAGCCACCCGGCACGCCTAAAAGTTTATTTCCTAAGTAAGTTCAATAAGGCACGATTAATCCTGATTTGGAAATGTCAGCATTTTTAAAGTGGATACATTATAATCTATTTTTAATTATAAGCTCTATTTCAATTTAAAAGTCTCCATTGTAATGTGTGAGTATCTGTCACTAATGTCAGTTCAGAGCCTGTGATGTTCATCTGGCTTCTTAGGACAGTATTTAAGTTTTGCCAAAAAGGCCACTTCTCCACGATCAAGGGCAATCTTCCTGGAAGATTCAAGTTGAATTTTTTAAATTCAGAAAATATAATGTAATTTGACCAAGACATTAACAATTCTAATTATTTAATTCTTTCCCTCTTTTAAACTCAGTATTTTAATAATGATCTTTAATGCTATCATGTTTTAAAAGGAAAAAAAAAAGCAATGTCTTTACCTGAAAATTCTCCTAACAAGTTTTTAAATGATGGGTAATATTTCACCATGGTTTAAAATACAAAAATTCTGATGATCAAGTTTCCCTCACCCCCCCTGCTTGTTAAGTCTACATCCTGACAAATTGTAAATTATGTTTGAAGAAATGTTTCAATTATGCAAATCAATGTTTTGTTACATTGCAAGATGAGGAAACTTGTCCACCTGTTCATGCAAATTTTTTTAAAAAGTTACTAAAAAGGCAAAGATTGTGTCTTGGAGTGGAAATAACCCTCCTTCCTTCCTTCCTTCCTTTCTCTCTTTTCTCTTGCCAAATTCTAGTTGAGAGTCTATGGATTACTTGTGGGATCGATGTGACATTCTGGGGGAAACTGTTGTGTGTCTATGCACTAGTAAAGAGAACTGAAGCCCATTTTTGTTTTTTCTCTCTTGACTCCCTTCTACATCTGAGTTTTCCCATTTGTTCCATCCAGGCTGTTCCTCCCACACTCTCCGGACTCATCAACCTTTAAGTGTCTCAATCCCAGTCAAAACTCCACTAAATGCTCTCAGGATCAGGGCCTGCAGAAATCCCACAGATGGCCAGTGTTGGATGAGGAAGGATTTATGACAGCCACCAAAGTCAGAACTCTAGAGGAAGGGAGGGGAGAAGGTTTGGAGATGGTGCAGAAAAGGTTCTTTATCCAACACTTCCTTGTTTCTACACAGACATGAGTATTTTACTTGGAAAGAAGAGACAACTCTGTGATATGCATTAGGGAATATAAGCAAATGAAATTTTACTTAGTAGCATGAGAGAGCCCAAAATTCAGTTCTCCTTTAGTTTGAAATACACTTTGATTTTTTTCCTTGTGAGGCTGTTCTTTCCTAATAATTATTGAGTTTGCATTTACTGAGCATCCACAAATTGCTCTGTGTGAGGCGAATGTGATAACCACTACACTACGAAAACTAGTGTTTCTGCCCGGTTTTGAAAGTGCTCTGTGTGACAGTAAGAAATGTGGTAAGTAGGAGGAAGAAGTTACATTAAAGCTTGTAGAATAAAAATGTATATACTTGTAACAGGTAATACACAAGGTGGATAATCTAAGTACAGGTATCATGAATTGACTACTACCTATAACATGTAGATAAACAGTGATTTACTTTCATATACACCACTGAGAAAGAGCTTTTTGGGTTAAAATAAACCTAGAGTTAGAATGGACTCTTATTTTCTTATTCTACGTCATTTTGTCATATATCTATTTCTCTCCAAATTCCTTCAGAGGAAAAATATAAATATAAATATTGAAGTCCTAGTAAGCCAGGAGATGCAATAAATGTAGAAAACATAAAAGGGACTGTCAAAGTCTCAGAAGACTCGTCGGGAGAATGAAGCATCCCAGCACAGTTTACAGACGACAATTAGGTACAGTATCCACAGTGTGATTAAAAAGGAATTATTCCCCATACATTCTTATACTCTTGAAATAAAAGCTAAAAAAAGAAACAGCTATATCCTACTCCTTCTTTGAGCAAATCTCTGGGACAGAGAGTGATAAAGAGCAGTACCTTTGCTGCCCAGAAAAAGAACAAGAATATCAGAGATCTACTTGAGATTAAACACGGTCAGTTACATACAGCTGGAAAAATGTTCGCAGCCCTAAGCGAGGTTCCAGCACTTGGCACAGAGAGTGGTTGAAAAAGAAAGAAGGGGTTTGGTGCAATAGTTACTAATGACAACTTGAAACTGGGTTGCCATCAGTGCCCAGAAGGGAGGTGTAGCAGAGCGGGAGTCTTAATGTCACAGCTATCCCTTGATGGGATCCAAATCACAGTACAAACTCCTCGTCCATTTCCCACTGGTGGACAACATACATGATAGGTTCAGCCCCATGTAGGTGGCCATTTTCTCTGCATACTTTCTGTAATCTGGGCACCACATGGAAACACTCATCATTAATCATGAGAGGAAGGGAGGGCTAAGACCCCATATTTCCTGAGGTCCAGCACTGTGTCAGCACTATTCAAAAACCAAGAAAATAGATAGTTTTCAAAGTGCCAATCTCTTTCTCAGAAAATTTGTTGCCTTCGGAGAATTAAAAATTATATAACAACAAAAATAGATGGTGGAAACGGGGCGTGACTGTGTTCACAGCTGGCCTTTCACACCCTCACAGGTAACACCAAGTGGCTTCTACAGTTTCTTACCTAATTGGTTTATCTTCTGTGTTCAAAAGATTTTTTTTTTCCTCAGGAGGACAGAGACTGGGTACCGTGAATTCACTTCCAGCAGCAGAATCAATGGTGTCACTCACTGGGGAACCTAAACTGGGTTTAAAGAATAGACTGGGGGCGCCTGGGTGGCTCAGTCGGTTAAGCGTCTGACTTCATCTCAGGTCATGATCTCACGGTTTGTGGGATTGGGTCCCACATCGGGCTCTGTGCTGACAGCTAGCTCGGAGCCTGGAGCTGCTTCAGATTCTGTATCTTCCTCTCTCTCTCGGACCCTCTCCTGCTCACACTGCCTCTCTCTCTCTCAGAAATAAATAAAAATATTAAAAAAAAAAAAAAAAGAATAGACTTGGCCTCCAAGCAAGGGTTCCAGAGGGCAGAGAAAATGAGAACAACCACGTCCTGAGGGTTCCCCCCGCGAAAGGCACTGTCCTGAGAGTTGGAAAGAATACGGGATTGAACAAAAAGGTGTTGCTCTCAAGGAACAGAAACAAGAAGTACTCTGGTATCAATAACTAGCAAGTGAATAGGAGCTGTGAACAGCTACAGACACTTACCTCAGACAGAGAGTTGACGAGGGGAAGAACTCAGACACATAGCGGGGCTTTGACAGTCACAAGACTCTGTTGACGCAGGATTAGACATTTCTGGTGACAGTTCCCTAGGACAGATTTAGAACTCTGGGACATTGTACCATTTACTATGAAGTCTGTGAAGCTGTAATAATGGCTTTTGTACATGCCATTTAACCTGTAAAGTGACTCCATGAGGTGACAGGTATTATCATCCTTCATAACAGAGAATACTGAGGTTAATGGAAGTTCAGTATATGTCCAAGGTCACGTTGCCAGCCAGTGGCAGATACCTTTGCAGCAGGAGGAAAGAAAGTCACTGGTAAGTAAGCAGGTATCCTGCACACTAGAATTCATGTGGACTATGGATTGGAAGTGGTTGTGGGACAAGGTGACTTAGATGGAACAAGCAGGCTGGTCAGAAGAGGAGCACAACAGTCCAAGGATGAGAGCAGCTGAGTACGTGCCCAAACAAAACTTGAAACAGAAAGAAACCTTATAATAATTAGAACAATACGAAATGAGTGGCCTTTGAGAAATTGCAAAAAAAAAATAAAAATAAAAAAAGATTTAGTCAAAAGCTGGACAAATCTTTCTCACGGTGTTGACTTTGGTGATTTCAACAGCCAACCATTACTGTGGTCTCTTCCAACTCAAAAGAGGTTGATGATGTTATGATCAGCTGGATTTTTACTTTTAAAATTGTGTTCTCCTGTCACATTAAATTAGCTTTGTGTTAGTTGCTGAAGCATGAAATCCATTTACTTTATGTAGGAAGGGGGCTTATTCCATGCAATTCTAGCCACAAAACAATAACCATTAAGTTTAATCCCACTTTGGCAATACAAATTTTACCAACCAGAAAAAATAATGGGCAAAACACAATTTAGTTAAAAGGGGGAAAAAGTAACGTTTGCGGTAAGAAATGAGAAAATTGGGGGTGGGAGGAAATTAAATTCTAAAGAAAATGGAAAAGTCTTCCATTAAACCACCCCAAAGTATAATTTGGCTGCTCAAGTTTTTCCTTTATAAGAGAAAGAGATGTCATCTTTACACAAGTAAATTAAATAAGTGCTAGCTGGATGAAAACTAGGTAAGAAAAAGAGGAAATCTGAATTTGAACTTTCTGAATTAAGTGTCTGCACAAAGAAAGATATCCATTACTGGCCCTTATTACCTCACAAACAGCAGCAACGCAGTGCAAACAAGAGAAAAGAGTGTTGTGATTAGGCTTGGCTGGGCTTCTTAGCAGCTAAAATCCAAGTTGGGCAAATCCCTTTATTCAGTCGTGTATCTGAATGCACCTAAAAGGTACTCAGCAGATATCTGTGTATCACTATCCTATGATGCCAGGGGTTTGAAGAGGAACATAACAAAAATGTTGCCCAAAGAACTTAAAATTCAAAAAAACCATACAAATCTGTTACCAAGTTCCAAATTTAAAGTATTGGAAGCTACTTTGGGAGGATAGAAGGAGGGAAAGGAGGAGACTCAGAACAGGCTCCAAGGGAAAGGTTATCTTTGATCTAAGTCTTGACAAAAAGGTCACTATTTATCAGGTGCATAGTCTTGGTAGTAGTTATAGCAGTGTCAGGATTAGTATGGGGGTGGGATGGTGGCACCTCAGCCCAGTATAAAAAAACATGAAAAAACACAGAAATAGGAAAGTATGTGGCCCACTATGGCTGACGTTCAACTTAAGATGTAAATTGGGGGAAAAGTGGGGGTTAGAAAAGTCTTTATAAGCTTAAAGCCAAACCAGAAATGAGAAAAAAGAATTTGTCAAAATTACAATAAGAGTTGAGAAGCTTTGGAAAGATATAAATATGGCATTGACCTGTGGGCTAGAGCATACAGGATATATTAGCATTGGGACAGCAAAAGGTTTAAAGATAAATAAGTCAATTAAAAAGGGATGAAAGACAATCTGCAAATGAAATAGTAAAATATCTGATACAAGTGTGCTAAAATATTGTTTCACTACTACACAAGAAAAAAACTAAAATAGTAACATTTTATTCATAAAACAGATGGTCAAAGGCAATATATTGTTAACACAGTCAGTCTAAGAAAACCGTATACCCAAAAGCAGAGGTAAGACATTATCAAATTAAGAATATTTTGGGAAGTAATTTGACAATATCCAGCAAAACTCTTTAATCTAATCTATCAATTCCTTCTAGAATTTAAGCTGAAATAACGAACTATAAAAAAACTATATTCTAAATATACTATTAACATTTTCAACAAGAGCCAAAAGAGCGGGAAAAAAACCCAAATGTCCAGCAGTAGGGTGTTATAAATTATGATATATTTGCATCATGAAATATATGAAATAACTAAAATGATGACATAAGCTTTGTGGTTTGACAGAAAATAACCATAATAAAAGGTTAGGTGAAGAAAGGTGGTTACAGACAGTGTTCATTTAAAAAATAATGCTGAAAAAGATGATACTTTAGATTATATTTCTAATTTGTTTCCTTCCTCTTTAGTCTCCATAATCCTCTCTTTTCAGGTAGGTAAAAATCTAAAGAAAAGTTAACATGTGGAAGGTAGTCAATGATAGTGACCATGGATTTGGGTACCTCACAGAAACATCATGTTGAAAAATAATAACTTTTTCGTCTTCCTACATCTATCTAAGACTACACAAATCTGGAAAATATTATAACAACAGATTTATCTCCTTTTCAGGGGATCATAAAATATAAAATTAACATTGTTGAAAGGAAAATAAATCCTTCAGTTTTATATGCTAAAGCCTTAAGCAGGTAAAAATTAAGTTGCTTGAACAATTCAATAAATCCAGCTAGATGTTCAAAACTAACAACATCAAAACAACAAAATAAAATTAACTTCTTATTTTCTTCAAGTGCATTCTAAATATTTCTAAATAATGTAGCATTCTACTTGAGAATTATCAGAAATATACATATATGTACGCACATGTATAAAGTGTATAACAGGTATAAAGTATATTTTCAAAAATTAAGATGAAATATGAAAATATATATAAGAAAACTCATAAATGACTGATGGTAGTATAAATTGGTTAAAACTTTTGGTATTATGTAAAGAGGTCTCAGTGTCTCTAACTCAGAGAGCAGAAAAGGCCAATGATGATGTTCTGAACGCAAATATGAGGGGAAATTTGACTTCTCAGGCAGCCCAGCAAGTCTACTGGATCAAGAACAGGTTCTTTGATGGGAAGGATGGATATCTCAGTCAGTGCACTTTGAAAATATTGTCACTAGATTGTCCTGATGCCTCTGGGCCTAACCAAGTGGCTCACTCCATTCTTCTAAGGCTGGCACCACTCCCCATATAAAGACAATGCCAGTGTCACCATTGGAATATAGAACACTTCCCCTCTGGGCCGCCAGAAAAAACTACTGTTCGTAGTTAGATGATCATAACAAATCAAAAGTGAATGATTATGAAGTTGAGAAGAGCTGCCTCAATAAAAATTCATGATCTCTTGCCTAATTTCTGGACCTGAGCCAGTTTTTAGGTACCAAGCCCTAAACTACACCAACAATAACAACAAAACTAAAACTAAAACTATAAAACCAGCTTTGCCATGAAGAAGGACCCAAAAGCTCATCACAGGTATGTGTTAATGTTCCCCAGAGTCCTGCAAAGTTGCTTACAAACACTTACTTAGGTAACCACAAACTAGGAAAAGAGGAACAAAGAATTCCTAAGGACTGTTGGACACAGGATACAAAATTACAAGCAGTGAAACATGACTTGACTGGTTAGTCAAAGGCCTGGACAGAGAAGTAATGGATGACTGGGAGGAAGGAGGTCTAGAGAAGAGGGACCTGGAAAGACTTTTGGGAGTGAGTATGAAGTATGAAGAGCCTGAAGAAATTTTATCACATGTTGGGGCTCACCGGAAAGCAGCCGCCATGGAAAGAGGCAGACACAAGTCAGATAGACAGATTGCTTAGTCAGTTGACATCAGCCTGCTCCCCACTGACCACTCCAGTAGTAGCACAATGGGTACATGCTCCAAATAGGACCAACATCATGGGCTCCAACTTGTTAGGAGTGATCTACCTACTGCCCCAGCCATATGTCAAATTTATCAGCTATAGAAGGTAATACTGATACCCTAATTTGGCACCATCCCTCCAGGAGAACAAGCAGACACTTGCCAAGCTGAAATACCCTGGAAAACATCCACTCTGGAAGAGGCATTGATGCGTCTCAACTGGAACTGCTACATATTCCAAGTGTGAGTTTGCTTTTGCTGCCCAAAGGATCTCAGCCAACACCACTGTCCACAGACTTACAAAGTGTTTAATCCATTGGTATAGGACGCTGTGTAGCACTGGAGTAAACCAGGGCACCACCTACATCAAATGAAGTACGGGAGCAGATGTAGGACTATGAGGATCTACCAGTGTTATCACATGTCAAACCACCCCCAAAGCTATTAGCCTAACAGTGAAGGAACGGCCTTTTGATCTGCAACTGAGGTGCCATCTTGAGGTGATACTTTGCCAGCAGGGGGTATGATATTTCTTGGATAGAGTATGCACCAAAGTTGTTTAAGAGCCAAGGGTGAATATAAGAGTCATTCATTTACCATTTCTCCCGATGACCCATGTAGGAAATGTATTCTTCCCATACTCAAAACCCTAGGTCCTGAAGGTCTAAGAGTCTGGTTCCCAGGGAGAGATACTTCCAAAGGGCATATATCAAGAAAAATGCAAATTTAAGCTAAGGCTGCCACCCAGTTACTCTGAGCATCTTGTCTCAACAGACTAGCAAACACAGAAGCCACAATTCTGGCAGGAATTCTGATCATCAGGAGGAGATAATGCTGATGTGTCACAAGGGGGTAGCGAAGGTCATGTTCAATACTCAGGTAATTTGCTAGGGCATTTTTTATACCCTTTTGATCAATTGCAATAGTAAATGGTCAAGTGCAACAACCTGAGAAGGACAAGGTGTTCAGGAACTCAGACTCTTCAGGGAAGATGGTCTGTATCACTCTACACAGTAATCCATCTAGACCAGCAGAGGAGCTGAGAATGAGGGGACCCTAGAATTGGGGAGAGGAAAGAGATTATGAGTGTTGAATATGACCGGCTACTATAACAAGGGCTTTATTTCACCCACTAGCCCTCCTCTTGCAAGTTTTCCCAGGAAAATAGAGCAACTAAAATTGTTGAAGAACTTTTCCCCCCATTAGATTAAATGAATCAAGTGAATCTCATTAGCCCAGTGTGTGTATTAAGTAGAGACTAAGTGTATCTCCTCAATCCCATTTTCAAGGCAAATGGTCAAGGGCGGTGGGGAGGGACTATTGGGCCTGGCCCCCTTGCCCATCTGGGTCACCTAGCCCTGGAGTTCCGTGTGGGAAGGGTGAGGCCTCTGGTGCAACTGCATCTCATTTCAACTTCTTCCTCTACGGAAACTCCCTTCTGCCACTCCCTCATAGGTAATGTCAGCCAGAGGACTCCCAAAAAAACTTCCCATGTCAACCTCCATCTAAGTTTCTAAGGAAGCTAATCTAAGTCAGAAGCCAAGCACAGAGGAACATATATAGTATAATCATACTTATATAAAGCTCAAACACAGGCAAATGTTAAATATAGTGTTGGATATCAGGGCAGTGGTTTCTTCTGAAGGGTAGAAATGGGCCCAAGGGGAGATAAGAGGCCCTTAAAGAACTGATATGTTCTATTTCTTATCCAGGGACTAACGGCATGGATATGGTCACTGAAACTTATCAGCCTGGGAAATTATGATTTTTGGCATTTTATTTATATATTTTATACCTCAAGATAGTATTTTTTATAAAACTACCCTTCAGAATCATTCTTGACAATTCAGAATTGATTTCACTTTTGAGGTGCCACAAGATGGTCAAGATGAATATGAATTCTCACCCTTCATCCTTAAGCTCTGAGTTCAACAGTTGTGGTCAATGCCAGACTTAGACATTCACTAACCATGTAAAACTGATTAGATTTTCAAATCTGTTAACCCCATTTCTTCATCGCTCCTAATAAAAATAGTACCACCTGAAATTATTGTGATTAATGAGATCATCCATTTAAAGGACAGAAGACTAGAATATACTACACCTTCAATAATGTGCCAACAATCATGGTTCCTTTTTATGAAGGGATTAAAGCAAATTTAAACAATTAGAACATGTCCTGGAAACTGCTTCTCAAAATAAAGATGAGATAGTTTATTTTGTTTTGGGCATAAAAAAATAATTAGAAGTTACTTGATTTAGAGTATACTGAAGAGTTAGATGCTCAGTTTATAAATAATCATTGTTATTATGACATATATTTAGTCTGTTACAAGAAAAGTGATAAGTAACAGAGAGACTATATTGTCTCTCAGCAAAGTGAGAGTTAGTGGCATCTTCACATCGTCAAATGAACATGAGCTATAAAATTTGATATTCTCATATTTGAATTTTGACTGCCAATTACTAGCTGCATCAATTTGCACAAGTTGTTTCTCTTCTGAATCTATAATCTTCATCTCTAAAGCAGAGATGATTATGATCATTCTACATGATTTTCTATGATATATAAAATAGCATTGTGCTTAGGACAATGGGTTGATTGAAACAGTTCTGATTCCTCTTCCTATTTATGGTAAAGGACATTATGTTCACATGATGGCTGCTAATATTAGAGGAATAATCTTTAGTCAATGAATAATTCTCACAGAAATTTTAAATCAAGTACTATGTTTCATATTCTCTATAAAACTTAGCACCAAGCAGGCAGACTTAGAATAATATATTATTAATTAATGTTTATTATGGATGAGATAAAAAATGCACAGAAGGTGAATCCATTATTTAGACTACAGTATCATATTCTGGACACTTTTCCCAATTATTGTTTTAAAATTTGAGTTATGAAATTGATCTTTAAAATCTGATAATATGACAATGTTTTATAAAATATAAGCTGCAAAAATTAGTTTGTAATACTGAAATTTATTTTATTGCTTGTGTTACAAATGAAAATTTTTCAGATCAGAAAACTTGTATGCAATGAATTAGGTTACAGATTTGTAAAGTTCATTGCAATATAATTCTACATACTGAGTTGCTTTTTTAAGCAAGGAATAATAACTCCAAGAACAAATAAGAAATTTTTTGTTTACTATAAATTTGGCTTACCTTTAGTCTACTGTTGCAAAAAGTAGGCTTCATGGAATATAAATGATATGTACAGATTTTGCACTTTAGCTGATACCGGCTCAAATATAAGCTCTGTCACTAACTTTATGTCTTAAGCTCACGTTCTTACCTATCT
Organism: Proteles cristata cristata; assembly: GCA_017311185.1. Lineage (NCBI taxonomy): Eukaryota > Metazoa > Chordata > Mammalia > Carnivora > Hyaenidae > Proteles > Proteles cristata. Next base: position 1,360,065 of record JAESUZ010004628.1, read on the forward strand.
GAGCCTCAGTTTCTTTGTCTGTAAAATGGAAGTAGCACCTGCCCCCAGGGTAATTGCAAAGAATAGAAGCAAAGTCAGGAAAGGACCTGACACACAGCAGTACAATAGGAATTCAATAATAGGGGCTATTCATATCATGAGCTTTGCATTACAAAGTATATTATTGGTGAGTCCCTGAGAATTGATTTAGTTTTTGTTTTTTACAGAACTCGTTAGTTCCCTTTCTCTCTTTTAATAGTTTTGAGGTTTCACAGTAAAATACAAACCTGCAATCCTATTCATTAGGTTTGTGCTGTTTGATCAACACATTACAGTATTTCAAGTCTGGCACTAGTAACTTGGCAAGCATTCTGGCTAGAATATATTTTATGCTTCAGGACCTAAATGTGTAGTGACATATTAATACATCATGATATTCTACAAAGATGCAGTGGCCTTTAAGAAAGAACAAAGCATATGTTCACAATTCATCACATAATATTGTCTATCTTGTCATTATTTACTGTCAAATGTCCTGGCAATTGTGTCCTTTGTGGATAACTTATAATAATTTCTAATTCCACAGATGAGCTAATGCCAAGGTCAGACTGTTAATAGGCTGCTAATTTGAATTATGTTACATTAGAAGGGAATATCAGGATGGAAACATTTTATTAATAATAAATTTTATATTTATATTCACGAGATGTAAAAGAACTACTTACTGATAGGCACCGTTTTCTAGTTCAAGTAAGAATTTTACCGTAAGATATTTGGAAAACATACAATGTGTCCTTTGAAAAAGTATTAAATATGTTTGGTTAATACCTAAAACATTAAGAAGTCTACAACCTACCCATATATATATACACCTATGTAATTCTAAAGGCCCAAAGGTAATGCTCATTACTTAACTTTCTATAGGATCCAATAATCTTGTAAATATTTACTTATAGCTATAGGAGGCAAGAGAAGTTCTTATCAGTTTTTGGAAGACCAATATAAGACATTATAGGAAATATGCACTAATTGCAAAGTGCACTTTGATTTACCTGTTTTTCAATCTATGAAAAACAGAAGGCATGGGAGACAGACACAGGCTTTACAGTCAGGTAGACCTGGGTTCAAATATGAGTTCAGTCACTTATCAGAGCTAGTTTTGTCTTATGTTTCTCTTTCTTAAAACTTAAAAATTGTAGTGTAAGAAAAGTAAACTTCCCAACAAATTGGGACTTGATATATACTCCTCAGTGTGAGGGTCAGAAGTCAAGAGAACAGTTGCGTTTATTCCTTATTTCAGTGATCCTATACCCACTGGGGGTGCTCAACCCTTATTTTGTTCAGGAGGTCTGCAAGAACAAGACTATTTTTATTATAATACTAAGACATAATTTCCACTTTCCACTCTTCATTCTCTCATGAACTTACAATGGAATTTTCCAGAGGTTATATTATGTGACATTGCAATCCACTGAATGCAGAAAGCAGATATGAGACTCTAGCTGTAATGTGTCTTAAACCAGACAGTAAATAGATTTAAAAAAATAAAAAAATAATCAATAAAATATGTATCACTAAATACATTTCTATAAAATAACTTTAATCTTCAAAACAGTTATAGTAATACGCAGTGAACTTACTTTTATTTTTAAATGAACTAACAAATTATTTAAAAATATCTTAGCTTTAACAAACTGAGGACTGATGGGTGTGGGGGGAGGAGGGTTGATAGGCATGGAGGAGGGCACTTGTGGGGATGAGCACTGGGTGTTGTATGGAAACCAACTTGACAATAAACTATTTAAAAAAATAATAAAAATTAAAAAATAAAAAATATCTCAGCTTTAATTTCAAATATAGTAAATGTCAATATATACAACCTACACAAGTGAAAGGTCTTTCATGTTTTCAATGAATTTTGTGTATGGGGTGGGGGGATTCCTGAGTTCTGGAGACTTTCAATTTCCACCCAGAGATATGGAGAACTGGGAAGAGATCATTCTTAAACTTACAGTGAAAACTTGGACAAATTGAAAATCCATGAATCTCTTGTACCCACTGGACAACTGAGACTGTGGATTGTGAAAATAACTGATGAAACATTTAAGGAGAGATGAGGGCGCATTGGTGGCTCGGTCGATTAAGTGTCTCACTCTTGATCTCAGCTCAGGTCTTGTTCTGAGAGTCATGAGTTCAAGCCCCACATTGGGCTCCACAATGGGTGTGATGCCTACTTAAAAAAAATAAAAATAGGGGCACCTGGGTGGCTCAGTAGGTTAAGTGTCCGACTTTGGTTCAGGTCAGGATCTCATGGTTTGTGTGTTAGGGCCCCATGTTGGGCTTGTGCTGACAGCTCAGAACTGGGAGCCTGCTTTGGAATCTGTGGCTCTCTCTCTCTCTCTGCCCCACTTGCACTCTGTCTCTCTCAAAAATAAACATTAAAAATTTTTTTAAATAAAAATTTAAAAATAAAAAAGAGAGATGAGAAAGGACTTGGGGAAAGGGAACAGCAATCATCACTGTAGGGTCACAGAATTACCTAGAACCTTCTTCCCTAGCTCGCCTACAGAATTAAAGCATTAATCTCTCAGGAAAAGGGCAATTGAAACTTTCACCTTACGGCACTGGAAAAAGTCCACTGCAGCTACAGGAAAAACACAGAAACAGAACAAACAAGCAACCAATCCCTGAGAGAGGGGAAAATACATATGTTAGCTTGGAACTACAGGTGGGGAAGGGGCAGGAGAACTAAGGAGGCCACACCTCAAATACTTAAGGACATAATATCTGCCTAATAATAAGGTAAATGAAAACAACAGAAAACACTCTATCATCACCAGGTCTGCTGCCACGCTAACACATCCCAAGTTACATGTTGTGGAAAACACTGCTCAGTGAGGGACAAAGGTGTTAGAGGATACCCCCACTAAGGTTTAGTGCAAACAGAAGATCTAAAGCTAAAAATGAAGGAGATATTGGGAGGCAGGGGGAAACCCTCAGAAAACCCATACCCAATCCTAAGCACACGGTGTCACTAGAGGAATTTGAAGCATATAGTTCACTGAGGTTCATGACAGAAACAACATACCTCAAACTTAACCCAACCTCTGACTACACTTACTCAAACCACTGCACTAAGGAACTAGAAAAAGTGACAGCAGGCTCATTTCTAAGCATAAAAACTGTTTATCTCAGTCTCTATTGAATTATACCAGTGTTCAGTTTTCAACAACAAAAAAATCACAAGGCACATGGAAAGGCAAGTAAAACAACACACTCTGCATAGGCAAAGCCATTAACAGAACAAGACTCCACTATGACACAGATATTGGAAATATCTCACAGGGAATTTAAACTAACTATGATTAATATATTAAAGAATCTAATGGAAAAGAAAGATGCATATAAGATCAGATTGGAAAGTTCAGCAGAAAGACAGAAACAGTAAGAATCTAATCAAAGTGCTAGAATTAAAAAAAAAAATCCATAGTAACATAGACAATGAATGCCCTCAACATGTTCATTAGTAGACTCAACACAATCAAAGAAAGATTCAAGGACCTTACAGATTCATCAATAGAAATACTCAAACTAAAATACAGAAAGAAAAGTGAGTGAAGAAATAAAACATAACAGAATATCCAAGATTGATGGAACAATATCAAACGGTCTAACATATATGTAACTGAAATGCTAGGAGAAGAGAAAGAATAGGGCAGAACAAATATTTAAAGAAATAATGGCCAAGGATTTTTCAAAAATAAAGACATACATTAAACCACAAATACAAGAATGTCAGAGAACACGAAGCAGGGGGGAAAAAGCTAACAAAATCCACCTAGCCATATCATATTCAAACTATGGAGAAAACAAACAAATAAGCAAAGAGGAAACCTTGCAAGCAGCTACAGAAGACACATTATATGCAGAAAAATAAAGATAAAGATTACAGTTGACTTGTAGCTAGAAGGCAGTGGAGTGCTGAAAGAAAAAATGTCAACTCAGAATTTTATACCCAGTAAAACTATTTGCAAAAATGAAGAAGTAAAGATATTCTCAGACAAAGAAAATGGAGATAATTCATTGCCAGCAGACTATCCTACCGAATAAAGGTAAAAGAAGTTCTTGAGGCAGAAGGAATAGGACAGCAAACAGAAACTTGTAGTTTGGAGACTTCAAGACTCTTCTCTAAGTGAATGACAGACAAGTAAGTACACAGTGAACCAGTAAAAGTATAGAAGACCTGAATAATAATATCAACCAACATGACATAATTTACACTTAACATTTCTAGACCACTCCTTCCAATAACAGCAGAATACATACTCTTTTTTTAATTTCACGTGAAACATTCACCAATATAAACTATACCCTGGCTTACAAAAAAAAACCCTTAAAATTTTAAAACAATAGAAATAATATAAAGTATATCCTCAAAGTAACCTATGGACTAATAGGCAATCATAGGGGATATTTAAAATATTTTGAACTGAAATAAAATAAAAATACAACATGCCAAAATCTGCATGGGATGAAGCCAAAGTAATGCTTGGAAGAAATGTCTAACATTAAAATGATTATATCAGAAAAATAATGACTCTCTGGGAACCTGGCTGACTCAGTCAGCGGAATGTTTGACTCCTGATCTCAGGGTTGTGAGATTGAGTGCCATGTTGTATGTGAGGATTACATAAAAATAAAATCATGAGGTGCCTGGACAGCTCAGTCAGTGAATCCTCCAGCTCTTGATTTTGGCCCAGGTCATGATCTCACAGTTCATGGGATCGAGCCCTGTGCCAGGCTCTGAGCTCTGAGTGTAGATTCTGCCTGGGATGCTCTCTCCCTCATTCTCTGCCTCTCCCCTGCTTGCAATTTCTCTCTTTTTCTCTTATTTAAAAAATAAATAAAATTTTAATAATAATGATTCTCAATCAGACTGTCAGTATTCAAATATGGGCCCATTTCTTCTAAATATACGTTATTAGGCAATTTGCTTAACTTCTCAATGGATCAAATGCCTCACCTGTAACATGAGGCTAATAATTCTTCCTTCCTAGGTGTATGGTTAAGAATTAGAATTAGATAAGGTTAAAATTACGTAGAACTCTTGGCATGATGCCCGGCATATATTAAGGGTCAAATTAAATATCAGCTAGTTTTCTCACCAATTTTCAATAGTTAGTAGACATTTTTGTAGGGACTGCAGATAAGGATGACAAACTGTCCTTACCCTTGGGAACCTCATAGTCTAAAGAGGATTTACAAAAATCACCACCCGATATAAAATTGAGACCCTAGAGCAATGTTGCTTGTACCAAACGGAGAGGAATTAAACAAGTTTCTCAGATACAGTAGATCTCTCATTAAGGTTTAAGGAGTTAGTAGCTACCTACGTTAAAGGAAACATACAGGGAGAGAATGGTTTGAGCAAAGCAGGAAGCTGTGAGAGCACGTGAAGAAACGGAAGGCTACCATCAGTTCCAATTACTAGAGCATAGTTTTCTAAAGACAGAATGGCAGATGGGTATGTAGGCAGAAATAAGAGATCCAAAGACCTCCCTTGTGATTCTGGAAGTTATACATGAGAAGATACATGATTCTGGCTTTAACATCTAGGTGGAGGGAGGGAGGAATCACCTTGGTAGATAATAAAGGCAGTGCAGTTTAGCAATAGATTTGCTTGGTCTGACGTACTAATAAGTGATCCAGAAAGCAACTGTCCAGTGTCCACAGCTCATCCATGAGATATGAGGCAGAAATAAGAATTTGAGACCTATCAGTGCATAGTAATAACTGAAGCTTGACCAAAGAGACTTTCTGAGGGAGAACTTAGATGAAGACAGAGTCAATGAAGTAAGCCAAAGCTCTGGGGCCTGCTAGGGACAACTGAGAAGGTAAGAAGAGAGAATTAAAAATAGATATTAAAGCTGAAGTGGGAACTTGAATAAACACTGATGATACTTGAGAATCTGGATCAGAAAGTTTCCCTTCAAACTATAATAATATCTCTTCATAAACAGTGGGTGCTGTATGACACTGTATTAACTTCCTGAGTCTGCTGTAGCAAATTACCATAAGCAAATGGTTTAAAACAACAAAAATTTATTCTCTCATTGTTTTGAAGTCCAGTATGGTGTCTGAAAGGCCACATTTCCTCCGTAGGTTCTAGGAAAGAATCCATTTCTTGCCCCTCCAGCTGCTAGAGATTGTTAACATCGTTGGCTTCTGGCTACATCTTTCTCTCTCGCTCGCTCTCTGCTATCTTCACATTACCTATTTCCCCCTAAATATCTACTTCAGCACTCTCTCCGCCTCCTTCCTATAAGAATATATATGGGTTCACATAATCTAGGATACATTCCTCCTCTCAAATCATCAACTTAATCACATCTTTGCATCATAAGGTCACGTTCACTCTTCTGCCATATAAGGTGATATTGACAGGCAGTAGGACTAGGGTGTAGACTCATGTTTTCAGAGCCACTATTTAGGTTACTACAAGCACCTCATCAAAAGTTTAATATAGTAAGAATCACCGTTAGAAAGGTCTGGGGGAAAGAATTTTCAGACACTGCTGACAAAAGTTAAGCGAGTGCCATCTCTTTAGAGGACAATTCGGTAAGATTAAATATAGGTCTTAAAAACTGTGCAGGTTGCCTTTAATTTAGTAATTACAACTTTAGAGGTCTTATCCCAATAAGATATTTGGTCATACATGAACATGAAAGTGTGTTCACCAAAATCTTTTTTATATTTGAAAAGAAAAACTGGATTTAGCCTAAAATGCCCAAAAATAGGAATCAAAATTTATATATGTGTGTGTATACATGTTTATATGTGTGTACATATATAGTAGGATCACATTTTAGTATAAAGGTACGTCTAAAAGAATCTGGGTGAGTGGCACCTGGTGGGTCATTCAGTAGAACATGAAACTCTTGATCTCAGGGTTGTGAGTTCGAGTCCCAGTAGGATGTAAAAATTACTTAAAAATAAAATCTTTAAAATAAATTTTAGGGGAGCCTGGGTGGCTCAGTCAGTTAAGCATCTGGCTTCGGCTTAGGTCATGATCTCACAGTTCATGGGTTTGGGCCCTGCATTCGGCTCTGTGCTGACAGCTCAGAGCCTGGAGCCTGTCTTCAGATTCTGTGTCTCCCTCTCTTCCTGTCCCTCTCCTGCTCACACTGTCTCTCTCTCAAAAATAAATAAAACGTTAAAAATGTTTTAAAGAAATTTTAAGATAAATCAAATAAAAATAAATAAATAAATAAAATCTAAAAAAATAAAAGAATCTGAAAGAGGTGATCATAGAAATATTAAGATTAGTAGGATCAATGAAATTTTATTCAATTTCATCCTCAATTTTCAATTGTTTCTTCAATGAGCTTATTTGTTATATATCTAAATAACCAAACTGTAAATTTGTTAGACACATTAGCTTTCCTTCAAAAATCAGCCCTTCTCGGGGCACCTGGGTGGCTCAACTGGCTAAGCATCTGACTCTTGATCTCGGCTCAGATCATGATCTCATGGTTCCTGAATTTGAGCCCCACATTTGGATTCTGTCCCTCCCTCTCTCTGCCCCTTCTCCACTTGCATCCTCTCTCTCAAAATAAACTTAATTTTTAAAAAAAAATCAACCCTTCTTAAAGTTCAGACATTTCAATGTAATTTAGCTATAAATTATCTTCTGATAGAAAAGAAAACTACATAGATACATACACAAATAAATTCATAAAAATATGTTTTCTAAATATTACCAAGTCCAAATATCAAAACAATTTGATCACCTATATAAAAATATTAATTCTAATATTACCTATTTATATCACAACAAATAAAACATTTATTCCTGAGTATAATAAATATTTCTTATTTAAGGAAAAGCTAGCCTATAGCTGTAAATATACTCTACAAGCCTTAAAGGCAAATTATGTATGTGTGCCTGGTAAATGATACTCTGAATGAATTACATCCATAAACCTAAATTATACACATAAATTATGAAACTTAATTATTTCTGGAAGAGGCTTTAATCTTATTAAGTGTCATGATTATTGATATGGTTGCCCACAAAATGCATTTTTCAAGATCTAATTTGATTTATATTTAACTTGTAAAAAATGATCTTTTATATACTACCAGCACAGAGTATATTTTATAGCTCTAACCTAAAAAAAATCATGAAATTGCTCTTTTGCTATCATTAAATGTCATCCATCAATTCTTCCAAAACCAATAAATATTCACTTCCTCTGGTATTTGCTTTCTCATCTGGAAAATGGATTAATCAAAAAATGTCCTCTTAAGGCTTTATGGAGAACTTTATGTAGCTCTTCATAAAATGAGTAATGGAAAGTGTACAGTGTTCACTAGCAGAACATTTGCATTAATTCTAAGGTAAGAAGTGCACAACTCATTTAACAAGTGAAAATGATGAGGTGGTTAATTTTTTTAACTCACTGTAGAAATACCTGCCTGCCTACTAAATGGAAAGCATTTCACATCCACATCTCCATCCATTACAAGAATGGTTACCCTAAATTGTTATTGTAGGCTGGAATTCTCAACCTTCTACAACAGAGTATAGTAAATAATTCAACTTTGTTCACATAATAAATAACCTAAGAGATTCTTCCAATTCATATGTCATCAACAGAGTTTGTTACACTGTTCTGATGCCTGATAGAAAACTAGGATAGATATGTTCTTTCACATCTGTTTGCCATTGAGAGAAATCAGCGCTTCTTAAATGAGCCTCTTCTAACACAGAAGCTAATCATGAAAACTGTTTCAACTGTGTCAATTCATAGAATTCTTAAAGGGCTGTTCACCCCAGAAGAACATTTATAGATGTCCTGAGAAGGTTGATATACCACTGGGACCCTGAGGATGTGAGACAGTGGGTAAGTGGGAGATGGCCAGAAAAGATCTTATCAATTCCTAGGGAAGAAGAAGGCAAAGAACTTGAAGCCATTCAACTTTACTGTGCACTTGAGGGAGGTTGGCAGAGTCCTAAAAGGATGCAGTGAGATCCATGCAGGTCAGAGACATATCTAAGCAAACTTTTGTTTAATTTTACTTGATCCCAGGTAAACATCTGAGTTGACAACATGCAAGGTGCCATATCCCAGAAGCCCAGATTCCTCATTCCAGTTTGGAGAAAGCTTAAAGCTTTAACAAACATTTACCAGACTCCATCTCTTCTGTTGCTGGTTGTTATGCCATCTTCCCAGTTTTACTATTATCCAAATGCTTTAATATAAATTTAAATTCATGCACATTTCATATGAAGATAATACCAGGTCACCATAATCTTTGAGAAAGAGGGACCTTTAATAATTTCAAGGATAAAATTAGTCATTTATACTGCATTCTCTTAAAATTAGTTTTTCTCTAAAACCATCTGGGAATGCCTTCAAACTGTGACCAAATATTGAGCAGACTGTTCTCTGTGAGATTCTGATGCAATTCACTGCATATCTGAAAGTGCAGAGTTATTAATCACAAATTGGAAAAAAAAGAAAAAGAAAGTGGCAGTTTTGCTTAAGTATTTATTTCTTGGAAGCCTTCTTTTTCTTTTCCTATCTTTCCTTTTGATTTTTGGGAGGAAAATAGAAATTCAAGAGCTGATGAAATTGATGACTAAAGTGTCACATTATTCTCCATTTGCTTTCCCTAAACCAATCTATTGGTAGATTACCCTAGCGGTATGGATTTAACATTTACTACTATTGTTTATTCTACTGGAGAAAAACTTCTTTTAAGTATAGACTTATGTCCATCTACCCATTCACTCCAACACATCTGTAATACCTAATAAAGACCCAACTCTGTACCACTGTCTAGGGAAATGAAACATAACTACATATTCTTCAGTGAGTGTGGTATTTAATTTTAGTGTTTCTCTCCAGGCTCCAAATCCAGGAAAATGTTCAAAACTAGCAGAAGTTGTGAGTTAAAAAAAAATAAACAGCTTCATAAATCATTACTACAAGAGAGTCGACAACATGGGTTAACTCAGATTTGAGCGTAACAATATACCATAAATTGTTTTTGAGATCCAATTGTAAAACTGTTTAATATTTGGCCACAGGTGCTGAAGTTAGACACCAGTGATTGACCATGCTCATGCTCTTAATTTGAGCCAGATTTGAGCTCAGGCACCTCTGTCCCACCGATGAAGTTAATGTGAAGGAAGGTGTCAGCTCTGCTTCCCAAGGACTGGTTCAATGGCACAGCCACTAATCCAGGACACACTTAACACAACCGTGCTAGAACTGAACCCATGCCAAGGATGCCTACCTATCTACTTAAAGGCACAAAGTAGAGTCAGTTCTCAAAAATTGCTTTCAAGCATGCAGAAAACTATCTCCCTGTATTTTTTAGCCCAAGTACTTCTTCATGCATTCAGACCTTTACTGAACATCCGCTACAAGGCTAGGCATTATGCCAGGTGCTGAAGACACTACAGTGACCAAGGTAGACATGACCACTGACCTCATGGAACCTAAATAATATGATTCACTGGGGGGAGGCTGAAAGGAAAATGGACAACCCTACTCCTTTCTGCTCTGCATCTGCAACCCACTAACATCATCACATTATAATGGGTTGATAGTTACTTTCTTAAAGTCTTCCACTAATTTCACCCCCTAGTGAATTTGGTTATGCTAGTCTTTTCTCTCTGACATGACAGTAAATTCCTTAAGGGCAGGAATGCTACATCCTAGAAATTTTTATGACCTCCGGTAACACCCAATTGCCTAGTGGTTTCCACTGAACCAGCATTTTTTCCTGCAAAATGGAGATCATATTCTCTTCCAGGAAAAAGCAATAGCAAGGGGAAGTTACAGCTCACAGAAATCTGAAGCAGAGTTATGATCAAATCTCTCAATGGATCAGGTTGCCTGTGTGATGGTTGGGTTAGTCACGGAACAGTGCAACTTACATTCTACAGGTGCATCAACTGCTGATCATCTCTGGTCTCCCCCCACCCCCAGTACCCTGATTCCCATCTCCACATCTCTAATGAATTTAGGAAATCAGTATAGCCTGACCTCAGGCCACTGTAGAAATCGATAGCCTCTCCTTAAAAATGTCTCCCCAAAGGTCTTGATATGGCATTTGAAAGTATTGTCCTATTCATGCTTTTGAGTTCAAGTCCACAAAGCCTCTTTCTTTGTAAATATAAATATTTGCTGTGATTGCTTCTGCTCTTGAAGTCTTATACTACTGTCTGCCCATACTCTTAGAACAAGAAACAGATTTACTTAAATAAAAAACCATCTTGGGATGCCTAGCTGGCTCAATCAGTAGAACATGTGACTCGATCTGGGGGTTGTGATTCAAGCCCCACTTTGAGTGTAGAGATTACTTAAAAATAAAACATTAAAAAATAATAATCATTTTTTAAAATATTTTTTATTTATTTCTAGGAGAGAGAGAGAAAGACAGCATGAGCAGGGGAGGGTCAGAGAGAGAGGGAGTCACAGACTCTGAAACAGGCTCCAGGCTCTGAGCTGGCAGTCAGCACAGAACCCAACGCGGGGCTAGAACCCACGAACCGCGAGATCATGACCTAAGCAAAAGTCGGACACTTAACTGACTAAGCCACCCAGGCGCCCCAATCATTTAAAAAATTTAGAAATCCATTTTGTTTATGAAGGATTTAAAGAGGATGAAATATATATCATATTGATAAGAAAGTGGAGACTAGTGATGAATTATGCTGGGCCTAAAGCCAGACTTCTTGTGCCTGCATTCTCTACAGGTTCCCAAGTTACTTCCTCTGTGCCTTAGTTTTCATATCTATAAAATGGGGATAATAATATTACTATATCACACATTGTAAGAATTAAGTGGTAATACACATAACATACTTAGCAAAGTATCATCTGCCTAGGCCAAAAAAGGATGTCAGTAAATTCTAGGTATTATTAAATTATTATGTTTTCCCCTTAGATCCAGGCAAATCTATTCAATTAGTTTTGAAATCATGTAAAACAAACAAAATGAGATTGGGTACCTTCAAGAATACTCAGTAGCCCCAGCAAGAGGAACTATATTAGGTTAAGTGAAAAGTATATGAAATTGGTACATGAAAAAGTGCTCAACATCACTAATCATCAGAGGAATAGAAATCAAGACACAGTGATATTGAGGGTGCCTGGCTGGTTCTGTTAGAGGAGCACAATGCTCTTATCTCAGAGTCGTGAATTCGAGCTCCACGTTGGGTGTAGAGGTTACTTACATACATACATACATACATACATACATACATACATAGTACATACATACATACATACATACGTAAGTAAATAAACTAAAAAAACCCCACAATAACATCACCTCATATTTATCAGCTAGACTTACAATGATGATCATTTAGCAATATACACAACTATCAAATCATTATGTAATACACCTGAAACCAATATAATATTTTATGTCAATTATATCTCCATTTTTAACAAATGGGTAAGGGTGGGACGTGACAAGTACAGATGTCGCTACTTTAAGGAAACTGGGGGCAGCAGTCATCTTATGGTCAATGTTGGGAAGCACCTGGGGATTGTATGAGAGAGGGCAGAGGCTAGGTATAAAAATAAGTAGAAGTCACACCAGGAGTTCCAGATGGAGTAAAGGAGGAGTTTTGGAGAGGGAAAAACAAAAACAAAAAACAAAAAACCAAGGCAGAAATTGGGGAATGTGTGGAACTAGATCCTTGTATTGAGGAAACAGGTCAGATGGAAACTAAGGGCCAAGTGTATAGGAGGTGAAAAGATTCCTAGGGAATCAAGGATCTACGGTGACCTTAAATTTTCTTCTTTGTTCCATTCATGATTCACCCTAAAGCTCTAGTGATGGTAACTGAGTGGTAAGAACAGTGTGGATGCAACCAAGTTAAAGAATGAGGAGCAATATTCTTTAGAGTAAAACTAAACATGATAAAGAATCCATGCAGTCTCCTCTAAAATCCTTGAAAGCACCAAAGTCTTATTCAGAAACCTCCACTGAAGCCTTCATCTACCTTATTCCACTCCTAATTAAACCAGCTTCTCTTCAGGTGCCAGCATGAAAACCTGTGTCTTATTCAACTGTATAGTTTACTTCATTTCATTATTAGTACCACAACATTATTTCTCATACCAATTTTCGTAACAAATATACAGCATTTCAGCTGTATCAAGGGACAAATTGGCTTTATGGATGCAGCTATAAAAGTACCCATCATTAGCAAGTTCCTGACATAAAATGTATTCCAAATTCCAAGCAACTGCCTTACAGCCCAGCTTTCTTTTTATTTATTTTTATTTCTTTTTTTAGAGAGAGTGTGTAAGGAAGGGAGAGAGGCAGGGGAGAGAGAGAGAAAGTGACAGACAGAGAGAATCCCAAGAAGGCTCCATGCTGACATGGCGCTTGACCCCACTACCCTGTGATCATGACCTGAGCCAAAACCAAGAGTCAGAGCCTCAATCACCTGAGCCACCCAGGCAACCCACACCCAGCTTTAAAAGCATCATCTAGTCTTTATTCTTCTATATGTTTATTTCTTGCCTCATCAAATAGCCCATAAGCACCTCCAAGTTAGGAAAACTGCCATTTTCATCTCTTATCCCTTTCCAGTGTTTCTCCAACACTAGGCAAGGCACACAGCTGCCATCTTCTCTAGGGAAGAGGACAGGGCTTAGATAAGAATTCAGTTGAATGATAAACTAAATCTACTGTCTTCATACCAATTTCCTGTACTTTCTCTTCCTTCACACTACACTTCTGAAAAGAATAGTCTGTCTGGGCAAGTTCACTCAACTTTTCTGATTCCATTTCCACACCTGCATCTTAGGAAATGGTAATTAACTTAACTGATGTACAGTGTTGAGGACACTCTCTGGCTATTTAGTAAACATGGTCCATTTTTTGTTATCTTAAAAATATAAGTATATGAAATGTATTTGCTTGAGATCATCTGTTGAGATATGATTATGAGATAGTTAATGTTCGCGGTATTATAAATTTTGAGTCAGTAGAAATAGAAGGCCTTAATGCAGTGGAATTTGGAATTATAGTTTGTTTGGTGTGATTTATAAAGAAAACTAAGAAGGGAAAGTTTCAGAGTTTTTATCATCTTGTAAACATAAGAACAAGGTGAGCCACAGGCACAGTCGGAGATTAATTAACCAAATGGAGCAGAGAGACTGCTTTCCCATGCTAGTGATATCATATTGAGCAAAAACCACAGGCAGGGGAAGTGAAAAATAAATGGGACATGGCAACAAGCAGATGGGTTAGGTCCACCTTGGGTGAAGGTTGGAGGTGGAGTAGGGAACCTGGTTATATAACGAACAAAGGCTGGGACCTGGAGGGAAACCCTTGGCTCTGAACTTTTAGTTCTTAACTCCTGCTCATCTGCCATTGCAATAGACAGGTGTTTGGGACTCCATATAGCCTGAGCTTTTCTAGTGGGCCTCATAATGCGATGAAGGAAGTTGAGTTCAGTAGAGCTTTTTCTTTGTGAGAGCTTTTGTAAGTTGACTGGGCTTTTGACAATTTTCACAGCTTGAAATTAAGATTGAGGTCCTTGCTGTCATCAAAGCCTGGAACCCACCTAGAGAGAGTAGGAGGGGTGGACAGGAATCAAGAGTGACTAGGTCTGTTCAATCTAGCTTCAGAGAGGGGAGAAAAAAAGCATTTGCTGCTGTCATCCATGGTTATGAGATACTGTGGGATGGTCACAGGTTGGAAGTGTAAGTTATAGAGGAAATGCTGAGCTCCAAGTAGATCCTAAAAATACACTTGATCTCCTAACTCGTCCCTTCTGATTATTGATATGTGACCATCCCGAGTTCTAATGGCAAATGTAACCCCAGAAGTGACCCTGTCGTGCCAAGGTTCAGTGTCTCATTACAAATTAATTTCATACTACAAATACAACCTTTTCTGCCAAACCTGAATGTAATCTGTACAGATCTGTGATTGGATTGATCGGAGAGGGAGAGACTAATTACATCTCATTTGACTTTGAGCACTCAATTGGTCTTTATCAAAACACTTTCCACTCTCTGAGTGTATTTATTTTTGGCAATAAGTTATTATAGCAAAGCTGCCTTTGCTTGGCTCAGTGGATAGTGGAGGTGGGTACTAGGATTTCCACAGCTTTACCACCACATTAAAATAGGAAGTTGGTGCCACATCAAATCTCAACCTATAATATGAGCCAGGAAAGCCTGTGTCACATCACTACAGTCATGAAGTGTCACACAAGGAGCATAGCCAGAGCACTTTCCAACCAAGGACCTAAGAGGGTTTTAAAAGGATTAAATTGTGAAACTTTCAAAATGGCTTTTAGAATGAATGTTATTACTTCTATAAGCCTTGAACATAACCTATTTAGTCAATTCATGATTTCATCCTAAGTCTTTAACATGTGTATATATTATATAAATATATATATAAATATATATATCTTACCATATTCTTTTCCAGGATGAGTTAAAACAGCAAGATAAAATGAATAACTATGAATAAACTGAACTTCATTTAATTAATTCAAGATTACCATTAAATATTAATGAACATGAAGGTGTTATGGCTTAATTTGTCAACAACTGTCACTCTGAATGTGTGAAAATATCTATCCGCTAACAAAAAAGTTATAGATTTTCTTCATGTGAATGTATTCTGTTTTTCTTAACCATTTTGTCTAAGGTGAATATTTATAAAATGTCTTCTTTTTGAATCTCTTTGTGATTTTTGTATGTATATTTCTTATGGAAAAAAAATCAGACTCCAAATCACAATAAAAATAACCTTTGAATGCTAATATTCACCCAGCAGATTGGCAAAAATTAAGAAGGTTGGTGAGACTAAGTATTGGCAAAGATTGAGTACACTGGGGACTCTTAGGCACCACCTGTGGGAATCCAAATTGGCACGGCCACTTTGTAAAACAGCTGGGCATTATTTTGAAAAGCTGGCACACTGAATAGCCCAGCCTCTAGCACAGATCTATCACGAGATATGCATAAGAATGCATGTTGCAGACCGCTTGGGAATAGCAAAAACAAGCAGACATACAAACAAAATTAAATGCCTAACAAACCAAATATATAAAAATGGATGGACAAACTATGGAAGAGTCATAAACTAGAATGAGTACAACACTGAAAATACATTAACTATATATCAGCATGGATGAATCTTCAAAGCATATTGTTAAGCAAAAATTTAAAGAAAAGCAACTTGCAGAAGAATTCAAATATTTGCTGCCATTTGGACAAAGTTCAAAAGCAAACCAAAAAGCACAGATTGTTTGGGAATAAGACTGGTAAAGGAATAAACAGAGAGAGAGAAGGAGCACAGGTGAAGCTCTGGAGAGTAGTTCACTGTGGAAAATGAAAGGAGACAAACACTGGGGGGGAGGGGGTGGGAAGGTGAGAGTACAGGAGCCTTTCATGGCCGATCATGATGTTCTCTATGAAGATGGACAGCAGGTTTATGGTATTTGCCTCATTGTTAGGCTTCCTATCATAAATGGACATCAAAAAGTTAAAATAGTTTTGAAATGCACCACCCTAATCCCAAATGTTTCCTTTAAGGATGTGCATTTTATACCTGGAAAGCTCATTTCTCCCAAACTCAGAGTTCTGGTTTCCAGTTATGCTTACCATTGTTAATAGCTTTGTAACCTTGGATGTGTTACTTATATCTCTCTGGGTATCTTCTTTTTCCAACCTGAAATTATAGGTCCTAGGGAGCAACCCTTTAGGTCTTTTCTGGAGAATATTCTTATACTTCTATAACTCATTGGCCCTCTACCCTACACAAAATCCAGTCCACTTGAATTCAATTCTCGAAAACAAGCCCACAAGGAGTTAATGAGATGTACAAGCATCTACATTGGACTTTTCAGACATGAAGTTCTTTTACTAGACCATCCTATTCATTTCCTCTCCCTTCCCCCTGAGTTCTACCACCATTGGATTTAAATTTTTCAGCAGCCACACAAGGTGGCTTTTCCCTCTGGAAATTCAACAGAGCCAGATGGAGATTACTTTTCTCAAACAGTTCAAGCTAAGATTTGACTTTAAAATCAAAGGGGCATACACTTTGTAGAATCAAAGTAAGACTCAACTGCACTCCTAACCTTGGCTTCAACATTTACTAGTTGGATAACTGTAGTGAAGTCATTTACCTTCTCTGGATCTCAATTTACCCATCTGGCAATGAGGTGCCAGAAAGGGACAAAAGCTCTCTGGGAACATTTTCTGTTCCAGCATAGGATAATTCACCATAATTTCAGTTTGCTCTTGGGAACTATTTTTTGACTTAATAATCAACTGTTAACAAAAAGTGTTCCAATAGCTTGCAGAAATCAGTTACCAAAACCACACTTCCAAGAACCACCTAGCTCTACCAGAAATACTTTGCTCGGAAGAAGTTAAAGGGAAATGGGTACAGACTGATGGAGACCCAAAAAATCTAATTCATTTGGTAATCTAGTATTTATTGCTGTACTGGCCAGAGTTTTAGCCACTATAATTATAGCAGCCCTCAAGGAGCTTAGATTCCTGTCCCACCAAGGAACTATTCTGAAATTGAATACAAGAAGCAGAGAGTAAGGATATTCTTCATTACTTTGACTAATTATTCTATAATCTCATCACCAGAATCTTAAAGCATCTTACCTATTAGAGATTTGGGGACATAGAGCCCCAGATATACCGACTTGACTCTCATCTATTCCCTCTTCAGCAATTTCCAGAATATGCTAGTATTGAAATCTGGATGGGCTCTAGAAGACCCAATTCTGCTAATTAACTAATTATACTTAAAAGTCAATGGTTTTTGCAGCATGATGAATAAAATCAACTCTTTAGCATATGTCCCCAAACTTCTCTACAATCTGTATCTCATCACACACCCTCTGCTTCAGCCGTCACAAATTATGCACTATCTAAACATATGTAGGCTGTTCCTTACTCACTCAGACCTTGAACTTGAGCCTGGCAATGCAACTTCTCCTACAAAGCTCAACCCAACAGGTATCTCTTTCATGAAGTCTTCTCCATCCTTTTTTTCTATCTTATGAATTAAAACCTGTTTCTTACCCTCAAAGCAGCCATTATGTCTCTATACAACACCGTTTTCCTCTGCTGTTTTGTATCGTAGATGCTCATCTACATATGTCTCTCCAAAAATGTTTTACACTGTCTGAATTATTTTTAATTTTGTCATGTTTTATTATTTTTAAGAGAGAGACAGAGAAGGAGAGAGAGAGCACAAGTGGGGGAGGGGCAGAGAGAGAGGGAGACACAGAATCTGAAGCAGGCTCCAGGCTCTGAGCTGTCAGCACAGAGCCTGACACAGGGTTTGACCCTACGAACCATGAGATCATGACCTCAAGTGAAGTCAGATGCTTAACTGACCGAACTACCCAGGCACCCCCTACCCCGTCTGAATTCTTAACCCACAGAATCTTCAAGTGTACAAAAATGGTTGCTGTGTATCTATAAATTTTGCAGTGATTGGTTAAGCAATGAAAGATAAATGATATACTAACTTTTTCTTCCTCTTGTTTTATTTTTTGAGCTACTCTGTTTTCCGAACTTTTTCCCCAAACCTTTTTTCTTCTCAAATCTGCCCAAATTACGGAATTAACCCACACATCAGTCTCTTTCCTTCTCTCATGCTGCTGGGCCTCCATCACCCAGTTCAACTACCTTGGGTCCTCCATACTTACCATTGGTTCCCACAGTATCCTCTTGTGTTCCCAACTCCCAACCTTTCTGGGGGAGAATGATTTTCTGCTTGTCTGGTAAGAAGCTAGTTCTTCTCAATCAGGCCACACGGACTCTAGCATGGTGGTAAAGTCTTGTAGTATATAGTAATACATACACAGGAGAAAGTGCTGGAATCAGACAAGTGGTATGTAAATCTTCCAAAATAAGCTGTGGCAACCTCGAGCTATCCTGAGCAATGTTTTGAGGTCTGCTGTGTAAAAGAGGAAGGAAACCACGGAGGCAAGACTTAAAGAAAAACATGATGACATATGATGTCATTTAGGAAATGACAAATAAGGTGTCCTGAGGCATAAAACCACATGATGTAGGTGAGTATTGAAAGTCAAGGCCAGACAATAACACTTGGCTGGGTCATAACAAAGCTTAAATGCCACACTGAGTTGAAACTTCATCTTGCAGGTCATGGAGGGCTAGACGTCAAATGATTGAATTTGGAAACTTAGTTAAATAAAAACATTTCAAAATGATTTATCTAATATTATTTCAGAGGGTAGTTTGGAGGAGCATGGGAGGGAACGAGGGAACACACAATGAGCAATAAAGTGGCCCTTAGAATAGCAGAGGGAAAAAGATGATTAAGGTGACCAGGTAGGCTGACATTCCTGAGTTGTGGAAGGGGAGTGTATTTGAGAAAAAGGTAGGTGGTTAGTTGGCAAAATTTGATGAGTAAATATGAGGAGGTGAAAGTGGAGGTTACTTCACTTTTTTACTTACATGAAAGCCACCTCTGAAACTGCCTCAGATTTCCAGCTTGAGCAGTGAGGTGTATAATGTACATGAAATGGAAAATATAGTCACATAAAAATACTGGTATAATTGTGAGACAGGAAACCATCAAAACCCTAGTGGAGAAAGTAGGAAACAACCTCTTTCACCTCAGCTGCAGCAATTTCATACTCAACACATCTCCAAAGTCAAGGGAATTAAAAGCAAAAATGAACTACTGGGACCTCATCAAGATAAAAAGCTTCTGCACTGCAAAGGAAACAGTAAAAAACTAAAAGGCAACTGACAGAATAGGAAAAGATAGTTGCAAATGACATATCAGATAAAGGACTAGTATCCAAAATCTATAAAGAACTCACCAAACTCTACACCCAAAAAACAAATAATCTAGTGAGGAAATGGGCAGAAGATATGAATAGATACTTTTCCAAAGAAGACATCCAGATGGCCAACAGACATATGAAACGATGCTCAATGTCACTCATCATTAGGAAAATACAAATCAAAGCCACATGGAGATAACACCTCACACCTGTCAGAGTGGCTAAAATGAACAAATCAGGAAGCTTATAGACACTGGCAAGGATGTGGAGAAACGGGAGCCCTTTTGCACTGTTGGTGGGAATGTAAACTGGTGCAGCCCCTCTGGAAAACGGTGTGGAGGTTCCTCAAAAAATTAACAGTAGAACTAGCCTATGACCTAGCAATAGCACTGCTAAGAATTTACCCAAGGGATACAGGAGTGCTGATGCATAGGGGCACATGCACTCCTATGTTTATAGCAGCACTTTCAACAATAGCAAAATCATTGAAAGAGCCTGAATGTCCATCAACTGATGAACGGATCAAGAAGATGTGGTTTATATATACAATGGAGTATTACTTGGCAATGAGAAAGAATAAAATCATGCCATCTGCAGCAACATGGATGGAACTGGAGGGTATTATGCTAAGTGAAATAAGTCAATCAGAGAAAGACATATGTTTTCACTCATGTGTGCGTCTTGAGAAACTTAAGAGAAGACCACGGGGGAAGGGAAGGAAATAATTAGTTACAGACAGAGAAGGAAGGAGGCAAACCATAAGAGACTCTTAAATACAGAGAACAAACTGAGGGTTGATGGGGGGTGAGGGAGAAGGGAAAGTGGGTGATGGGCATTGAGGAGGGCACTTGTTGGGATGAGCACTGGGGGTTGTATGGAAACCAATTTGACAATAAATTATATTTAAAAAATAAAATATTAAAAAATACTGGTATAAAATTTGAAATAATGGAGAGGTGGTATGGTGAAATGAAAAGAGAAGGAATAGGGGTCAGGACAGATGACTCCTACTGTCCCAGAAAACAATGTACAAGGTAGAAGAGAGTGGAAACAGGAGTAGAGAAGTTAAAATGCTCACAAAAGAGCCAGCAATCCTCAATCATCTGTTGATCCCCACACCACTACAGGGAAGGCAGTGATGTGAAATTACCACGATTTAGCTGCATCCATAATTTAACTCTGGATAGAGCTTTGGTATATTTGAAAGCAATTGCTCCAGATGTTCTACAAACTCATTTAAGTCTTTAATCACAGTAATAAAACCACTCTCCAAAACTGTAACTCTGAAGAAGATGAAAGCTGCCTCATTTCTGAATTCTTTTTTTTTTTTTACTCCCCTCTCCAAACACATGAAAGGATTAAACTGAATAGCACCCAAAGCCAGGGTAGCAACAGGTCATAGATTCAGGAGGTGAGGCCAGGGAAGTTGACGACAGGCTATGAGTGCACACAGAACTGTGCGGGCGTTCAGTGGTTCAAAGCCAAGTAGGTATACATGCAGGTATCATAAATTAGGTATTCAGAAACAAGGAGACTACAACAAAGATGGTGAATATTATCAGCAAAGAAGCTCAAAATGTGGAAGACTGGGCAACAAGAGGTCAGGAGCCCAGAGAGACATTTCTGGAAGTAGGCAGAGTAGCAAGTTCTGAGGGAAGTGGTCTGAAAGCAGACAACCATGGCCATGTTAAAAAGACTCTATTAATGATCTCTAGTTTTAAGCAGTAATCTTTTATGTCTTTTCCTCTTCTAAAAAAGAGCCAATTCCCAAGTCTAACTGTCTGAGACCTGCAGGCAGAGACATACAAATGGCAGTACCTAGTTGGAGGTAGGAACCTAACCGCCAATGCTTCAGTTTCTAAGTCATTAAGTGTGAATTGGGCCCAAGAGTTTGCATTGCTGACAAGTTTCCAGATGACATGCTACTGCTCGTTGAGAGGCCATATTGTGAGAATCATTGCTCTTTGTCAACAATTTATATCCCTAGACATGCCCCCATCTTATGTGACAACCTTGGTAAACGGTCATCCCTTAATCTATCCTACAGCTAGAGATGGAGGTGGTCTAGGATAGAACCTCAGATCTGTCTTTTTTTTCTTTAAGACTCTGTAGATGATTCCAGTACCTAGACAAGGTTGTGGATTACTAATACATTGTAGATGTAGAGGTAAATGATGACAAATTAATTCTTAATTTGGATTCATCAAGGCAACTTTGTGAAGGGGAGCTAGCTTCTTTCTTTAGGCACATACATTTAAATCTGTGAGATCTAATAATGGTTATGTTTAACTAAAGCACTTTACCAACAATTCCCATTTAATCAAAGGCCAATTGATGCCAATAAAGTATTTAGAGAGTATCATCAATAATTTATAAGCCATTATTAAAAGGTTCAATTTATCTTTATAAAACAAAGAAGTAATCCCTAACAATGGAGGGAAGACTGGTTTTCTCCATCCATGTCACCAGAACATAGAAGAAAAACAATTTTTCCGAAACAACAGTAAAGCAGCCAAGAGGAAAATCCAATAAAGTTGCCGAGAAATGACAGTGCTCTAAGAACAGATGGGCTGTTTCATTTCTGAAATTGTATGAAGAATATCAACTGACTGAAACATTGACAAAGATTTTTTTAATTCAACTTTAGAGAGAGAGAAAATAATCAAGTCTCTTAGAACTTACAAGCTAGGTGAGATGCTTGACTTGAGGGATAACGTTTTCAACCTCTTATGCATTTTCCAGAATTACTAA
Source organism: Proteles cristata cristata (assembly GCA_017311185.1). NCBI lineage: Eukaryota > Metazoa > Chordata > Mammalia > Carnivora > Hyaenidae > Proteles > Proteles cristata. Next base: position 1,382,647 of record JAESUZ010004628.1, read on the forward strand.
ATAATTGATCAATTAACAATATCTAAAATAATATACCATGCTGTTATGATCTTGGTTTTGTCTTCCAATTTCTCCTCCTTGCACAGTAAATATGGTTTTAAAACAATTATATGTTGAAATAGTATTTCTACTTTCTTCTTACAACCTTTGAATTTGTCTACTTCATATAGCTGGAAGATATTTTAAGGTAGACAAATGGGAGTTATCATAGAAAGGGTATTGATTTCCTTTTACTAGGGCTAATTTTTCTCATCAAAATAATGGACTTCCCTCTTTGGAAAAACGGCTCTTCCTTTGGAAGAGTTGCATACCACCTCCTCCGGGTTCTACCAGTATCTCTTATGTACTTATTACAACAAATTGCCAAATTTTGCTTATATACTGGTCCCTCCAGGAGGCAGTACCTTTATACCCCAGGACCAAACATAGTACAGGGCAAATAGTTCATAAGTAACTGTTTTTGAAATACTAGGCTGATGCGGTCATCTAATAGGTCCAACATTTACTTTAATTCCCTAGAAAATCATTCTGGCTGTCAGGTTTCAGTCAATGATCCTTACAAGCGTTCATAACTTTTATTTATTCATTCTTACTAGTATATACATAATTGTAATGACTTGAAGCCTGAGTTCATCTGATGGATTAAAAAATCGTTCCAGAAATTATGAAGAATAATGTAGATTTTTCTGTAAGATTTATACAAAGTGTAAGACATAGAAAGTTTCTACAAATCCTCCTTGGACACTCTATTTCCAAGATTTTCAACCCATGCAACTGTTTAAAATCTCTCATGTTCCTTCCCAGTGTTCACTGACTCCCCAACACCATCCTTTACTCATATCGCCAACATCACCCCATTACTTACCCCCAACATCACTCCATTACTTCACCCCCAACACCTCATTACTTACCCCCAAACCACCCCATTGCCCTTATTCTCCCATATTCCTTTCATCACATTTATCAGTTTCCCTGTCCAAAAACATATCCCACAGCACCCCCCCCCCCAATATAGTTCATCTTTAACTTCTTTTGTTACACTTACTACCTACATAGTTTCCATAAAATATACTCAAGTTGCCTCCACAGGCTTCTTCATGTTTCAGAATTTAACTGCTCATCATTATAATCATATGATTTGTAAAGTCACTTGACTTCAGTGTGTATTTCATATGTCACTGAAACCTCTGTGGAACACGAGGCTCATCTGAAATAACAGTGCACAGAATATTAGCATTTTAATGCACAGAATATTAGTCCCTCCCAGTTGACGCAAAGGTAAACAGACCTAGAGACAGGTTACATGCCACAGAACACTGCTGTTGGCAAGGTAATGGTAGGAAGAGAAGGAGCTTCCCGTGAATTGCCTTAAAAGGCTCAGTAAAGACTATTGCACTTCCTTCTCATCTCTGATGTTCCTTTACATCACTGATCCTCATCGCTGAGAAACCCTACCTCCCTAATACTCACCTGTGGAATTAGTGACCCTGTTCAGTCCTGCCCCAGCATCTTGTAACACCCCATCACCCTACTAACCTCAGTGGATTGAATCCTACCCTTTCCTTCTTTCTCATTAGCCTGTAAGTTCACTGAAATAGGGATGATGCTATTTCTGATGTTGATTTCCAAAAGCTTATTAGAGGTTGACATAATTATAGGATTCAGACTTAAATTTTAAACTCGACTTCTTCGACTAATAATGATTTAAACTTCATGTTCACACATGTCTTGCTATTATAAGCAAGAAATTTAAATTTTTGAGAACTTTGTTACCTCCTATTCATTCTCTGGAAAAAACGTTTATTAAGAACCAATATTTGATAAATTCCTATTAAGAAACTCTATGATAGGATGCTGAGAAAGAGAATAATGAGGACAGATTGAAGCATTTTTCAAATGGTGGTCCAGAATGGCATTAGTGGGGGCACCTGGGTGGCTTAGTCAATTAAGCGTCTGACACTGGCTCAGGTCATGATCTCAAACCCCAGATCAGGCTTGTTTCTGTCAGTACAGAGCCCACTTTAGATCCTCTGTCCCTCTCTCGCTGCCCCTACTCTGCCTGTGTTCTCTCAAAAATAAATAAAACATCAAAAAAAAAAAAAAAAGAACAGTATTAATGAGGGGGGAAAAAGCAGTCATGTGAAAAGGAGTCGAGAGAAGAGACAAGGCAAAATTCCAGGCAGATAGAACAAAATATCTTAGAAAATATTTGTTAGTCTTACACTTTTACTTGAACATATGTGACTGTATGATGTGAACTTTTCAATTTCAATTATGGAATTTCCAATAACATGTTTTGACTTCTGTATACTCAATACATGTGTATACAAATTAAAGAATATGTCTAATAAAAACTGAATGTGAATTTTCAGTGTAGGACCCCTATAGATTGAAAAATAGCCAAGCCTTTGGCCATTTATTTTCTGTCTTCAACAAGTCACTGCATTACTATTAGTACATTATGTTAACTAGTACCTGTCTAGAACTTTCACTAAGTTTATGTGCTAGGTCAAATAAGACATTCAAATTCATCTGGGGTCAGAAATGTAAATTCTGAACAAAAAAGTATTAGAGATAATCTATAAAGGAAAATGGGAGGAAAGATGAAAGATATTTTGTTTATAAAATGCTTCATAAATTGCATTCAGTGTTACATGTACCTTTATTCATTCAGCTTGTTATCTGCTGGCAAATCTACTTATACAGATATACCTTATGTGAGGCAGAGATACTTATACAGTCTTATACAGTCAACTTGCCAATTCCTTAAAAACTTAAAAAAAAAACTAAAGGAGCATTCTCCTATTTTATTTTTTTGAATATTTACTTATTATTGAGAGACAGAGAGCAACAGAGCATGAGCTGAGGAGGGGCAGAGAGAGGGGAAACAGAATCCAAAGCAAGTTCCAGGCTCTGAGCTTTCAGCACAGAGCCCGACGCGGGACCCGAACTCACAAACCACGAGATCATGACCTGAGCTGAAGTCGGATGCTTAACCGACTGAGCCACCCAGGTGCCCCTCTACTCCTTTATATGTCAGTTGAATCACCTTGTTCTCGAGTCAAGGATATAACAATGTTGATTTACCAATGTGTATTTAAACAGTCGGAAGTTTTTAAATTCAATCCTGCTGGATTGCAAAGCATCCCGAGAAGCGAGAAGCAAGAAGCTCTTTCTTTCAGGTCTACCTCAGGAGGATGACCTGACATCTTTGTTCCCCCTTGCCACCGCTGAAGTCCTAATCTGAACCTTGTTAACAGATGTGTCAGGTTCGTTCATTGTGTTCTCCAAATTGTGTTCCTTATTGAAAACCTCATCTGTGTTTGTGCTTCTTTGTCTTTGAGGAATGTTCTCATTTATCCTTTCAAATAGATTACTCAATGGGAAACAGCTCAAGTTTCTCTTGCAGCCAACAGACCCTTTCCTGGAAAGAAGAGACCGATTTTCTTCAGAGAGAGCAGATGGTCACACCTCTAGAAGGTCCCACTGAGATTCACCTCTGTCACACAAAATTTCTCTGACAAGTAGGGAAAGGCAGGTAGAAAGCAAAAGTCAAGCCAGACACAGCCTATTTATGCACTTGGTTCTTAGGCCATCAAAATACCTGCATCCTGAAAGAACCCATTGAAGCAGGTACTAATAAAAATCATGGGAAAACTCAACAAATAAAAACAAAAAAAGGATCCACTGAGATTCTTTACTATGATGGACGTTACAGAACAAAAGTAGTTTTGCCTTCAAAATAGAAGGTCGTGATTTTAACAGAAGTCATTCTATTTCTTTTGTGTTCTCCAAGTATGAGTTATATGGAAACAGGAGGAAGACATTAAAGAAAAATAAGTAAAATGTCACTTCAAGAAATTTCCAAGTAACTACCATTTGCTTGGGTCAGCTAGACTGTAAAGTCAAACGGTTTCAAACAAGAGGAGGTTATAATGTGCAGGCAACTGGCAGTCACACTTCTGAGAGTTAAAGAGTTTCACATACTACAGCTGATTTGATTTCCATTTCACTCTGCATCTCTTGGATGCCAGCCAAGTGCCAGGCACTGGTTTGGGCATCAGGGGAGTACAGAACCTAGTGCTAACAGACCTCAGTTCAATGATCAGTTCTATCCATGGAAGTTCTGTGGTCTAAGAATATATTCTATAAAGCATATCACTTTCTACAGAGGGCTGGCAAAATGTGCTGAGTGTGCAGGAAGCCTTCAGTAAGATATACAATCACCATTATTATTCTAGCAGTATTATTGCAGGAAAAGAAGTTTACAAGAAACACGCTTTATGTTATCATTCATAGTATGGTGGGAGATTAAAAAACACAACTAGCTACGATGCAATATGGTAGGTACCATCTCTGAGGGGCATAGAGACCGCTGTGAAAACAGAGGGGAGGAAAGAAAGTCATGACTGTGGAAGTAATGCCACACCTTGCCCGGAGCCTTGTATCCGAACATTCAAGTGAAGGTCTGAATTAAAAACAAACAAAAACAAAAAAATCAAAAACAGAAAGCCCACCTTATTTCATTCTAGACCAGAAATCTATCAGAGAACAGTACTTCAATGATCTCTTTCATCGGATCCAATATGTTATAGCTGTTAATCCTCCTGATACTGTCAGAGAAACAGTCATTATGCTTATTGTTTGTTGTCTGTCCCTCCCACCGGATTGTAAATTACTCAAGGGCAGGCCTCTTGTGTCCCTTTCGTTCAGGACAGAATTCAAAGCACCTAGAATAATGCCTGGCATATACTAATTTTTCAATAAAGTGTTGTTGATTAAAGGAGCAAAGAAATGAATTGGTAATTTCCATCATCCAATAGCAGGCATCTTCAGGATCTGAAATGCATAGGAAAAAAAAGTCTGGCAAAAATGACCTAAGTACAAGGAAATACAGTTCTACCTATCACACTTAACCTACTGACATCTGACTTATAGATAACATATATTTCTTGCTCCATACTGGACTTTTCTTCCTTTATTCAAATTCAAGGAGAGAAATAGCTCCTATAAATGTAGACCTTTAACAATTATTAGTGCCAATGAGTGAGAACTTTTGGTTCCCTCATCCCCTCACTGGATTTTGCTCCTGAATCAATGGAAACCACACCTCTGTGAGTATTACTGGGAGCATCATCCAGTATCTGACCACTGACAAAAGCAGGGGGCTCTTAACTCTGTGGTAGAAGGAGTAACGTTTGTTCCCAGTCAAAACTTAGAATTCCTTTTTTTCACAGATATAGAGTCCTGAATTTTAGGTAGTTATGGCATTCATTAAAGTAATACTGTTTGTAGAAAATGGGTTAAACATACTCTAGAAATTTAATTTTAGAAACCAGCCACCACCAGATAGCACAATTTCTATGGGATAATCCTGTTTGATGTCCAGAAATATTCATCTTATAAGCACATTTTTGGAACACACCTTATCTGCAAATTAGTCCTGCCAACATTGAACTTACATTTATGACTTTATCATCTCTCTACAGAGCATCTTAAGCCACTTTCTGTGTGCCAACATTTCTACCCAAAATGAATTCCTGAAAGAATTCCTTGAGGAAAAGTATTTTCCTTGCAAAAAAGTATTTTGTATGATGTTCTATGTGGTTTTAAACTTCAAACATGAGATAAGAAATATTGCCTTATTGTAATGGATTAAAATTTTTTAAACCAAAATAATTTAGATATGACTGCCCAGAAACATGACTTTAATGAAAAAAACAAACAGGATTTTCCCACCTGATCAATTATTAATGTTCTTATTGTTATCTGTACTGGTTTTCATTTGCTGCGTCCTCTCTAGGAGAAACTGCGGGCTGACTAAACACACGCTGACAGGAGGCCAAAGATACACCCCACAGAGCATGGAAGGTGGGCACAATCTGAACATGCGTGTGCTCCACTCGCCAATGTACAACTATGTGGCACTCACCATGACCTTTTGGAGATGCTCCTCTGTAAGGATCAAGCAAAGCTTCCTTTTTGCTGGCTAGCCTTTGGACTGTTCCCCTGTCCTCTCCTGCCTAATAGACTCTGGCCAGAGTGAATTAAAATTCACATTTTGAATGCTGCTTGAAATGCACCTAATTGCTTCACAACTGAATGGTCACACACTTCTTCCCCCTTGGGAAGAAAGACGTCACTTTGCTGTTTCTGGCAGTCTCCTCACAGCATCACACAAGGCTGGGCTGTAGGGGCTGGGGGCTTCTTTCCCTATAGATGTTATTTAGTATATGGAGCATACAGGCAATACTGAAAGTTGTATCCTTCAAGATCACAAGGGCCAGTGTGTGCTCAATTACTCAATAAATGCTAGCTATTTCTCAACTTGTTCAGCAAATTGCTATCACTGGCGTCAGATAATAAAGGAAAATGAAATAAGGTCTAGGAATTTTCTATATGAGAAGAACTATTTCATGAATACACAAGTTTTTTTTCTTTTTAATTCTTGGCGCTACTTTGACATTAAAAGATTGGTTGGCAGATTAGCTCTTACAGATAAAATACATCATTAATAACAACATGTATTAAGTGCTCACTATGGGTCCAACATTGAGCTAGATACTTTACACAGGTTGGCTCATTGAATCCTTTCAAAAACTCCAAAATGTAGATTTAATTATCCTCATTTCTCAGATGAGAAAGCTGGGCTCAGAATAATTAACTAACTTGCTTAAAGTCATCTAGCTAGTTAGATGACTCAAGATAGCAGAGTCAGGATTGGGGGTGGGAGAACCAGCCCTATCTGGGACACAGAAACAGCTGCTAACATCATGAAGCTACTGATCACCTTCCAGCAACACCTCAAATTGTGTCATTTCCTAAAACTCAGTTTTGTTTTCTTAATGTTTATTCATTTTAGACAGAGAGACAGATAGACAGACAGAGCACAAGCAGGGGAGGGGCAGAGAGAGAGGGAGACAGAATCAGAAGCAGGCTCCAGGCTCTGAGCTGTCAGCACAGAGCCTGACGTGGGGCTTAAACCCATGAACCATGAGATCATGACCTGAGCCAAAGTCAGACACTTAACCAACTCAGCCACCCAGGCCCTCCACCTTCCATCTCAGTCTTAATGTTTTCCAAGTTACCACGGGGACATATCCAGTATTTGTCTCAAAAATCAACACAAACAGGGGCACGTTGGTGGCTAGTTGGTTGAGCTTTCTACTCTTGATTTTGGCTTAGCTCATGATCCCAGGGTTTTGGGATGGACCCCACCTCATGTTTATCATGAGGCCTGCTTGGGATTCTCTCCCTCTTTTCTTCTGCCCCTCTCCACTGCTCACTGGCTCTCTATCTCTAAACACACACACACACACACGAGTCCAATTTACTCACTAAGAATGAGCTCCCTATTCCAAATTCTTATACATTCCAGCAATTCACTAATCCTGGTGTCTCCACACTCTATGTTTCCACTCAGCCGATGTCATCTTCAGTAACTAATTACCAGTCATCAAGAAAGCAGCCATGACCCATTGAAAACCCACTCTTCTGGCTCTTGCTTTTAGGCTTTAGAGCAATTCAAAAATACCTAAGCAAACACATCCCTTAAAGGAGCTTAAAATCTAAAAGTATTCACACAAAAGGTTTAAAATGTAAATCACAGAGTAAATGATCCAGAAAAATGCAACTTGAATTCAGAAGCAAGTTTACCCTGGGCTAGAGTAGCTATAAAATCTTCATGTAGGGCATCTGGGTGGCTCAGTCAGCTAAGCAAATGACTCTTTATTTTGCCTTAGGTCACGATCTCAGTTTGTGGGTTCTGTGCTGAGAGCATGCGGACTGCGTGGGATTCTCCCTCTCTCTCAGTATCTCTCTGCCCCTCCTCCCTCTCAAAACAAATGAATACTTTCAAATAAAATAAGATAGAATAGAATAAAATAAAAAGGAGTAGAATAGAAGAAAATAAAATAAAATAAAAAATAATAAAATGCTTCATGTGAGAGGTGAGATTTGACCAGCCTTCCAGGAGAGAGGGCTTTGAAACAATCATCTTGAAAGAAATCCTTTGCCTGTGGCAAAACATTCAAACTATCTAGAAGGACACGAAAGGGGAAAAAATCCTTAACTTTCCTTGTCCGAGCCCTAGGAGAATCTGTAAGCAATTCGTCAAGTAGACAAAATTTAAAATATTTGGAAAGAAACAAAAAGGCGAGAGTGTCCAGAATAGCAGAGGCCTGATGAGTAGGGATGGTTATAGCCGAAAGGAGGTTCCATGTAACGGGTTGATGATGAAGCGGAGCTGAGCAATGAAGGGAGCCCGCTGTGTCTCTGGCATCTGTCCCACCCATGTGTCTGATAGCCAGCTGTGGTCCTGGTTTGTGCTCAGATCTAAGGGATGCAGGCAAGCACAAAGGGATGTGACTGCTGTCCTCATGGTCCCAAGGACAAAGTCTGAGGAGCCTCACAATGACTTGGACAGTTCTTTGAAAAGTAAATCCAGATCCAAGTGTAATCAGGAGACCTTGCAGACAGAACTGCCATTCGGAGACTTCTGTGTATTCCCTGCATACAATGATGAAGACCAAAGGCAAGCACCATCAGTGGAATTCACACAACGATTTCAAACTTTCATTCCATGAGGAAGAAATTAAGAGCAAAAGAAGGCATGTGTCTTGCCCAAATTTGGAATATAATGAAAGGCTTTATAAAATAACTATTGATAAGAAAGTCTTAAAGAACTAAATGTGAAAATAAAACTTTAACAGTTTATAAGATATGAAAGGATGAGGCCTTTATCACTTCAGAAATGGAAAAGGTTTTTTTTGGTTTTTCTTGTTGTTTTGGTTTTTTTGAGAGAGAGAGAGACAGAGTATGAGTGGGGGGAGGGGCAGAGAAAAAGGGAGACACAGATTCCACAAAACAGGCTCCAGGCTCTGAGCTGTCAGCACAGAGCCCGAGGTGGGGCTCGAACTGGTGAACCATGAGATCATGACTTGAGCTGACGCTTAACTGACTCAGCCACTCAGGCACCCTGCAAAAGAGTTCTTAAACAAATTATCTATACCATAAAGCATAAAAAAAGCATCAATTTTAAAATTATTCTTTTGGGGGCTCTTGGGTGTCTTAGAAGGTTAAGTGACTGACTCTTACTTTCAGCTCAGGTCATGATCTCACGGTTTGTGAGATCAAGCCCCACATCAGGCTCCATGCTGACAGCATAGAGCCTGGTTGGAATGTCCTTCTCTCTGTCTCTCAAAATAAATAAATAAACAATTAAAAATAAATAAAAATTATTAAAAAAAAGATTATTTACAACGGCCAACAGGCAGATGGAAAGATGCTCAACCTGACTTATCAGGGAAATGCAAATCAAAGCCACAATGAGATATCACTTCATACCTGTCAGAACAGCTAAAATCAAAGGGGATGGAGAAATATATATCATGCTACAGGAAATCAAAAGAAAGCCGGAGTAGCGATACTTATATCAGACAAACTGGACTTTAAATTAAAGACAATCACAAGAGATGAAGAAGGGCACTACATAATAATTACAGGGTCCATCCATCAGGAAGAACTAACAATCATAAATGTCTACGCACCGAATACGGGAGCACCTAAATATCTAAAACAATTAATCACAAACAGAAACAAGCTTCTAGATAAGAATGTGCTAATAGCAGGGGACTTTAATACTCCGCTTACAGCAATGGATAGGTCAACCAGACAGAAAATCAGTAAAGAAATAATGGACTTGAAAGATACATTGGACCAGATGGACCTGACGGATATATTTAGAACTTTACATCCTGAGGCCAGGGAATTTACTTTCTTCTCAAGTGCGCATGACACATTCTCCAAGATAGATCACATACTGGGACATAAAGCAGCCCTCAATAAATATAAAAGAATAGAGATCATACCATGCACACTGTCAGATCACAATGCTTTGAAACTTGAAATAATCACAGGAAGAAGTCTGGAAAACTTCCAAAAACATGGAGGTTAAAGAACACCCTTCTAAAGAATGAATGGGCCAATCAGGCAATTAGAGATGAAATTAAAAAATATATGGAAACCAATGAAAATGAAAACACAACCATTAAAAATCTATGGGATGCGGCAAAGGCAGTCCTAAGAGGAAAGTACATTGCTCTCCAGGCCTATTTCAAGAGATTAGAAAAAGCGCAAGTCCAAAATCTAACAGCTCACCTAAAGGAACTAGAGGCAGAGCAACAAGAACGCCCTAAACCCAGTAGAAGAAGAGAAATAGTAAAAATTAGAGCAGAAATAAACAACATCGAGACCAAAGAAACAATTGAACAGATCCATGAAACCAAGAGTTGGTTTTTTGAAAAAGTAAACAAAATTGACAAACCTCTAGCCAGACTTATCCAAAAGAAAAGAGAGAGCACCCAAATAGAAAATTATGAATGAAAATGGACTTATTACAACCAACCCCTCAGAAATACAAGCAATTATCAGGGAATACTATGAAAAATTATATGCCAACAAATTGGACAACTTAGAAGAAATGGACAAATTCCTAAACACACACTCACTACCAAAATTCACACGGGAAGAAATAGAAAACCTGAACAGACCCATAACGAGTGAAGAAATTGAATCAGTGATCAAAAATCTCCCAACAAATAAGAGCCCTGGACCTGATGGCTTCCCTGGGGAATTCTACCAGACATTTAAAACAGAATTAATCCCAATTCTTCTCAAGTTATTCCAAAAAATAGAAAGCGAAGGAAAACTCCGGGACTCATTTTATGAAGCCAGCATCACACTGATTCCCAAGCCAGACAGAGATCCAGCAAAAAAAGAGAACTACAGGCCAATATCCTTGATGAATACGGATGCAAAAATTTTCAACAAGATCCTTGCAAATCGAATCCAGTAGCATATAAAAAGAATCATCCACCAAGATCAAGTGGGATTCATTCCTGGGTTACAGGGCTGGTTCAATATTCGCAAATCAATCAATGTGATACATCATATCAATAAAAGAAAAGATAAAAAACCATATGATCCTGTCAATAGATGCAGAAAAAGCATTTGACAAAATACAGCATCCCTTCTTAATAAAGACTCTCGAGAAAGTTGGGATAGAAGGAACCTACTTAAACATCATCAAAGCCATCTATGAGAAGCCTTCAGCTAACATCATCCTCAACGGGGAAAAACTCAGAGCTTTCCCGCTGAGATCAGGAACACGACAGGGATGCCCTCTCTCACCACTGCTGTTTAACATAGTGCTGGAAGTCCTAGCATCAGCCATCAGACACCAAAAGGAAATCAAAGGCATCAGAATTGGCAAAGAGGAAGTCAAACTTTCACTCTTCGCAGATGACATGATACTCTACATCGAAAACCCGACAGACTCCACCAGAAGCCTACTAGAACTGATCAAGAATTCAGCCAAGTTGCAGGGTACAAAATCAACGTACAGAAATCGGTTGCATTTTTATACACCAACAATGAAGCAACAGAAAGAGAAATCAAGAAACTGATCCCATTCACAATTGCACAAAAAACCATAAAATACCTCGGAATAAACCTAACCAAGGATACAAGAGATCTGTATGATGAAAACTATAGAAAACTTATGAAGGAAATTGAAGAAGACACAAAGAAGTGGAAAAACATTCCATGCTTCATGGATAGGAAGAATAAATATAGTTAAGATGTCATTACTACCTAAGGCACTCTACACATTCAATGCAATTCCAATCAAAATTGCACCAGCATACTTCTCAAAACTAGAACAAACTATCCAAAAATTTGTATGGAACCACAAAAGACCCCAAATAGCCAAAGTAATCCTGAAAAATAAAACCAAAACGGGAGGATCACCATCCCAGACTTAAGCCTCTACTACAGAGCTGTCATCATCAAGACAGTATGGTATTGGCACAAAAACAGACACATAGACCAATGGAACAGAATTGAGAACTCAGAAGTGGACCCAAAAGTATACAGCCAACTGTCTTTGACAAAGCAGGAAAGAATATCCAGATGGAAAAAAGACAGCCTTTTTAACAGATGGTGTTGGGAGAACTGGACAGCAACATGCAGAAGAATGAAACTAGATCATTTTCTCACACCATGCACAAAAATAAACTCAAAATGGATAAAGGACCTGAACGTGAGACAGGAAACTATCAACACCCTAGAGGAGAAAGCAGGAAACAACCTCCTTGACCTCCATCGCAGCAACTTCTTACTTGACACATCCCCAAAAGCAAGGGAATCAAGAGCAAAAATAAACTGTTGGGACCTCCTCAAGATTAAAAGTTTCTGCACAGCCAAGGAAACAACCCAGAAAATGAATAGGCAACCAACGGAATGGGAAAAGATAGTTGCAAATGACATATCAGATAAAGGGTTGATATCCAGAATCTACAAAGAACTCACCAAACTCCACGCCCGAAAAACAAACAACCCAGTGAAGAAATGGGCAGAAGATATGAACAGACACTTCTCAAAAGAGGACATCCAGATGGCCAACAGACACATGAAACGATGCTCAGCATCGCTCCTCATCAGGGAAATACAAATCAAAACCACACTGAGATACCACCTCACGCCAGTCAGAGTGGCTAAATGAGCCAATCAGAGAACTCTAGATGCTGGCGAGGATGTGGAGAAACGGGCACCCTCCTACACTGTTGGTGGGAATGTAAACTGGTACAGCCCCTCTGGAAAACTGTGTGGAGGTTCCTGAGGAAACTAACAATAGAACTCCCCTATGAACCAGCAATAGCACTGCTAGGAATTTACCCAAGGGATACAGAAATGTTGATGCATAGGAGCACATGTACCCCAATGTTCATAGCAGCACTCTCCACAATAGCTAAAACATGGAAAGAGCCTAAGTGTCCATCAACAGATGAATGGATCAGAAGATGTGGTTTATCTATACCATGGAATACTACATGGCAATGAGAAACAATGAAATCTGGCCATGTGTAGCAACATGGATGGACCTTGAGGGTGTTATGCTGAGCAAAATAAGTCAGGCAGAGAAAGACAAATATCATATGTGTGCACGTATGGGAGGATTAGGAGGAGCTTAACAGAGGACCAAGGGGGAGAAGAAGGGCGGAAATGGTGGGGGAAAGGGGGAGAGGCAAACCATGAGAGACTCTTGAATGCTGACAAAAACTGAGGACTGGTGGATGTGGGGGAGGAGGGGTGGGCATGGAGGAGGGCACTTGTGGGGATGAGCACTGGGTGTTATGTGGAAACTAATTTGACAATAAACTATTTGTAAAAAAAAAATAAAAATTAAAAAAAAATAAAAATTAAAAAAAAAAAAAAAGAACAGCTAAAATCAAGAAGACAAGAAACAATAAGTGTTGGCAAGAACGTGGAGAAAAAGGAACCCCCATGCACAGTTGGTGGGAATGCAAACTGGTGCAGCTACTGTGAAAAACAGTATGGAGATTCCTTTAAAGATTAAAAATAGAATTACTGTATTATACAGCAATTGCACTACTGGGTATTTATCCAAAGAATACAAAAACACTGATTTGAATAGCTATTTGCAGCCCTGTTTAGTGCAGCATTATTTACAATAGCCAAGGTATGGAAGCAAGCCAAACACCCATTCACAGATAATGGATAAAGATGTGGTATATATACACAGTGAAATACTAGCCATAAAAAGAATTAAACACTGTCATTGCAACAACATAGTTAGATCTAGGGGGTATAATGTTAAGTGAAATCAGTCAGTCAGAGAAAGACAAGTACCATATGGTTTCACTCATATGTGCAATTTAAGAAACAAAACAAAGAAACAAAGAAAAAAAGACCAAAAAATCAGACTCTTAAATATACAGAACTTGTGAGTGCCAGAGGGGAGGGGTGGAGATGGGTGAAAGAGACAAAGGGCACTTAGAGTACACTTATCATGATGAGGGCTAAGTAATGTACAGAATTGTTGAATCACTGTATTGCACATGTTAAATTAATATAACACTGTTAATTATACTAGAATTTCAAATAAAATCGTCTTTCCGCTCAAAAACATCATAAAAATGAAAAGATGAGCCACTAGTTGGGAGAACTTGGTTGAAATGCAGATTACAGAAAAAATTCTGGTATTCAGAATATATAAATAACTCTTACAAATCAATAGCTTCTTTTCTAAAGCTGTGGAAGAATGGACAACACGTATGAGTAAGCATTCCAAAGAGCCTGAATGATGATCATGAGAGGAAAGAAATGGTCAACATTATTAGCAGTCAGTTAGGAAGCAACACATTTAAAGTACAAGGAGCTATCATTTCACATTCATAATACTGGCAAAAAATAAAATGGATCGCCAAATCCTGGCAAAGATATGGGGAAAAGGGGGCTCTTCTAGATTGCCAGTGGGAGTATAAAGAAGTAAAATTGATTTTTGGTAATTTGGCATTATCTACTAAATGTCAAGGCACAAATCCCACCCTTTATAATTCCACTCCTAAGAAGATATGCTAAGGAAGGCCCCTTTGTTAGCACAACACATGTGTATATATGAATGTTCATGGCCGCCTTGTTGGAAAATACCCTGACTGTCCACTGACAGAAGACTGATACATTAATCACGATATATTATTTGATGGAATACCCTATTGCAGTAGAAACCACTGAATAGAGTCTACATATGTCCACAAAATACTAATCAATGAAAGTAAGGTGAAAAAGACTACAGAGCAATTTACTATTTATACAGTTTACACACAGCAAAATGAGACTATATTGCTTAAGTACACACATACACAGCAAAGCATAAGGAAATGTATGGGAATGATAAACACAAAACTCAGTTCAGGCATACATCATTTTATTGCACTTCACTTTATTGCACTGTTTACAAATTGAAGGTCTGTGGCAACCCTTCCTTATGCAAGTCTATGGGCACCATTTTTCCAACTGCATCTGCTCATTCCATGTCTCTGTGTCACATTTTGGTAATTCTCACCATATTTCAAATTTTCATTAATATTATATTTGTTATGGTGATCAGTGATCTCCGCCATTACTTTGTAATTGCTCCAGGGCACTATGAACCATACACATATAAGATGATGAACTTAATCTAGAAATGTCATGTGTGTTCTGACTCTTCTACTGACCAGCCAATCCCTGTCTCTCTCTTTGGGCTTCCATATTCCCTGAGACACAACAATATTGAAATTAGAAAAGTTAATAACCTTACAATGACCTCTAAGCTTTCAAGTGAAAGGAAGTAGTCAATCAATGTGGCAAACTTCACTGTCTTCTTTTTCTTTTATAAAAGATTTAACGTTTATTTCTTTTTGAGAGGGGGAGGGGGGCAGAAAGAGAAGGAAACTGAGGATGTGATGCAGGCTCAGTGCCTGATGCGGGGATTGAACCCAAGAACCATGAGATAGAACAATAGAGAGAGAACTATAGAGAGTACCATTGAGGGGAGATATGCTTAAAGAAAGAGTACCCTGGGATTATCAACAGTATGTGTAACAGCTTATTTCATCACGTGGAGGGGGTGAATACATAGGTGTTTATTTCAATATTTATTTAGTTTTTTTTAAATAGTTTATTGCCAAGTTGACTTCCATATAACACCCAGTGCCTCATTACTACAAGTGCCCTTCTCCATGCCCATCACCTCCGACACCCTCTCCTCCACCCCCATCAGTCCTCGCCTTGTTCTCGGAATTCAAGAGTCTCTCATGTTTTGCCTCACTCCCTCCTCCCCACTATTTTCCGCCTTCTCCTCCCCCATGGTCCTCTGGTAAGTTCCTCCTAATCCTTCTATACATACAAACATATGGTATCTGTCCTTCTCTGCTTGACTTATTTTGCTCAGCATAATACCCTCAAGGTCCATCCACGTTGCTACACATGGCCAGATTTCATTCTTTCTCATTGCCATGTAGTATTCCATGGTATAGATAAACCACATCTTCTTGATCCATTCGTCCGTTGATGGACACTTAGGCTCTTTCCATGTTTTAGCTATTGTGGAGAGTGCTGCTATGAACATTGGGGTACATGTGCTCCTATGCATCAGCATTTCTGTATCCCTTAGGTAAATTCCTAGCAGTGCTATTGCTGGGTCATAGGGGAGTTCTATTGTTCTATTAGTTTCCTCAGGAACCTCCACACAGTTTTCCAGAGGGGCTGCACCAGTTTACATTCCCACCAACAGTGTAGGAGGGTGCCCGTTTTCCACATCCTCACCAGCATCTAGAGTCCTCTGATTTGCCTCATTTTAGCCACTCTGACTGGCGTGAGGTGGTATCTCAGTGTGGTTTTGATTTGTATTTCCCAGATGAGGAGGGATGCTGAGCATCATTTCATGTGTCTGTTGGCCATCTGGATGTCCTCTTTGGAGAAGTGTCTGTTCATATCTTTTGCCCATTTCTTCTGGACTCGTTTTATGAAGCCAGCATCACTTTGATTCCCAAGCCAGACAGAGACCCAGCAAAAAAAGGAGAACTACAGGCCAATATCCTTAATGAATACAGATGCAAAAATCCTCAACAAGATACTTGCAAATTGAATCCAACAGCACATAAAAAGAATTATCCACCATGACCAAGTGGGATTCATTCCTGGGTTACAGGCTTGGTTTAATATTTGCAAATCAATCATGTGATACATCACATTAACAAAAGAAAAGATAAAAACCATGTGATACTTTCGACAGATGCAGAAAAAGCATTTGACAAAATACAGCATCCCTTCTTAATAAAGACCCTCGAGAAAGTCGGGAGAGAAGGAAATTACTTAACATTATAAAAGCCATCTATGAGAAACCCTCAGCTAACATCATCCTCAATGGGGAAAAACTGAGAGCTTTCCCTCTGAGATCAGGAACACGACAGCGATGTCCACTCTCACCACTGTTGTCTAACATAGTGCTGGGAGTCCTAGCATCAGCCATCAGACAACAAAAGGAAATAAGAGGCATCAGAACTGGCAAAGAAGAAGTGAAACTTTCACTTTTCGCAGACAACATAGAAAACCCGACAGACTCCACCAGAAGCCTACTAGAACTGATCCATGAATTCAGCAAAGTTGCAGGGTACAAAATCAACATACAGAAATTGGTTGCATTTTTATACACCACAATGAAGCAACAGAAAGAGAAATCAAGAAACTGATCCCATTCACAATTGCACAAAAAACCATAAAATACCTAGGAATAAACCTAACCAAAGATATAAGAGATCTGTATGATGAAAACTATAGAAAACTTATGAAGGAAATTGAAGAAGACACAAAGAAATGGAAAAACATTCCATGCTCATGGATCAGGAAGAATAAATATAGTTAAAATGTCATTACTACCCAAAGCAATCTACACATTCAATGCAATCCCAATCAAAATTGCACCAGCATACTTCTCAAAACTAGAACAAACTATCCTAAAATTTGTATGGAACCACAAAAGACCCCGAATAGCCAAAGTAATATTGAAGAAGAAAACCAAAACGGGAGGCATCACCATCCCAGACTTTAGCCTCTACTACAAAGCTGTCATCATCAAAACAGTATGGTATTGGCACAAAAACAGACACATAGATCAGTGGAATAGAATTGAGAACTCAGAATTGGACTCAAAAGTGTACAGCCAACTAATCTTTGACAAAGCAGGAAAGAGTATCCACTGGAAAAAAGACAGCCTCTTTCACAGATGGTGCTGGGAGAACTGGACAGCAACATGCAGAAGAATGAAACTGGATCATTTTCTCACACCATGCACAAAAATAAACTCAAAGTGGATAAAGGTCTGGAATGCGAGACAGGAAACCATCAAAACCCTAGAGGAGAAAGCAGGAAACAACCTCCTTGACCTCAACCGCAGCAATTTCTTAATTGACACATCTCCTAAGGCAAGGGAATCAGGAGCAAAAATGAACTATTAGGACCTCATCAAGATTAAAAGCTTCTGCACAGCAAGGGAAACAACCCAGAAAATTAATAGGCAACTAAAGGAATGGGAAAAGATAGTTGCAAATGACATATTAGATAAAGAGCTAGTATCCAAAATCTATAAGGAACTCACCAAATTCCACACCCAAAAAACAAATAATCCAGTGAAGAAATGGGCAGAAGATATGAACAGACACTTCTCCAAAGAGGACATCCAGATGGCCAACAGACACATGGAACGATGCTCAGCGTCCCTCCTCATCAGGGACATACAAATCAAAACCACACTGAGATACCACCTCACACCAGTCAGAGTGGCTAAAATGAGCGAATCAGAGGACTCTAGATGCTGGCGAGGATGTGGAGAAATATTTATTGATTTTTTTTTTTGGTGTTATCAACTATTTCACAATACTTTGTAATTAATAATAAAGAATTGAAAAATAGTTTGCAACACAAGTATAGGGAAAAAGAGAAAGGAAGGAGTCAAATATTACTTGAAATTTGTTCCAAAATAGTTTT
Organism: Proteles cristata cristata; assembly: GCA_017311185.1. NCBI lineage: Eukaryota > Metazoa > Chordata > Mammalia > Carnivora > Hyaenidae > Proteles > Proteles cristata. The sequence goes on from JAESUZ010004628.1 coordinate 1,401,037, forward strand.
CATGTCTTCTTTTCTCCGATGGTTACTTTCTTAGACCTGGCTCCCTTCATTTATGCCCCAATTAATGCTACAGCCTCCTAAAAGTTCTCTCTGTGATAATCTAGTGGTAGACAGACCTACTTCCATCAGTTCAAGAGGCCACTTCAAGGTTCGTGTCAACCCTAAACATTCTCCATCTTTCTTAACCAAATTCATCTCCAGGTCTAATTCAAATGCACCAGCAGAGCCAGAGCATAGAACCAGGAATACATCAAGTTGGTTTGCATTTCCACATCTTTGCAAATGTTTTTGCCTTATCTGAAAAGTCATTCCTTCCATTTAATTCTTACCCATTCAAGAAAGTCCAGTTTAAGATCTTCCTCTTTAGGAAACATTCTGCAGAGATCCCGTCCTTTGTTGAGCTTTGTCATTCCATAAAAGCCCAGGATATGTATGACTGGTCTCAGATATTTGAGCCCTTAGTTTGATTTTATAACATGTTCTTACTAATTACTTTCTACATTTTAATCTTATCCTTTGGATTAGATTTTAAGCCAAGTGTTTCCACTTCTGTGTTCTGCATGCTAATGAGTACACAGGTTTGGTTTGCCAATACTTGGAGGCTATATACATGCCAATATCTACATCGACCATCTAGGTCTCCTAGGATTCTTATCATCAAAGCAAGATAATTTAAGACATCAATAAAAGAAAAGCAAATCTGGAGAAATTATTACACATCATAGTTTATAATAACATGAGCCATGACCATGTTAAGTCTTACTTTTCCTCATTTAAGGCTGAACAGTGGATCCAGCATCTAAAGCAGGGTTCCACCTGGCAGATTAAGCATATCCACGTGGGTGGCCCACCAACCACATCATTCGAGTATCTCAGAAGCACAGAGTGGGAAAGAATATACTACACACCTGGCCAGAAACTAGTATTTAAAAAAAATCATGGATCCACTCAGAAGGCTGTGATTCCGTATAATTTTAAGTGGTCGATTCCAACATCACCTATGAATGAGAGCCACCCCACACAGGTTTGAAGTACATATACAGAAATCAGCCTCAAGCATGAAAGGCAGTTGTATCCACTTCTCTCCTTCCCCCTAGGTTGGTCTCTCATCCTTGTGATCTACTTCAATCCCCTTTCAATGTCCATTGAACATCTGAATCCCTTCCGTATGTGAGTCCTATACTCTCCATTGTCTCTGAGCTTACAGGCTCATAGAGGTAGACAGGCACATAAACAGACAATGAAATAAAAAACCAAGAAATAAATATGTGTCAGATTCCACAGAGACATAACTGAGTGCTCAATTATTTGGAATGGTCAGTGAGAAGAGAGCCAGGGCTACATTTGGGGAGAGGGGGCTCTCAAAACACAGGCGGGGGGGTGGTTAAGCTGTTCACATGTTTGTTTCAAGTAAGAAAGGGGAGGGAGGGAAGGGTATGGGAGGTTTTGTTTTTGTTTTATTTGTTTTGTTTTTTAATCCTTGTCTTACCTCAGAACCTCCCTCTGTGTTCCAGCAGACTGCAGTGTCCCTGCTTTGGAAACCAGCCGAGCACACATTGGCCATACTGGGAAGAGGCCTGTGTTTTCCAGGTATTATCAAAGTAGACAAGGCAGAATTTAAGATTGCAGAGGGCCTGTAAAAGCCACATGATACTACCCTCAGAGTTAAGGCCCTTACACAGAATACAGATTTGCACTCCCTCCTTTGTTTATTAATGCACTTACTTCACTGGTGTTCAGTGACCACTTGCTACGTGCCAGGGGCTGTGCTAGGCACTGGTGACATTTGGTGAATATGCTATATTTAGCTCTTGATCTCATGGAATGCACAGTTCAGTGGGGAACACAGTTGACAGGATAATCATAAAAGTCAAAGCATCATTATATACTGTAAAAGGACTGTGAAAAAAGTATAAAGCACTCAAACTGCATTCAACTGGAGAGCCTCAGCGACTAAATTAAATGTTCAGCTGAGGTTTAGGAAAGAGGAAATAATGAGAGAAACAGTGTTACAGGGAGACTGGGGAAAAGACATCTTACCCTGCTTCACAGAAGCTATCGAACCGTGTGTCTCTAAATTGCCTAGGCAAGGGTCCACCCAATCAACTTCTAAATACGTTACTGCTTCAAGGTCTTGTCCCTACACCCCGCCACCCCACTCCCACCTGCCCATCCCTTGGACTCTAATGGAAAAGAGCATCCTTGTTTGAAAGAATGAAAAGGTTACTTTGCCTTCTGGGTTTATGTCTGGGAAAGGAGCTGCTAAGGGAGTGACTACGCCTTGCCTTTTTACTAGAGTAGTATGATGAATCATATCATGGAAGAGTTGTTTGCAAAGTCTGAGACAAGATCAAAATGCCATTCGCCTCTGAAACTGCAGTGTGTGTTTTGTAAAGAAATCTCAACGATATGTGGCAGGGAAGTTTCTAATCCAGAAATAGACTTCGCTCTGAGTTTCCACTGATATTGAAATTAACAAAGAGAAGGGTCTCCAGAGAAAGGGTATAATCTTGAGGTAGGAGCGAGGGGTAAGGGCAGTCCTCTTGTCATATACTAATAAACGTTCTCCAGTAGTACAATGAAAAGGGAAGTTACTCTAGCAGATGTTTTCAAATTAGCCAAAATCGTGTCACAGAGCAAAGCAGCAGAGCTGGCAACGTGCCCCGAGAGAGACCTCCACACAAGCTGCCTGAGGGAGCCATTTAAATGTTTCTGAGCCCTCCGGGTGCGGACTGGGACACAGGAGCTGGGGAGGGAACCAGCCCTACCAGAAACCCTCATCTCCAAATTGCTTATCCAGGGCTTCGATAAGCCCCTACTCGCCTGAACACTGAGGAAATCTGGCAGGATGGGGCAGTTCATACACTGCCAAGCTACACTCTTCATGCTTGCTTGTGTGTTCCTGCTTACAAATGCAACAACAACAACAACAAAATGTTGAGAGAAGATCTAGAAATTGTCAATGGCAACGGATGAGCAAACTCTGATAAGGGAATATAAAAATGAACGGTTTAGGTTGGGCAAACTCCAAGAGGAAGGTAGGTTTGCATCTTCACGGCAGATGCAGAGCACGGATAACCTCATTCCCAACAACCCCAAATGGGGCAATCATATCCCACTGGTTCTCATCTAGCCAAGAAAAGGCCTAAGAGTCTGGGCCAAAGATCTATGGCACTATGTCCAGAGGGCCTCCTGTGCATGAGCTGGTCTTCTGAAGTGGGATAGCACTTCTTACCTGCAAATCATTAACTCCTACAGGAAGGGGAAAACGATAAACACCAACCGTTAAGTCCAAAAAGGAAAAGAATAGCTCTAGTTTCTCACCAGCGCACCAGCTGTCTGGCCCCTGCCATTCACTAGACTAAAATTGATGGGTCAACATATCTCATATGCAATAGCAATCTCGTGTGTGTAATAAATGTACATAAGTGCTCTAATACTTAATGTATTAATGGTATATATACCCATTTTTAATATTTAACTAATTTTCTATTAAAAAGGTTTTTTTTTGCATAAAACAAATATGTGTTAGAAGAAAATAAACCGGTATCTGGTATCTCATCCAAAGAGTTATCAGTGGATATTAAATAAATGAAAGTAAATGACTGAAGACTAGTGCCTAATCCTCCTCTGTGGTAGAAGAAGGAACATCTCTCCAATTCCTGAAAGACCACACATCTGGAGAAAGTCCCCTTCATTGGGCAGTAACAGGAATCAGCCTACAAATTCCCCATGATTTAAAAAGGAGGTAGGGAGGGGCACCTAGGTAGCTCAGTGGCCTCCAACTTCTGCTCCAGTCATGATCTCAGGGTTTCTGAGTTCGACCCCCACAATGGGCTCTGTGCTGACAACTTGGAGCCTGAAGCCTACTTCGGATTCTGTGTCTCCCTCTCTCTCTACTCTTCTCTCTCTCTCTCAAATAGATAAATAAGTAAACAAACAAACAAACATTAGAAAAGAAAAAGAAAAAGGAGGCATCAAGAAAGTCATTTGGACAGGGTTGGGGGGGGGGAGGCAGTGAAATGATTCCTTTCTTTGAAAATAGAGAATTACAAGCCCTTAGGATCTTCTGGAAATAAAAGATAGCACAGGACACAGGGTGCTGTTGAAACGCCAAGCATCTCAGCAGCACAAAAAGTTTTAGAATGCTAGAAAAGGGCTTTCTTGTGATTGTGTTTCTGTCTTTTGTGTCTGTGTTTCTTTAAAATAAAAATGTATTAAGCGAACAACATACCACATATGTAAGGCATAGAGAGTAAATGTGAGAGGTGGGTTTTGGGGAGTGTTGAGATTTCTGAAAAGTCCTAGTAGCCTTTCAGCTTTAGAGATGCTGCTCCTTTGGGGGCGGGGGGTGGTAATTACCAAGGAAAAAGAGAAAAGAAACAAAAGAACTTACAACAGCATTGTTTCCTTAAATTAAGCAAAGAGAGGCAAGTGTGGTTTCTATAGAGATGAACTCTTCATAAAAGTCCTCCAGTTCAACGAGTGCTTCCTAAGAAAAACTTCTACGGGGAGCAGAGCTGGTCTGATAAAGGGTGGAGCTAATTGTGGGAATGATCAAGAAGACACCATCACAGGAGGTGGAGCCTATCATATAAACTTCACTATAAAAACACTCATTTGGATAGGCTTCGATTATTCCTTTTCAATTCAAAATATTCTATGAAATCGAAATCAGACGATTGATTTTTTTGTTTGTTTCCAGAAGTTGCTATACAAAGAATACGGCACTTGCCTCAATTAAGTTGTAGCTGAAAATATTATTATGCTACATATCTCTAAATGAGTAGTTAGTATAAATTCACTTTCCCTCTTACCACTTTTAATTTTATATTTAAAAAAAATAATGAGGGCACCTGGGGGCTCAGTTAGTTGAGCATCTGACTTCGGCTCAGGTCATGATCTCAGGGCTTGTGAGTTTGAACCCTGTGCTGACAGCTCAGAGCTTGGAGCCTGATTCAGATTCTGTGTCCCTCTCTTGCTATGCCCCTCCCTGGCTCATGCTTTGTCTCTCTCTGTCTCAAGAACAAATAAAACATTTAAAAATTTTCAAAAATAATGCATATAGATGGCAATATGGAATGAAGGCACACATACCTAACAATTAAATCAAAGTGTACGCAATTCATCTTTCCAAGTTTGATTCAATAGGACAATTAACCTTAGAAGGATTTAGAAAGTAGAATACCACTTAGTTTTAGGCTATTTCTCTATATGGGGTATGCAATATTTTGAGAATAAGGTCTTCCTTTCTATAATTACTGATATGTTTCTTCAAGGTTTTAGTTCTGGCAGAATAAAGTTTATGTTGAAGGAGAAATTAAAGATGCTAAGCCATGAAAATTCCCCATCAAGAAACTCATGTGCATATTATCTCTCAAAACCATAACTGCTCATGTGTTATTTGAAGAGTTTTGTCAGAAAATCACTTCACAGCTTTTTAAGGAATCTCTTAACCAGTTCATTTTGCCAATATTTATATTGCCTATAATATTTGAGATAAGATACTTCATTTGGGAAACTAAGAATAGAAACCCTAATAGATACATACAGAGAAACAGAGAAATAGGTATAATTTTTTAAGGTTCTATATTTGCAAATGTGCTCAAGTCTTTTCTCACTCAAGTAGCATTTTCTTTTAAATGACTCAGTTCCCCCCCCAATGTAGTCCTGGGATTTTAGATCTGAAACTTGTAATATTTCAAAGCAGTGCCTTCACCTACTGCAACTTTAAACCGAAGTGATATATACAAAGGAGATTAATAACATAGCCGCTGTTACCAGATTCTGTGAAATTCTCTATTTCCTCTTTATGGCAGAATATAAATTTTCTGAATTGAGTAATTTTTATATGACTGGAACATTTAAATGTCATGTATTTTGCATAGACAGAGGCAATGTGTTTTTATGGCTTTGAATTTGTAAAAATTTAAGCAAAGAAAACTTTATCCTTTTCACATTATATAAATGGAGATACTTATAACATTGCTTGTTTCCATGTCATTTCCATCCAAGTTGGAATAAGAAGGAGTGCTATATATGCCAAATTACATTGGCCAATAGAAAGTTGCTTCCTGAAACTGAAATTCTGCTATAAATAACATTCAAAAACCAGTTAGGTCCTTCCTGGTAAAAATAAATTTACAAGATGTTTGCATTGGGTCCTAAAATTGCTTTCCTAGTTCTAAACATTCCTCATCCCAGTGTCTGACTACAACTCAGATCGATCCATCACCGCTTTACAAAGCCATTCATGAACACCATAAAAGATAAAGATCTGTTTTTAATTGTTACTTTAATTACGTCTTTCATCCTCGTAACTCCATAACTTCACATGTTATGCCAAGAGAGGCAGGAAGCAATGATCTCTCCCGAACCCAAGCCAGGCTCACTGTGTCAGGAGTGTAAACAGAGTCCTGCCTGAGTCCATGAAAGAAATAACATCTACCCACCCGCGTCCCGGTCTCGGCCCTCTGGGCACTTCAAACCCCCTCCCCTCTGTACGCCCCCGTCCCTCCCCCACCCCCCTCGGTCTTCAGACAAAAAATTCCGCAGCGCTACCCGCCCGGAGGAAGGCGAGCCCGGGAGCCGCGGGCGGGAGCCGAGCTCGGGTACAGGCACTCAGTGTCTCGGGCGCGGGCACCCGAACAGCGGGTCGCCGCTTCCCACGGCCTCCCGGGGGCCACCGGGTGAAGCAGGGACAGCTCGCCTTCCTCGAGGAGCGCAGCAGTCGGAGTCCTGAATGCAGGGTCTTCATCTCCAAGCGGCCCTCCGAAGGTCCCTCCCGCAGCTGCAGCCGCCCCTCAATGAAAGTGCAATTTGTTATCTCTCCCAGCCCGGAGCAGAAGTCCCGGTTTGGTCTCGGCTCCAGCCCCGCTCATTCAATTCACTGAATACCGCGTCTCAAGGTTGGCCACGCGATTCGCCGGGAATTGGCCTCGGCCGCGGGCGGGGGGCGACTCTACAGTGACCTCCTCCTTGAATCCCGTCCTCTGTGTGTGTCTCTCTCTTTCTGTATCTCGTTCTCCCCCTGCGTGCTTCTGTCTGTCTCTCTTTGTGTCTCTGTTTCTCTGGCTTTCTCTCTTACGCGCGCGCGCGCACACACGCACACACACACACCCGGGAGGAGGCTTTCTCCACAACCAAAGCCAAAATGTCACCTAAAAAGCAGGTGCAACAACTTGCTTGGCAAACGACCCAGAAGTCCCCCTGCGGTGAGCAGCCCCCTCTTCCCCTGGAAGGTGCACCAGGGGTTGGAGGCGAAGGGAGGTGTGAATTTGGCCGGTGGAGATGACGGGAACTAGTGTTCTCCCCTCCCCCTTCCAGGACCCTGTCGCAATTAGAAATCAGTCCCCTCCCCGGGCCCCAAGAGGGAGCCGCCAGAACCTCAAGCCCGGAGAGGGGCGCGCTGGCCCCCGGGTTCCCAGGGTCCCCAGGGGGTCCGGGAGTGCACCCCAGGCGGCGGATGGCGAAGGAGAAGCGGGCCAAGGGAGCCCAGCCCATCGTCTCTCCGCGGGCGACAGGAGTGGCGACCGCGCGGCGGTCAAGAGACACCCTGCGCGCCGCGATCGCCGTGGTGGCGGCGGCCCGGGCTCGGGTTGCTGTCGCCACGCGCGCACGCCCGAGCCCCGCAGCGCAGCCCGGCGTTACCTTGCCGCTGCCCGCAGTCCGGCCCTGGATCCCTGCGTCCGTCCGTCGGTCCCACGAGCCTCGGGGGGAGGACGAGAAAGGGTGTCCCCGCGGCCCGGACAGGGTCTCAGCGAGGTGACAGGAAGCACTCGAGAGCGGAGCAGAGGCGGCTGCGACCGCTCCCGCCGATGATGCCGCCGACTTCCCGGGGCCGGAGGTGTCGGAGAGGCCGTGTCCTCGGGATTGCGGCGCCCGGAGCGCAGCGCTCGCCTCTGGCGCGGAGGCTGAGCGCCGGGACGCGGCGAGCTGGGGCGGCGAGGCTGGGCTGGTCACCCGCCCCTGGGTGCATGTTAATACGGTGGGGAGGAGGAGTCCCGCGCTTCCTCCGCCCAACCACCGGAGCCGGCGCGCGGGCGGCGGCCGCGGCCCGGAGCCAGCCGCTCCCACCCGCCCCAGCTACTACGGCGCGGCCACCCGCCCTGGCCCCGGCCCAGGCACGTGCGCCAAGGCCGCGGGGAGGCGCCCGGCCTCTCCCGGAGCGTGCTCTTGGCCTGCGGGTTCTGCCCGCTCTGCCTTCCGGTGGCGAGTGCACTCACACGCGCTCAAACCCCACGACGGGAAAGCCCTGCATCCCTGGGACCGAGCGATAGGCGGCCGCCCGTTGGTGGGCGTGCCCCATCCGTACCCTGGCGCAGCGTCTCGGCGAACTGACCCTGCTCTTCTACTCTGGCCAGCCGTTGTCCCTAACCTTGTCTTCTAAAGAGAGGGACTCAGGAGAAGAAGTAACAGTTCTTTACACAGGACGTCAAGTTGGCGAAGAGAGGGTTTGCTGTCCTCTCCTCTCCGTCCTCGGGGCCCTACTAGAATTTTTGAAAAAGTAATCGCCAGGGAGGAGACAGGGTAACTCACAAGAACGGACGTTCAAACCCAGGGCCATTACTTTCAGTTATTTCAAACAGTTATTCCTCACAACCTCAGTTTCCCTGTCTACACAAAGAAGGCTGTTGGGTGGGAGGGTGGATATGCGTTGGATTACACAATATTTACTCCATCAGTTCTCCTGGTACTGGCCTAAAGATAATCACGAAAATGAATCCCTTTTCCTCCTGTCCTCGGACCTCAGTAAAGTCCCCACTAGCCACCCCATGTGTATTTGGAAGGTCGGCCCATTCACATAGGCTGAGGATCTGGCATCTAGTGCTCTGCAAATAGGAAGAATCCACGTGGCTTCAAAGTAAGAATAGAGATAGAGTGAATAGGTGAACTGAGATGTGGGTCAAAGAGAAAAGTCAATGAAGTATTTATTGAGCCTCTGCTCTACCCACTTAAGTACCACTGTTCTGGATAATAGTTAAAATGATCGTGGTTAATCACCATCTTCCTGTTTTCCTCTCCTCAAAAAAAAAAAAGGGGGGGGTCTTCATGGAGAATGTCCTTTGTTCCATAGCTCCCAGAGAGAACATTATGCCAAAGAGTATATAATCTTCTTTATGTAATTTTACCCATAAAGTTATAGCATAAGATTTAGCATCTGCTTTGTGTGATATCTAATTATAAATATTAATAGAATATCCTTTTTAAGGAAACACTTCTAAAAATGCAGAGAAGTGAAAAACGGTTTCCATAAAAATATGACTCAGACAAATAATCGCTTTTCCGCAATTTCACTGAGTGATTTTCCATTAAAGAAAAAAAAATTTAAACCACTAAACACCCAAAGAAAGGGAGGTAAATCCTCAGCATTGTGGTACCATGATCACCAATGCTTCAACAAGTCTCTAAAAGATATCCCAGCCAGTTCAAGAATGATTACATTGAGGCACCTAATGCTTCAAATAAGATTCCATGAAAAGGTGTAGTAAAAAAAAAAAAAAAAAAAAAAAAAAAGAGCCTTCCTGATCTGGAAAAAGCAACTACCTTGCCTTTCCAGACCTGTAAATATGTTTAATCCGTAGAATTTTAACGAGGTCATATAAATAAGAATGCCCTAACTCAAATTAGGGGACATTAGTGAATACAATTTCTCGAAGCAGAAAATCAATTATCTTATAAAATTCGTATGGTAGATTTAATGTAGCAATGATATTATGTATGTAACACTACGATGATTAGCGTTTTCTAACTGTAAATGACAGAACCAAACTTGGCTAATGTAAGAAAAAGTAATTTATTGGAAAGAAATGGAAACCTCCAGAACTGAAAGGAGGGCTGGAAAGCAGTCTTAGAACCAGGAAAGATTTATGGCAACACTGGAGGCCTAGAAGGCATGAAAGACAGAAGTGGTTTGGTTTGGTGCTACATTACTGGATCAAGAGTTAAGTCACAAGGCAGAGCATTTGACTGGCCAAACTTCAGTCAGGCAGTAACTCCTTGTTGTGCCAGGATAAGGAAAGAAAACATTTGATTCTTTGCCTTCCAGAATGGAAGGCAGGCACCTGGATGTATCACTCTCCCATAATGACATGTGACTGGCAGAGTAAAACAAGTTCAGAGAGTTATTAAGAAGGATAATTTGAAAAAGAAAAATATCTGTTATATTGGCTGGCTATGAAATTCACATAATTCCTAGAATTATTTAGAAATAAACAGTGATATTGTGCAAGTAAAACTCATAGATAGCATTTATTTTGTGGTTATTGTACATATGCTCCTTTTTGGTTAAGGAATGCTATTTATGTATGGCCAGTGACCTTACTTATATCCATAGTGCCTGTAAGTACAACCGCAGTTCAGGGCTAGCAGTTGTGTTCATTTCTAGTCATAGACAGTGTGATAGCCAGATAGTGCCCTGGAAAGATGTCCACATCCTAATCCCTAGAACAAGTAAACGTTACTTATATGACAATTTGCAGATGTGATTAAGTTGAGGGTCTTGAGATGAAGTTTATCCTATAGTAGCCTGATGAGCCAAAGGTGATCACAAGGGCCCTTATGAGAGAAGAATGAGAAAGTCAAAGGCAGAAGAAAAAAAATCGGATGATGGAAGCAGAGGTTGACCAATGCACTTGGAAGACGGAGGAAGGCCACCATGAGCAAAGGAATACAGATAGTCTCTAGAAGCTAGAAAAGGTAAAGAAATGATTCTCCCTTAGAGCCTCCAGAAAGAATGCCAGTCTACTAACATCTTAATTTTAGCCCAGCTACATTGATTTCAGACTTCTGATCTCCAGAACTGTAAAATAATAAATGCATGTTGCTTTCAGCCACTAAGGTTCTAGTAATTAGTAAGAGCAGTCATAGGAAACTAATATAGGCAGCACCTTTTCCAAACCATATTGTTGGTATCAGGCAACATGAGAGCCCTTACTATAGAAAAAATACAGAAAGATATAGCTTCTTTGGCAGTAGATCATTTAAAGGAGGCTAGGTCAGCAATATATTGGTAAGAACAGAAAATTGGAGACCATGGTCAGATAGCATTATTATGCAGAAGTTTCCATGTTTTGGTTAAATTAAAATGGGGACATTTCTCCTAGATCACAATACGGTCAAACAAGTAAAATTCCATTAAGATGAAGTAGAATTGTTAAAGACAAAAGAATTGGAAGAGAACCTGAATGGTCAGTGTGAAAGACATAGAAGTTTCTTCTGCATTAATAAAGTACTCTGTTTCATTCTCATGGTTTTAAGTAACATTTAAATGGTGATCTCAGATCTGTATCTTCAGCCTTGACCTCTCAGCTCAGTTTCATATTTGTGAATTCACAGACAAGCCACTTGAATCTTCCAGTGGTACCCCAAACTCAACAGGTCCAAAGTAAATGCATCGCTTTTTGCCTTTCCCCTCCATTCAAATTTTATTTCTTTTCCTGTTATACCATACGAGTTCATTGCACTATCATCCACCAGTCACAAAATGTCAGAAACCTGCGAGTTATGTTAGATTTCCACACTCACCCATCACCCCTCAACCATCACTAAACACTCCTGGCTTCTCTTAATATCTGAATTAATCTGGAATCTTTCCTCTATTTCCATTTATATTACATATTCACATCAGGCTTTGTCATCTCACCTCTGGGTTATTATCCTAATTTCTTTCCTTACCTCCCAACCTACCATCTCTCCTGCTCTTCATTGCAACAAAAATGGTCTTCTGAAAATATAATTCCAACCATTACTCAATGTAGCTCTTAGAGTTTAGCTCCTTACAAAGTAAAAAATTAGCTTCTTATAATAACATACAAGGCTCTCCATAAACTTGTTTTTGTCTATTTCTTCAGCCTTTTCTCCCATGATTTACACATTATGGTTCAGTAAAGCAGACTCATTCATGTAACAGACTCTGGAATATACCTGTAATTTTCTCATACCGTACTCTGTCTTGAACACTCTTTCTCTGCTTTGCCTTGGTGGGCTAATATCTATTTTTTCTTGAAGGCTTGCTTCACCGTACCTCATGCCTGAATTACTAGGTTGGATGAACTGTTGTTGATGTTCACCACACCTACTCCTATGATCTTGGTTTTTACCACATTATATAATAAGTTTCAGGTTATCTGCATTGTGCTTTTGAGACCGGGTTATCACTATTTGGATTCCCTTACCTGAACAATAAATGCCTATCAATAGAAAATTGATACATATTTATGGGACTGAATTTACCTGAATTGCTTTGAGGATGTTTTGTGGTGTCAGTATATATCTTAATATAATTTAGTAGAAGCATATGTGTGATATAATATAACTTGTAGCCAACTTTCAAAACCTATCACTCATCAAATTTCAAAAAATGGAAAGCTTTCTTTTTTGTGCTAAACAACAACACAAAATATTGAGGAGAAACATGTAAAGACATCATGTCTATTTTTCTTAATACAGTGAAAGAAAACAATCTTGTTATTCTCAAAAGCTTTTCAATTAACATTCCTGCATTATGTTTAATGTTTTTATTAAAGGAATACAATTTATTATTTTACTATTTTTAAAAGTTTCTTTCTATTATTTTTTCTTTATTTTTTTTTTTAAATTTTAACGTTTATTCATATTTTGAGAGACACAGAGCATGAGCAGGGGAGGGGCAGAGAGAGAGGGAGAGACAGAATCCAAAGCAGGCTCCAGGCTCTGAGCTGTCAGCACAGAGTCTGATGAGGGACTCTAACTCACAAGCTCTGAGATCATGACCTGAGCTAAAGTCGGACGCTTAATCGACTGAGCCACCCACGTGCCCCTTATTATTTATTTTGAGAGAGAGAGAGAGCAAGGTGGGGTAGGGCAGAGAGAGAGGGAGAGGGTTTCAAGCAGGCTCTGCACCAGCAGCATGGATCCCAACACTGGGCTCGAACCCATGAACTGTGAGATCATGACCTGGTCTGAAACCAAGAGTTAGGCCCTTAGCTGATCGAGCCACCCAGGCACTCCAGAATACAATTTATTTAGCTCCTTCCTCTAAACTTCTATTATACCTTGTCATTTTTGTTCACAAATTAATCTGTGTACACTGTCTCTTTCTCTTGTCGCCTCCACCACATACACACCCCCTTCACCCATTGCAATATGGTGCAAGCTCTGTGCACTGCAGTGCGGTTTTGTTCTAATGAAGGTGGCCTCGTTTTCCTGACAAAGGACCCTCTATTGTTACTTTTCCTTGGTCTCTAGTTACAATGTTATGCTGTGGATAATTGGGTTTTCAGATTTCCCACTAGAAACTTCCATTACTTTGCTGTTTCCTGGTTTTTCCTTCTAGCTTTCTGCCCCTAAGCTTTCTCACTGCTTCTCCTAAGCTTCAGTTATCATGCCCTGAGATGGTAGCTGAAGTCATTGGCAATAGTGAAATCTCTGAAGAAAAGGGCCCTCAGTGAGAACCCCAGAGAGGCTCTGTAACACCCACTGGTGAAGGCAGAAAAGTCCAACATTACAGTGGAAGGAAACCCAGAGGAGCAGAGTCGTGAAAGCAGAAGTTTCATGGAAACCAAAGGATTAAGGATTTTAGGAGCTAGGACTGCTTGATGCTGAGTTTCAAACTAGCATTTCTACACATATAACATGTCCACCTGCAAGAGATGTATGGATCTCACAAATTCTGTAGCTACAAACCAAATGGGCCATCTTCCATCCAGCGTTAGCACTTTTCCACACAGTCTTCCCACTGATGATCCCTTCCACCATGTACCCAGATACTGAAGCCAGAAATACAGAAAGCATTCTGAGATTCTTCCTCCCACCTTATCCACTACATCTAATTAGTCATCAAGTTTTATCAAAGTCCTAAAACAATAAGCTATCTATTTCGCTGTACTGCTTAAAAGTTTTTAGTACATTCTCGTTGCCTTCAAGATAAAATCTAAAACTTTAGGTAGGGCATGCAAAGCCCTTCATAATCTGACTCTGCATTAACTTGTCAAAATAATTCATTTGAGGGGTGCCTGGGTGGCTCAGTCAGTTAAGCTTCCGACTCTTGATTTTAGCTTCAGCCCTGAGACGGTCTCTGAACTGACAGTGTGGAGCCTGCTTGGGATTCTCTCTCTCCCTCTCTCTCTCCCTGTGCCTCCCCCACTGGTGCTTTTTCTCTCTCTCGGAATAAATACATTTTTTTAAAGTAATAATAATTCATTAGAGTGGGGTGATTTTCACATCCTGGATTAATTTTTTTAAACAATTTAACAGGTTGGAAATAACTAATCATTAAAAATAAATTAATCTTAAAACAATAAATACAAAAATGAATATGTATTTATTCATATATACTAGGAGCTGCTGATAGTACATGATGCTGGGCCAACTATATATCAGCATAGTAGTAAAATGGAGAAAAAGAATTAGAATGCCCTGATGAAAAAAATAAATTAATATATTATTGTATACATTTTGAGAAAAAAAACTCTAGATTTTTTTGTCTAGAAGTATTATATTTAAAAATTCCTTTTAAAACAATCTTGTTTATAATGGCATCAAAAAGGATAAAATATTTAGGAATAAATTTACATGCTCATGGATTGAAAAAGTTAATATTGTTAAAATGTCCATAGTACCCCAATCAATCTACATAATCAGTGTGATGCCTATCAAAATTCCAACAGTATTTTTCCCAGAAATAGAAAAAATAATTCTAAAATCCATATGGAAGCACAAAAGACCCTAAATAGCCACAACAATCTTGAGACAGAACAAAGCTGGAGGCATCATACTTCCTGATTTCACACCATATTACAAAGCTACAGAAATCTAAAAAGTATGGTACTGTCATAAGGACAGACATATGAACCAGTGGACAGAATTAAGAGCCCAGAAACAAACCCACACATTTGAGGTAAACTGATCCTTGACAAAGGTGCCAAGAGTAGACAAGGGGAAAGGACAGTCTCTTCAAAGAACAGTGCTGGGAAAGTTGGACAGCCACATGCAAACTGTTTCCATATGAACCTGGACCACCATGATACCAGACAAAAAAGTCAACTCAAAATGGATTAAAGACTTGAACGTTAACTTCTGGAAGAAAACACAGGGGTAAGCTGTTGACATTGGTCTTAGCAGTGATTTTTTTTTCTTTTGATTTGAGACCAAAAGCAAAGGCAACAAAAGTGAAAAAACAAGTGAGATGATATTAAACTAAAACGCTTCCATGTAGCAAAGGAAACTGTCATCAAGATGAAAAGACAGCCTGTAGAATGGAAGAAAATATTTGCAAACCACGTATCGAATAAAGGGTTAATATCCAAACTATACCAGGAATTCATATGGATATGGAGAAAACAAATCCCTTTACACTGTTGGTGGGGATGTAAATTGGTACAACTACTATGGAAAACAGTATGGAGGATCCTCAAGAAATTAAAAGCAGAAAATAAAGCATAGATTGGAAGAGTCAGTCAAGATGGCGACATAGGAGACTCTTGAGCTCCCTCTTTCCCCGGATACACTGAATGTACAGCTACACGCGGAACAATTGTCTCTGCCAGAATGAATGAGAAGATCCACATCAAAATGGGTAGGAAAGGCTACCATTGCAATAGAGCCCACCCCTGGCATGGCAGTACACCATCAGGAGGGAGCCCCCCACTCCCAGCTTCTCCCTGCGGAATGAAGGGTTGGACCTCACATCTAGCACTCTAACTTTTAAGACAGCCATTAGAGGGAGGGTTCCCAAAATACCTAGATCTGAATGTCACAGGGATTATGTCCCCTAGATTCACAAAACAACAGCAAACAAAGAAACAAAAACAAAATACAGTGATTAATGGACATGAGCACTCACTTGGCCTAGAGCTCTCTAGAGCACTCACCCACCAGAGCTCAGCACAAAGGAGCAGGCAATATCTCCTGTTTCCGAGTCTTGCCCTTAATGGGGTTTCCTTACATACTTTAAAACCTGCTGCCTGATGGTCAGGCTTTTAATTTAGCAGACACTAGGGGCTGACTGTGATTTTCCTCTGAGAGGCCGGTGGCTACTCTCCCACCTCCTCCCTCCAGCCCACTCGAATAACTACACCAA
The DNA here is from genome assembly GCA_017311185.1 of Proteles cristata cristata. Taxonomy (NCBI): domain Eukaryota; kingdom Metazoa; phylum Chordata; class Mammalia; order Carnivora; family Hyaenidae; genus Proteles; species Proteles cristata. The sequence continues at coordinate 1,417,097 of JAESUZ010004628.1, forward strand.
GATGCCAGTATCTCCCTGGAAGGGTTTTGTATACATATCTGTGGCCCCAGCTTTTGCCCCTACTACCTTAGATGGGCCTTAGATTTCCTGGTCCTAACAGTTAATGGGGCTTATATTCATGAGTCTCACAAGACCGTAACAAACAAAGAAATGTTCTCAACAAGCACAGCAAACCCCTCTGTTGGCTATATGCCCGGGCCCAGCACAGAAAGAGCAGGCAAAAATACCCAACTCATAGTTTCCCATTTGCTATACTTACCTATGTACTCTCCTAGCTGCTGCCTGAGGGACCAGCTTCCAATCAATCTGCATCTAGATCCTGACTGTAATTCTCTCCTTTGGGGCACAGAAGTCTTGGCATATCCTCAACCACTGGGTGCTACCAAGAACAAAGAAGGAAGCTTGGACACTCAGAAAGGTTTGAAAGACACAACTAAGAGATTGGGCCAGGCCGATTACATCATTATTCACAATAGCCAAGGCGTAGAAACAACTTAGATGTTCACCCATAAGTAAATGGATGAAGCAATGTGGTGTACATATACAAAGGGATATTATTCAGCTTTAAAAAAGGATATCATGCTATTTGTGACACTATGGATGAAAGTAGCAGGCACTATACTAAAATAAATAAGCCAGCCAAAGGGATATTATTCAGCTTTAAAAAGGATATCATGCTATTTGTGACACTATGGATGCACGTGGCAGGCACTATACTAAAGTAAATAAGCCAGACCAAATACCACATGATCACTTATATGTGGAATCTAAACAGAACTCAACTCATAGAAACAGAAAATAGAAAAATAGTTACCAGGGGCTGGGGAATGAGGGAATAAGATGAGGCTGGTAAAATGGTACAAACTTCCAATCATAAGATGAATAAGATTTGAGGAGCTAATGTAGAACATGGTGACTGTAATTGATAACACCATTTGTATAAAATTGATATTTGCTAATATAGAACTTAAATGTGCTCACCAGAAGAGAAGGGGGGTAGAGAGAGAGAAGGAAAGGAGAAAAGAATGGATGGAAGGAAGGATGGGAGGGTAGGCAGGAAGGGGAGGGAAGGAGGAATGATGGGACGAAATGTGTGAGGTGATGGATATGTTAATTAACCCGAAGGGAGAAGTCCTTTCACTATACATATATATGTATATATATATAAAATCATCATATTGTACACTTTAAATACCTTACTATTTTATTTGTCAATTATACTTCAATAAAGCTGGAAAAAAAGAGTTCTCCTTTAAGTTACTTAATTGAGCAAGACATCTTACCCTTTCAAGAAATCGCTCATAATTACGTAGTATTCTAATTTCTCCAGAGACATAAATGTTCTTGACAGACTACATTAAGTAAAACTGGTTAAAAAACAAATAATAGGATTAGATTTTGACCTTTAATTTTATATGCAATATATCCAGCCAACTGAGAGTAAATAATTATATTATTAATTACAGTATTTTTTCTTTGCACTGCACTTAATTTGACTTCTTCAAATCAGTTCACAGTTAATTTCTTATGTAAATATAGATATGGTTTTTGATCTGTCTAGAGGAAAATGTTAGTTTAAACATGACCCTTGTTAAAGAGAATCTAGATTAAAGAATAATTCATAAAACTAGAGTGATCTGAAGTTCACATAAACAAGAACTAAACTAACAATAAGCATGTGCATTTGTATAGAATTTTATTTTGCTTTTACTGTTGTGTTCAGCAAGTTGTAAAGGAAAGCATCTTCCTTTTCCAGTGAAGGTATAATTTAGGGAACGTCAGCAGTGAATTTCAAGTGCTTGCGTGAGTAGTTGGATAAGTTACATACAAAGAGTCCTGTGAATAAACCTATTCTCTTAAGAATGGGTTTCCTTAGATACAAATTTGTCATAAGTATAATTTATTGAATCCCCAAAGGCATAGCTTCCGGACATGCATTATGAATATTGATATGTCAGTCCATTCTAAGACATCTTAAGATGAAGTTAAAAATACAGTAAGTGTACATTCATGTCTGGGAAGCTAGAATGACTGAGGTAGAGTTCCTAAAGGGTTAAGATCCTGTTTCGGATACCATCCTTCCAAAAAATATCATAGTCTGTTTTTCCTCTATTCAACATCAGGAGACTGACAGGAAAACAAAACAAAGTAAAACAACAACAACAACAACAAAAAAAAAACAGGATATGTCTCTGTCCTTAAGAATTCTCTACAACAGAAGCTAATGAAATATTATTGATAAAATACACAGAACAATGCTTGTTGGAAAGATGGCTTTCAAGAAATGGTAGTTGATCATGTCCGAAATGACTATTGTTTCTATAGCTTTGTAAGCACTAATGTTTAGAGTGAGAACACATCACATAAGAATTCACATTCCAGCAACCCAAACTCTCTGAGATAGACTCTAATGTAAGCCATACACACCAAATGGGTATTTCTAAGGCTATATTGTAAAGCTCATTTGAGTGTTCCTCAGATCTTTATTCTTAAACTATACAAGGAATGTGGCAGAAACATGCTAGCTATTCATCAAAACTTAATTCCCACTTCTGCCTGGACACAGACCTGATTTGCCTTTCCCAGACTACCTTACAGTTATGGCCTTGTGACTGTATTAGGAGGAAGTGAATACAGGTTGAAATGATGTATGTTACTTCCAAAGCCTGGCCCATAGAAACGCCTTATATCTTTCAGTACTTTAGTCTGCATGGTTGGATGGATATTAACTCATGGAGTGTGCCTTGTACTGCGAATGGCAGAGATCCCCAAAGAAGCCCCATGCTACCAGTTGAATATTCTATGAGCAAGAACTAAATTACTGTCACATTTAGCTACTGACGTGTTGAGGTTTATGACTTACAGAACTAGTGTTACTTCATCCAATAATATAGTGAGATAAGGAATGAAAAATTTTGGGTGTCTACTGTGTACTAAACCTCTCATAACACTACTTTATTCTCCCAACCAAATCTATGAATTTGCCAAACGCAGTCCCATTCCATGACAGGGAAACTGATGCTTGAGTTAAATAATCTTCCTGGGATCCTCCATCATTACATTTCAGAATAAGGACTTGAACTTGAATTTAGTGGCCTCAAAGACTGTATATTCAACAGCACATCCTCTTAGATTCTGGCTGACTTTTAACAATTGCATGATAAGGGTTCCATTTTTATGACAGGTTTAAGGCTGTAAATCAGAAAGAAAGGAATTCTGATATCTGAAATCACAGACAACAAATAACTATAAAAAACTGAAACAAACGTTCACAAAACATAGAGGCTCAGAGCCATCTGTGAGTAAACAGGCCTAATTAACTTTAGAGATACTGACATTATCTGTATACTATGGTCCTAAAACATGGTTGTATACTCAATCATCCTGAGTTGAAAAGAAAAAAGGAAATTTTATTTTTGTACAGTGTTTAAGATAGCAGAGAACTATGGAGTTTTCTTAAGTGCTTTGTTGAAATAGAATATACAATAAACTGCACATGTTAGATTGTACAATTCTATCAATTTTGCTGTATGTGTGTAGTATATAAGTAAAGCCATCAGAATCAAGATAATGAACATATGCACCACCTCCAAAATTTTCCTCTATCCTTTTATCGCCTGCCCACACTTTACCATACCCACTCTTTCCCAGCAAACTCTGTTCTGCTTCTTGTCACTGTAGATTATTTTCTAAAAATCTGTAGAAATGGAATCATATAGTCTGTACTTTTTTCCTTTCTGGTTTATTTCACTCAATGCAGTGTGTCTGAGAATCATGTGTGCTATTGTGCATAATGATAATTCACTCCTTTTCATTCTGAGTGGTTTTGCATGGTGATTATATACACAATTTGTTTATTCACATGTTGATGGATCTTTTCTTTCTCCAGGTTTTGACTGTTACAAAATAAGCTTTTATAAATATTTGTGAGCAAGTGTTTGTATGGACGTATGCTTTGGAAAAATGCACAGGAAAGTAATCATTTGGTCATATGGAAAGTCATGTTTAAGAAAGTGCCATACTGTTTTTCAACACATTTGGACCATTTTACATTCTCACCATCAGCATTTAAGAATATAAATTCCTCCAGGGGTGCTTGGTGGCTCAGTCAGTTAAGCATCCCACTTCTGCTCAGGTCATGATCTCATGGTTCATGGGTTTGAGTCCCACATTGGGCTCTGTGCCTGGAGCCTGTTTTGGATTCTGTGTCTCCCTCTCTCTCTGCCCCTTCCCCACTCCTGCTCTGTCTCTCAAAAATAAATAAATTGTTAAAAGGAAAAATGTAAATTCCTCCATATCCTCACTAATATTTGGTACATTCAATCATCCTAATTTTAGACATTTTAAGATGTGTCCAGAGGTATTTCCTTGTGGTTTTAATTTGCATTTACCTACAAACTAACAATCTTGGACATGTTTGTAATGTGTCCATTTGCCACCCACATGTGTTCTTTAGTAAAATATCTTTAAATTTTTTTTGTCTGTTTTTAATTGGTTTTCTGTCTTATTATCATTGAGTTTTAAGAGTTGTTTATAGATTACAGGTAGAGTTCTTTATAAGGTATGTTATTTGCAAAGATTTTCTCCCACACTATGGTTTGTTTTTACATTTTCTAAACAGTGTCATTCCAAGAACAGAAGTCCTTAATTTCTGTGAAATCCTATTCTTTATTTATTTATTATTTATTTATTTATTTATTTATTTATTTATGTGTATTTATTTTGGATAGAGAGAGAAAGAGACAGGGAAGGAGGGAGTAGGGGAGAGGCAGAAAGAGAAGCGGACAGAGGATCCAAAGCAGGCTCTGTGCTGGCAACAGACAGCCTGATGTGGGGCTCAAATCCACAGTGAGACCATGAACTGGGCCAAGGTTAGACACTCAACTGACACTCAATCCAGGTACCGCTCATTATTTTATTTACTTATGGGCCATGCAGTTGGTGTTGTGTCTAAGAAATCGTTGCTTAAGCCAAGGTAACAGAGGTATTTTTCATTAGTTTTATTTAAGAAGTCAAAGAGTTTTAGGTTTTCCATTTTAGCTTATGATCCATTTTGAGTTGATTTTGATGCTCAAAATTATACTATTTCTATTTTACAATGTTCATAACTGGTTTCACTTCATTTTTATTTTCCAAGCACATCTGAGAAACATGCAGCTCACAAAAGCCAGGTGACTTTCATTAGGTCACATGCCTAATATGTATTGTGGTTGAGATTTGAACTCAGATACCCAGTCTCCAAAGCCTTTGCTTCTTCTGTCCCGGACTGCACTGCCTCTACTGAATGCTCAGGCCTTCCTACCCTACATGGCTCTGACTCTGGTCTGTGTGCCGATGGGGTTGGCAAATCCAGCCAGTCTTGAAGGAAACCTGACACCAGGAAGAGTGAGGTAGTTATGAAAAACTCTGGATCCTTGCTTATGGTATTAGGGTGTAGAGAGGACAGGAATGGTAATCAGATATTCTTACTATCACATCTGTCAGCAGCCAAAGGAGAATCATGGGAATCCCAGGTGCAGGAATCTAGGAGGATTGTGGGGGAAGAGTATAAATACCTGTGGCACAGTTACATCAGGTGCCAACATCATGAGTAAAGCCATTTAGTCTCGGGTCCAAACTCAAGGTAAATACACATGATCTGTGCCCTTTTTTGTAGCTATACCCCAGTATATAAGAGTGCTAGCAGATAGTTGGTGCAAAATAAATATTTTTGGAACCAAATGAGTTAAATAACTAAACCTGTCTCTCAACTGTAGTGATGTCCTCCATCTGACTCCACAAGACTAGTCCATTATTCTCCTAATATTTCATTTTAGCAAGCATTTTTTCAGCCTCTTGTATGCAGAAAGCATTGGAATCATGCTGAAGGGGTTCCAGAGAGAGTGCAAGACTTGAACTTTGCCCTCAAAGAATTTGTAGTCTAGTGAGAAATGAGAAATAGAAACAGCTATTATAATACATAATTATATATATATATATATATGTTAAATCTATAGAACCTTTGCTTTGGCAAGAAGGAATAATTAAATTTAAAAGAGATGTCTCCTGCGTGCTAAGATGATAATCTGTATGAAGTAGATGCTAGATAAATGTTGCTCATTTACTGGAAATTAGGTCATTTTTCTTTAATTAGTCCTGTGATAAATGGAGAAATCTTTCCCCATTGAAAAGATTACCCTTAAGGGTGCCTGGGAGGGTCAGTTGGTTAAGTCTCCTACTCTTGATTTTGGCTCAGATCATGATCTTATAGTTCCTGAGATCAAGCCGCATATCAGGCTCGCACAGAGCCTGTAAGCACATTACAGTGTGGAGCCTACTTCAGATTCTCTCTCTCCCTCCCTCTCTATCCCTCTCCCCTACTTGCATGCTCTCTCTCAAAATAAGTAAATAAACATTAAAAAAAAAAGATCCTGCTTAAAAATACCAGTGGAGTTAGTGCATTAGATTTTTAAAGTATATCCCATCTCTTACATAATGCTTTCCAGTAACTCTATTTAGTTTTAGAATTTCAGGTGCCTGTTCTAGTCAAGTCTGCAACTAGTAGCACAGATTTATGCTCCTTGCAGATATTAAATTAAAATAAACCCTCCTGGAATGCCTGAGTTGGTTAAGTGTCAGGCTCTCAATTTTGGCTCAGGTCATGATCTCATGGTTCATGGGTTCAAGCCCCACGTTGGCTTCATGCTGCTAGCACAGAGCCTGTGTGGGATTCTTTTTCTCCTCTCTCTGACCTTCCCCTACTTGTTCTCTCTCTCTCTCTCTCTCTCTCTCTCTCTCTCTCTCTCTCTCTGTCTGTCTCAAAAAAATATTAAAAATTTTTAAAGTGAAATAAAATAAAATAAAATAAACCCTTGTGATATTTCAGCCCATTCCTTTCTCCCTCTCCCCACTCTTATTTTACTGGCTGATAACATCCAAGTTGAGAATAATGAAGTGGTCATAGAAAGTACCTCAGGGAATTTAGACTTTGCACTGTTCCTGTGTTAGACATTCCAATACTGTACAGGCAGTTGGAAAAAAAATTTCAGGTGGAAGTGTGAATATTTTATGTTTCAAAGCTCAGCTCCTCAAGTTTGATTTCACAATATCACACCTTCAACTTCACTTTGTGGCATGGCTCTCAACTCTGTTCGCTATCCCCGGGAAACAAGAGGGTCAAGTGACAGAGGTGCCAAAATGCTCTCTGCCTCCGTCGTACACATACACACATTCATCAGTGTGAGGAAAGCCACAATCTCAGCCTCCTTGAGCAAGATTGCATTTAGCTTTGATGCAGCTAGCAACAGGGAGCTGATGAGGAGTTTTAGTTGACAATGAGTGACAGAAAAAAAAATGAGGTCTCACTGAAGGTGACACCAAAAGAAGAGAGAAATCAAATTTTTTAAAAGCAACATTCTCTAGAGCTTGTTTCCATTCAAATAAAGTCCTGAAAAGTATTCAGCTCGCTTGCTCCTTTAATCAATAAGCGGACAAAACAAGGAAACAGGAAAAAGAAAATTAAAAGCAAAAAATAAAGAAAAGGGGGCAGTTTTGGAGACCTTCCGACTCTTGGCATGATTCTGGTAGGATTGAAATAAAACACCAACCAGGGGAAATCCATTTCCAACTGCCAGTCACACCTCGGCTAGCCCTAATTAAGGAAAAATTGCACAGGATTGGTTCTTAAAACAATGAGTCTATGTCATTTTGGCAGAATATTTTTCTCTCTTTTTTTTTTCCCATTTATTTGTTTGTTTGTTTTTGCCTTTTGAGAAAATGTAAAAGAAAATCATTTTAAAACTGTCTGGAAAATGCACTCCCCTCCCCAAATACTGTTCTATTGCATTGAGCTTCTGAAAGACCAGATTTAATTTTTAAGATCCTAATTTGTCAAGAACCAAGAGATTCATAAATACAAAACATGTTTGAATGTCACAGCAGTGTCAAACTCACAGATGTTTTTAAACGTTTATTCTTACTTTTGGTTAACTCTCCACAGACCAGCATCAAATGTGTGCAGAGCAGCTCTAGTTGACAGATGTCTTAGAGAAGCTGATTGGGGGTCAAGGGGCACCTGGGTGGCTCAGGTCCGACTCGGAAGCATCCGACTTCGGCTCAGGTCATGATCTCTCAGTTTGTGAGTTGGAGCCCCGTGTTGGGCTCTGTGCTGGCAGCTCAGAGCCGGGACCCTGCTTCAGATTCTGTGTTTCCCTCTCTCTCTGCCCCTCTTATGCTCATACTCCATCTCTTAAAAATAAACAAAAATGTTAAAACTTTAAAAAAAAAGAGCATTGGGGTCAAAAGGTTAGTCATATACATATTGTAGTTCAAGTGATCTACTAAAGTGTAAAGGAGGGCAGCTTCTGGAATGTCATTCAGGCTCTAGTCTATTTCTGTCTTGGGTATTCTTCAAATGGTACTCAGACACTTCTGTGAGGTATTTGATGCCACTTATCCAGAACCCACCAGGCTTTCCCTTGCCCTTCTTCAGATAATCAATCTGTTAATCTCGGTTCCCTTGACAAGTTAGAGATTGAGTTGACTCCTTCCAGCACCTTCTTCTTCTGCATTATTGCTGGTATGTTTCAGTCACTGCTGGAGATCTTGTCTTGAAAAGTTTTCCACTTAGTGGGTCCAATAAGACCTGTCTCAGAAGTAGCCTTCTCTCTTAGCTGGTGATTATTTGCCCTTCTTTTCCATTCCCCTCAGAAATGGCTCTGCTATATAAAAAAAAATAATCAAGTAAGGAAAAGTACACAGGAGGTAAAATCATGAACAGATGAGAGGGCTATTCATTTGTGGAGAGTTCCAGAAAATCCTGCAATAGAGAGTTGGTTTGGGAAAATTCTAAAATAGAGATTGGGTAACAACTGGAATGAAAGTTTCATGCCGAGAACTAAGTAGATGATTGCAATGGATGACTGTAAGATTTCAGAACTTAATATAGGTAATTTCACTGAGCAAGACTCACTCTCCACCTGCAATGTACCCATGTAGCCAGAGAGGCAGACACAGCCATGTTGCTCTATCTCACTTTAAAGAGAAGATCACTAAGCACAACTAGTCCTTAATGCTGTCCAATAATCCCATGACACCTACCTAGTCCGGTACTCTTTCTTCGCCCTACCTCAGTGGCATCTGCAGATGACCAAGGCTTACAATAGTCCGGAACTGACCATTTGATTGGGGTCTGCTTAATACTCTGCCCCAGTCTGCCAAGTACTATGTGAGAAGCCCTGACCACTAACATGAAGATAAGCTGCTCTAGTTCTCCCAGAAAATGAGGCTCAGTTCTTTGGAGAAGAGCCCCAGAAGTTTCTTCTGGACCACTTATGATCTAATATATCCACTCCAGGTGCCAGGCTTTTAATCCAATTCATTTTTATCTCCCTTGTTTATTCCTCTTCTAACTTCTTCACTCCTACCCATACCTTGCAAGTGCTGGCCCAGAGCCTCTTGGAATTCATTTCACCTGCCAACATGGTTTTCTTGAAATATCTTCTCTATTGATGTTCTCAACAAGTGTCCAGCTCATTAAATTAAAAAGTCTCTGGGCACCTGGGTGATTCAGTTGGTTAAGCATGTGACTCTCATTTTGACTTAGGTCATGGTCACATAGCTGTTAGATCAAGCCCCATATTAAGGTCTGTGCTGAGTGTGGAGCCTGCTTGAGATTCTCTCTCTCTTCCTCTTCCCCTCTCCTGTGCACTCTCTTTCCCTCATTAAAATAAAAAAGAAAAGAAAATTAGAAATCAAAGTCTCAAGCTAAGGTATATATGAAAACATTTTATTTTTTTAAGTTTATTCATTTATTTTGAAAGAAAGAGAGAGAGACAGAGTGAGTGAGCTGGGGCAGAGAGAAGAGACAGAATCCTAATCAGGGTTTGCACTGTCAGCATAGAGTCCCACACAGGGTTCAAACTCACAGACCTTGAGATCATGAAGATCAAGAATCCAACTCTTAACCAACACAATCACTTAGGCACCCCTATAATCGAAATATTTTAAAACAAACTAGAGTATATCATCATAATTTTTTTTAAGTTTATTTATTTTAACAGAGACAGTGTAACAGTTCAAGTGGGGAAGGGGCAGAGAGAGAGAGAGAGAGAGAGAATACAAACCAGGCTACACACTGCCAGCACAGAGCCCAATGTATGGCTCAAACCCACAAAGCCATGAGATCATGGGTGAGCCAAAACCAAGAGTTGGATGCTTAACCAACTGAGCCACCCAGGTGCCCCTATCATCATAAAATTTTGAAATACTACTGATAAAAAGAAAATCTCAATTTTCTTTGAAGAATAAATAAACATGTCTAAGCTTCAGAATGGTGTTATCCTTCGAAAATAGCAGCCCTTGAAGCAAGAAGACAATGGAACATTGACTCTCAAATGAGTTCTACTAAAGGAATGAATATAGATATTCATATGTCAAAAAACAACAGAAGTCTGCTATACGCTTTGCATCATACACAGGAATACCTCAGAGATAGTGCAGGTTCAGTTCTAGACCATAGCAATAAAGTGAATATCATAGTAAAGTAAGTAAAATGAATTGTTTGGTTTTCCAGTGCATATAAAAATTAGATTTGCACTATGTACTTGTCCACTAAGTTCAAAATAGCATTATGCCTGAACAATATACATACTTTAAGTAAAAAAAACACCTTATTACTAAAAAATAACCATCATTTGAGCTTTCAGTGAGTTATAAATTTTTTGTTGGTGGAGTGTCTTGCTCCATATTGATGGTGGCTGACTCATCAGGGTGGTGATTGCTGAAGGCTGAGGTGGCCATGGCAATTTCTTTGTTTTAAGTTTTCATTTAATTTCCAGATAGCTAACATACAGTATTAGTTTCAGGTGGTGTACAATATAGTGACTCAAGACTTCCGTACACCACCCAGTGCTCATCACAAGTGCACCCTTTAATCTCCATCACCTATTGAACTCATCCCTCAATGCACCTCCCTTCTGGTAACCATCAGTTTGTTCTCTATTGTTAAAAGTCTGTTTCTTGGTTTGCCCTTCCCTGTGTCCCCTTCACCCCCTTTGTTCATTTGTTTTGTTTCTTAAATTCCACATAAGGGAAATCATTTGGTATTTGTCTTTCTCCAACTGACTTATTTTGCTTAGCGTAACACTCTCTAGCTCCATCCACGTCTTTGCAACTGGCAAGGTTTCATTCCTTTTTATGGTTGAGTAATATTCCATTCTATACATGTATACCACTTCTTTATCCATTCATCAGTCAATGGAAATTTGAGCTGTTTCTATAATTTGGCTATAGGAGATAATGCTTAAATATCAGGGTGCATGTATCTCTTTGAATTAGTATTTTTGTATTCTTTGGATAAATACCTAGTAGTGTAATTGCTGGATTGTAGGGTAGTTCTATTTTTAACTCTTTGAAGAACTTCCATACTGTTTTCCACAGTGGCTGCACCAGTTTGCACTCCCACCAACAGTACAAGAAGATTTCCCTTTCTCCATATCCTTGCCAACCTTTTGTTTCTTGTGTTGTTGATTTTAGCCATTCTGACAATGTGAAATGATACCTACTTTTGATTTGCATTTCCCTGATGTTCAGTGGCATTGAGTACCTTGTCTTGTGTCTATTGGCCATTGGTATATCTTCTTTGGAAAAATGTGTACTCATGTCTTCTGCCAATTTTTTAATTGGATTGTTTTTTGGGTGGTGAGTTGTATAAATTCTTTATATATTATGGATACTATCTCCTTACCACATGTCATTTGCAAATACTGTCTCCCATTTCATAGGCTGTCTTTTCATTTTGAACATTGTTTTCTTTGCTGTGCAGACACTTTTTATTTGATGAAGCCCCAATAGTTTATTTTTGCTTTTGTTTCCCTTGCCTTAGAGACATACTTCTAGAAACAACTGCAGTGTCCAGTGTCAGAAAAATAACTGCTTTCTTCAAGGACTTTTACAATTTCTGGACTCATATTTAGATCTTTAATCCATTTTAAGTTTATTGTTGTGTTTGGTGAAAGAGAATGGTCCAGTTTCATTCCTTTGCAAATTGCTGTGCAGTTTTCCCAACACCATTTGTTGAAGAGACTGTCTTTTTCCCATTACATAGTCTCTCCTGCTTCATCAAAGAATAAATGACCATAAAATTGTGGGTTCATTTCTGGATTTTCTACTCCGTTCTATTAATCTCTGTCTATTTTTGTGCCACTACCATGTGGTTTTGATTACAAAATCTTTGTAATATAACTTGCAGTCTGGAATTGTGATGCCTCTAGCTTTGCTTTTCTTTTTCAAGATTGCTGTGTCTATTCAGGGTCTTTTGTGGTTCTGGACAAATTTTAGGATTACTTGCACTAGCTCTGTGAAAAGTGCTATTGGCATTTTCATAGAAATTGCATTAACTATGTAGATTGCTTTGGGTATTATATACATTGAACAATATTTGTTCTTACAATGTATAAGCATGAAATGTCTTTCCATTTCTTTGTATCATCTTCAATTTCTTTCAACAGTGTTTTATAGTTTTCAGAATACAAATCTTTTGCCTCTTTGGTTAAGTTTATTCCTAGGATTTTTACATATAGGATTGATTCCTTAACTTCTCTTTTTGCTGCTTCAAAATGTATAGAAATACACCAAATTTCTTTGGTGTATAGAAATGTAAGAGATTTTTGTACAGTAATTTTTTTTTCAGTAAATCCTGCAAATTTACTGAATTCACGTATCAGTTCTAGCAGTTTTTGTTTAGGATTTTTTTATGTAGAGTATCTAGCAGCGAGGTGCTTAGAGTTTTTTTTTTTTATGTAGAATATCATGTTAACTGCACATAATGAAATTCTTACTTCCTCCTTGCCAGTTTGGATGTCTTTTATGTCTTTTTGTTGTCTGATTGCTGTGGCTAGGGCTTTAGCACTATGCTAAGTAACAGTGCTGAAAGTGGATATTCCTGTCTTATTCTTGATCATAGAGAGAAAGCTCTCAGTTTTTTTCCCATTGAAGATGATATTAGCTGTGGGTTTTTCATGTAAGGCCTTTTAATGTTGAGTTATGTTCCCTCTAACTCTGCTTTGTTGAGGGTTTTTATCATGAATCAATGTTGCATGTCTCTGATGATAAGAAATGAATATCTCTTCATATGTCTGTTAGCCGTCTTTGGAGAATATCTGTTCATGTCTTCTTCCCATTTTTTATTTATTTATTTTTTAATGTTTTATTTATTTCTAGGAGAGAGAGAGAGACAGCGTGAGCAGGGGAGGGTCAGAGAGAGAGGGAGTCACAGACTGAAACAGGCTCCAGGCTCCGAGCTGGCAGCCAGCCCAGAGCCCGACGCGGGGCTCGAACCCACGAACCGCGAGATCATGACCTAAGCGAAAGTCGGACGCTTAACTGACTAAGCCACCCAGGGGCCCCGTCTTCTTCCCATTTTTAATTAGATGTTTTGTTTTTTGTTTTTGGATGTTGGGTTGTATCATTTGTTTATAGTTTTGGATATTAATCCTTTATCAGTTATGTTATTTGCAAATATGCTATCCCAGTCAGTAGGTTGCTTTTTAGTTTCATTGTTTCCTTTGATGTACAGAAGCTTTCTATTTTGATGTAGTCTCAATAGTTTATTTTTGCATTTATTTCCTTTTCCTCAGGAGACACATTTAGAAAAATGTTGCTAGGGCCAATGTCAGAGAAATTACTACCTGCACTCTCTTCTAGATTTTATATATTTTCAGGTCTCACATTCGGATCTTTAATCCATTTTGAGTTTATTTTTGTATATGGTGAAGAAAGTGGTTCCATTTCATTCTTTTGCATATATCTGGCCAGTTTTCCCAACACCGTTTGTTGAAGAGACTGTCTTTTTTCCCGTTGTATATTCTTCCACCTTTGTTGAAGATTAATTGGTCATATAATTGTGGGTTTATTTCTATTTATTTATTTGTGTCTTTTGGTGTGTGTACCAGTACCATACAGTTTGATTACAACAGCTTTGTAATATAACTTGAAGTCTAAAATTATGATACTTTCAGGTGGTTGGGGGTTTTTTTTATGTTCTTAATGGCATCTAGAATGATGACTCCTTTCCAGCAGGTTTTCAATTGACTTGACCCTAATCCATCAGAGGAATCACTATGTATGGTAGCTATATTCTTAGAAAACATATTTTTTCAGTCATAAGACCTGAGAGTTTAATAAGTCCTTAATCTATGGGTTGTAGAATGGATGATTTGTTACTGGGCATGAAAACAGCATTTCATTTCCATCAGACCTCTTGGGAGACCAAGTACGTTATCAATGAGTAGTAATATTTTAAAAGAAATCACTTCTTTTTTCCTGAGCAAGTCTCAATAGTGGGCTAAAGATACTCAGTAAACCATGTTATAATCGGATGTGTGTCATCCAGGCTTTGTTGTTCCATTTACAGAGCACAGGCAGAGTAGGTTTTGCATAATCTTTAATGGTGCTAAGATTTTAGGAATGGTAAATGATCACTGTCTTTAATGTAAAATCACCAGTTGTCTTAGCCTCTAACAAGAGTAGTGGCCTGTTCTTTAAAGCTTTGAAACCAGGCACTGACTTCTCCTCTACAGCTATGAAAAGACTAGATGGTATTGTCCAAATAAGGCTGTTTCATATACATTGAAAATCTGTTGTTTAGTGTAGCCACTTTAATAAATTATGTTAGCTGTATCTTCTGGATAATTTGTTGTTTCACCTTGCACTTTGGTATTATGGAGATTGTATCTTTCCTTAAACTTCAACTGGCTTCAAACTTTTCTTCTGCAGCTTCCTCACCTCTCCTAGCCTAAATAGAACTGAAGAGAGTCAGGGCCTTGCTATGGATTAGGCATTGGTTTAAAGGAATATTGTGGCAGATTTAATCTTCTATCCAAACCACTAAAACTTTCTCCATACAGCAATAAGTCTCTTTTGCTTTCTTATCATTGATGTGTTCATTAGAGTACACTTTTAATCTTCTTCAAGAGCCTATCCTTCATATTCAAAACGTGACTATTTGACACAAGAGGCCTAGCTTTCAGTCTATCTCAGCTTCCAACATACCTTTCCCACTAAGCATAATCATTTCCAGATATTGATTTAAAGTGAGAGATGTGTAATTCTTCCTTTCATATAAACACTTAGAATCTATTGTAGGGTTATTAGCTGGCTTAATTTCCACATTGTGTATCAGAGAATAGGGAGTCCCAAGGAAAAGAAGAGAGATGGGGAAGTGGCTGGTCAGTGGAGGAGTCAAAACACATTTATCAATTAAGCTTGCTGTCTTATGTGAATGAAGTTTATGACACCCCAAAACAATTAGAATATTAACATCAAAAATCACTAATCACAAATCATCATAGCAAATTTAATAATACTGAAAAAGTTTGAAATATTGCAAGAATTATCAAAATGTGACAAAAGGACACAAAGTGAGCAAATGCTATGGAAAAAATAGCACTGATAGACTTGCCCAGTGCAGGGCTACCACAGACATTCAATTTGTAAAAAATAGAAAACAAAGAAAAACATACAAAAGCTCATGCAGAAAAACAAAACAAACAACAACAAAAGCCCCTAAAGTATCTACAAAGCACAATAAAATGAAGTATGCCTATAGAACAGTCAACTCAAATTGAATCATAGAATCAAATGTAAAACTTACAAATATAAAACTTTGAGAAGAAAATATCAGAGAAAATCTTTGATACCTTGAGATAGGTGAAAATTTTTTAGTTATGACACCAAAAGTACATCATGTGAATGAAAACAATACAAAGCCCTCGAGAAAGTTCTTGCACATCATATATCTGACAAAGGAACTGTATCTAGAAGACATGAAGAACACTTATAGCTCAACAATAAGAAACAACCCGATTGTAAGCAGGGTAAAATATTTGAACAAGGCACTTCACTAAAGAAGATATACAGAGGAATGATGCTGGCAAGTTGGTCCTGTGAATCGTTCCCTCTTTCCCCTTCAATTTATAACCATTAGGCTATCAATAACCCAATAAAGATTTCTCTACACAGAATACCAGGATTCCAGAGAGATTCATACATCTGTTTACCTGAAGGTGGATGGATTGGAATTCCTGGAGTTGGGGGATCTGTGGGAGCAGTGGCAGAAAGGTGGGAGCTGTGGTGGTGCACATGAGTCCCCGTGGTTCTGAGAATCCAGGACCCTTATGATCCCACCAACCCTGACTTTGGCAGCACTGATGGCAGTGAGGACACTCCTGGCAGTGGGGAGTGGTAGGGATAGAAAATGTATACTAAATATAGCCATGGGGCAGCCCAGTTAAGAGACACTAAAAACATGTGCTGTATCACCACCTGCTGGAACACAAAAGAAGGGCTTCTAATTTCCAACCTGTTGAACTATTAAAATCAAAGTAAACAAAATTATACCTACATAAGAAAGGTGTTCACTGCTTCAGAGGCACCTGCAGAAACACATCACATTGAATGCCATGAATAATCATGGTAACATGGTGTCACAAATATTCTCCAGCAACCATACTCAAAGTCACAAACAATTGAGGTCTAACAGTAAAGTCAAAATAGCTAATATGAAGAAATTCAACCAACTACAAGAAAACTCAAGGAGGATATTTAATGAACTCAGGAGTAAAATTAACAAATAGGAGTACTTCACCAAAGTGTCCGAAATCCAAAAAAAAAAAAAAAAATTCTGGAGCAGAAGAACTCAACAAATGAGATGAAGAGTGTATTAGAAAGCCTTGAAAATAGAACTGGTCTGAGGGAAGAGAAAATAAGTAACCTGGAGGACAGGAATCTAGAAATGATTCAGGTGAAAGAGGAGAACTAATATTTTTAAACAGAAAAACAATAGAAAGAATCAATAAAACTAAAAGATGTTTCTTTGAAAAGATAAAATTGACAAACTTTTATCCAGATTAAGAAAAAAAGAAAGAAGGTTCAAATTTAGAAATGAAAGAGGAAATATTACAACTGATATTACAGAAATAGAGTATTATAAGAAAATTCCATGAACAATTACATGCCAACAAATTACATTACCTAGAAGAAAAAGATACATTCCTACAAACACATTTCTACCAAGACTGAATCAGGAAGAAACAAGAAATCTGAACAGACCAATAATAAGTTAAGAATTTGAGTCACTAATCCAAAAATTCTCATCACAGACAACTGCAGGGGTAGGTGGCTCCATTGTTGAATTGTAACAAACATTTAAAGAATTGACACCAATCCTCCTCAAACTCTTCTATGGTATTGAGAAAGAGGAAAGTCACTCTTCTTTGTTTCTCTTTCCTCCCTTCCTTCTTTCTTTCATTTAATTCCAGTGTAGTTAACAATGTTATGTTAGTTTCAGGTGTACAACACAGTGATTCCAAAATTTCATGTATTGTTCAGTGCTCATTAAGATAAGTGTATTCTTACTCACTTTACCTATTTCAAATTTATTCTATGAAGTCAGTATTGCCTTGATACAAAAACCAGATAAGAATTCCATAAGAAAGCTACAGACCAATATCCTAGATGAATATAGATATAAAAATTTTCAGTTGAACATTAGCAAACTGTATTCAAGAATATGTAAAAAGGGTTTTGTAATGTGACCTAGTGAGATTTATCTTTAGGATGCAAGGATGGTTCAATATATGCAAATCAATAAATGTAACTCTTTACATCAATAAATGAGAGAAAAATTACCAGATATCTCAATAGATACAGAAACAGCAGCTGACAAAAATACAGCATCCTTTTATGACAAAATCACTTCACAGGTTGATACAGAGACAACATACTTCAACATAATAAAGGCCATATATGACAAACCTTCAGCTAACATTGTACTCCATGGTGAAAAATAAAAAAGGTTTCCTTTGAGATCAGGAATAAGACAAGGTAACCCAGTCTCACTACTATTCAATAGAGTAGTGAAAATGCTAGCTAGAGCAATTAGTAAAAACACAGAAAGAAAAGGTATCAAAATTATGGAGAAAAAAGTAAAATTGGTCCTTTTTGCTGACAATATGATCTTATATATAAAAGATGCCAAAGGCTCAATAAAAATTGTTGAAATTAATCAACGATTTCAGTAAAATGACATGTTACAAAATCTACTTCTAGAAAGCAATGACATTCTTTTACACTAGTAATGAAGCAGCAAAGAAAGAAAGAGAAAACAAAAACAACCACAATTGCATCAAAGACAATAAAACATTTAGGACTAAATTTAACTAAGAAAATAAAAGATATGTACAATGAAAACTTCAAGATTATGCTGACAGATATCAAAGACACAACCAAATGGAAACACATTCATGTTCATGGATTGGAAGAATAAATACTGCTAAAATAGACATATTATGCAAAGCCATTTACTGATTCCATACACTCTCCATCAAATTACCAAAGTCATTCTTCACAGAAATGTAAGTAACAATCTAAACTTTGTGTGGAAACACAAAAGATTCCAAAAACTGAAAGCAATCCTGAGAAAAAGAACAAAGCCTGAGATATACTTCCTGATTTCAAACTATACCATAGTAATAAAAACAGTTACTGTCACAAAAATAGACACAAAGACCAATAGAATAGAAGAGCAAGCCTACAATGAAAATCCTGGTACATATGGTAAACTAATATTGGGAGTCTAGAACATCCAGTGGGGGAAGCATGTTATCTTCAACAAATAGCACTGGGAAAACTGGAGAGGCACGTGCAGCGCAATGTAATTACATCCCTACCTGTAACCAGTCATAGAAATTTTGCAAGTCATATATTGGATAAGGGGTTAATATTCAAAAATATGTAAACAACCAACACAACTTGATAGCATAAAAACAAACAATCTGATTAAGAAGTGGGCAGAAAAACTAAGTAGACATTTTTCCAAAGAAGGCGTCAAAATGGCCAGCAGGCGCATGACAAGATGCTCAACATCACTAATCAGCAGGGAGATGCACCTAAAAACCACAATGAGATATTACCTCATACATTTTAGAGTGGCTATTATCATGAAGAGAAGAGACAAGTGCTGGTAAGGATGTGGTGAAAATGGAACCCTTATACACTGTTGGAGAGAATGTAAATTAATCCAACCACTATGGAAAACAAAGAGATTCTTTAAAAAAAACAAAAGTAGGTCTATCATACAAACTAGCACTTTCACTTATGGGTGTATACCCAAAGGAAATTAAAACAAGAATTTAAGAAGATGTATACACACCCATGTTTATCACAGCATTATTCATTATAATAAAGGTATATAAACAAACCAAATGCCTATCAATGGTGAATAGACAAAAAAATATGACATATCCAAAAATGTAAAGAACTTGTCAAAATTAACACCCCCCAAAACAAGTAAGCCAATTAAAAAAATGGACAGAAGACATGAAAGAGACATTTCTCCAAAGAAGAGATTCATATGACCAACAGATACATGAAAAGCAGTCCATCATCACCTACCATTAGGGAAATGCAAATCAAAACTACAATGAGATGTCACCTCACATATATCAGAATGGCTAAAATCAGCAATACAAGAGACAACAGGCAACGGCAAAAATGTTGAGAAAAAGGAACACCCTGGACTATCAGTGGGAATGCAAACTGGTGCAGCAAACAGTATGGAGGTTCCTCAAAAAGTTAAAAGTAGAAATACCTTATGATCCAGCAATCGCACTACTGGGCATTTACCCAAAGAATACAAGAACATTAATTCAAAGGGACACATGCACCCCGATGTTTAAAGCAGCATTATTTACAATAGTCAAATTATTGAAGCAACCCAAATGTCCAATAATTGATAAGTGGATAAAGATGAAGCTATATATATATATGCAATGAAATATTATTCAGTCATAACAAAGAATGAAAGCCTGCCATTTGCAATAACATGGATGAATCTAGAGGGTATAATGTTAAGCAAAGTAAATCAATCAGAGAAAGAAAAATACAATATGCCTGCACTCACATGTAGAATTTAAGAAACAAAACAAATGAGTGAATGAGGGAAAAAGATAAATCAAGAAACTGACAATTATAGAGAGCAAAATGATGGTTATCAGAGGGGAGGGGTAAAAAGGTGATGAGGAATTAAGGAGTGCACTTGAGATGAGCACCAGGTGATGTATGGAACTGTTGAATCACTATATTGTACACATGAAACCACTGTAACACTGTATGTTCACTAACTGGAATTTAAATAAAATTTAAAAAAATAATCATAAGTAAAAAAATATATATGATGTATATACACAATGAATTATTAGTCATCCACAAGGAAGGAGGAAATCCTGCCATTTGTGATAACATGAATGTACCTTGAGGACATTATGCTAAGTGAGATAAATTAGAGAAAGATAAGTACTATATGATATCACTTATATGTGGAATCTAAAAAAGTCAAACCTATAAAAAAAAAAAACAGAGTAAACTGGTAGTTACCAGGGGACTGGGGAAGGGATAAGATGAATGGTGTTTAAGCATACAAACCTGTAATGAATGGTAAATAAGCCATAGAGATCTAATGCATGGTATAATAAATATATACAATAATATTGCACTATAATGATATAATATAATATTAGTTTAATCACGTAATATTACAATATATAAATATATGAAAGTAGCACACTGTATTCATTAAATATATAAAGTGTCCCATGCCAAATTTATCAAATTAAACAATGTAAAGGTCATAAATTAGCTGATGAATAAAAGTTCAATATCACTAGTCATGAGGGAAATGGAAACCAAAACTACAATGTGATACCACTCAAATGCCCAATATTAAAAACTGTATAGTACCAAATACTGGTAAGGATATGGAACAACTGGAACTTTCACACATTACTGGTAGGAATGCAAAATGTTATAGCCCTTTAGAAAAGAGAGCAGTGATTTCCTATATATTCAAACATATACTTACTATATACAGAGCAAACTTCCTTCTAGGTGATAATCCAAAAGAAATGAACACCTATGCTGACACAGAAGCCTGTATATGAATGTTTATAGTGACTGCATTCATAATCATCTAAAATAGAAGTAATCCAATATCCTTTTAACTGGTGAAAGGATAAACAGACTGTGGTACATCCATAGAGAGGACTACTATCCAGTAATAAAGAGCTATAAAGAATAAAGACCTATTGATACAATACACATGAATCTCAAAGGCATTATGCTAAGCGAGAGAAGTGAGATGCCAACAAGATATAAAACTCTTCTATTCTCCATAAATACTCCTGTAATGTCACTTTTTCATCAACTCCTCTCTATATCCAAAACCCCTGGCTACCTCTGATATGTTGTTTTTCTCCTATGAATTTTTCATATAAATAGACAAATCAAGAAAGAGGAACAGTACACAGGAATGCAGTAGAACAAAGGCTGGAAGGACTATGCACAAGCCTAGGGAGTCTTTGGTTTCAATTGGAGCCCAAAGTTAGTGGCTTTGGAGAGGAAATACAGAATGTCACATTTCTTAAAAAAAAAAAAGGAGTAAATCCCAATTAATATGTTAAATATATAAGGAAGGAGAGATTCCTAGTGTGGAGGAATTCATATACTTATTCTCTCAGACAGAAAGTGTAGGAAAAATGAGAAATCCTAGGAAAAATAAGGAAATGAAAATCCATGGTTGATTAGTGAAACAAAATAAAGCACCATTTCCAGCAACTGAAGAAATATACAAAAAGTATATTTAAGCAACATTCTTTTCAAGTGGTCCTGGGTATATGATATGGGGCATGCAGAAATTAAAATACTATCCTAACGCAGTGAGTGTGTTGTTCTCCCTGGTCAGTGGCTACATGCCTATAACTATTTAATACTATTTATTGAATTCTAAGAATCAACTTATGTAATATTTTAATAGTTACAGAAGAACATAAGATGTTATCACTGTTGCTGTTGTAACGAAAATATATATATATACCTGACAGAATTTAGAAGGTGAATGTGAGGAAGATGAAGAAGAAAAGTTGGAGAGCTAATATTTTCAGTTAAAGGATAGACTGTCTCAAATCGCTGACCCAAGTTGTATAGATTTTTCCATGCAAATAAAGGTCAAAAGAAACCTGGGGTAACTATACTTACATTAGACAAAATAGATTTTAAGTTAAAGAATGCATAATGTTAAAAGGATTGATCTGAGGGGTGCCTGGGTGGCTTAGTCGGTTAAGCGTCCGACTTTCGCTTAGGTCATGATCTCGTGGTTGGTGGATTCGAGCCCCGTGTAGGGCTCTGTGCTGACTGCCAGCTCAGAGCCTGGAGGCTGTTTCGGAGTCTGTGTCTCCCTCTCTCTCTGACCCTCCCCTGCTCACGCTGTCTCTCTCTCGCCTGGAAATAAATAAAAATATTTAACAAAAAAAAAAAAGAAAAAGGATTGACCTGACAAGAAAATATGACATTTTTCAATTGCAAATCTATAGATAATTCTGTGTAATGTTATAAAACCAAGCAATGACTGAACTAAAATAATAGCATAGTGAATAAAATTGAGAACAGTATTAGACTGCTAGATGGGGATATTTGAAACGAGCTAATTCTTAACCATTCATAAGAGAATAAAAATGTGTTTGATAAGTCAAGAAATATCTATATATTATTAAGAGTTATAGTTTTAAACACCAGAAGAGCCACTGTAACAACTTCTAAAAATACTTGATTCCCAGGAGCACAATAGGAGGTAGTGAGGAATGAGATGAAATACTATAAATTATTTAATACTATCTAATTTTCACTATGTGCCTATGTTACTTTGGTACAAATAAGTGAAAAAATAAACAGAATTGGAATTCTTTAAGTGAAAATGACATAGTAAGAAATTATAATGATAGAAAAGATAGTAAGTATAATTAAACATTGCTCCTTCATTTCCAAAATACATAGAGAAAATAGATTAGCTCTAGTGAGAAATTCTTTAACGGAATAATATTCAACAGGGATGAAATATTCTAAAATTAGCACGATCACAATTATTCTGAACTGACAGAGAACAAATCTTCTGAAAAAACAAAATGAATTTCAAAGAAGACTTTCTATTTAGCTCTGGTTTTGAAAATAAGTTTCAAATGTCAAAAAGAGAAGCATAGCACCAAGGATATCTCTGAAAACATGATCATTTTTCCTTCTTAAGATCTTAGTATAGAGGTGCCTGGGTGGTTCAGTCCATTAAGCATTGGACTTTAGCTCAGGTCATGGTCTTGCAGCTTGTCAGTTCGAGTCCCACGTTGGACACTCAGCTGTCAGCACAGAGCCTGCTCCAAATCCTCTGTCTCCCTCTTTCTACCCTTTATGTGTGAGCTCTCTCTCAAAAATAAACAAATTAAAAAATAAATAAATAAAATAAATAAAAAGATTTGAGTAGAAAGAATAGACTTTAAAGATATTAGTATGAAGTACGGAACTATATAAAACAAAATTGGAATAAGACCAACGATGGCCTAGGCACAATCATTTGCACAGATGGCAAAGTGCTACCAAACCACTTGACTTATTCTCAGTGTCCTTTTGGTATTACTAATATTTTTTTTAATCAAAGAGGAAGTTCTGTAATTTAGAAAAGCTTTAAAAAATTTATTAACGGAGATATGAAACCTTATGGAGGTGAGATAAAGGACGACAGCCTTAGGTACTTAAAATGTCCTAAAGTAAAATATGTTGAATAAACTTACAGATACAATTAAGGAAGTATTACCAGTAAGTTTTTTTTTTAATTCTATATATGGAGAGAAGTGCTAGCCAACTTTAGTTGAACCAATATCACCATATATTTTTTCAAAGAGGCCACTGAATAAGTTTTGATATTAAATATTGCCAAATTTTATCAGTCCCCAGCAAAATTCTAGAAAAAAATTTAAAAAATATTACTTAATAAATTTCTTAAGCCAAGAAACTGGTTATTGGTGCAAATAAATATACATACAAGAGAAATAAGTTCTCATGGGCTACCTTGTCACAAGATGGATCATTGGCTAGACCAGATATTTACAAATACTGGGAAAATATCTTGATTTTCAACAATGCTTGTAAATAACTCACTCATATCCAGTAGATGATATTAAAAAACACGAACTGTATTATAGTCCAATTAGTTGAAATCACATTTATTTGAACAATGTTATCTCAAGAATGTTGACTAACGTACAGTCACTGAGGATGACAATCAGAAAACTCAATAGTGGCATGGTACAGCGTTCTCCCGTGTCCTTTTCACACTTTTGTCACCAGATAAAGAACCCAAGCTGATTAAGTCTGATAATGCACAGTACTCCTAGGAATGGCACCACATTACATTGATAACCTGAGAATTTATGTAAAAAAAAAAAATACAAGCTTAATATAATCTCAGTGTGAACCAAAACTAGGCATGTCTTCTTTAAAATTGAATGCAAGATATAATTTCACTGGCAGACAGACTAGCTTTCTGATCTGGGGAGTTAAGCCTTCTACTGTTTCCACCCTATGTCAGTCAATGGTTGGAGGGTTAAAATTTAGGCTGCTAGTCATATTTCAGGTTGGTAAAAAACTGGAATGTGTCCAGACACAATAGGCAGAATGATGCCAGAATTGGAATCCATGTTACTGGAGAAAGAAGTAAAAGCACACTAGCAGTTAGCCCAGAAGACAGAGGACTTGTTCATCTTGTATTTTAAGTGTCTAATAGAGTTGCCAGCAAATGTTTAGAGAAAGATTTAATGTGTTATGTATAAAACAAAGGTATATCCAAGAGCTACTACATTTCTCTAAGATAAGGAGATGTTTTTTTTGACATATAAATATGTCTCCTTAGTGTTTTTTGTTTTTTACTCCTTGTCTTGATTTGAGGCTTGCCCTATTGTGATGGCTCAAACATTATTTCCTTTGTCTTAGGACATTAAAAAGTGAGTCTAACCTTACAAAAGTTTTTTTTTTAATAACAGCTTCAGTGAGTAAACTTTCTGGACAAGTGACATCATGAAGAAATAGTTATATCCTTGTTTGCATAGGATGATTCAGAATGAACTGATCAGATTGGACTTTTAACTACAATAAAAGAACTTTTTTGATATGTAGATTTTCATGAATCTGTTTGGTGTTTATATACTTTAGGTAACTATATGGTCACAGTGACTCTATTCTAAGAGAATCCCAGATGCATTCACACAAGCATGATAGTCCCATTACTTCTCTTATTGCGTACATCCTTGGTCCTCTATATTTTGGGTGTGTTGAGGACGGACAGATAGAAGGAGTATGGTGTTGCTGTTGTGCTAGCTGCCTTTGAGATCATATTTTCTTTGTTTATTTTATTTTAAGAAGGCCAAGAAGGATTATATTAGAGCAGAGGTGTCAATACGCTACTCCTCTCCACAATTCCTTCTCATATACAGGGGATTCACCCTAATCTTTGAGTGAAATTTGTCCAATTCTAAATTGAAATTGTAACTGTGGTAATAAGGTCCCAACATTCTCAACCTTCACATGTATAGAAATAGTAGCCATGTTCTATATCCTTCAAATATTTGAAATCCTCTCTCTGAAAAAAAATCTCCTTGTTTTGGTAAACTTCCTGTATTTTTTATCTTATATACTGGTATCACTCTCTATCCAGTTTCTCAAATGGAAAGGCGCTGAAGGAGTCCTTGAACAAATTATAGCAGAGAACTTCCCCAATCTGGGGAAGGAAATAGATGTTGAAATCCAAGAGACACAGAGAACTCCCCTCAGACGTAACTTGAATCGATCTTCTGCACGACATATCATAGTGAAACTGGCAGAATATAAGGACAAAGAGAGAATTGTAAAAGCAGCTAGGGAGAAAAGGGCCCTAACATACAAAGGGAAACCTATCAGAGTGGTGACAGACCTATCTACTGAAATGTAGCAGGTCAGAAAGGAATGGCAGGAAATCTTCAATGTGATGAACAGTAAAAATATGCAGCCAAGAAACCTCTATCCAGAAAGCTTGTCATTCAGAAAAGAAGGAGAGATAAAAAGTCTTTCCAAATAAACAAAAAATTCAGAGAATCCATCACCACTAAACCAGCCGGACAAGAAATCCTGAGGGGGACTCTCTGAGGGAAATGGTGCAAGGAACACAAGGTACCAGAGACACCACCACAAGCATAAGTCCCACAAAGGACACGATGACTCTAAATCCATATTTTTCAATAATAACACTGAATGTAAATGGACTAAATGCCCCAATAAGAAGACATAGGGGAGCAGAATGGATAAAAAACAAAATCCATCTATTTGCTGTCTACAAGAAACTCATTTTAGACCAGAGGACACCTTCAGACTGAAAGTAAGGGGATGGAGAAATATCTACCATGCTACTGGAAGTCACAAGAAAGCTGGAGTAGCTATACTTACATCAGGCAAACTGGACTTTAAAGTAAAGATAGTAACAAGGGATGAAGAAGGGCATTATATAATAATTACAGGGTCTGTCCATCAAATGGAAACCTGAGGAATATTTCGCCACTTTCCTACTTTGCATCACACATCTAATATGGGCACTGTCGTTGCCCTCAGAAATGCTTATGATATTCCCTACCCTCTTTCATTGCTAAGGTCATGTTCTTAGTTTCTAGTTACTTCAAGAGACTTCTCCATTTGTCTTATAGTTTCCTTTATAATCTGACCCCAACAAATTCTACCACTCCCCCTGACTTATGACCGTGTGCTACAGTTACAGAAAATTTGAACAGGATGTATTTGACCATGGAAATGAAGGATTAGAAGATGAATAAGACTTAGCAAGGGATATATGAAGAATGAGGAAAGTTCTGAGAGAGAGAGAAGTCCCTATGGTGTAAAATCTATTAGGCACAGGAATAAAGAATAGGTGAGTCATTCGAAATTGTTGAAGCACTGGAAGAAGCTGGAGATACAACTGGTACAATACAAAGGAGATTGATTAAGATAGGCCTTAGATATTTGTCAAATGGTTTAAGACCTTGAAACTTTACTCTGTAGGCATTGTGAACTATGGTGCTTTTTAAGTGAGAGAGTAATAAGTGAGTTTGCAATTTGATGAGATTATCCTTGTAATAGATACTTGAAAGCAATCAAGCTTGGAGGTTAGGAAACCATGACTCTGGTCCAGAATGGGAAGTTAGGGTTGTCACACTGGGGGTTGAACAAAGGGTGGATGATTGGGATATTAAAGAGCTTGACTCAACTATAGGTATAGGTTTATCATAAGGAAAATTAAGGTTTAGGGACACCCTGTGCTAAGTCCCAAGTTTCAGCATTCAGTAACCGGGCAACTGGTACTATTGACCAATGGCTGAAAATGTGAGAGAAATGCCCTGTAGTAGGGAAGGGTAAGCTCACTTCTGATTATCCTGTGTTTTAATGCCATTTGGACCTCCAAGAGAGAAAGCGGGGAATGAGGGTATGACAGCTAGATTCCTAGGTTCACCACCACTGCCACCATCTTCAGGGTGATTCTTTCCAATAGGGCTACTCTGCAAGTGACCAAGGAAGTCTGAACAATGCTTGCCATTATTAATTACATGAATGCCCTAGACAAGTTTTTTCATTTTATCCATTCCTTCACATTAAATAAATCTCTGTGATTATGTGCCTTTCAAAAAGTTTGATTTGACCTGAACTTTTA
Organism: Proteles cristata cristata; assembly: GCA_017311185.1. Classification (NCBI taxonomy): domain Eukaryota; kingdom Metazoa; phylum Chordata; class Mammalia; order Carnivora; family Hyaenidae; genus Proteles; species Proteles cristata. The sequence goes on from JAESUZ010004628.1 coordinate 1,444,680, forward strand.
TAGCTAGGTCAGACTCTATGTACAAATTTTCCTCAAAATACAGGTGAATAAACACTTATAAAAAATTAACCTCTTTTATATCAAGCTTTCATCTCAAATTCCCACTGCCACAGTTGACATTCATATCATAAGGGGAAAGAATTATACGTGGCATATAGTTTGCTCTCCATAAATGTTACCAAATGGGTATATTACTGGAAAAAAAAACCCTTGTATTTCTTTAACATTGCAGATTTACGTGTTTTTAAATATTTTAATGTTTTTAAAATTATTTTGTGAGAGAGAGAGCATGAACAGGGGAGGGGAGAGAGGGAGACACATAATCCAAAGCAGGCTCCAGGCTCTGAGCTGTCAGCACAGAGCTTGACGCGGGGCTCAAACCCACCAACTGTGAGATACTGATCACTCAACCAACTGAGCCACCCAGGAGCCCCTGCAGGTGTACATATTAACCAACTCTTGACTGGTGAATAGATATTAAATTTTATTTCATTAACAGAAAAAAAAACAAAGGAAACTGACTGTCTTTCCTCCCCTTGTTAGTGAACACATGAATTGCTGCTACCACCAGCAGCGCTGACTTTTTTTAGTAACAGTTATTGCCATTAAGTATATTGTTGTTAATAATTGTTTTAGAAACTGAAATTCTCACCACATGTAATTGATGGAAACCATTACAGTAAGTGCTGTTTTATACAATTGGCTCATGATTTACTTTGCATTGCAAATAATTTTATTAGTTGTTTTTGATTTCATAAAAGTGTCTGTAGTAGTTTAAAAGCACATATAGCTCTAATTTCTATGTTTTATCTATAAACAACTTAAAATGCTCCATCAGTGAGCATTTAAAGCAAAACAAAAAGAAAATCCCAAAATTTTAAGTACAAACTATGTATGCTTCTCATACTTAATTGCGATGTGCTCCATTTTCTCAAAGTATATTTTTAGACATGTCCACTTAGAATCTTAGTCATGCATGCTTGACACACATGACCCTTCCCTACTAGCCTGTCACTGAAAAAGCTGTTGACTGTACTTACCAACAATTCCTTGTTCTTCCTAGAGGAGATAATAATAGATTACCTCTTCCTCTAATCTAGGCTGTTATTTAGATCACCACTTAGAGAACTATACTCTGGCTTTTTCCTGTTGTCTTCCTCCCAAAACATCTCTCCCTTCACATGAAGAAGGTCATGTGTGTCTACACCATTACTCCCACTCCATCAGACCTCAGTTCCAGTAGCTCATTCTGCATTCACACTTTACAGTGGCGAATTATAAGCTAATAGTTTGAGTTTTCTGATAACCAACAACTGAGTAATAGAAAACAAAACCATGAATCTCAAATTCATATTTGGTGATGTATCTGACAAGGACCTTTCTCTGACATCAGATCTTCAGCACTATCAACACCTTTCTTCTGACTTGCATGCTTGAAGAAACAGAGCAGCGTCGTATCTATCCTATGGCCTCAGTGCACATTTTCTAGCTTTCTGGTGCTTTTTCTTCAATCATTATAGAAGCTCAAGTAAAATCATCATTTTCTCACTCTTTTGGGAGCAAAGCAACTTGCAAGTATCTGGCATGGCTTTACAAGTTTTAGGCTTTTTTAATTATTGAAATGTGAAGGTCAGGAATAAAATACTACTGGTATAAGAAAAATAAATTATTAGTGGTTTTTCTGTTTTATTTAGGGTTGTCTCTGAGAATAAAGGAGAATTTGAAGATAGGAACCAACTGAATAAATAAAATCACCAAAATCATTGTGCTAAGTGAAATTCGTCAGTCAGAGAAAGACAAATACCAGATGACATCACTCATAAATGGAATTTAAGAAACAAAACAGATGAACATAGGAGAAAAGGGGGAAAAAAGAGAAGGAGGCAAACCTTAAGAGACTCTTAACTATAGAGAACAAACCAAGGGTGGTTGGAGGGGAGGTAGGAAAGGGGGATGGGCTACATGGGTGATGGGTATTAAGGAGTGTGTTTGTCCTGATGAGCATTGGGTGTTTTATGTCAGTAATGAATCACTAAATTCTACTACTGAAACTAATGTTACACTGTATGTTAACTAACTAAAATGTAAATAAAATCTTGAGACACAAAACTAAATAAATAAACTGCACACACAAAATAAAAGCACGAATATCACTTAAAGTATAAAGAATACATCATTATTTCAACTCAGATGAATTTTGCACCCCCTTCTATACCAGGAAAATATCATAATAAGTTTAATTTAAAGTTGAAAATAACTATTAGTGGCACATATTCTCAGAATTGTTTTGGTGAACAAAATTAACTAATTTGGGGTAACACATCAATGCTAACATTTAATCTGTTGAAGTTAATTCAGTTTTTTAAAGTGATAATTTTTTAGGACCTATTACTACCAGTTACTCTGTGTGATATTCTAGGAGATCAAAATCTAGAGGAAGAGAGGAAAGAATAAATTTGGTAGAGAATGATGTAGTGTAAAGTATATTCAGATCTGTATAGAATCCTCTGTACATCACCTAAAAATTAGCATAAAATAAGCAAAAAATCCATGGTATGGTCTAAACCTATAAAACTATTAGAGTTAAACATAGGTGTTATATATAGATATTATATATAACATCAAAAGCAAAGAAAACAAATTAAACAACAGATTAATGAGACTTTATTAATTTAAAAGCTTTTGTACTTCAAAGGACACTATCAAGAAAGTGAATAGATGATGCATAGAATTAGAGGGGGAAAGCTGCAAAGAATATATTAGATACACCTCTAGTATTCAGAATATATAAAGGACACTTAGAAGTCAACAGTAAAAAGATAACACAACTGAAAAATGGACAGAAGATTTGAATAGGCATTTCTACAGAGAACATACACAAACGGCCAATAAACACAGGCAAAGATGCTCTACATCATTGGTTATTATGGAAATGCAACTCAAAACTATGAGGTACCATTTCGCACCTACTAGGATGTCTATAATTGAAAAGACAAATAATGTGTTGTCATGGATATAGGCATATTGGAACCATTGTACATGGCTCATGGGAATGTAAAATTGTTCTGCCATTTTGGAAAACAGTTTGTTAGTTCTTCAAAAAGTTAAGCATAGTACTATATGACATAGCAAACCTAATCCTAGGTATATACCTAAGAGAGTGGAAAACATGCTCACCTAAAAACTTATAAATATAGTTACACAGTATTACTCATAATGGTAAAAAATGTGGAAACAACCCAAAGGTCAACTGACTGATGAAATGATAAACATAATGTGGCATATCCATTTAATGGAATATTATTTATCCACAAGAAGAAGTGATGATAACTGATATTAGAGAGATGGATCTTGCTAATATACCAAGTGAAAGAAGTCATACATGAAAGGCCATATATTATATGATTCTACTTCTATGAAATGTCCACAATGCAAACCCACGGAGACAGAAAGTGGATTAGTGATAGTCAGGGAATAGGGGGTAGGTATGAATGAGGTATGAGGTACGAGGTACAGGGAATTTTTATGAATTGAGGAAAATGTTCTGGAGTTAAAATATTGATGATAGTTGCACAATGTCTTGAATACATTAAAAATGAGTGAAATCATTTATTAAAGTATTCAATAAGTTATGCTAAATTGTATACCTTAATAGGATAAATTTTAATGTAAGTTATATCTTCATTTTAAAAATATCTTATGTGAACACAATTTTAAGAGTAAAGAATTCTATCTAGGTATATAACAAAAAGCAACACAAAGAGATAATATTGGATATGGTCTTGACATCATTGGAAAATGAGCCAGATAATGATGTAAACAAGTAAATGCAGGAAGGAAATAGTAAATCCTTTATTATCTATGGGGGTATGTATAGAAGGTAAGAAAATACATTCTATTTTTTAACATTCAATAATAAAACAGAACACTGCTTTAGGTCTTCTTGTTCATCAAAAGAAAATGTATACATTATAAAAATAAAACACATTTTAAAAAGTTTTATATACACAAAGTTTATAATATTTTTGTTTTTTTCTATTGTTTTTCTATTTATAAATGAAATAATTCAGCACATATAATTTTATATTCTGACTTATTGAAAAGCACTTTCATAAGCATTTTCCCATATGACGTCCCATATGATTTAAAGTTTCTCAAAAATCTATTTATTTGCTGCATTTGTCAATGATCCTCTCTAACTTCAGACATTTAAGAAGTTTCTTATTTTTAAAAAGTATGAATGATGACCCATGACTATATATTTGCCCATATTTTGGATTCTTTAGGATATATTTCCCCTGTGTAATTAGGAGAAAACTATTTTTATGTGTAAAACAGTGACAACTCTATACTGCATCGTCTCCCTCTCAGCCAGTTGGTTATCAAGTTCAACTCATCTGTCAAGCAGTTAGGCAAAATTTAACAGAGTTCTATTTTTATGGGTAAGTACAATAATGTCATTTTAGGATTTGACATTTTTATGACAAAAAAATAAACAACTTTCTTATTATAGAAATTATTTTTATGATTCTATGTTCTATCAGAAGAGTCAACTATAAACCCATTCCTTAGATAAAGGCTGGGTTCCAACATGAGAATTTAAACCAAAGTAACAACTCAGGAGAGTAATCAAGAGTTGTCAACCAATTTTACTTGTTAAGGCTCTCAATCCAAATTGACTAAAGGAATCTGGTTCGATGGATCTCAACTCTAATTGGTATATACATGTGAATTGCTTGAAACCAGTAAGAGAAATAAGAGTGATATTGACTTGAGAAGCTAGGACATAAAAAATGTTGTAATCATATTTGGAGCACTGAATCACAGATCTGACCATTCTGAGACCACCATGCTGGAGAAACCAAATAGATGCTCAAGCCGACAACCCAGCCAAGCTCCCAGCCAATGACCAGCAGGGGCTATCAGCCATATGAGGAGCCATCTTGGCTGTCTACCCTAGTCCAGCTTCAGATGACGGTAGCCTGAGCCAGAATCTCACTATATGAGAAATTACAAAGGAAGGAATTCCTAGCTGTGCCCTTCCCATATTCCTAATCCATAAATTCATGTTCAGAATGTCTTTTTTATGTCTACACATAGCTTATAAGCCAAATTCTATACATAAATTCCAAAAATAATTCTCTAAAAATTCTATACACAAAAGTCTCTATACAAATCTATATATGCCATTCAAAAATTAAAAATCGGGGCGCCTGGGTGGCTTAGTCGGTTAAGCGTCCGACTTTCGCTTAGGTCATGATCTCGCGGTTCGTGGGTTCGAGCTCCGCGTCGGACTCTGTGCTGACTGCCGGCTCAGAGCCTGGAGCCTGTTTCAGTCTGTGACTCCCTCTCTCTCTGACCCTCCCCTGCTCATCCTGTCTCTATCTCCTAGAAATAAAAAAAAAAAATTAAAAATCTATATATCCTAACAAAATGCACAAATATATTAATGCTCCCTCTTTCTCTCTCTCTCTCTCTTTTTTTTTAACTTAGGTGGCTTACTACAGAAGATAGACTGTAGCTATACTAGATCTTAGAACATTTATTTCAATAACTTTCTTTCTTAATTGCACCAAGTAATTCTTCAACTTCTGATAACACTTCCAGGGATAAATGTCACTTTGTGACATCACTTTGCCATCTTTGGGTGGCTCTCAGCTTCTTTGAAAGCTATTCTTATATTGAGTTCTATGTCGCTCTCACCCATTAGCCTTGGTTCTACTTTTCATGTACCCACAAAAATACACCTTTTCATTTCTGTCTAAATTGAAATTGTGATTGTGATATTTTATGAAGTCATAATAATATATGAGAGAAATAGAAAGTTTTGTGTACAATAACATTAAAAGCAAACTCATTTCCATGATCATTGCCACTTGATAATCTCTATATTACTGCACTTACAACCCAAGTATCAGCTAAAGAAGATGCTGATTTAATGATAATATGCTTCTGGACAAAATGAATAATTTCCCATTCTAGGACATTTTAGGACATGGGTAGAGTTGTAATTTGAAAATTTCAACATCTGAATATTGAAAGTTTAGTTGGAGAAAAAAAATCAGAGATAGCTAAATAAAAAACAGTAAAAACTAATTTCCATTGATACATGGATGGATAAAGAAGTATATGTGTGTATATACACATATATATTATGTGTATATTTATGTATATATGTATTTATTGTGTATATGTACACACACAGAGATATATAATAGAATATTATTCAGCCATAGGAAAGAAGGAAATCTGGCCATTTATAGCAACATGGATGAAAGTAGTGAGTATAATGCTAAATGAAATAAATCAGAGAAAGAAAAATACTATATGACCTCACTCAGACATGGAATTTAAGAAACAAATGAGCAAAGGAAAAAAGAGAGAGTGACAGAGAAACAAACAAACAACAACAACAACAACAACAAAAGAAACCAGACTCTTAACTGTAGAGAACAAACTATGGTTACTAGAAATGAGACAGGTGGATAGATGGGGGGAACGGGGGATGGAGATTAAGGAGTATACTTAATGATAAAAAATAAATAAAATGATAAAAAGAGAAATATTAAAAAAAAAAACCAACCCAGTAATAAGTGAACCAAGAACTGAGCTTAGGACTTTCAAGTCTCCACTAGACTTTCAACAGAATACCATTCAGCCAAGAAAATAGCGAATGAAAATAATTCTAAATTAAAAAGGAACATGCATATAATTGTACAAAAAAAAAAGGTGATTTAGCAACTGGTAGTTAAATAGGAACTGATTGAAAATTAATTGTTTGATAGAGTAATGCATGCTGTGTTTGTTAGGATTTACCTAAAATTGCATTTAAAAATCTTCCTGAATAAACTATGAGGTTCATGAATGCATGAAGGTAACAAAATACTTTAAAAATGTTCCAATGTATAGAACTCCTGAAAATAATTTCAGTTAATGACTTTTCAGAAAACAAATTAGAAAAACAAGGTCAATTAATTTACCAAATAGTGTGCCAGTAGGACCATAAACATTACTTAAAATTTATATCCCTATCTGCAAATACAAGCTTTGTATTAGTTATTTGATGCTTAAAGGAAAAGAGATGGAAAAATTAATCTAAGTTGCTCATGTAAGAACAAAATGTATCTTGGGGCACCTGGGTGGCTCAGTGAGTTAAGTGTCCTACTTCGGTTCAGGTCATGATCTCACGGTTTGTGGGTTGAAGTCCCATGTCAGGCTCTGCATTGACAGCTCAGGGCCTGAAGCCTGCTTCGGATTCTGTGTCTCCCTCTCTCTGCCTCTCCCCTGCTCATGCTCTATCTCTCTCTCAAAAAATAACTAAACATTACAAACACATTTTCAAGGAACAAAACATATCTTTTATTGTTCTAGGAGATCTTCAAAATCAACTTCCTTGGGGCTCCTGGGTGGCTCAGTCAGTTAAGCCTCCAACGCTTGGTTTTCATCTCACAGCTTTGCGTGTTCCAGCCCCATGTCAGGTTCTATTCTGGCTTTCGCTCCCTCTCTCATTGCCCCTCCACCACTCATGCTCACTCTCTCTCTCAAAATAAATATCCTGAGATTTTTATTCCATAGTTCTGGGGTTGACCACAAAAATCAGTATTTCAAGTGTGCCAGGGTCACTCTACTCACAATTTGAGAGGTCATTATTAACATGGGGGAAAAAATGGTCTAAGTCATTTAGTGATATTCTTTGGTAGGAAATCTCCTATTTCTAACAACAAAACCATTATATTTCACCATATTTTCTTTTTATTAATTATTATACTCATTACTAATTTGAGTAACCCAGTTAATGATAAAGTGTTGAAATAAATTTTAGATATGGAGATGTAGAAACTTGGGACTTGAATTCATATGCTTATCCAATAAAAATATTTCTCAGGTTTGACATTTTTTAAAAAATTTAAGTTTTGAATGGCTTAGATTTATGGAAAAATAACAAAAATAGTACATGAATATTCTAATGTGTCCAATTCCAGGTTTCTCTATTTTTTTAAATTTTTTTAATGTTTTATTTATTTCTAGGAGAGAGAGAGAGAGACAGCGTGAGCAGGAGAGGGTCAGAGAGAGGAGTCACAGACTCCGAAACAGGCTCCAGGCTCTGAGCTGGCAGTCAGCACAGAGCCTGACGCGGGGCTCAAACCCACGAACTGCGAGATCATGACCTAAGCGAAAGTCGGACGCTTAACCGACTAAGCCACCCAGGCGCCCCCAGCTTTCTCTATTATTAATATGATACATTCATCTTGACTATGAACCTACTTTGATACATTAATATCACCTAAAGTCCATACTTTATTTGTATTTCCTGTTTTTTCTTCATGTTATATTTTCAGGATATATCTAGGATATGACATCTTTAGTTCTCATGTCTCTTTAGACTTTCCTTGGTTGTAATATTTTCTAATACTTCTCCTTGTTTTTGATGATTTTGACAGTTTTGATTTGGCCAGGTAAATTGTAGGATGTTCCCTCTACTAGAATTTGTCTGATGATTTTCTCATGATTAACACTGGGCTGTTAATTTTTGAGAAAAAGACCCTAGTAGGGTACCTAGGTGGCTTTGTTGATTAAGCATCCAACTCTCGATTTTGGCTCAGGTGATGATGTCACAGTTGTGAGGCTCTACACTGAGCATAGAGCCTTCTTGGGATTCTCTCTCTCCCTTTTTCTCTTCCCCTTCAAAAATTAAGAAAGATCATAGAGAAAAAGTGCCATTCTCATCCCCTCTCTTCAAAAAAGAATTTGTCACTGTGGATGCCATCCTTGATCACAGGGCTGAGATAATGTTTGTCCAATTTCTTCACTGCAGAGCTACACTCTGTTGCTTTCCATACTGTACGCGTTCTGTGGAAGGGTAACTTTAAGAGTGAGAAGTGATGTTCCTCTTCCCTGAAAGCAGCTTATCTACATTAATTATTTGGTAGTTTTCTGCGTGGGAGGTTTGTCTATCCACTCCAATTTACTTATTTAATAATTTCTATCAGTATGGATTCATGGATATTTATTCATATCTTTGCCTTCTTTAAGTTTTGAATAATCCAACATTACTTCATTCATTTCATTGCTCAAATTGTTTTTGCTCCTGTTTTCTGCTGACATCTGCATTAGTGTGGATTGAATTGTTTTATTTTGTTTTGTTTTGTTTTTTGAGCACTTTCTTGTTAGCACTACAAGATGTTCCAGGCTCATCTCGTATATTCCCTGTCATAGGCCTGAAATGAGCTATTTCTTCAAAAAGCTGAAGTTCCCTCTAAAAAAAAAAATACATACACACACACACATCTGTCCTTGGAGAAAAGGAGAAATATATACATATTTTAAATATTTTTTTACTTTGAGTACAGTTGGTACACACTGTTATACTAGTTTCAGGTGTAGAACATAGTGATTCGACTCAACATCTCTATACATTATGCTATGCTCACCATATGTGTAGCTATCATCCATCTGTCACCACACAACACTATTACAGTACCATTGACTATATTCCCTAGCCTGTGCCTTTTCCCATGGCTTATTCATTCCATGACTGGAGACTTGTATCTTTAGTTTCTTTGATCAGAGAATGATATTGGAAACCAAGATCTGGGCACCATGTGTGCTCTTTGCTACTGGAGTATCATTTCTTTTAGGCCTTCTCAGCTGACACAATAAAGAAATACATGTATGCGAGCCTGTGTGTGTATATATACATATATATATAGATGTGTATATATAAGTATTTCCATGCATAACCATTTGTATTTATATGAAGCTAAATGTGAGTTAATACTCATATTTCCAACTCCGATCCACTACCACATGGATCTTGTAGCCTCTACCCCCTGCTTATATGTAAATTCCCACTTCAACAGTGGTATCTTGGCTCCCACCATTTGTCATTGACCTAATTCTTCAACTCTAGTATACATACATTGTGATTTGAGAACCATTAACCTGCATTCACATGGGAAATCACGTTATTAACTAAAGTACAGTGTTTGTATGCAGTTCCTATTGTCCTTAGTCTTTCATATTCCATTCATTTTGAAAGTTATCTAGATCAGCAACTTTTGACTGTTACCTCTTCACTGAGGTTGTTTCATAGATTTCTTTTTTTATTTATTTAAATAGGAGTTTGAGAGAGAGAGAGAGAGAGAGAGAAAGCACAAGCATGAGTTGTAGATAGAAAATCTTAAGCAGACTCCATGGTTAGTGTAGAGCCCAATGCAACACTCCTGGTTGAGATCATGACCTGGGCCAAAATCAAGAGTGAGCTGCTTAACCAATTGAACCACCCAGGCGCTCCTCATATATTTCTTTTTTTTTTTTAATGTTTTATTTATTTCTAGGAGAGAGAGAGAGACAGCGTGAACAGGGGAGGGTCAGAGAGAGAGGGAGTCACAGACTGAAACAGGCTCCAGGCTCTGAGCTGGCAGTCAGCACAGAGCCCGACGCGGGGCTCGAACCCACGAACCGCGAGATCATGACCTAAACGAAAGTCGGACGCTTAACCGACTAAGCCACCCAGGCGTCCCACTCCTCATATATTTCTAATACAGTTAGATTAACTTGTCATATTTTACGTTCCCTTCTGTGGATCCCCCCAATCTCCTAGATGGTATATTTTTTTATTTGTATGAATTAAGACTTGCTCTGTTTACTGTAAATTCTAGGGTTTTTGACAAATGCATAATGACATATAATCATAATATAATGTCATACAGAATATTTTCAGCACACTAAAAATACCTCCTTCTCTTCACCTATTCAATTTCTGCTCCCCCTGACTCTCCCAGAAGCTCTGGCATTCATTGATCTGTGTACCAACTCTATAATTTTGCCTTTTCTAAAATGTCATATAAATGGAGTTATACAAGCTGTGGCCTTTTCAGACTGGCTTCTTTTACATAGCAATGTGCTTTTAAGCTTCACCCATACCTTTGTGTGATTTGATAGGTCAGTCTTTTCGTTGCTGAATATATTCCATTATACACATATTTTATGCCAGATTTTATTATTATACCATCATTGATCAGTTCTCGTACTGAAGGACATGGTGATTGCCTCCAGGTTTGGTGATTATGACAAAAGTTTCTAGAAACATTGATGTGGCAGCTTTTGTACTGCATAGGTTTAAAATTAGTCAAATACCAAGGAGCATGGCTGCTGGACTGTAGGGTGAAGCTATATTTAACTTGATTTGAAACTGCTAAATTATCTTCCAATGTGGTTGTAGCACTTTGCACTCAATCCCAGCTATGAGTGAGTTCCTATTTTCCACAGCCTTAGTAGCAGTTGGTATTGTTGGGCTTTTTTTTTTTTTTTCTTAGCCATTTTAATAAGTATGTTGTGATATCTCACTGTTGTTTTAATTAACATTCTCCTAATAACAAATGATGTTGAGCATCTTTTCATGTGTTTGTCATTTTCACCTTTCTTCTGGAGGACTACTTTTTCAGGTCGTTTGCCCAAACTTACTGATTTTTTGTTTTCTTCTTGTTGACTTTTAAGAGCACTTTATCTGTTTTGGATATAAGTCTTTTATTAGATATATGTTCTGCAAATATTATCTTCCCCACAATGTGGCTTGTCTTTTGATGTTACAACATAGTCTTTTGCAGAACAGAAGTTTTAATTTTAATAAAATCTAACTCAGCAATTTTTTCTTGCATCCTAATTTTTTATGTTGCTTTCTTTAGAGTTTGAATGATTAAAAAAAAAAAAGGCTTTACCCTCCATTCGAGGATACAATGATTATTGAATAAATGATACTTTCAGTGTATAACAGAACAGGATTAAATATATCTTCACGATTCTTACTCACTCTAAAATTTTCAAATACACACACCTCTAAACAGGAATTATTTCTATATATTTTTCCACATTGTGTGTACATGAACTGTGTACTTCATATTCTTCTGGTCTCCATTTGAACTTTTTATTCTCAGAAAATTCAATCTTATGTCTCTTGTAGTTTTCATCCCTTAAATTTTTTTTTCTTTTCTTTATTTATTTGGAGAGAGAGAGAGAGCATGTGCAAGCAGGGGAGGGGCAGAGAGAGGGAGTGAGAGAATCCCAAGCAGGCTCTGCACAGTTGAGTATGGAGCCTGACATGGGACTCAATCTCGGGAACTGAGATATGATGACCTGAAACAACAAGTCAGACATTCAACCAACTGAGCCACCCAGGCACCCTTGTAGTTTTCATCCTTTAATGTGGAAAAAGTATTCCTGTACCTACTGTGTAGCTTTTTTGTCTTCATATCCTAGCTATTTCGCTTGATTCCACAGACCGGTGGTTATGATGACAAGCTTGAGAAATATGACTTCAACTGAGCAAATACTTTCCTCCCATTGAAGAAGTGGTTCTTAAGATATTTGTATTAACTCAGATTTTTCCAACTCCTAATATGGTATGTATACAATACATACAGATTGGTATTCAGTAGCACGCTGACAAATCAAGCTCATAGGGACCCCACTCCGAATGTGCTCCCCAAGTAGTGCTCAGCGATCCTGGATGTAACATAGGAGGTGGAGGTGCAGGACCTCAGATACTCGCTGGCAAAAGTTCCTTATCCACAAGCAGGAAAATGTTCTCATGGTCATGACTGTGGTGCCGAAAGCATGACATTGGAAATCCCCTGTTCTGACTCCATTGGTATTTTGGCTTTGGATTTAAATTCTCAGGCATCTGCAGAGGGTTGTTAAGATGTCACTAGTAGCTGATTTTAGATGAACTGTTAGGAACAGTTCTGAATAAAGATATGAAGGTTTTGGGGTTTGTTTTTGACCCAGGTTCATCCCCTTCCTCATATTCTACACTTTTCTAGCAAACATTCCGTTAAGGCATTGGCCCTTAATGCTTCCTTGCTAATCAGAGTTTATTTTCAAAGACTTGATTCATGCTAAATTACAAATAATAGTTAACAGGTGAGAATACTGTGTCCTTCTAAGGATTATTTAGGTTTTAATAAGGATTCACACCATAAACCAAAAAAAAGCAAAGCTTTTGCTACAGTTTTATGGGAGCTAGAAGACTTTTCAATATTTCTCAAATTGCCTATGTAAGCAGTTTCCGGTTCTGTCTTAAGGCCCATTGTGGCCAAGAGTAAGCGTTCATGGCGGCAAATTATTTGATGAGAAATGCTCATTCTTCTTGTATAACCCCCAAGTGTAATTAGAGTAAGAAAATAGGTCACAGTTTAAATATCACTATGGATCTGAAAATGATTTATTGATTTAATAATTACAAATATTTTATAGTAAGGAAGTAGCATCAGTGTATACATATTAGAATTTTATGTAAATCAATTTTCACAATATAGTTTTTTCTGATATTTAAAAGTTTGCTTATTGATTAGGAGCCCTAGAAAATCAGTTTCTTTCAGCTGGAAGTGGTCTTTAAAATCTTTGCCATTTCCAAAATTCATTCCTGATTTAAAGTCCCAATGTTTAACTTTTAACTCTGAATAAACTTTGGCTGATTATTTTTCTATTTTAATTTAAATAATTTTTTAAACCATTCACTAGATTACTGCTTTGTAAACATCAGTATTCAAGTTGTATTTCAGTATTTAAACTGTGTCCCAGCTATATATTTGTTTACTCTATATTTTGTGACTTTTTACCTTTATTTACTCTTAAATGTTTATTTGTTTTGGGGAGAGAGAGAGAGAGAGAGAGAGAGAGAGAGAGAGAGAGAGAGAGAATCCCAACCAGGCTTCTCATTGTCAGCACAGAGTGGGGCTCAATCTCATAAACCATGAGATCATGACCTGAGTCGAAGTCAAGAGGCTGGTGTTCAACCTACTGAGTCACCCAGGAGCCCCTATGTTTTGTGACTTTTTATTAAAATGTATGTATTTAAAATAACTTTGTGTGTTATTGGCATATATTTAAAATTATTTCATTTGTCATTAATGGAGTGATTATGATTGCAAATATGATTAAAAACAAGTTTTTGTGCTAAAGGATATGTAAGTAATGATAAATCTAATCAATCTGCAAAACTGCATACCTAAAATCATATTACTAATAAGAAAAGTGATAAGTTTTTTTAATATTTATTTATTTTGAAAGAGAGAGACAAAACATGAGCAGGGGAGGGGTACAGAGAGAAACACACACACACACACACACATACACAGAATCTGAAGAAGGCTCCAGGGTTTGAGCTGTCAGCACAGAGCCTGATGTGGGGCACGAACCCTTGAACCATGAGATCACGACCTGAGCTGATGTTGGATGCTTAACCCACTAAGCCACCCACGTGCCCCAGTAATGTTTTTGATTAGTCAGTGATAAAGTCACATTTGGCTTAGAATAAGGTGAAGATTTAGGATAAGGTTCCTAAATAAAATAATTTTGCTTTAAAGACTTTTTAGGTAAAAGAATTTAAACTCTGCATACAGCATCAGAAAATCAAAATGAGGGGCTCCTGGGTGGCTCAGTCGGTTAAGCGTCCAACTCTTGATTTCAGCTCAGGTCAAGGTCTCACGGTTCAAGGGTTCAAGGCCCACATAAGGTTCTGTGCTGACAGCATAGAGCGTGCTTGGGAATCTGTCTTCCTCTCTCTCTGCCCCTCTTACTCTTGTTCTCTATTTTTCTCAAAAATAAATTAATAAAAATTTAAAAAAAAAACCAGTTGTTAATTGTGTTCTATGTTTCTACACTTAAGACAGTAACCATTTCGTTGGTTTCTATCATATCTAGAACTTTAAAATGTTTTACTTTTTGATGAAAGACTTTATCAATCACTTCATTTGTTCTTTGCAAAACATCATTTTCATCATTTTTCCCCCACAGGAAATTTACTAATGATCCTGCCAATACTTCAGCATCTCTAGCCATTATGGTTAAACGTGACACTGTACACAAGTCCTCCGAAGCCTTTGCATTGTTCTCTGCCTCAATACACATTACTTTATTGGGACACACTTGAATTGCCTTAAACTTACTTTCAAATATTTAATGGATAGCCTTTGGTGTTCCTTGGGTACTTCAAAATTATACTTGAGGTTGATTAGTTAATTCATGTCTCTGAAAATATGGTTCAAAACAGAATAAATTACATTGCCAGTTCATAAAAATAAGAAACATTAAATATTTCTTTTTTAAATGTTTATTTATTAATTTTGAGAGAGAGAGAGCAGGGAAGGGGTATGGGTGGGGGGGGAGGCAAAGAATCCCAAGTAGGCTCTATGCTGTTAGCAAGGAGCCCAGTGTGGAGCTCAAACTCACAAACCATGAGATCATGACCTGAGCTGAAATCAAGAGTCAGATGCTTAACCAACTGAGGTACCCAGGCTTCCCAACATAGTTATTTCTTTAAATTTCATTTTAGACAGAGAGCGTGGGAATGGGGGAGAGGGGCAGAGGGAGAGAGGGAAGGGGAGAGACAGAGAAAGAGAGAGAGACAGAGAGAGAGAGAATGTCAAGCATGCTCCATGCTTAGCATGGAGACCAATGGAGGATTCAATCCTATGACCTTGGGATCATGACTTGAGCTGAAATCAAGTCAGACACTTAACTGACTGAGCCACCCAAGCGCCCCAAAAGACATTAAATATTTCTATATTTTTAATTGATATATAATTGACATATAGTATTATGTTAGTTTCAGAGGTACAACAGAATAATTCAGTTTGTACACATTGAGAAATGATCACCACAGTAAATATAGTTAACATCTGTCACATAGGTAGTTACAAAAATAATCTGTTTTTGTCTTGATGGGGACTTTTAAGACTTAATCTTCTAGCAAGTTTCAAATATGCAATAAGGTAATATTAACTATATTTACCATGCTGTATATTACATCCCCATGACTTTATTTTCTAACTGGAAGTTTGACATTCTGACCCTCTACACACATGCACATGCACACGCATACCCATTTCTGGCAACCACCATTCTGTTCTCTGTATCTATTAACTTGGTTTTGTTTGCTTTTTAATTCCATATATAAGTGAGATTATATGGTATTGTCAGTCTCTGTGTGACTTAGTTTCTCTTAACATAATGCCATCTATGTTGTCACAAATGGAAAGAGTTCCTTCTTTTTATGTCTGAATAATATTCTGTGTAACTATTTTCTGTATCTATTCATCTACTTATGGACACAATATTCCATATCATGGCTATTATAAATAATTCTGCAATAAACATGGCACTGTATATATTTTTTGAATTAGCTTTTTCATATTCTTCAGATAAATACCCAGAAGTGAAATTACCAGATCATCTGGTAATTTTATTTTGAATTTTTTGAAGAACCTCCATACTGTTTCCATAGTACCTGCACTGATTTACATTCTCACCAACAATGCACATGTTCCATATCCTGATACTAATTTCTTATCTTTTTGATACTGACCATTCAAGCAGGTGTGAAGTGATCTCATTGTGGTTTTCATTTGCATTACCTGATGATTAGTAATGTACTTGTTGTCCATTTGATGTCTTCTTTGGAAAAATGTCCATTTAGATCTTCTATCCATTTTAATTGGTTGGTTAATTGGTTGCTTTGTTTGTTTGTTTGTTTGCTGCCATTGAGTTTTACAGGTTCTTTACATATTTTGGATATTAGCCTCTTATCAGATATTAGATTTGCAAATATTTTCTCCCATCCTAGGGAGTCTTTTCATTTTGTTGATGATTTCCTTTGCTGTGCACAGACTTTTTAGTTCTATATAATCAATTATTTTTGTATATTTTAATTAAATTGTAGGGTTTTTTGTATTATTTATAAAACCCTAAGTAATTTATTTATTTAGTCCTCATAATTCTTTGAAGACATATGACTGAATTACTATCATTAAAAGTACTCACATTTCTATTACTCTTTGTCTTTATACTTCAAAAGTTCTCTTTTAAGTCATTCATCTACAGTGGGATTAACCAATAAGAAAGTAAAAAAAAAAACCAATTGCTGGTCTGATTTCAATTCACAATAATGTGTATTTTTTATTTTATTTATTGACTGACTGACTGATTGATTTAATAAGTAGGCTTCATGCCCAATGCAGAGCCCAATACCAGGCCTGAACTCATGACCCTAAGATCAAGACTTGAGCCAAGATCAAGAGTTGGACACTCAACTGACCGAGCCACCCAGGTGCCTTGTGTAAATATTTTTACAATCAGTGACTGCCAGCCCCCGGAAGTGACAGTTTAAAGTACTGCTGAAAAAAAAATGCAGTGATGTGATTATAAATTACTTAATAATCCACAATACAAAGTAATGTTACTTATACTTTACATCTTCTTTAAAAGTATGGTGGACATTTCAGTTTCTGTAGGTTTGTGGCATGTAGTGGGTAGTCCTGAAATTTTAGGGTGAGGTCATTATCTGGGTAGATTCACTATGGGCATTTCCACCAGAGCAGCAATATTTTGGAAATCACAGTGTTAATGTAATAGTTATATTTGTTTATAAAGTACATTGTTTTCTTGATTCATAAAAAAGCACTCTAAAACCTAGTGTCTTTAAATAGCCACCATTTTATTATCTTCAGAATCCTATGGCTTGACTAGGGTTCAGCTGGTTGGACCTTATGTTCTTATTTGAGGATAACAATAACAGCATTTCTTGTTGATTGGGCTTGAATGTCCAAGATGCCTTCACTGACATGTCTGGTGGCCTTATTTGGATGGTTATTGAAGACAAGGTTCACCTGTGCCAGTAGGTTGACTTGGCTACTCTTTCTCTAACTCTCTTCATGAGGTTTTAAAACCTCTTTTTCTCCATGAGGGCTCTCCATGGAGTCTTCCTACATTAATCTCTCCAGTAGGGCAACTGGCCTTTGTATGTGATCTTTCAGGACTTACAAAAATGCAAAAACTTAAAGTGCAAAGAGTTTTCAAGGCTTAGGCCTAGAATTGGCAAAATACAACAAAGAAAAGACAGAAATGAGAGTACTGAAGGAGTCAATTCATTCCAAAAAAACACTGGAACATGGAAATTGTGAAATCCAGCAGATACATGTTGTCAACTACCCTGGATTTGGGGCAGGATTTAGATCCAATGTTTTTAAATTTATTTTTTAAGTTTAATTTATTCTGAGAGAGAAAACATGAGTGGGGGAGGACAGAGAGAGAGAGAGAAAGAGAGAGAGAGAGAGAATCCCAAGTAGGTTCCTCATAAGCAGAGCCTGATACAGGGCTTGATCACATGACTGGGAGATCACAACCTGAGCCAGTATCAAGAGTTGGATGCTTAACTGACTGAGCCACCCAGATGCTCCAATTTAGATCCAATTCTGCTTCCTAGAAGTGATTCTTCTAATCACTCAGTCTATCCTCTTGGTTCTGATTTTTTTCCTAAGTTTATTTATTTTGAGAGAGAGAATGGGGTGGGGAGGGAGAGGGAGAAGAGGGAGAGAGAGAATCCCAAGTAGGCTCCCTGCTGTCAGCGTGGAGTCCAACACAGGGCTCAGTCTCATGAACCATGAGATCATGATCGAAGCTGAAATCAAGACTCAGACACGTAACTGACTGAACCACCCAGATATCCCTCTTAGTTCTGATTTCTGAATTTATTCTTCCTTTTCATGAGAAATGGCCTGTGTGGGTAGCTTAAGGAAATTTCTCCATCTACTTTCTGTTCTTGGAGTTACAGGGCTCAGAAGTCTCTTTTCTTCTTAGACTGTCTCCTTACCTTTTAGTGTGGGCTAGCATAGACCCTATATGAACTTTTAAAGTTATCTATGTATTATGTTATAACCCATCCCATTGGACAGAAGCCATAAGTATAAGATGGGCCCCTCTTTGCTTAGTTCATGGGTCATTTTTCTATGAAACAATATCCTTAGGATTCTTAGACATTCTCTTAGACACCATATTGTCTATCACAGGCAGTCTATGAAAAATTCCCTTAGAGTTTTAAAAGTCCTTTAGTCTATATGAGATAGATTGCATACTTTGCCTTAAATTTTGCTGAGGTTTTAACGAAGAGACTTACAGGCACAATCTAGATCTCATCTTTACCTGAGGCTACATTTTATTATAGATGTGATCTGTGTACTGAAGCCAATTATTACCCTGAGAAACTTTGTATAGGAGATATTTGGAATGATAAACGGTTGTATTGTCACACTTAGCAAGCCCTGGTTTTATCATATTCCCTCTAAATACTGTTTGCAGGCTGAAAGTTCTTTAGCTTATCTCATGTCTCCAATACTTCATCAAAGGGGCCAAGATAAGTAAGCTGGCTCTTTCAGCTCTCTGTCTGGAAATCTCCATAGCTAAAATCACAAGTTCCTTTGATACCTTTTCTATCTTCCACATTATTTCAAGCAGCTGTTTTACTAATTTTCCAATAATATATAATGCGGGTTCCCTTTTCTCTACCTTCCCATGATCTCCGTACTGTCGTTCAAGGATTCATTAACAATACCTTAAGATTTCCAGTCCTTCTGTGATACCTGCTAACAAAACCAATACCATACCTTTTGCTATGGCAGTATCCACTTCTGATTCTAATTTCTGTTTTGATTATCTACTGAAGTTTAATAAACCAGCACAAAACTTAGTGGCTTAATTTTTTTTTCACTATTTCTTCTGATTGAAGAGTTGACTAGTGCTTAGCTGGGTAGCTCTGCTGTTAGTCTGCTCAGGGTCTGTTTGATTGCTGCTATTAGATGTGCTGAGGTTGAAATCGCCAAGATGGCTTTATTCATGTGACTAGTACCTCAGCAGGAATAAACGGGATTCTAGAATCTGCTAGGATACTGCAATGGCTGGGCCTCTCTCTGCCCACGTGGTTCCAGAGCTTCTGCCCTTCCACATCGCTTTAACATGTGGACTCACCACATTGTCTTTCTAGCAGGGGAAGTTTCCTTCATGGTGGTTCAGACTTCCTAAATCACAAAAAGTTGAAGGGGTCAGGTCTTCTTCCACATCAGATCTGCGAATGGCATATTGCTCTGCCATATCCCACTGGTTAAAGATAAACATCTAGATTTAATGTGGCAAGGAATTGAACCATGGCTTGAAAAAAAGGAAGAAATGGTTCAATCATTTTTGGAGATTAGCTCCCACATGTTAATATAAATATGTTGCTTTTAGAAAACGATGGTCTCTGCGTTAACCAAAACACTTTTGCTCCACCTGTGGTACACAATCCACTTTTGGGGAAACACTGGCTTATGTGTGTTACCAGTGTGTCAAATACTTATCTAGAATCACCAAAACTGGCAATAAACATTTAGGGCAATTTAAGCAGTACAGTGTAGCATGAAATCATTTAACTACATTTTCAAAGATGTTATGGTTATTAATGAATTGCTTTTTTTCTCTTTATGCTTAATGTGCTACAGACACTTCATATTCTAGTCAAAATAGAGTAGTTTCCTGCAAGCAGTGTGATAAAAAGTGGTTTAGACAGATTGTCAAATCCCTCTTTAGAAGAGTTCAAAGGCACCTAGTAATATGAAGAGATAAGTAGGTGATATATATTGGTTAAGAACAGAGTAGAAAATAGGTGTGCCAACAATTTATTTATAACAAATAATATGCTTTTTTACATAGCTACAAAATAGGTATGAAATTGCCTGAATCCCATTTATTGTGCTGTTTGAAATAAAATATCATTTTAAAATAAGCTTTACAAAAGACAACAAATGTGCCAGTAGTTAAACATTAATATTTATAATAGGTCCTCAAAGCACATTATTGTTGCCTGAAGTGGATTTTTTTTTTTACAAAGAGAGGTGCAAAGTAAGCTATTACTGTTGTAAAATGCAACTCATTTGTTGGTTTTATTGACAGTATCGGCTACTGATTTTACTGACAATATTTCAAGTCACGTGATACATTAAATGTTGTTTTTATCAAAGATTTTCCCCTTAAAAACAAGTTATTCATAATATTATCTCTTAAATATTAATTAATTAATTAATTAATTAATTTATTTATTTATTTTTATTTCTAGGAGAGAGAGAGAGACAGCGTGAGCAAGGGAGGGTCAGAGAGAGAGGGAGTCACAGACTGAAACAGGCTCCAGGCTCTGAGCTGGCAGTCAGCACAGAGCCCAACGCGGGGCTCGACCCCAAGAACCGCAAGATCATGACCTAAGCGAAAGTCGGACGCTTAACGGACTAAGCCACCCAGGCACCCCACCCCTTAAATATTTAAAATTTTATATAATTTTAATGTTTAAGTATTGTGATTTAACTGTTTTTACAAATTTTTTCTCTCTTAAATGGCAAAAATTCCTTCTGGGATGCTTTTAATGCACAAGAAGGAAGTAAATTATTTCAGCACCTACCTTACTTAACTCAGTTGCAGCAACAACTACCAGGACTATTGCTGGCCATAACCCATAGTAGTTGCACCTTTCTTAAACATTTTCCTGTTTCATGTCAGAAGATTGACATAATACGTACTCATTTTGTTAAAACAAGAAATGTATCTGCCAAGCACCAGAAAAAATGATATATCCAACAAACGATTCTATGTTGTTAACGGTGCGATTGCACTGTGCAATTTATATGTACCCTGACAATGCTTGACCACTGCAAATGTCATTCCATTCATTCATTCACTAGCATTTACTAAACATGTACAACAAGTCAGGCAAAATTCTAGGTATAGGGGTATTTGAATGCCCAGAACATAGCTTATACTAAAAGAGTCTAGTCTCAATGGAAGAAGTTTAACTGGTAATAACTTATGTCTCTACGTAAAATAGGGAATTCTCCCTTCAACATTATCTTTCAGATGCTATCTTATTGCTTAAGTTTTCAAAGACTCATGCTATCAATAGTATCTTTGGCTATTTAGAGAGGTCATCAGATAGAAGGAAGAGTAGTTAAAGAAATTTAATGCAAATTTGCTAATTATTCCTGGGGAGGTGCTATCTCAGGTTTCAAGTACTGAATGCCCTAAATAACCTATGTATAGATCACTTTAACAAGCTGGATAGACTAAATAGCTATCTGCAGAGATCATAAATATAAACACACAGGAAAAATTAAAAAAGAAAAGGAACTGCTAGAGGCGTCTGGGTGGCTTAGTCAGTTAAGCGTTCAACTTCTGCTCAGGTCAGGATCATGCCATTTGTGAGTTTGAGCCCTGCATCAGGCTCTGTGCTGACAGAGCCTGGAACCTGCTTAGGATCTGTGTCTCCCTCTCTTTCTACCCTCATCCCACTAATGCCCTGTCTCTCAAAAATAGATAAACATTAACAGGAAAGGAAAGGGAAGGGAAGGGAAGGGAAGGGGAAACAAAAGGGAAAGAAAAGAAAAGACAAAAACGGGTATAGTGTTATGCAAATGTATCTCTGTATTCTGAGTCACATTTTCAGTTATAATACCACACACGGGGAGGAAAATCTGCCTCTCAATCAATCATGTTAAATCACTCAAAACATAGCTTTAGCAATGAAGAAGATATATTTTTAAAAAGGAATGTACAGAATTAAATCATTTTTAAGAAAAGTTATAGAGGAAAAATATCCATTTTTTCAGTCTAAATTATTTTTATTACTAAAAATTTCTGAAATCCAGGAAAGTACAATGAAAGCCTAAACTGTGCGCCTGCTACCGAGCTCTAGCAAACCCTAGCATTTTTCATTAAGGTCCAAATTACTTCTTAATCTTAATGAAGTCTAAATTACCAATATATTCTTTTCTAGATTGTGTTTTTGGGGTCGTATCCAAAAAGTTACCACCAAACCTAGATATTTCCTATGCTATCTTCTAGAAGTTGTATACTTTTTCATGATACATTTAGGTCTATGACCCATTTGGGGTTAATTTTGTAAAAGAAGAAAGTTCTGTCCCTAGATTCATTTCTTTTTTTCGGTATGTACAAGTACGTTTGTTACAGCATAATTCATTAAAGAAACCTATCCTTCCTTCAATGAATCGCCTTTGCTTCTTTGTCAAAGATAGTTCACTATATTTGTGTGGGTTTATTTCTGGTGTCTGTATTCTGTTCCATTGATCTATTTGTCTTTTCTTTCACCAATATTACACTGTCTTGATTACTATAACTTTATCATTATTCTAGAAGTTGGGTAGTGTCAGTCCTCCATCTTTGGGTTGTACGGGATTTTTATCAAATGCTTTTCCTGCATATCATGATAGGATTGTACGACTTTCCTTTTTTAGCCTGGTGATATAACGAATTACATTAGTTGATCTTCCAGTGTTTAACCAGCTTTGCCTACTATGAATACAGATCACTTTTTACATTTCTTTCTTTATTTTTTAAAATGTTTTATTTATTTGTGAGAGAGAGAGAGAGAGAGAGAAGCCTGAGCAGGGGAGGGTCAGAGAGAGAGGGAGATACAGAATCTGAAACAGGCTCCAAGCTCTGAACTAGCTCTTAGCACAGAACCCGACGTGGGGCTCGAACCCACAAACCGTAAGATAATGACCTGTGCAGAAACTGGGCCCTTAACCAACTGAGCCACCCAGGTGCCCCCAGATCACTTTTTAAATAATTGAAATAGTATAAGTATCATCGAATATATTGTACTTATTAATTGTATAACTTGCATTTTTAAAATTGAAGAACACAGTGTTGTCAAGCAGTGGAGTTTTGGCCAGTGTGATAGATGAAAAGTAATGGGGGGGGGGGTTAATACTTCCTTACTACATGTCTTTAGACTGAAAGAGAATACATTTCAGTTGTTTCAAGCCACTCAGGTTATAGTACTTTGTTAAGGCACCCTTAGGAAACTAATACATATTTTTATACCAGGAATGGGGTGTTACTGCTGAAAATACCTAAAAATGTAGACATTCTTTAGAACCTGGTAATGAGCAGGGGGTGAAAAAGTTTTGTGGTGCATGACGGAAAAACATGGACTGCCTTGAAGAGATTGTTGGTACAAATATGGACATTAGAGGTCCTTTTGGAAAAGTATCTGATGGAGATGAGCAACATGTAATTAACAACTGTATCAAAAGGGATACTAATTTTGCAGAGAACTTGACTAAACTGTCTTCTTCTGTTGGGTGGAAAGTAGAACTTGTAAGTGGTCAACCTGAACATTTAGCTGAAAAGATTTCTAAGGAAATTGTGAAAAACTATCCAAAAACTTTCTATCCAAGTTCAGTCTGGATTTTCCTTTCTACTTATAGTAAAATGCTAGGGGAAGACATAAATTGAGAAATGAACTACTAAACAAAAAGAAAAAAGAACTTTAGAATTGGGAAAATTCTTACCCTAAAATTTCAGATAGCTTGCTCTGAAAATGGAGTCAAGAGGATGTCTAGATAATCTTTTGGTGAAGAGGTTAGGCATGTGATTCATGGAGTCAGTCAGAGATCTCAGCAGAAACAATGCCAGTTTGGGTAAAGAGAAGGGAAACATACAGTGAGGAGAATACTGTGTGAAGGCACAGAGACCAGGCAGCCATTGGATGAGAGAGCCTGAGGTAATGTAGCTACAGGCCCAGTAACACCAAGAATTGCTAGCAACTACCAGAAGCTAGATGAAAGGGCATGGCCTTGCTAAAACTTTTAATTTTAAACTTGTAGCTTTCACAAGCGTGAGAAAAATGTCTTTTGTTTTAAGTCACGTTCTTTGTGGTCCCTCATTATAGTATCTCTAGGAAGTAAATATAGAGAGTTTGATGCCAGTGAAGAAATCTGAATTCTTTAGAAAAATGTATTTCAATATGAAATCATTTGATGAAAGCTGAAACGTATAAATAAATATCTAATTGGTAACAAGACTATAATCTCACAGAACAAAATTGAAATTCTAATTAAGTCTCACAAAATCAAGAGATAGGTTGACAATTATTCTTCTAGATTGTACAGGACAGTAGCAATGGTGAGAAATAGATTTTATTTTTAATTTTAAAAGTTTCACAAAATATTAACTCTTATCACAGATGGTGCACTCTGATTTGTCTATTCTATTCTATTAATTTTCCTTGATGTCATAAAAAAGGGCTGTCTCTGATCAACCAAATTGATTTCATGTATCAGTCATGGCAAGTAATGTGTGTGAAAAACATTGCTTTAGCATTCCCTAACTTTCCCACAAAGCAAAAAAAAAAGTAGTATGTACTTAACTGAACATAGAAATGTTGCATTGTCTCTTTTTAAAAATGTTTATTTTTTGAAAGAGAGTGAGTGAGTATGAGTGAGGGAGAGACACAGAGAGAGGGGGACAGAGAATCTGAAGGAGGCTCTGTGGTGTCAGCACAGAGCCCGATGGGGGATTCGAGCTCACAAATCATGAGATCATCACCTGAGCTGAAGTCAGACACATAAATGGCTCAGCCACCCAGGTGCCCCAAAATTTTACATTCTCTTAAATGATGCTTTATTCTTGTCTGTTAATATTATAGAGTCTTTTAACACAAAAAATACTGAGAAATACTCATCTGAATAATTGACATAGGTTGATCTATTACTGTTCATGTCTGTAGTGTAGAAAGAACAAGCTTTTCAATCTGTCCAAGTGTTTCTGAATAAATGTTATTATCTTCATAAATTTTCCAATGTGGTAAAATAGATAAGGCATCAGATAGTCATGTGTTAATAACAGGCATTCTTGGTTCAGGTTCAGGTTTTGTTTATCAGAAAAGTAGGTGAGAAACTAGTGAAGCTAGAGGGAATTTTCACTGACTTCAAGAAAATAGTGATTGGCAGTGGCAGGACATTGGGGGTAATCCACTCGTTAGCAATGAATGTTTCCATGGACACCAGTGCAGTGCAGAAAATCATGAGTGGGAGAAAAAGAAAATGATGAGAACCAAGAATAGTTTCTTTATGTGAAGTATATATTTCTGAAAGAGATTTATTTACTTGTAATTTTATTACTGAAGTTTTCCTTTGTTTCAGACTCTCATCTTTCAAATGTCAAAGTCCCTCCTAATAGAGGCATAAAAGAAAAATCTTGATATAAGTATTCTTAATGGCTATTTCCATTGTACCCTATTTTGCTCATTTGTTTTGACAATTGGAAAAGGACTTTAGTGTTTACCAAGAAGATTAGAAGACACTTGGGCTGTCCTCTAGAATCCACTATTTTATGAATGGTTTGTCTCTTCAATGTTATGTATGTTTGTTATGATGGAAATTCAAATACTGTAATTTAGGGAGGCAAGATGGCAGAGAAGTAGGAAGGTCCGTACATTTCGCCTGCCCTCATCTCTCAAACAGAGAAGGCCTTAAGCCATAGGACACTGAACCGCAAGAGTTTGGGGGGAAAAGAGACAGTTCACTAAGAAGACAACCTCATAGGAGTGTGGGTGCAAACTGGGGAATATAAAAACAGGCCAGGACACAGAGACAAGGAGGGAGGGGAGGGAACCCCCTTCATGGGGACCCATGGAGAGTCGAGGGGAAGAGAAAGAGCAGCTGAAACTGCTCATAGAACTGTCCCTGGAGAAGAGAAAAACCTCAGCTCAGGATGGAGAGTGATCCTATTTATAGCTGTGGAGCTGACTTTGGGCCAAGTGCCCTGGTCCCAGGCGGCACCAGGAGACACTGCTCTGCTGCTCTCCCGGCTGGATTCCTGGCTGGGAAGTGACCCAGCCTGAAACCACTTCACTATTCTCCCAGCTCGATCCCGGGCTGCGAAATGGCCCAGTCTATAGGATTATATTTCAGGCAGTATCAATAAAGTATGTGGACTAAGACCTGGAAATGAGGGGGGGCTTGGAACACAGAACATGGCCCACCTTGTCTATGCCCACAGCACAGGGAGATTGGACCCCAAAGAGTGATTTGCAATGCTTGGTTCAAGAAGGGACTGGGGAGCCACCAATTTTCTCCCCACAACCACCACGGCAGGACCTCAGGGAGCGACCCAGGAGACCACAGTAGAGGTTAAGACCTGCCTACACCAAACCAGGCCCATCCCTGCTTGAGAGGCACTTTTTTTACCAGAGCCCTGAGCAAGACCAACATGGATGCACTACCATTATTAATTCTAGATCAATTCTTTCTATTCAGATATATTTTCCCTTTTGTCATTCGTATCTCTCTCTGCTACTGGACTGGGCACTCTGGTCATTGGTTTGCTTAAACAGTCACATTTAATCCATCTCTAGGTGTATATTTTACACCTCCAATGCTACCTTTCTCTCTCTCTCTCTCTCTCTCTCTCTCTCTCTGGATTACTCAGACTATACAGTTTCTCTGAGTAACATTATCTTTGTTTCCTTCTCCTAGCCTCCTACCATATTCTCCTCTTTCTCTCTGACATAAGCCTCTTAGTCTCTCTGCCGGTCATTGTCCAATTTCGCTTTCTCCCCACCCTGTATTTCTCTCTTTGTATATGATCTTCTATCAACACTGTATACACCCTGCTCTTTACTTGTAGCTGGGAATTCTGGTTTTATGCCTTTAGACTCTCCTTTGTCTTTTGGGTTTTTTTCTTTTTTCTTTTCTTTTTTCTTTTTCTTTTTTGCTTTCGGTTTGCTTGTTTGTTGGATTTGTCTGTGCATTTGCGTGCCTTTGTTCCCTGTGTGTTTGTCTGTTTTCCTTTTGAGGGCTACCGCAGGAAACAAGCCAGAGTACGCATGGTGGAGAGTCCGAAATACCACTACAAGTAGGGAAATAAAATAACCGAAGTCTAAACAAGAGAGACCAGGAGACACCATTAAAAGAACACTTCTTGAACAGACAGGCCCTGGATGGTCGATGAGCCTTCTTTAATATAGCAGTACTTGCAGGTACAGAGTGTGTAACAAGCTTTTAAAACTAACAAGACACAGAAAGCTAGCCAAAATGATGAAATGGAAGCACTTTCCTCTAAAGAAAATCCAGGATGAAATGACAGCTAAAGAACTGCTCAAAACAGATATAAGCAACATAACTAAACAAGAATTTACAACAATATTCATAAAATTGATTGCTGGGCTTAAAAAAGGCATGGAAGACATCAGAGATTGCTACAAAAACTATGGAGCTTAAAAATAGCTGTGATGAGTTAAAAAAAAAAAAAAGCTATAAATGAGGTGCATAATAAAATGGAGGCATCCAATGCACGGATTGAAGAGACAGAGAGGAGAATAGGTGAATTAGAAGACACAATTATAGAAAAAGAGGAAGTGAGAAAAAAAGAGATAAACTGATCCAGGAGCACAAAAGGAGAGTTCAAGAATTGAGCGATCCAATCAAACAGAACAATATCCATATCATAGGAATTGCAGAAGAGGAAGAGAGAGGGAAAGGCGCTGAAGGAGTCCTGGAACAAATTATAGCAGAGAACTTCCTCAGTCTGGGGAAGGAAACAGACACTGAAATCTAACAGGCACAGAAAATTCCCTTCAGACATAACTTGAATTGATCTGTTCCATGACATATCATAGTGAAACTGGCAAAATATAAAGACAAAGAGAATTATGAAAGCAGCTAGGGAGAAAAGCACCCTAACATACAGAGGGGTGACAGATCTCTCTACTGAAACTTGGCAGGTCAGAAAGTAATGGCAGGAAATCTTCACTGTGATGAACAGAAAAAATATGCAGCCAAGAAACCTGTGTCCAGAAAGCTTGTCATTCAGGATAGAAGAAGAGATAAAAGTCTTCTCAAATAAGCAAAAATTCAAAGAATTCGTCACCACTAAACCAGCCATACAAGAAATCCTGAGGGGGACTCTCTGAGGGAAATGGTGCAAGGAGCACAAGGTACCAGAGACACCACCAGAAGCATGAATCCTACAAAGAACACAATGACTCTAAACCTATATTTTTCAATAATAACACTGAATGTAAATGGACTAAATGCTCCAATCAAAAGATGTAGTGTAGCATAATGGATCAAAAAACAAAATCCATCTATTTGCTGTCTACAAGAAACTCATTTTAGACTGGAGGACGCCTTCAGATTGAAAGTAAGGGGATGGAGAAATATCTATCATGCTACTGGAAGTCAAAAGAAAGCTGGAGTAGCTATACTTATATCAGACAAACTGGACTTTAAAGTAAAAGCAGTGGGGTGCCTGGGTGGCTCAGTCAGTTAAGTGTCCAAATTCAGCTTAGGCCATCATCTCACGTTTCGTGGGTATGAGCCCTGCAACAGATTCTGTGCTGACAGATCAGGATCTGGAGCCTCTTTCAGATTCTGTGTCTTCTTCTTCCTCTGCCCCTCCCCCACTCGTGCTCTGTCTCTCTCCGTCTCAAAAATAAACAAAAAACAAAAATAAATTTAAATAAAGTAAAGGCAGTAACAAGGGATGAAGAATGGCATTATATAATAATTACAGGGTCTATGGGGTGTCTGGGTGGCTTAGTCGGTTAAGCGTCTGACTTTCGCTTAGGTCATGATCTCGCGGTTCATGGGTTCGAGCCCCGCGTCGGGCTCTGTGCTGACTGCCAGCTTAGAGCCTGGAGCCTGTTTCAGAGTCTGTCACTCCCTCTCTCTCTGACCTTCCCCTGCTCATGCTGTCTCTCTCTCTCCTAGAAATAAATAAAACATTTAAAAAATTTTTAAAAAATAATAAATACAGGATCTTTCCAGCAGAAGAGCTAACAATTATAAAGGTCTACACACCGAATATGGAAGCATCCAAATACATAAAACAATTAATCTCAAACATAAACATTCCTATGGATAAGAATGTGCTAATGAATAGCAGGAGACTTTAATACTCCACTTACAGCAATGGATATATCAGACAGAAAATCACTAAGGAAACAATGGACTTAAATAACATATTGGACCAGATGGATTGGACAGATATATTTAGAACTCTACATCCTGAGGCTATGGAATTCACATTATTCTCAAGTGTGCAGGGCACATTCTCCAACATAGATCACATACTGGGACATAAAGCAGCCCTCAATAAATATGAAAAAATTGAGATCATACCATGCACACTTTCAGATCACAATGCTATAAAACCTTAAATCAATCACAAGGAAAGGGCTGGAAAACCTCCAAAAACTTGGTGGTTAAAAAACACCCTACTAAAGTACGAATGGGTCAATCAGGCAATTAGAGAAGAAATTAAAAAATATATGGAAACAAATGAAAATGAAAATACAATAATCCAAACTCTATGGGATGCAGCAAACTTTCCTAAGAGGAAAGTACATTGCACTCCAGGTGTATTTCAAGTAATTAGAAAAAGTGCAAGACAGCATGGTATTGGCACAAAAATAGACACACAGATGGAATAGATGGAATGGAATAGAGATGGAATGGAATAGAATAGAGAAATTAGAATTGGACCCAAAAGTGTATGGTCCACTAATCTTTGACAAAGCAGGAAAGAATATCCAATGGAAAAAAGACAGCCTCTTTTTTTTTTTTAATGTTTTATTTATTTCTAGGAGAGAGAGACAGACAGCGCGAGCAGGGGAGGGCCAGAGAGAGAGGGAGTCACAGACTGAAACAGGCTCCAGGCTCTGAGCTGGCAGTCAGCACAGAGCCCGACGCGGGGCTCGAACTCACGAACCGCGAGATCATGACCCAAGTGAAAGTCGGACGCTTAACCGACTAAGCCACCCAGGCGCCCCAAAAGACAGCCTCTTTAAGAGATGGTGCTGGGAGAACTGGACAGCAACATGCAGAAGAATGAAACTAGATCATTTTCTCACACTATGCACAAAAAAAACCTCAAAATGGATAAAGGACCTGAATGTGAGACAAAAAACCATCAAAGCCCTAGAGGAGAAAGCAGGAAACAACCTCCTTGACCTCAACTGCAGCAATTTCTTACTTGACACATCCCCAAAAGAAAAAGAATCAAGAGCAAAAATAAAGTATTGGGACCTCATCAAGATTAAAAGCTTCTGCACGGCAAAGGAAACAACCCACAAAACGAAAAGGCAACCGACAGAATGGGAAAAGATAGTTACAAATGACATATCAGATAAAGGGTTCATATCCAATATCTATAAGGAACTCATCAAACTCTACACCTGAAAAACAAACAACCCAGTGAAGAAATGGGCAGAAGATATGAACAGACACCTCTCCAAAGAGGACATCCAGATGGCCAACAGACACATGAAACGATGCTCAGCATCCCTCCTCATCAGGGAAATACAAATCAAAACCACACTGAGATACCACCTCACGCCAGTCAGAGTGGCTAAAATGAGCAAATCAGAGAACTCTAGATGCTGGCGAGGATGTGGAGAAACGGGCACCCTCCTACACTGTTGGTGGGAATGTAAACTGGTGCAGTCCCTCTGGAAAACAGTGTGGAGGTTCATCAGAAAATTAACAACAGGACTCCCCTATGACCCAGCAATAGCACTGCTAGGAGTATACACAAGGGATACAGGAGTGCTGATGCACAGGGACACATGTACCCCAATATTCATGGCAGCACTTTCAACAATAGCCAAATCAAGGAACTAACCTAAGTGTCCATCAACTGACGAATGGATCAAGCAGATGTGGTTTATCTATACAATGGAATACTACATGGCAATGAGAAAGAGTGAAATCTGGCCATTTGTAGAAACGTAGGTGGAACCTGAGGGTGTTATGCTGAGCGAAACAAGTCAGGCAGAGAAAGACAGATACCATCTTTGCACGTATAGGTGGATTAGGAGGAACTTAACCGAGGACCATGGGGGAGAAGAGGGGAAAAATAGTTGGGGAGAAGGAGGGAGGCAAACCATGAGAGAATCTTGAATGCTGAGAACAAACTGAGGGCTGTTGGGGATGGAGGAGAGGGGATGGGGGGGTGATGGGCATGGAGGAGGGCACTTGTTGGGATGAGCACTGGGTGTTATATGGAAACCAACTTGACAATAAACTATGAAAGAAAAAAGATACTGCAATTTTGCTTTTGAAGAAATTATTTCAACTGGTCACTCAGCTCTAATTTCAAATACTTCAGGCATTTATATTTTCATTTATTTTATAGATCGATAACAATACAAAATGGTAATGAAATTTTGGGGAAAAAAGTATAATGTCATAGTAGTATTTGGAGACATTGAAGGAGAAATTTTTACATTTTTGTTTCGGGCATGATGTATGTATGGAATAGAAGGTACGGCCATAGAGCAATGCCCCATAAAGAAAAACTGGAGTATCAATGGAAAGAAGATGTTTCAGTCAATGTTCAAGCAGAGAAGCAAAACCACTAGGTAAAAAGGATAGAGGGAGGGAGGGAGGGAGGGGAGGGGAGAAGGAGGAGGAGGGGAGGAGGAGGAGGAGGGGAGGAAGAGGAAGAGGAGGAGAGAGAGTAGATTTGTTACAGGAGACTGGCTTATAGAATTGCAAAAGTCTCTATAAGACCACTGTGTCAGGGCACCTGGGTGGCTCATTTGGATAAGTGTCTGACTTTAGCTCAGGTCATGATCTTACAGTTCTTGAGTTCCAGCTCTGTATTGGGCTCTGTGCTGACAGGTCAGATTCTGTGTTTCCCTCTCTCTCTGCCCCTCCCCTGTTTGCACTCTGTCTCTTCAAAAATAAATAAACCTTTAAAATTTTTAAAAGTAAGTTAATGGGGCGCCTGGGTGGCTTAGTCGGTTAGGCATCCGACTTTCGCTTAGGTCATGATCTTGCTGTTCGTGGGTTCGAGTCCCGCGTCGGGCTCTGTGCTGACTGCCAGCTCAGAGCCTGGAGGCTGTTTCAGTCTGTGACTCCCTCTCTCTCTGACCCTCCCCTGCTCACGTTGTCTCTCTCTCTCTCCTAGAAATAAATAAAACATTTAAAAAAAATAAATAAAATAAAATAAAATAAGTTAAAAAAAAAAAAAAAAGACCGTTCATATAATGCTAGGTCTTAAAGTTGATGGGGGAGGCACTGTGGTATGGATGCAAATGGTGAAGATCATACATAAGGTGAAATCCATAAGATAAGCTGGAAAGTCATATAAGACGGGCTAAATTCATCTCTCGCTTTCCCTCACTTTGGTCATGAGGGGATCCTACACAAGTCATACTTTGTCACAAAGCTAAACATGACATGTGGTGCAGGAGTCAGACAGCTAAAGGAGGCTTCCGGGAAGAGTTTGTCAATGAGGTGAGTCAGCAGATCTGTGACATGTGTGAACTACAAAAGTGCTGCTGCTAACCTCGTACCTTCCACATAGCACTTGTGGCCTACTCTTGTGCCTCAGTTGTCCCTTCAAAGCGTAAGCAAAACTCTTCTTTCTGCGTCCCCTTAGCCCTCCTGTGACTATCTGCTATGCAGAAGGCACACGTGTTGTCTCATTTAATCCTTAATAATTTCCTGTGAGATAAGGTTTATTAATAACCCAATTTTACAGATGAGAAAACGAAGGCTTACCAAGGTTAATGAACTTACATGAGGTTACAACACGAAGACTGTTGAGAGCCTTTGGTGTCTGAGACTCTGCTCTTGCTGAACTTCCAAACTATGTCCATTGTTATTACAGAGCACATGCGATTATATTCTGAATATGTACATTCCAGCATGCTAGAAACCCCTTTAAGGCAAGAAAACATCATTTTTTCTTTTCTTGTGTCAATTCATGTTTTCTCTTATATTTTATACTTTCATTATAGGCACTTGGATTACCAGTTTTGCTTTTGTTTTTCGTTAAAAACAGGATAAAATCTCATGTTAAGACAACTTTAATAAATTATAATCAAATGCTTTTTTTGGCAGTAGCTTCTAGGCAAATAATTATGACTACCAAAGTTTCAATATGTTTCTAGAATCTTAATAAATTTTTAAAAAATGTTTTACTTGTTTATTTGTGGGGGGGAGGGTGCAGAGAGACAGGGAGAGAGAGAATCCCAAGCAGGCACTGGACTGTCAGTGCAGAGTTCAACAGGGGGCTCGATCTCATAAATTGCATGATCATGACTTGAGTGAGATCCAGAGTCAGACGCTTAATGGATTAGCCACCCAGGCACCCCTTAAGAGATTTCTAAATCGTCTAAAAAAATGTCCTCAGTTCTTTGGAATGATGAACTACTATCATCGTCTTGTACATAAAATTCAGCAGCAGCATATTCGATAATGGTTGCTCCAGGACTATCAGCATAATCACTGGAAAGAAATTATTATCTTCTCAGGTACCAGAGAAGTGCAATAAGGTCATTTCCCTTCACCCTGAAAACAACAGCAAAAAGAAAATAGAGGCTTTGATGATGACAAATGATAGAGAAATGAAATCAAAGGATTATTAGGGAAAAAATGGAGAAATATTAAATAAAGACAACAACAACAAAAAGAGCAACAACGTGTTACCCGTAATCGGAAAGGGATCTTAGTTTTGAGAGTGGACTTTGCCCACAGCCTCTTGACTACTCTAAGCACATTAACGGAAGAGATGTTATTAAACCTAATTTTAAAATAGGGAGTTTATAAGAACTGACTAAAGAAAATTGTCAAAAATAGGAAACTTTAAGAAAATAATTTTATAGGAAAGCAGAGGATTTTATTACTGATTCTTGACTTCTACACTTAAAACTGTTAAGTACGTGATACCAAAGGCATTCTGAGCTCTTCTTAAGAGGCAGATACTCTGCCTAAACTTGGACAGACAATGATGAATGAGTCAAGGTCCCTCACCTTATAAAGGTGGCAGTATACTTGGGACACAAAACAACCATGAAGTGAAAGCAAGTCAGGGTGGGCAGTGTGACCATAGGATAAGACACAGGAGGGGAACCAGACTAAGTGTTGAGAATTCAGAGTAGCCTTTCTGGACACTGTCACATATGAGACATGAAGGATGCATAAAGTTTAGCTAAAAAAAGTATAAGAATAAGGAAGAAAATTTCAAGTATGAAATGATAGGAAGTGAGAAGAAACATGGCATATTCTAAGAACAGCAGTCCCTACAAACTGGAAGGTTATATTTTAGAAACCAATTGTGAGGGGTGCCTGAGTGGCTCAGTCAGTAAAGCATCTGACTCTTGATTCAGCTCAGGTCATGATCTCACAGTTTATGAGTTCAAGCCCAGCATGGGGCTCTGTGCTGACAGTCCTGAGCCTGCTTGGGATTCTTTCTCTCTCTCCCCATCTCTGCCTCTCCCCTGCTCATGCTCTCTCTCTCCCTCTTTCTTTCTCAAGATAAATAAACTTAAAAAAAAAAAAAGAAATGTGTAATGAATGGCAAACCAGGGTTGGCATAGGCAAAGTCTCATTAGAAGTTCTGAATCAAGTTAAATAAATGAAGAGAACATATCCATGCTTTGGAAAGCAACTTCTTCCAAAACCAAGCAGTAAACTGGAATTAAATTCTGTTTACCTGGGAATATTTTTTAGTTGTTTCTTATAAGTCTATTTTCCCTCATACTTTAAGTTCTGTACCTAATTGTCAAAGTCTTGAGCAAGTTTTTTGGTCTTACTATCTCCTTCATTTCACCTTTGCATTTATTATCATATTTTTATTGATATTTTTTAAGTTATCACATAATTTAAGCACCTGCCTAAGTCTGGTCTTATAATCAGATAATGAGACATAATAGTTTTAACACTCTTCTTTTGATAATTTCATATGGTTTTCAAAGTGAGGAAAATAATGCTTTTTTGTGTTATTTTTCTTTAAAAAGACTCAACATTACTTTGTAAATCATGAAATTAAACAATACAGTGAAAGTATTTGTCATATGCAAGTATATAAAATCATATTAAAATCAAGAGAGGACATGAATCAAAACCACAATGACATATCACCTTCTGCCTGTCAGAGTGGCTAAAATAAAAAAGACAAGAAATAACAAGTGCTGGCAAAGATGTGGAGAAAAAGGAGCCCTTGTGTACTGTTGGTGGGAATGCAAATTGGTGCAATCACTGCGGAAAACAAAATGGAGTTGCCTCAAAAAATTAAAAATAGAAATAACAAACAATTCAGTAATGTCACTACTGGGTATTTGCCCAAAGAAAATGAAAAGACTACTTTAAAGAATATAAATATACCTCTATGTTTAACTGCAACATTATTTATAATAGCCAAGATCAGGAAGCAACCTAAGTGTGCATTGACAGACAAATGGATAAGGAAGATGTGGTATATACATACAATGGAATATTATACAGCCACTAAAAGGATGACAACATTTGTGACTACATGGAAAAACCTAGAAGTTGTTGGGCAAAGTGAAGAAAGACAAACTGAGAAAGACAAATACCATATGATTTCACTCATATGTGAAGTCTAAAAATCAAGCGAATAAATAAACCATAAGCAGACCTATAAATATAGAGAACAAACTGATGGTTGCCAGATGTAAGGGGAGTTTGGAAGTGTGCAAAATGGGTGAAAAGGAGAGACATGCCTTCCAGTTATTGAATAAATAGGTCATGGAAGTAAAAGTAAGGAATATAGTCAATGATATTCTTAGCATTGTAGGGTGGCAGATGGCAGCTATACTTGTGGTAAGCTTAGCATCATGTATAGAGATGTTGATTCATTATTTTGTACACCTGAAACTAATATAATATTGTATGTCAATTATTTTTAAATTGTAAAAAAATAATTAAAAAATCAATAGAGGACCACTGCACAGTATGGTTAGAGTATATAATAAAGTGAATGTCAAAGGATGAAGACAAATGAGGTGAGAGAAATATGTCTAAAGAAACACCTTCCATATTCAATTAAAGGAACTTGGGAATTATACTCAAAGAGATAATTAATAGCTACAAAAATTCAATTAAGTTAACGTAATAAGAGTT
Source organism: Proteles cristata cristata (assembly GCA_017311185.1). Taxonomy (NCBI): domain Eukaryota; kingdom Metazoa; phylum Chordata; class Mammalia; order Carnivora; family Hyaenidae; genus Proteles; species Proteles cristata. The sequence goes on from JAESUZ010004628.1 coordinate 1,481,213, forward strand.
TTACCTGGTGACTTTGGAGTTTGTGGGCTAGAAGTAAATGAGATTGAACACAAGAAAAACAGTGGGTTTTGATGATGATGATGGAAAAATGATTGGGAGATATTGATGGGAAATATCAGCAGAGATCAGAAAAGTGGATACATTTGAGATATATTTAAATAGGGCCATCAACAAATGTTGATTGAATGTGGAATGTGAGACAAAAAAGAGTGTAAGTATCAGTACACAAGTTACTCACTTTAACAACTAGGTGCATAAATAACTCATATGCTAAGACCAAAATCACAAGAAAAGAGCACAGCAGTTGAACATCTGTGATAGGGTAGGAGCTGTGCTGTGTTTGTTTTCCATGCATGATCCTAATCACTGTTTCCAATAATTCAAATAAGGAAAGTGAGTCTCAGAGAATGTATTTTAAAAATATGGCCAATGTGAGAGGCTCCTGGATGGCTCAGTCATTTCAGCATCCCAGTGAGGCTCATATCATGATCTCTTGTTCACAAGTTCAGGCCCCTCATAGGGTTCTGTGTTGACAACTCTGGAACCTGCTTCAGATTCTGTGTCTCCCTCTCTCTCCGCCCCTCCCATGGTCATGCTCTGTCTCCCTCTCTCTCTCCCACCCTCCCACCCCTCTCTCCCTCTCTCTCTCAAAAATAAATAAAAACATTTTTAAAAAAATGAACAATGTGACACAGCTGATAAATTGGGAAAGTGAGAGTCAAACTCAATTGCTCAGCCATGTTTTTTTACTAGATTTATATATGTTGAGTTTGAGGCTCCAGAACAATTCAAAATGGAAATATCAAAATAGGAAATGAGCTATTTCAATTTTTGAACATAGGAGAAAGGCTATGTAGCTTGTAAATGTGGAGTCATGGGAATGTATGCTTCTATCCACTGACAGTGAGAAGACATAGATTACTCAGATGTCACAAATTTATGGCAAAAAGGAGGATTTGCAAAGAAGACAGAGAAAAAACAGCCATGAAGGAATTAAAGAGGAAATAATAGTGTGTCACAGAAGCCAAAAGAGAGAAAATTTTCTAACGGAAGTCTTCATCAGTGTCAAATGCTATATCAAGATCAAATTAAATGACTCAAAGGTAGCCATGGAATATAGCAATATGAAGACTGCTGGTAACATTGACAATAGTCTTCAGTTGAATGCTGGAAGAAGCAGCCAGCTTAAATTGCTTTCCTTTGAAGGAAGATAGGAAAATGAGAAAGTAGAGAGCGCCAATTGTTCAAGAAGTTTGACAGTGAGGGGGAGGAGAAATAAAAGAGCATATTGGTGCTAGGAAGGGTATTTGCAATTATTAGAGAAACTTAAATATGTTTAAATGCTGTCATAAAGAAGCCACACAGCCAGGCTTACTGTGGAGGGAATGCAAAAGGTCAGGCTTTGATTCATAGTACTTATTTCACAGTAACAAGGTAATTTTTTCTGCTCATTTACCAACCCAAGTCATTAGGGAGATGCAATATGTGCATGCTGATAACTGACATTTTGTGAAGACATGAATATTTTGCATCTTCGTTTCTCTTGGGTAGCATTGTCACTAAAGGTAAAAAGACTCAACTATGAGCTCTCTTAAACATAGAAAATATAAATAGGGTTCTCTGTTGATGTAAGCTACGAGGCCCTTGCAATGATGCTAAAGGGTCATGTTTGGCCATGGCTGATCATTATTCATCACCACTAAGATACGGAAATAGGACAGGAAAAAGTCCCATGGAATGGGCTTAGTGTTTGTCCACCTTTCTCTCGAAGGATCCACAGGCAATTCACAGAATCATGAAATTAGCGGAAATGCATTAGGATTCCTTTCAAGTTACAATAGCTCTACTCCTGAAATATCAGCTTTGGGTAGTGATAGTACAGTACCCAAAGATAGTACACTTTTCTATCCCTCACTTTTCTAAAGTTTGTGTTATGCCACTTTGCTTTCATGGAAGACCTACATTTGTACCTGCTTTTGCTAACTGAAAGAAATGTGAAGAGAATTTATGGTTTTATGAAAGAAAGGGGGGAAAGTGAAAATAGTGTTGAGCACCTGTTTCGCAGCAGGCTGTTACAGAGGCACTGTGAACCTTGAGCAGATAGAGTGGCACTGCCAAGCTCCTTACCCAGGATCTACATTTACCATCTCAGCGTACAGCCACCATAGCCTTGAACTGTGTCTGTGAGCAACTGCAAGTCAACTTTATCTTGATTTATCTTATGCATCCATCAACAAGATGTCCTAAGGGAACAGAAAAACCTAAGATGGGTTATTGTTTGGGTATGAGAACATTCAAGTTTTTTTCATGTAAATTAAAATTGATAGTAATTGTTTCTTAGGTTTATGCACTTCAGCTTTACACAAGGTTCTGTAGGAACCATCTAGTTTCAGATAGTGAGGGAAACCTATATTATTATAGCACTTGGTAGAGTATCTATAGCAATTATTGCTTTCATGATCTACAAGGACTCAAAATTTTGAAGCTATTCATAATCTTTTATTTTTATTCTTCCTATAACCCCACAACTAGAAGAAAGTTCATACACAGAATTATTTCTCAGGTTTTAAATGTAGCACATGCTCATTATAGAGGTGTAAATGGTAAATAAACATTCAAATAGAAAATTAAAATGTCAGGTATTTATTCTACCCATATATAAACACTATTTCCATTATGACTTTATTTCCTTTCGATTTCATTTTGAATATAAAATTTTTCTTAGGTAATTCATAAAATGCATCAAAACCCTCTTTTTTGTTCTTTTTAAAAATAACATTATTATCATTCTGTATGATAGCATTATTTAAAAACATAACTTTATTAGCGATATAATATCCAATAATACATGTATATAAAATAAAATATTTAAAAAATACAAATTATTTAACCATTGTTCTATCCTTATAGCCAAGAGTACTGTACACAGTTCAGGGATCAAGATGTCTGTACCTGATTTCTTGTTTTGTTTTCCCCACTTAGGAGTTATTAAACAGCATGTTATATTTGATAGAATTAATTTATCAAGACCTAATCATTTAAATTGCTGTCACTGATATATGAGACTCCTAAGTTCAATGGCTTCACTTTTATGTGAAAACTTAGGGATTTGACTCCACATTTTGTGTTCAGCTTTGCTTATTTGAATGAAAAATTTATATGTCCTTGTCAAAAAAAAGCTTAAAAAATGATGACCATGCATTATAGTCTAGTGGTTAAGATCATGGGATGTAGAGTCAGACAGGTTAAGTTTAACTTTAGCAGCTGCACCAATTAGAGATGTTCCTTTAGCCAGTAACTTAAGCTAAGCAAGCTTTTTCTAATATAAACATTTCTAGTTATACTAATACTAACTAGTGTTTCCTAAATGTCAAGTATTTCTCTAAGAGCTCTTTATATATTAATTCAGGTTATCTACACAACAATTCCAGGAGAAAAAAAAAAGGCATTATTATTACTCCATAATCTATGCTGCTAACAATTATATCATGCTGACCCACAACACTGTTGGAAGCCTTAAAATGAGACAGTGAATATATGTAAAATATTCTAGCACTATCCTGGACACAAAGAGAGCATGAAATAATTAGTTGCCAAAAACAAAGTTGTTTTTCTTCCCCCTGTAAATTCACTATGTACTTGATTTGTTGTTCACTGGTATTTCTGAAATTTTGTCAAAGTACATATATTATTTCTTAGTAATGTTACAAACCATTTGTTTTTCATTTGTTGCAAATGAGAACCCAAACCCTATTAAGCTAAAGAAAAAAATCAAGTGTTTGATGCCCCTCAAAAATATGAATGGTTAAACACAGGAGATTTAGAGGAAAGTACAGTAAGGGCACAGAGACAGTTTCCTTGTAATTGATGTGTGGCTTCACTGTAACAGGCAGTGTTTCTCTACAGCATGGAGTGGAGAACAGGAAATAGCTCTGCGCAGAGAGGCATGGTAAGCAAAGTGGGCAACTTGATTCTCTTCTGCAATCAGATCTGTACTTTATCTTTGTTAGGAATTTTTTGACTGGTAAGTATACATATTCAAAGATAGTAACAGGAGATAGAATTGCAGTTGACCTTGAACAATGATTTAGATTTGCATCAAGGGAAGGAAATAGAAAGGATATTCTAGGGAATGAATTAACAAGAGCAAAGTCAGAGCAATAGTAAGATGCCTGATAAAATTTTTAACAATGGATATTTGGGAACTTAGAGTACCAGGCAGATGGTAGGTACCAGGGACACAAAGATAAACTTGATACAGCCCCCATCCTTGGGTTTAATATATGAAAAAATAAATGTACCTTCTAGAGTATGAAACAGCACAAGGTTTAATAATTAAGGTTTAATGTTAATTAGGTTAAGGAGCAAGATGAAAGATTATTTGTATTTTACAAAAAAGGCAGAATTAGGAAGGAATTCACAGGCTTTGTAAAAGTGATGAATTGTGCTCCTATGCATCAACATTTCTGTATCCCTTGGGTAAATTCCTAGCAGTGCTATTGCTGGGTCATAGGGGAGTTCTATTGTTAGTTTCCTTAGGAACCTCCACACTGTTTTCCAGAGGGGCTGTACCAGTTTACATTCCCACCAACAGTGTAGGAGGGTGCCCGTTTCTCCACATCCTCGCCAGCATCTAGAGTTCTCTGATTGGCTCATTTTAGCCACTCTGACTGGCGTGAGGTGGTATCTCAGTGTAGTTTTGATTTGTATTTCCCTGATGAGGAGCGATGCTGAGCATCGTTTCATGTGTCTGTTGGCCATCTGGATGTCCTCTTTGGAGAAGTGTCTGTTCATATCTTCTGCCCATTTCTTCACTGGGTTGTTTGTTTCTCAGGCGTGTAGTTTGGTGAGTTCCTTGTAGATTCTGGATATCAACCCTTTATCTGATATGTCATTTGCAACTATCTTTTCCCATTCCGTTGGTTGCCTATTAATTTTCTGGGTTGTTTCCTTGGCTGTGCAGAAGCTTTTAATCTTGAGGAGGTCCCAACAGTTTATTTTTGCTCTTAATTCCCTTGCTTTGGGGATGTGTCAAGTAAGAAGTTGCTGCGGTGGAGGTCAAGGAGGTTGTTTCCTGCTTTCTCCTCTAGGGTGTTGATAGTTTCCTGTCTCACGTTCAGGTCCTTTATCCATTTTGAGTTTATTTTTGTGCATGGTGTGAGAAAATGATCTAGTTTCATTCTTCTGCATGTTGCTGTCCAGTTCTCCAACACCATCTGTTAAAAGGCTGTCTTTTTTCCATCGGATATTCTTTCCTGCTTTGTCAAAGATTAGTTGGCTGTATACTTTTGGGTCCACTTCTGAGTTCTCAATTCTGTTCCATTGGTCTATGTGTCTGTTTTTGTGCCAATACCATACTGTCTTGATGATGACAGCTTTGTAGCACATGTACCCCAATGTTCATAGCAGCACTCTCCACAATAGCTAAAACCTGGAAAGAGCCTAAGTGTCCATCAACAGATGAATGGATCAAGAAGATGTGGTTTATCTATACCATGGAATACTACATGGCAATGAGAAACAATGAAATCTGGCCATGTGTAGCCACATGGATGGACCTTGAGGGTGTTATGCTGAGCGAAATAAGTCAGGCAGAGAAGGACAAATATCATATGTGTGCACGTATAGGAGGATTAGGAGGAGCTTAACAGAGGACCAAGGGGGAGAAGAAGGGCAGAAATGGTGGGGGAAAGGGAGAGAGGCAAACCATGAGAGACTCTTGAATGCTGACAAAAACTGAGGACTGGTGGATGTGGGGGGGAGGAGGGGTGGGCATGGAGGAGGGCACTTGTGGGGATGAGCACTGGGTGTTATGTGGAAACTAATTTGACAATAAACTATTTGTAAAAAATAAAAAAAAATAAAAAAATAAAAAAATAAAAAAATAAAGTGATGAATTGTGTCATTAATTTCAAATCGTAGTTTGTTATCTGAGCATAGGTCAATAGGTACAGCATCAAGGCTATAAATGCAAAAGCATGAAGGTGAGAAACAGCAGGAAGTGAGTATTAGTTTTCTATTGCTGTGCAAAAAATATCATCACAAACTTACAGCCTAAAACACCACTCATTTATTATAGCTCCTACTTTTGGTGGCAGAGAATTCCTGAGAGAGTTAAGCCGGGTTCTCTGCTTCAGAGTCTCAAAACTGCAATCCATTTGTCAGCAAGAAACACAGTTTCATCAGAAGTTTGGGTAAAGATTCACACCCAAAGTCACTTGGGTTGTTGGCAAAATTCATTCAGTTGTTGTTACAGAACTGAGGATACCAGTTATTGGCTAGCTGTTGGCTGAAGGTTGCCTTCAGTTCCCAGAGGCCTATTCAGTTTTTTTCCTATAGGGGCTCCACCAATATGAATGCTTACTGTATCAGGCGAACAGAAGAGCCTCCTCACAGGAGGATTTTGTGAGGATTTTTGTGAGTCCTCCTCACAAGTTCCCAGAGGATATAATCACATACCTATAATCTTGTGTTTTTGAAGACCTGTATTATGGCCAAAATGCCTTATGTATATAAGGTAGGTTTAGATTTAGATAAACTGGAAGGCATAGGTATGAGACAAACCATAAAAAATATAAAGAACTTGAACTTTATGTATAAGTGATGGGGACCTATTGAAAGGTTTGATAAATGCTGTTAATATATATTACTATATAATATGTATAGTAGTATAATGATGTAATATTAATATGCTCACATTTGTGTTTTATATAGCTCACGCCAGTTAGCACTAAAAGGATACATTTGAAAATAGTGAGATTAGTTGGAGAACTATTCAATATAGACTAAAAAGAAATGAGTCTCATCACACAATAATATTAAGCTTGTTGACAATAAATGTAAATTGTCCACTTATGAAACAGCCAGTAGAAATTTTCTCTTGGCTTCTAATCTGAGGTTGGCTCCTCACTTGGAGATACTTGTGCCATGCTCTTACCAACACTTTGCTCTTAGGTGGGTTAGCAGTAGTCTTGAAAATACCTATTAAGTAATAATTCTTACAATTTCCTTCACTGTAGCAGAAAAAGTAGCTGGAAGATTTTAACAACTTACCTTATAAATGCAGGGTATAAAATGCATTTCATACCTGACATGATAAAAATGGAAACAATGGAAACAAAGAGAGTAGAAAGTAAACTTAAGAGAACACAGAAAGAAGCAATGATAGACTATAATGACAAAATGGAAGTAAAAGAATTTCATTTGAAAAATCTTAAAGGTGAGGTTTAACTTCAACTCAAATATTTTATGTTTCTATGACTTCATAAAGTGAAGCTGGGCCTGAAATAATTCATGGGACATAAAAGGAAGATAAAGTCAAAACAAGAGCACGTGTAATGACAAGAGCCTTACCAACTCCTTTCTTTTTCTTTCTGACCAAAGTGTAAGAGGTCCCTCTCCAAACTGCAAATTACTGTCAAAAATGTATTACTATAACTTCATAAATAAAGAGACATGGCCTTCAAAATAAAATTGTTTACACTTCCAATAAAGGTAGACTAGCATCCTGCTGACCAATCCTTTTGCTGAGAGCAACAATAATTGTTGAGAACTAAAAATATAAGTGTTAGCATTACAAAGGTAACATGGCAGCAAGTACTTAATGTATAAAGGTCCCAGAGAGAAGGGAAGAACCTACATTTTACCTTGACTTGAGTCTGACCATTTGCCAAATCACAGTGAGAAGCTAAAAAGCTGAGCATTGATTCCAAATAATTAATAGCTTGTTATAAAAAAGTTGAAGTTTAAGGTCAAGCAAGGAAAAAATTTCTCATAAGAACTCCTGAGAAACTGGCTATACTTCAGAGGTGGGAGTGAAGCACAGATAAATCTGGTTTCTGCAAAGGCAAAAGTATACTATGAATTTAACTTAATCTCTGATTGTGTGAAAGTGATTTGTCATTACTACTTTCTAGAAGTAAAAGCAAATCATTTCTAGAGGAAGATTACATTAGAGAGAGCCAAAAATTGTCTTTACAATTGTTCATACACAATGAGAAGCGCCCAGTCAATACAATTATTCATGCACAATGAGCCACATTCAATCAACCATTACTAGACATATCAGGGAATAAGACCAAATGATTTAAAAAAATGGAGGGAGGGAGAAAACAGAGGGAGAGAAGGAAGGATGGAAGGAAGGAAGGAAGGAAGGAAGGAAGGAAGGAAGAGAAGGAAAGAAAGAAAGAAAGAAAGAAGGAAAGAAGGAAGGAAGGAAATAGAGAGGAGAGAAAGAGATTGAGAAATAGATCTACAGAAGATCCAGATCCTATAGTTATCAAAAATAGACTCAGTGTTATCAGTAACGTAAATATCTCAAGTGTAATTAGTATATTCAGAAATTAGATTAGATAGGGATTTTAGAAGAGAACAAGAAACCATAAAAAAAAATCTCAAAAGTTTTAAAACTCAAAATACAAAAATTGGCCATAGAAATTCAACTATTATATTCAGTACCATATTAGATACAGCTGAAGAAAGAATTAGTAGAATGGAACATATCCCAGAATAACATATCCAGAATTTATATGAGAGTTGTGTAATACAATGAAAAGTCCTAATACAGGTGTAGTTGTATTCCACAAAACAAGGCACAGAAAGAATAGAAAAGTAGTAGATACTGAACAGACAACAGGTCAGCATTTCCCAAAACTTATACAATGCATCAAGTTACATATTAAAAAATTAAAATGTATCCCAAGCATGATAAAAACGAAGAATATTACAGTAAGTACAGAGTTACACTATTGGAAACTAAATACAAAGAAAAATCTTAAAAATAAGAGTTCAAAACAATTTGTCTTCAAAGGAGCAAAAATTAGACCAATAACTGATTTATCAACTAAAAGAAATGATACCAGAAAACAACAGAATTACAACTTCATATGAATGCTGAAACACAAAGAACAACCTGCCAATTTAAAATTTAACATAGTAAAACCACCATTAAAAATGAAGGAAAAATAAAGACATTTTCAGACAAAGGAAAGCTGCAAGAATATATTATCTGCAGAGCCACTATAAGGAAATACACAGAAATTCTTTTTTTTTTTTTTTACAAATAGTTTATTGTCAAATTAGTTTCCACATAACACCCAGTGCTCATCCCCACAAGTGCCCTCCTCCATGCCCATCCCCCTCTCCCCCCACATCCACCAGTCCTCAGTTTTTGTCAGCATTCAAGAGTCTCTCATGGTTTGCCTCTCCCCCTTTCCCCCACCATTTCCGCCTTCTTCTCCCCCTTGGTCCTCTGTTAAGTTCCTCCTAATCCTCCTATACGTGCAAACATATGGTATTTGTCCTTCTCTACCTGACTTATTTCTCTCAGCATAACACCCTCAAGGTCCATCCATGTTGCTACACATGGCCAGATTTCATTGTTTCTCATTGCCATGTAGTATTCCATGGTATAGATAAGCCACATCTTCTTGATCCATTCATCTGTTGATGGACACTTAGGCTCTTTCCATGTTTTAGCTATTGTGGAGAGTGCTGCTATGAACATTGGGGTACATGTGCTCCTATGCATCAGCAACAGAAATTCTTTTTTTAAGGTAGAAGGAAAATGACCCCAGATGGAAGTATGGGGATATAAGAAGGAATAAATATCAATGGAAAGAGTAAATACATGGATAAACAAAAACAAACATGTTGCTAAAAATGTGGGGAAACTAGAACACTTGTGCAGTGTTGGTGGGAACTTAAAATGGTATATCCATTTGCAAAACAGTATGGAGTTTCCTCAAAATAGTAAAATAGAGCATCTGCATGATCCAGGAATACCACTTCTTATTATATATCCAGAGTAATTGAAATGAAAATCTGAAACTATCTGTACACACATGTTCATTCCAACATTATTCACAGCAGCCAAGATACAGAAACAACTCAAATGTCCATAGAAAGATAAATGGATAAAGAAAATGTGTTATATACATAAGATGGACTATTACACAGTCTTTAAAAACAATGGAATCTTAACATTTGCAATAACATGGATGAACCCTGAAGATCTTATCCTAAGTGAAGTAAGCCAGTCTAAGAAAGACAAATACTATATGATTCCACTTATATGAGGTACCTGTAATATTCTTGAATAAAGAAAGGATAGAATGGTCATTTCTAGGACCTCAGGGGAGGGGGGAAATGGGAAATTTTTTAGTGGTATAAAGTCTCCATTATTTAACATGAAGAAGTACTAGAAATTCATTGTACGACACAATGCCTATAGTTAACAGCATAATATGATATACTTAAAAATTTGTTAAGAGAGTGGACCTTATGTTAAGTGCTTTTATCTCCTTCCCCACACATACACATAAAAGGAAAAAACACAACTTTCAGAGGTGATGGATATGTTTATTCCTTTGGTTTTGCTGATAGTATCACAAGTATGTTGATATGTCCAAACTTAATGAATTGTATACATCAAATGTGTGCAGTTTTTGTATATCAATTATACATCAATAAAGCTGTTAAAATCATCCATCACACTCTTTAAAATCCTAATACCTTCTTCACAAATCTCCATTGAAATGAGATGTATTAAGTGAACAGCAAAAGAATACAACTTCTAGAAGAGAACATAGGAGAATATCTACCAAGGGATAATCAAAACTTTCTGTAACAGGATACAAAATTGCTAACTATAACAGAAAAGGCTGAGAATTTTAGTGAACTAAAATCAGATATAATCAAAAGAGAAAATTATGAAAATGACAAGCCAAGACACTGAGTGGGAGAAGATATTTGTTATATGTAAAACCCACAAAAGACTTGTATCTTGAAAACTCAAAAGAACTTCTAAAAATCAGTAAAATAGATGATGAAAAAAAGTGGAGGGGAGGGAATACCTGAATAGTAATTCACAAAGGAATATATCCAAATAGCCAATAAACATGAAGAGCTGAGAAAATTCATTAGTCATTAGGGAATTGCTAAGTTGAGCCACAATAGCCGACCTGGAAAAGAATGACAATACTAGCACATCCTTGGGCATAAGAGCTGCTATGAAACAATATCGTCTATTTGTATAAATTTCCAAAGCTGTGTGATGTTGGAAGTTAGGTTAGTTGTTACATTTGGGAAGGAAACAGCGAGATGTATTTGGAAGAGGACACAAAGGAGATCTCTGAGGTTTTAGTATGGTTCTGTTTCTTGACCGGTTGGTCATTACACCGATATTTTCACTTTGATATAATTCATCAACTTGTATATATATCACTTGGGCTTTTTTCAGTCGGCAATATATATTTTAATAAAAATGTTTTTTTTAAGTTTTATTTATTTTGAGAGCGAGTGAGAGCAAACACAAGCAAAGGAGGCACAGAGAGAGGGTGAGAGAGAATCCCAAGCAGGCTCCGCACTGGCAGCACAGAGCCTAATGCAGGGCTTGAACCAACAAACTGTGAAATCATGACCTAAGCTGAAATCAGGAGTCAGATGCTCAACTAACTGAGGCACCTAGGCGCCCCTTTCATAAAAATGTTTTAAAGAGAAATAATTAGTACCAATAAAAATACATATTTACTCAGGCTAAGGAACAGAATACTTGAAAAACACACACTTTTTATGAGGTATAGAATGTGTGACTAAACTCTTTTGTCTCTAGTAAAACATAGCACTAGCTGAATTTAAATCATCTGTATTTCCCTGTCATCAGAGATATGAACATTGTACCATGAAGACAGAAGATAACCTATATCCCACTTCCCCTGAAGATTCAGTGATATTATCATTATTATTATACGGATATTTATAATATTTATATTCCATTCTTAATCATACTTTTCACAGTTGTTAGCCCTTATTTCATAGAAAAGGATTCAATGCTAATAATCCATCTCCTTATCACGGCTATACCAGTCAACTTTTGTGTTGACTAACATTTATTCTCAACAGATGTTTTCAAGAAGTTTATTCATAGATGCTACAAGTTCTTAATTATTGCATGGTTGAAAGTATGAGTCTCTTGATTTGATTCTCGAGTAGCAACATGCTGGGTAAGATTGTCTTTCACTAGAATTTTAAGTATCTAATTAATATCTCATCTTTGAATATGGCAGTGAAGAAGTATAGGACCAAGTTACTATTTTCTTCAGGTACCCATATAATGATTTCATTATCCTTAAAGTCCAGTAGCTTTATCTTTTTGTTATCTATTTATCTATTCAAACTTATCTTTAAAGATTATTACTTCAAAGATAAATAAATTTATCTATTTAAAGTTATCTCTGATGTTCATTACTTTATCACTGAAACTTTTATTCTCTCTTCCTCTATATCAGGGGAAGTTTTGCTCTATATATTGAAAATATACTTATCTTCCTTTTGTTCTAGAATACCAGATGTCAATTATGCTTTGTCCATAGAACCATTTTTTTTCTCTTAACTTTTTAAGCATTATGTTCTTTTCCATTCTATTTTGTTTGAATTTCTCAAGCCGATCCCACAGACTTGCTTCCAATGATGTGTAATCTCTTTTTTATTGCTTTTGATGCATTGCTCTTTTCTATAATAATTAAATTTTCTCTTTGTTTCTGTTCTAAGAGCTCTGCCAACTCATAAAAAATTTATTGAGCAATGCATCATACATAAAATAACATTTTAACATATAAATGTACAATATAAATAAATGATAATAAAAACAACCAAGTACCAAACACCTTGCTTCAAAAATAGAACCAAATAAGCCTTTAGAGATCCTTATGTACCTCTTCATTCTTATTCTTCTAATTAGATAACCTTGATAGTAAAATTATTGTCATTCTTCTGCATTTGAGTTTTAAATTTTAATGTTTTAAAATGCATCAACTTATTTATTGATTCTTAAAATTACTGATTTATTTATATACATGCTGGAATCTTAATTTAGGGCCCCTCTATTGCTCTGAGGTCAATTAATGCAGTGAACAAATGGTATGGTCTGTAGAATATCCAGATTAGGTTTTCCTCAGTCTTCATTGGGACAGAGAGCTGTAGTCAGTAAGGTAAGACATAGCCTTGGAACAGCACAATCAATATACATTGTTGTCTATTCCAAGAGAATACAACTTCTGATTCTCTTTCTGGTTGAGTTGGAAACAATGAATTTACCAGGTTAATAGCTATGCATGCATTTCAGAGTCTGTGTTAATCTGCTAAAATGTTATGCCTGTACAACATCTGTAATTAGGGATCCAACTTTGTTAAACTTCTTGTAGTCCAACATTATCCACTATCCACTCACTGCTTTTTCGGGGTCCAGTCTAGTGAATCATATGAGAATATTGTTTATTAAATAAAATGTATGACAATTAGAAAGTGATACATGCTACATAATATACATAAATATTGGTTCACTATACATAATACAGCGTAGGTTGTATAAGGTATTTGCCTAAAATTTATAGAAATATAAATATATGCCAATACAGTCTAAATAAATATACATTTCTCATTTTAATTTTTTAATTAAAATATTTTCAGGGTTTTTTGAGATATAATTGACATATAACATTGTGTAAGTTTAAGGCAAACAACGAGTTGACACATTTTTATTGTAACATGATCATCTTGATGGTGTTAGATAATACCTCCATCACGTCACATAATTACATTTATTTTTTGTGGTGAGAACACTTAACATCTACTATCTTAACAACTTTCAAGTATATAATACATTACTGGTACGTATACTCAAATGTTGTGCCTTATATACTCAGAACTTATTCATCTTCTAGTTAGAAGAACCAAAATTTCTCCATTTCCCCAATACCCTAACCCCTGGTAATCACCATTCAATTCTCTGTTTCTATGAATTTGGCTTTTTTAGATTCCATATTTAAGCGCGATTATGCAGTATTTGCTTCTTTCTATCTGACTTATTTCACTGAGCATAATACCTTTAAGGTTTATCCATTTTGCTGCAAATGGAGAAATTCTTTCTTGTTGTTGAATAATATTGCAGTGTGTGTGTGTGTGTGTGTATGTATGTATAAGTATATACATATATCCTCTTTATCAATTCATCTATTGATGGACACTTAGGTTGTTTCTATGTCTTGACTACTGTAAATAATGGTACAAAAGACATGGGTGTGCAGAATGACTCTTTGAGGGACATTTCCCTTGGATAAATAACCAGAAGTGGGATTGTTGTATTATATGGTGGCTCTATTTTTAGTGTGAGGAACTTTCCATAGTAGCTGTACAAATTTAATTGTCCATCAGCAGTGCATAAGGACTCCTTTTTCTCCACATCTTTACCAATACTTGTTATTTCTCATCTTTTTGAGAATAACCATTCTAACAAGTGTGAATTGATAGGTCATTGTGGTTTGGATGTACATTTCCAAGATGATTAGTGAGGCTGAGCACTTTTTCATGTACCCGTTGGCCATTTGTTGGTCTTCTTTGGAAAAATACCGATTGACATCTTCAGCCCATTTTTAAATGACTGTTTGGTTATTTTCACTTATTTTTGAGTTGTATAAGTTCCTTGTATATATTGGACATGAATTCTTTATCAGACATATATTTCACAAATATTTTCTTCTATTCTGCAGGCTAACTTTTCATTTTGTTGACTGCTTCTTCTGCTATACAGAAGTTTTTTTTTTATTTTTGTTTTGTTTTGTTTTTTTTTTTGTTTGAGGTAATCCCATTTGTTAATTTTTGCTTTTGTATGTCATACTTTTGATTTTTATGCTTTTGATATCATATCCAAAACATCACTGCTAAGACCAGTGTCTTTGAGTCTTTTCCCTGTTTTCTTCTATAAAGTTTTTAGTTTCAGGTCTTATGTTTAAGGCTTTATTCTAAGTTAATTTTTGTAAGTGGTGTATCATAGAAGTCTAGTTTTATTTGTCTGCATATGATTATCTAGTTTTCCTAACATTTATTTAAGAGATTATCCTCTCTTCTCTGAATATTCTTGGCTCCTCTTTGAAATATTAGTTGATCATATATGTAGGGATTTATTTTGGACTCTTGATTTTGTTGCATTAGTCTATGTGTGTCAGTTTTTATGCCAGTACCATACTGTTTTGATTCCCATAGCTTTGTCGTATAGTTTGAAATTAGGAAATGGGGTGCCTTCAGCTTTGTTCTTCTTCCTAATGATTCCTTTGGATATTAAGGGTCTTTGTGGTTCCAGACAAATTTAGGATTTTTTTTTTCTATTTCTCTCAGAATGTCACTGGAATTTTGATAGCGATTGCATTGAATCTATAGGTGGCTTTGAGGAGTAGAGATATTTAAACAATATTATTTCTTATGATTCATAAACTTGACATTTTCTTCCATTTGTGTCTTCAGATTTTTTAATCAAAATCACGTAGTTTTCCATGTTCAGATATTTCCTTGATTAAATTTATGCCCAAGTATATTATTGTTTTTGATGCTACTGTGAATAGATATTTTCTTTTTATTTCTATTAGATATTTTATTGTTAGTATATAGAAACACAAATGATTTCTATATGTTGACTTTACATCCTGTACTTTACTGAATTTGTTGAGTTCTAACAGATTTTCGTGGAGTAATTAGAATCTTCTGCCTATAAAATATTATCTGCAAACAAAAATTGACTTCCTCCTGTGTAATTTTAATGCCTTTTATTTCTTTGTCTTGTCTGATTGCTCTGGTTAGGACTTCTAGTACTATTTTAAATAAAGGTGGTAAGAGTAGGCACTTTTGTCTTATTTCTAATCTTAGAGGAAAAACTTTCAACTTTTCATGATTGGGTATGATGTTAGCTATGAGTTTGTCATGTGTGGCTCTTATTATGTTGAGGTATGTTCTCTCTATAGTCAATTAGTTGAGGGGGTCTATCATGAATGAATGTTGAATTTTGTCAAATGATTTTTCTGTGTATATTGAGATGATTATATGATATTTATCCTTTATTTTTGTTAGTAAGGAAGGTCACATTTATTGATTTGTATGATGAACTCTCTTTGCATCACTAGAATAAACCCCACTTCGTCATGGTATATAATCATTTTAAGGTACTGTTAAATTCAGTTTGCTAATATTTTGTTGAGAATTTTTGCATCTGTATTTATCAGAAATATATGTCTGTAGTTTTCTTCTAGTGTTCTTATCTAGATTTGTAATCAGGATAATTCTGGCTTTGTAAAATAAAATTTGGAAGTGTTCCTTCTTTTTAAATTTTTGGAAAGAAATCGAGAAAACTAGGTATTATTTCTTCGTTAAAAGCTTGATAGAATTCACCAGTGAAACCACCTAGTCCCAGACTTTTTTGTTGTTTTTGTTTGAAGATTTCAGATTGCTGATTCTATCTCCTTACTTGTAACTGGTCTGTGCATATTTTCTGTTTGAAATTCATTTTTTATAAGCTGTATGTTTCTAGAAATTTATCCATTTCTTCTAGGTTATCCAATTTGTCATGTAATTATTTATAGTAGTATCTTATGGTCTGATTTATTTCTATGGTATCATTTTTAATCTCTCTTCTTTCATTTCTGATTTAGAATCTTCTCTTTTTTCCTTCATACTAGTTTCCTTTACTTGACAAGTTTGTCTATTCTGTTTATCTTCTCAAAACATTAGTTTTTAGTTTTGTTCTTCTTTTCTATTGTTTTTTTTTCTGGCTACTTTTTCATTTATTTCTGTTCTGATATTTGTTATTTCCTTCCTTCTGCTAACTCTGGGATAAGACTCCTACTTGGTCCATTTGGCATTTAGCGCTGAATTTGACAACTCCCACATAGGCACTATTATTTGCGGATGAATGTCAATTTTTGTTGTTAGAGGGGCAGAAAATTAGAGATGTCTTACATTGCCATGATGCTGTCAGTAACCTAACACTTCTAAAGTGCTTAGAATTAAGTATTTTTATTAAACACATAAATCATGATAAAAATATAAATAGGGAACATTTCTTCAACTCAGAACTACACATTTTCTTTTCATTTGTTACCTTTTCTGAAATCTGGAAGTCTACATGGAATATGTGAATATTTTTCTTCACATAAAATTGCTATCAAGCTATTGGTGCCTCTTACATTTTGCTGATATGACTAGAAGTCATATTTGTCATATTTCTGTTGGCTTAAGAGTTTTATTTAAAAGTATTTTGTAGGGGCGCCTGGATGGCTTAGTCGGTTAAGCGTCCGACTTTCACTTGGGTCATGATCTCGCGGTTCGTGGGTTCGAGCCCGCGTCCGGCTCTGTGCTGACTGCCAGCTCGGAGCCCGGAGCCTGTTTCAGTCTGTGACTCCCTCTCTCTCTGACCCTCCCCTGCACACGCTGTCTCTCTCTCTCTCTCTCTCTCCTAGAAATAAAAAAAAAAAGTATTCTGTATTAACAAAATGGCTCAATTAATTATGTCCAGCTCTTGGTTTCAGTTCAGCTCATGATCTCACAGTTCATGGGTTCAAGCCCTGTGGTGGGCTTTGGGCTGACAGTGTAAAACATACTTGGGATTCTCTCTCCCTCTCTCTGCACCTCCTTGAGGAGCGCTGTCTCTCTCTCTCTCTTGCTTTTGCTCTCTCTCTCAAAATAAATAAATAAATGAACTTTAAAAAAATAGTATTTTGTTAAATAATATATTGCAAAATGAATTCAGATTTTCCATAACTAGGTTTCTTTTGGTTTACATCTGAATACACTGCCATTAATAGTATCACAAGTTTATGTTCAAATAACCTAGTATGCTTTTGATATAAAAGTGACAAAATGAAAGTTGCATAAACTTGAAATTAGGTAATATTTAGTACATTTAATGAAAAGTAGAAAACATATGTAATAGTTAATTTGCTTAGTTGAATTCAATTCTTTTAAAGTTTCCTCATAATAAAGTTTACCTTTTAAGAGCTGTGTGTTTAACACAGAATTTGCACTGAAAGTATCATAAGAGATCTACACTTAACTCTTTTAAAATATTTTAATAAATGAGAAGCAAAGAAATGTGGTAATTGATTTTAACAGTAACCCAAAATTTATTTTACCCTTTAAAGAACATTATGTGTTTTAGTACTGCTTGTTCATTCCTTATTATTTTAGTATGCTATAAACAATTATGACACAGACCTGCATAAATTATTCCCAAGATACTTCTCATATGTTCATTTTTCTCAATTCAACATCACTCTCTTAAAAGTAGTTTCAGTGATTTATGACCAACACTCAGTATTAGTTTTGGTTATTAAAGGAAATTAAGATATTTTAAGCACATATAGAATAGCTTTTATGGCCATAACTTTACACCTATCAATATACAAAATAAACCTTTATTCAATTTTTAGATGCAAGGCACTATTCTAAACACTATGAAAACTCACTAAATCATTCCAACAACTCAATGAGTTCGGCACTATTAATGACCCGATTTTGCTGTTAAAGAAACTGGCATACTATGATTTAGGAACTTGCTCGTGGTTTCAACACTTTGAGCATCAGCAGTTGGCCTAAAGATTGCATGTTCTTTTCCACTATATCTAACTACTTCTCAGAAGTGAGCTCTCATTGGTATCATAGTAAAAAATAGAAATTATGTATAGAGTTATCAAATGATGAGGCTTTTCAGGCATACTACTTGTAATATATGAAGCTTTGATTCTATTGGGAAGGAAAGCAATTACTGAATTTGGAAGTATTTTCTATTAGAAGATGGGAAGTGTTACAAGATACATTGAAGAAGTTAAAGTTGATCAAAGAAGTAGTGACAGAGCTTCAATTTTCCAGAAAAATTAGTGAAAGTGTTTGTAATACCTTAAAAATACCAAGAGATGCTACTTCAAAGTTGTTATTCTGTAATAAAATATAATAAAGACCTAAAATTCTATAGATGTTAAAGCAATTTCAGAAATATTAGTTATATTTTAGTAACTTAGACTTGTTTTCTGAATAGTTGTTAAAATTGTTTCAAAGAAATGTGAACAAAATAAAAAATTCAGAACTCAGTTTTTACGGTGGTGCTTACTGTAATGACTCATTATGACATCTGTTGATGAACTAATTAAGTATTTTAACAATTTTGTCTCCATATGTCTTACGGTGTTTTTGCTTTGAATACAAAACTTATTTAGACATTTCAAATGATCCATTTCAGCTCTTCTAGGCAAGAATGTGTATATAACATACATTTGTACTATGGAATGCTAAATATTTTATCAAGGTTTTATAACATACAACTTTAAAAATCAGTTTTAAGATGTACAAACTGATATATTTAATTCATCGCCAAATTATCCCTTCTGCTTCCAACGCAAAGCAGTAACAGATAATACATTCAAAGTTGAAACCAAAGGACTTACTGGAATGGAAATATCAAAGAATGAGTGAAGCTAAAGCCCTGGGTCTTCCAGAAGGGGGCGATACAGCCTGGAATAAACTCTAGAACAGAGTGTAAGAGGGGTTAGTTTATTAGAAGACAGTATTGGAAAATCACCCAGAAATATTGTAAAACAAGAGAAATAAAAGTGAAAGGAAAACCATGAAAAAAAAGAAGAAGGAAAGAAAAACCACCTGGAAAATATGTATACACAGTGAGGCTTCTACATTCATGCAACCAGAAGTTCAACAAGAACGGAATGGAGCAACTGTCAGAGCAATAAAATTTGAGGAAATAATTGCTGCAAATTTTCCAAATTGAAAGTATATTCCAAGTACTCAGCAGAATTATTTAAATAAATGCATAGACATACAGTGATAAAGTTGTAGAACATTAGAATAAAGAGAAAATCTTAAAAGGCATCAGAGAGAAACAACCTATTACCAACCATGGCATGACCAATTAAACCAACAAGAGACAGATTTTATACACAGATAAATTATTATTCATGATTAAATGAAAAATAAAGAAGATTCATGCTAACAATTACCAGAAGAATTTACCACCTACACAGACTCTCTTATTAAGAGAACTATGAAATATATACTTAAGCAAGAAGAAAACAAAACAAAGAAGGAAGCTGTGGGATTCAAGCAAATCTGGGTTCCAAAACTAATTAAATGTTGGGAAATTTCAGTAAAAACATACTTTAAAATAAGGACCTCCAGGTAATAGCATGTACAGTAAAGGCAAGATCAGAGAGATATCTTCATTTAGTAATTAAAGAAGTGCATCTTTTCAGAAAGACCTTAATGTGAGATAGGAAATCATCAAATTCCTAGAGAAGAAGACATGTGGCAACCTCTTTGACCTCAACTGTAGCCTCTTACCAGACATGCCTTGGGAGACAAGGGAAACAAAAGCAAAACTGAACTATTGGGACTTCATCAAAATGAAAACTTCTTCACAGAGAAGGAAGCAATCAACAAACTAAAAGGCAACCTACAGAGTGGGAGAAGGTATTTGCAAATGATGTGTTGGTTAAAGGGCTAGAATCCAAAATCTTTAAAGAGCTTATCAAATTTAACAACCAAAAGAAAAAAAAATCCAGTAAACAAATGGGCAGAAGACATGAACAAGACATTTCTCCAAAGAAGACATACAAATGGCTAACAGACACACGAAAAAATACTCAACTGCAGTCATCACCAGGGAAATACAAATCAAAACCACAATGAGATACCACCTCACACATGTCAGAATGGCTAAAATGAACAACTCCGGAAACAACAGATGTTGACGAGGATGCAGAGAAAGGGGAACCCTCTTACACTGTTGGTGGGAATGCAAACTGGTTCAGCCACTCTGGAAAACAGTATGGAGTTTCCTCAAAATATTAAAGATAGTGCTCCTCTACAGCCCAGCAATTGCAGTACTAGGAATTTATCCAAAAGACACAATAGTCATTTGAAGGGGTACATGCACCTCACTGTTTATAGCAGCACTACCAACAATAGCTAAATTATGGGAAGAACCCAAATGTCCATCAACTGATGAATGGATGAGGAAGATGTGGTGTGTGTGTGCGCGCGCACGTGCACACAATGAAATATTATTCAACCATCAAAAAGAATAAAATCTTGTCATTTGGAAAGACATGAATGGAGCTAGAAGGTATTACGCTACGTGAAATAAGTCAGTCAGAGAAAGGAAAATACCATATGATTTTATTCATATGTGGAATTTAAGAAACAAAACAGATGAACACAGAGGAAAGGAAGAAAAAATAAGATAAAAACAGAGAGGCGGGGGACAAACCATCAGAGACTCTTAACTATAGAGAATAAACAAAGGGTTGCTGGAGGGAAGAGGGTAGGCAGATGGGCCAAATGGGTTGTGGGTATTATGGTCAATACTTGTTATGACAAGCACTGGATTATATGTAACAAACATTACAAAGTGCTATTATTGTTTTAAGAAAACTTGATTTGCATCAGGGAAACTTATTTTCTTTCCTTTTTTTTTTTAGTTAATAAACCAAGTAAAATGTATACTAATATGTGCCCACTGAGATTAGTGAACAACATACATTGCAAAGAGGCTTTTATGTCAGTTTGATCTTTTATGTGCTTTATTCAGAGAAAACCACGGTGTGAGGACATTTTTTTTCATTACTAGTTCAAAAGATTATCAATCTTATAAATTTTTGACAATCTTGTCGGTAAAATTAATATTTCAAAGTATTTTACTTGGCATTTCTTTGGTGATATCGACTTGTTACATATGTTTATTGGAGGAGTTTTTTTCTCCTAAAATGTGTCTATTAGTTAATATCGTTGCTATTTTTTTGTTTCACATTCTTATTAATATATATGGACTTCTTGTATATAAGGAGTATGTATATGAGGATTACTAGCCTCTTACTACATTACTTTTTTACTACTGCTTTAAAATGTTTTACATATTTTCTTTTCCTGCTTTAATTTCGTATGTGATAGTGATTATGGTGATCTTTATTGGGATGCCTGGATTTTGTTTCATGGTTTTATAGATCTTCACCCCAATATTTTCTTCTATTAATAGTTGTAATATGCCTTTTACTTATACTTAGTATCTCTCTGATCTAATCAAGCAATCATGTCTCTGTAGGTCTATCTCTAGTTATCATGTATAATGTGTCTTATCAATATGTAGCTGGCTCTGATTTGTATCCCTTTGCTAAAATAAAACTTTAATCGTGAGTCTGAGATTTGTGGTTCTAGTGAACTATTAAACCTGAGAGGATGCTGGGAACAACCAAAATTGAAGCTAGCTTTTCACAAGGGAGGGTGCTCTGTGGACCCCTGAACTTTCAGGGGTGAACTTGCAGGTGGTGTCGAAGTCAGGGCAGTCTTGTGGAGGACAGTACCCTTATCTGTGAAGTTTGGTCTAACCCTAGGCAGCTGATGTCAAAAGTCAATGTACTTGCAACAAAAAAAAAGAAAAAAGAAAAAAGAAAGAAAAAAGATAGGGAGGTCTCATGCATATTTCACCTAGCTTTCCCCAATGGCAACATCTTGCATAACCATAGTATACTATGCACACCAGAAAATTAACATTGGCACAATCCACAAAGTTGATTCAGAGTTAGTAAGTTTTACAAGGACATGATTACATATATGGGGATATAATTCTATGCAATTTTATCACATATGTCACTTTATATAAAGGTGACTACAATCAAGAAGCCAGACTCTTCTGCAAGCTTCCTACATACTACTCTTTATGCTCCTTCTCACTTCTCACTTCTCACTCCTCTCTAATCCTTAAACCAAGGGAATGGGTAAGCTGTTCATCGTCTCTATAGATGTGTTATTTCAAGAATGTTATGGAATGGACGCACACAGTATGTACACTTTTCAGACGGACTTTTTTCACTGATAATCACCCTTTGAAATCCATTAAAGCTGTTGCATGCATTACTAGGTCACCTTTTATTGCTGAGCAGTATTTCATAGTACAGATAAACCAGTTAGTTTAACTGGTTATTCACTAACAGAAGGGCCTTTGACTAATTTCTAGTGTTTTGAGTGCATTACGAATAGAGCTGCTGTAAACGTTTGTGTATAGATTTTGCTTGAGCATAATTTTCATTTTTTCTATGATAAATATCCGAGTGATATTACTGGGTTGTATGGTAAGTACACATTTAGGGTTGTTTTTTGTTTTGTTTTGTTTTTTTTTTCTTTCATAGGTAAGACTAAGCCTCAAAGAGGTGGAGTGCCTTGGCTGAGGTCAAACAGCCTGGCAGACTCTATCCAGAGAGAACAGAGGAAAAGCCAAAGACAAGCTTGGTCCCCACACATTTTGCTTTGGGCTACCTTCACAGTCTTGTCCAGCTGAGGCCACAAGGACACAGAAAACATTTCTGAAATATCCTAGAGTATCACTTTAATGGTCTCCTTGGAGTCTTTGCTGACAGAATTAAAAGAGAACAGGTATTTTAACAAGGTCCACCTTGGTAACCTTACCATATGTAGTAATGAGGCCCCTTGGGCACAGTATGAGAGAACTACCTCCCTTCACTGCCCCAAAAAGGTACAGAGAGCCTTTGCAGACAACTGGACTGAAATACAGAGAGGCCAGGACTCAATAGGAGGGGTAGGGAATACAGATAGAAGGTACTCCCTAATGTACCAGACTCTCGGGAGCAAGGAACACTGTACTGCAGGACCTCTTCTTCATAAAGCCAATACCTTCAAGACCAAGAGATGTAGCTGACTTTAACACACAGAAACAGACACAGAGAGCGAGACAAAATGAAGGGACAGAGGAATAAGTCCCAAATTAAAGAACTGGAAAAAAAACACAGCAAGACACCTAAGCAAAACAGATACCATAATATGTCAGATACAGAATTTAAAGTAATTATCATAAAGATACTTAGTGGATTTGAGAAAAGGGTAGAGGACAAAGAGATAAATAAGAACGAATCAGAGATGAATACAATAAATTAAATTGAAAATACACTTGAGAGAATAAATAGCAGGCTACAGAAAGCAAAGGAATGAATTAATGGCCAGGAAGACAGAGTAATGAAAAGTAATAAAGCTGAGCAAATGAGAGGAAAAAAAGTATGCAAAATGAGAACAGATTTAGGAAACTCAGTGACTCAATGAAGTATAATAACATTCAGATTATAGGGATCCCATAAGAAGGAGAGAGAAAAGGGAGCATAAAATTTATTATAAATGTCTACGCACCAAATATGGGAGCTCCTAAATATATAAAACAATTAATCACAAACAGAAACAATCTTATAGATAAGAATATGCTAATAGCAGGGGACTTTAATACTCCACTTACAGCAATGGATAGATCAACTCGACAGAAAATCACTAAAGACACAATGGACTTGAATGACACATTGGACCAGATGGATTTGACAGATATATTTAGAACTCTACATCCTGAGGCCATGGAATTCACTTTCTTCTCAAGTGCACATGGCACATTCTCCAAGATAGATCACATACTGGGACATAAAGCAGCCCTCAATAAATATAAAAGAATTGAGGTCATACCATGCACACTTTCAGATTACAATGCTATGAAACTTGAAATCAACCACAGGAAGAAGTCTGGAAAACCTTCAAAAACATGGAGGTTAAAGAACACCCTACTACAGAATGAATGGGCCAATTAAGCAATTAGAGAAGAAAGTAAAAAAATACACAGAAACAAATGAAAATGAAAACACAACAATCCAAACTCTATGAGATGCGGCAAAGGCAGTCTTAAGAGGAAAGTACATTGCACTCCAGGCCCATTTCAACAAATAAGAAAA
Source organism: Proteles cristata cristata (assembly GCA_017311185.1). Taxonomy (NCBI): domain Eukaryota; kingdom Metazoa; phylum Chordata; class Mammalia; order Carnivora; family Hyaenidae; genus Proteles; species Proteles cristata. The sequence continues at coordinate 1,505,818 of JAESUZ010004628.1, forward strand.
AGCACAAGTACAAAATCTAACAGTGCACCTGAAGGAACTAGAGGAAGAGCAACATGAGCACCACAAACCCAGTAGGAGAAGAGAAATAACAAACATCAGGGCAGAAATAAACAATATGGAATCCAAAAAAAACCAGTTGAACAGATCAATGAAACCAAGAGTTGGTTTTTTGAAAAAACAAACAAAATTGACAAACCTCTAGCCAGGCTTCTCAAAAAGAAAAGAGAGAGCACCCAAATAGACAAAATCATGAATGAAAATGGACTTATTACAACCAACCCCTCAGAAATACAAGCAATTATCAGGGAATACTATGAAAAATTATATGCCAACAAATTGGACAACCTAGAAGAAATGGACAAATTCCTAAATACACACTCACTACCAAAATTCACACGGGAAAAGATAGAAAATCTGAACAGACCCATAACTAGCGAAGAAATAGAATCAGTTATCAAAAATCTCCCAACAAATAAGAGCCTTGGACCTGATGGCTTCCCTGGGGAATTCTACCAGATGTTTATAACAGAATTAATACCAATTCTTCTCAAGCTATTCCAAAAAACAGAAATCGAAGGAAAACTTCTGGACTCATTTCATGAAGCCAGCATCATTCTGATTCCCAAGCCAGACAGACATCCAGAAAAAAAAGAGAACTACAGGCCAATATCCTTGATGAATACGGATGCAAAAATCCTCAACAAGATCCTTGCAAATTGAATCCAACAGTACATAAAAAGAATTATCCACCAGGATTGAGTGGGATTCATTCCTGGGTTACAGTGCTGGTTCATTATTCGCAAATCAATCAATGTGATACATCACATCAACAAAAGAAAAGATAAAAAACCATATGATCTTGTCAATAGATGAAGAAAAATCATTTGACAAGATAGAGAATCCCTTCTTAATACTTGAAGAAGTAATAGCTAAAAATGTCCCTAACCTGGGGGAAACACATTCCAGATCCAGGAGGCACAGAGATACCACCCCAAAATCAATTAAGGAGGTCCACACCAAGGCATATAGTAATTAAAATGGCAATAAAGAAAACATTTAAAAGCAGAAAGAGAGGGGCGCCTGGGTGGCTTAGTTGGTTAAGCGTCCGACTTTCGCTTAGGTCATGATCTCGCCGTCGTGGGTTCGGGCCCCGCGTCGGGCTCTGTGCTGACTGCCAGCTCGGAGCCTAGAGCCTGTTTCAGTCTGTGACTCCCTCTCTCTCTGACCCTCCCCTGCTCATGCTGTCTCTCTCTCTCTCTCCTAGAAATAAATAAAAATATAAAAAAAAAAAGCAGAAAGAGAAAAGTGTTATGCACAATGGAAACCCCATAAAGCTATCAGAGAATTTTTCAGCAGAAGCTTTGCAGGCCAGAAGGGAGCAGCATGATATATTCAAAGTGCTGAAAGAGAAAAATCTGTAACCAAGAATAACCTATCTAGCAAAGCTATTGGTCAGAATAGGAATGATAAAGAATTTCTCAGACAAATAAAAATGAAAGAAGTTAATGACTACTACACTACTCACAAAAAGGAAACTAAAAGGGATACTTTGAGTGGAAAGACCAGAAGTAAGAGTATGAAAAGTAAAAACATAAAAATATTAAAAATAAACACTTCTTTTTAAAAAATAAATATTTCTGTAAATACAAGCCAAGGTATTAATTTAAATTCAAGGATATAAAGTATGACACATGTACCTAAAACAGGGGCAGGAGTAAAAAATGGATTCAAACTTAAACAACAATCAACTTAAAAATAGACTGTTATGTGCAGATGTTATATACACACCTAATGTACTAACAAATCAAAAACCAGTAATAAATATGCAAAGAATAAAGGGAATGGAACCCAAGCATATCACTAAAGAAAGTGATATGCTCTCTCTCTCTCTCAAAAAAAAAATTTTAAGTAAAAATAAAGAAATAATATAAGGACCACACAACAAGTAACAAAACAGCAATAAATATATATATCATTAATTACTTAGAATGTAAATTAAAAAACAAGACCCATATATATGCTGCCTATAAGAGACTAATCATAAACCTAAAATCACTTGCAGATTCCAAGTGATGAAATGGAGAAGTATTTATCATACAAATATTCCAAAAGAAACCTGGAGCAGCATACATATTGGGCAAAATAGACTTTAAATCAAAGACTGTAATACAAGACAAAGAAGGACACTATATAATAATAAAACGGATAAACCAACAAGAAGATATAACAATTGTAAATATTTATGCATCCAAAATGAAAGAACCTAAATACATAAAAATAAATAACAAAAATAAAGGAAATATAAATTGTAATACGATAATAGTAGGGGACTACAACACCTCACATCAAAGGACAGATAATCCAAACAGAAAATTAACAAGGAGGAAACAGTGGCTTTGAAAGACCTATTGGATCAAATGAATTTAACAGATATATTCAGAACATTCCATCCTAAAACAGCAGAATACACATTCTTTTCAAATTCACATGGAACATTCTCCAGAATAGATCACATATGAGGCCACACAACATGTCTCACATTCAAAAAGAACAAAGTCATACCATGAATCTTTTCTAACCACAACACTATGAAACTAGAAATCAACCACAAGAAAAAATATGGACAGAGCCAAAATACATGGAGGTTAAATAACACACTACTACACAATGAATGGGTCAACCAAGCAATTAAACACACAAAAAAGAATTACATGGAAACAAATAAAAATAAAAACACAATGATCCAAAGTCTTTGGGATGCAGCAAAAGTAGTTCTAAAAGGGAAGGCAATACAGGCCTACATCAATAAACAGGAAACATCTCAAATAAATAAGCTAACATTCTTCCTAAAGGAGCTAGAAAAAGAAGAACACACAAAGCCCAAAACTGACATAAGGAAGGAAATAATAAATGCTAGAACAGAAATAAATGATATAGGGGCACCTTGGTGGCTCAGTGGCTACAACATCCAACACTTGATCTTGGCTCGTGCCATAATCTCATGGTTCATGAGATCGAACCCTGCATCAAGCCCTGGGATGTTCTCTATTTCCCTGCCATTCCCTGGTTTGCATGCTTTCCCTCTTTCCTTCTCTCTCCCACACACACATACACATAAGTAAAGAAAAATAAACTTAAAAAAAGAAATGATAGGAGCACCTGGGTGGCTCAGTCATTGGGTCTCTGACTTTGTCTCAGGTCATGATTTCATGATTCGTGGGTTTGAGCCCTAGTCAGGCTCTGTGCTGACAGCTCAGAGCCTGGAGCCTGTCTTTGGATTCTGTGTCTCGCTCTTTCTCTGACCCTCCCCTGGTCATGCTGTCTCTCTGTCTCTCAAAAATAAATAAAACATTTTAAAAAATGATATAGAAACTAAGAAGAAAAATAAAAGATCAATGTAACATGGAGCTGGTTATTTGAAAAAATAAAAAAATATGAAAAAAACACTAGCCAGACTCAAGAAAAAAAAGGAATCAATAAAATAAAAAATGAGAGAGAATAAGTAACAACCAACACCACAGAAACAGAAACAATTATAAAAGAATATTATAAAAAACTATATGCCAGTTTACATTCCCACCAACAGTGTAGGAGGGTGCCCATTTCTCCACATCTTCGCCAGCATCTAGAGTTCTCTGATTTGCTCATTTTAGCCACTCTGACTGGCGTGAGGTGGTATCTCAGTGTGGTTTTGATTTGTATTTCCCTGATGAGGAGGGATGCTGAGCATAGTTTCATGTGTCTGTTGGCCATCTGGATGTCCTCTTTGGAGAAGTGTCTGTTCATATCTTCTGCCCATTCTTTACTGGGTTGTTTGCTTTTCAGGTGTGGAGTTTGGTGAGTTCCTTATAGATTTTGGATATTAACCCTTTATCTGATATGTCATTTGCAACTATCTTTTTCCATTCCGTTGGTTGCCTATTAATTTTCTGGGTTGCTTCCTTGGCTGTGCAGAAGCTTTTCATCTTGATGAGGTCCCAATCATTTATTTTTGCTCTTGATTCCCTTGCTTTTGGGGATGTGTCAAGTAAGAAGTTGCTGCGGTGGAGGTCAAGGAGGCTGTTTCCTGCTTTACAGCCACTCTGGAAAACAGTGTGGAGGTTCCTAAGGAAACTAACAATAGAACTCCCCTATGCCGCAGCAATAGCACTGCTAGGAATTTACCCAAGGGATACAGAAATGTTGATGCATAGGAGCACATGTACCCCAATGTTCATAGCAGCACTCTCCACAATAGCTAAAACATGGAAAGAGCCTAAGTGTCCATCAACAGATGAATGGATCAAGAAGTTGTGGTTTATCTATACCATGGAATACTACATGGCAATGAGAAACAATGAAATCTGGCCATGTGTAGCAGCATGGATGGACCTTGAGGGTGTTATGCTGAGCGAAATAAGTCAGGCAGAGAAGGACAAATATCATATGTTTGCACGTATAGGATTAGGAGGAACTTAACTGAGGAACAAGGGGGAGAAGAAGGGGGGAAATGGTGGGGGAAAGGGAGAGAGGCAAACCATGAGAGACTCTTGAATGCTGACAAAAACTGAGGACTGATGGATGTGGGGGAGGGGATGGGCATGGAGGAGGACACTTATGGGGATGAGCACTGAGTGTTATGTGGAAACTAATTTGACAATAAACTATTTGTAAAAAAAAAAAAAAAACTATATGCCAATGAATTGGACAACGTAGAAGAAATAGATAAATTCCTAGACACATATAACATACAAAAACTGAAGCAAGAAGAAATAAAAAATTTGAATAGACTGATCACTAGTAATGATACTGAATTAGTAACAATAATTTAAAAAAAACCCTCCCTATACCCCTGAGTCTGGGACCACTTGGCTTTACAGGTGAATTCTACCAAACATTTAAGAAGAGTTAATAACTAGTCTTCTCTAAGTGTTTCAAAAAATAGAAGATAAAGGAGAATTTTCAAATTAATTCTATGAGGCCAATAATGCCCTAGTGTCAAAGCCAGATAAAAACATCACACAAAAAATAAAGGTTACAGGCCAATATTTCTGAGGAGCATAGATTCAAAATCCTCCACAAAATAGTAGTAAATGAAATACACATTAAACACATTAAAAAATAATTCACCAGATCAAAAAGGATTTATTCCTCAATGCAGGGGTGGTCAAATATCAAGAAACAATCAATGTGACACATCACATCAAGTAGAGAAAAAACGAAACCATATGATCATTTCATTAGATGCAGAAAAAGCATTGACAAAGTACAACATACATTCATGATATAAACCCTCAAGAAAACAGGGTTAGAGGGAATATACCTCAACATAATAAAGGCCTTACATGAAAAACGCACAGCTAATATCATTCTAAATGGGTAAAAACTGAAAGCTTCTCCCCTAAGATCAGGAACAAGACAAGGATGTCTACTCTCACTACTTTTATTCAACATGGTACTAGAAGTTCTAGCCATAGTAATTAGACAAGAAAAAGAAATAAAAGCATCCAAGTTGGTAAGGAAGAAGTAAAACTTTTACTATCTGCAGATGACATGATACTATACCTAGAAAACCCCAGATTCCATCAAAAACCTACTAGATTTAATAAATGAATTCAGTAAAATCACAGGATACAAAATCGATGTACAGAAATCTGTTGCATTACTATACACCAATAATGAAGCAGCAGAAACTGAAATTAACTAAACAATCCCATTTACAATTGCATCCTAAACAATAAAATCCATAGGAATAAACTTAACCAAAGAGATAAAATACCTGTATTCTGAAAACTATAAAACACTGAAGGGGTGCCTGGGTGGCTCAGTCAGTTAAGTGTCTAACTTCAGCTCAGGCCATGATCTCACAGTCCGTGGGCTTGAGCCCTGTGTCAGGCTGTATGCTGACAGCTCAGAGCCTGAACCCAGCTTCAGATTCTGTCTGTCTCTCTCTTTCTCTCTCTCTCTGCTCCTCCCCCCACTCTCAAAATAAAATAAAGACAGAAAAATTTTTCTAAAAAACAACACTGATGAAGGAAACTGATGATGACACAAAGAAAGATATTTCATGCTTATGGACTGGAAGAACAGACATTGTTAAAATGTGTATAATACTCAAAGTAATCTACACAATTAATGCAATCATAACAAAATGTCAAGAGTAGTTTTCACAGAACTAAGATAAACAATCTTAAAATTTGTATGAAACTCAAAAAGACCCCGCATAGCCAAAATAATCTTGGAAATTTAAAAGCAAACCAGGAGGCATCACAATTCCAGACTTTAAGTCATATTACAAAGATGTAGTTATCTAAATAGTATGATACCAACACACAATGGATACATAGATGGATGGAACAGAACGAAAACCCAGAAATAAACCCAGAAATAAACCCAAAAATAAACCCACAGCTATATGGTCAATCGATCTTTGAAAAATGAAGAAAGAATAGATAATGGGGGGGGGAGTCTCTTCAAAATATTGTGTTGGTAAAACTGGTCAGCTGCATGCAAAGGAATGAAACTGGATCACTTTCTAACACCATACACAAAAATACACTCAAAATGCTTTCAAGACCTAAATGTGAGACCTAAAATCATGAAAGTCCTACAGGAGAACACAGGTTGTCATTTCTCTGATGTCACTCACAGCAACATTTTTTGTAGATGTCTCTTGAAGCAAGGGAAATTAAAGCAAAAATAAATGATTGGGACTACATCAAAATTAAAAGCTTCTGCACAGGCAAAGAAAAAATCAATAAAACTAAAAGAATGGAAAAGATATTTGCAAGCAACATATCTAATAAAGGGTTAATATCAAAAATATATTAAAAAACTGATACAACTCAACACCCAAAAACCAAATATCCCAATTAAAAATGGGCAAAAGACATAAACAGACATTTCTCCAAAGAAGACATCTAGATGGACAAGATACATGTGAAAAGATTCTTTTTTTTAATTTTTTAAAAAATATTTTTATTTATTTCTAGGAGAGAGAGAGACAGCGTGAACAGGGGAGGGTCAGAGAGAGAGGGAGACACAGACTCTGAAATAGGCTCCAGGCTCTGAGCCAACAGTCAGCACAGAGCCCGACGCGGGGCCCGAACCCACAAACCGCGAGATCATGACCTAAGCGAAAGTTGGACGCTTAACCAACTAAGACACCCAGGCGCCCCACATGTGAAAAGATTCTTAACAGCACTCATCATCAGGGACATACAAATCAAAACAACAATGAGATACCACTTCACATCAAAACCATATGAAAAATTGTTGGTGAGCATTTGGAGAGAAAGGAACCCTGTGCATTGCTGGTAGGAATGCAAACCGGTGCAGCCACTGTGAAAAATGGTATGGTGTTTCTCCAAAAGTTAAAAATGGAACTACTCTACAATCCAGTAATCACACTATTGGGTATTTACCCCCAAAATACAAATTCAAAGGGATACACACACCATTATTTTTCTAGCATTATTATATACAATAGCCAAATTATGAAAGCAGCCAAAGTGTTGTGTTGATAGATAGATGAATGGATAAAGAAGACGTGGTGTATAAATACAATGCAATATTATTCAGTCATAAAAAAGAATGAAATCTTTTCCCCACTTGTGACAACATGGATGGATTTAGATTATAATCCTATGTAAAATTAGTCACAAAAAGACAAATACCATATGATTTGCCTCATGTGTGGAATTTAATTAACATATGAGCAAAGAGATAAAGAGAGAGAGAGAGAGTGAGAGGGAAGCAAAGAAAGAGACTTAACTATAGAGAACAAATTGATGGTTACCAGAGGAGAAATTGTGGGGAATGGGTGAAGTAGGTGAAAGGGATTATGAATACACTTACCGTTATGAACACTGAGTAATGTATAGAATTGTTGAATCACTGTATTGTACACCTGAAACAAACACTGTATGTAAACTATGCTGGAATTAAAATTAAAAAACTTTAAAAGACAAGCACATGATTGAATTTTTAAAAGTGGAGTAATATCCAAGTATCCTTAAGACAGAATTAATTGAAATTCTTCATAGTTTTCTGAATGGCCTGTAACCAAAGCCAGGAAGCCATCAGCAATGTGGATTGCTATCTAAAACTCTGAATTACAGAGAACAAGAGAGTTTATAAAGGATTATCTCAAAGTTTTAGCACACATAGTCTGCCTGCATGCATATGATAAATGAGTTAGCAGAAACCTACTATATATGTATCTGATAAAAACCACCCATCTTATACACTTTGTACTTGAAGATAGAAAAAGATTAATTTAAAATGTCATCAAATTATACCACTATAATAAATTAAGCCTCTTAGTTTTATTATGGCATTTTCTGCTTAAGCAAGGTTTATGTGAGGAAATTTTTCAAACGCTAATCACATGTCCCTAAGTCTCTATTTATCATAAAATTAACTCCCATTTCAGTGGATTGGGTTTTTTTTTTCCTAGGAAAACCATTATAAATTCAGATTTGACTAGATATGTAAGTTATGCTTTAAAAATAAAAGATAATCTTTATTTAAGATTTGGCTAAAATGATAATAAAGCTAGGAAATTCCCCAAAATGCTCTAACATTGACACCCTTTTAATTATCTGAACGGAAGAGAAATATTATTTTGTTGATGGTTTTCTTCTTGAAATATTTACATTCTGGGTGACTGACTAATCTTGACAGTTACTAAGTTCATCTAAGATCCAAAATATTTTAAATGTACATCAGCAAAATGAATGGTTTAGCTTTATAAAGACAAGGAAATGGTGAGGTTAAACATTATAAGACTAAATATGATGAGGTTAAAGAGGTCAGTCCTTCAAAATTCCAGATCCTAGTCCTATTTCCAACATGGGACTAGCAAAATAAAATAAGTTGTTTGGTTCTTCTAACCTATAACATCTAATTTCACACAAAATGGAAATTAAATTGTACAAAAACACCAACTTAAAGAAACGTTAAAAGCAATTGTTTAAATTCAGATACAACATTGAAATGTCTAATTTTATATACCTATTACACATTATACTAGATTTCCTAACAAATATAGTAAGACAAATAAAATTAAACATATACACACTGGAATGAAAGAAATAAAATCATTGTTATTATTTTCAGATGATGAGAGGGACTATACAGAAATTCTTCTCAGGATATGCAGATAATTAGGATTGCTAAGAGAGTACAGCATGTTGCTGCATTCAAGAAGAATATAAAACAGTCCATTGTAGGGGCCCCTGGGTGGCTCAGTCGGTTAAGCGTCCGACTTCAGCTCAGGTCATGATCTCGCGGTTCCTGGGTTCAAGCCCCACGTTGGGCTCTGTGCTGACTGCCAGCTCAGAGCCTGGAGCCTGTTTCAGAGTGTGTCTCCCTCTCTCTCTGACCCTCCCCTGCTCACGCTGTCTCTCTCTCTCTCTCCTAGAAATAAATACAACATTAAAAAAAAAAACAAACAGTCCATTGTACTTCCATGAATGCAAACAAAAAATATTTATATAATATTTGAAAATTGATAGCATTTATAATAGCATTAAAATAGAAATATCTGAGGAAAGCTGTAACAAAGAATGGCCAAGAATAATATGTAGATAATTATAAAACTTTCTTAAATGATATTTTGGACCAATACTCCATTTCATTAACAAGAATACTTATTTTTGTAAACTTGCTACTGTCCTTAGTGTTGATCTTAAGCAAGATCATAATATTCATTGCAATTTCATAATAATCTAAAATGTTATTTTTTTTAATATTTTATTTATTTCTAAGAGAGAGAGAGAGAGAGAGAGAGAGAGAGACAGCGTGAGCAGGGGAGGGTCAGAGAGAGAGGGAGTCACAGACTCTGAAACAGGCTCCAGGCTCTGAGCTGGCAGTCAGCAGAGCCCGATGCGGGGCTCGAACCCACGAACCGCGAGATCATGACCTAAGCGAAAGTCGGACGCTTAACCGACTAAGCCACCCAGGCGCCCCTAAAATGTTATTTTTTAACTTAAAAAGTTGATTCTAAATTGTATAGGAAAAAAATATATAAGAAAGAGTGAAGCCTCAAGTTCCATAGAAAGAATGACAGATTGACAATAGTATTAGCAATGGAGGGAAAATATTATAAAACACTATCTTCAATATGCTAAGAAAAAATAACTGTCAACTTAGAATTCAATAACAAGCAAAAATATTTCTCAATAATGAGAGCAAAAATAAAGACATTTCAAAGAAGGAAAAGTTGAGAGTTTAATAGCAGATCTTCCAGAAGGAAAATGCTAACGTATATATTTAAAAAAAATTTTTTAATGTTATATTTATTTCTGAGAAAGAGAAACAGCGTGAGCAGGGGAGGGTCAGAGAGAGAGTGAGATACAGAATCTGCATCAGGCTCCATGCTCTGAGCTAGCCACCAGCACAGAGCCGTAGGCGGGGCTTGAACCCATGAACTGTGTGATCATGACCTCAGCAGAAGTCGGATACTGAGCCACCCAGGTGCCCCAACGTATATTCTTTAAATGGAACAAAAAGAATTCCAGATGGAACAGCCAAGATGCAAGAAACAATGAGGACTTTAATAGTGAAACTACAAAACATTGTTGAAGGCAATTTAAAAATTGAAAAATGTCTTGTGTTTATGGATTGGAAGACTTATTTTTGTTAAGGTGACAATATTAGCCAGGTTGATGTACAGATTCAATACCATCCTGATCAAAATTTCAACTTCTTTAATCATAGAAATGACTAAGATCCATAGGAAAATGCAGAGAAACAGAATAGGAAAAATAATCTTGAAAAAGAAGAACAACATTAGAGAACTTACATTCCCTGATATTGAAATCTACTAGAAAGCAACAGTCACCAAAACAATGTGGAACTTGCACAAACATAGATGTGTACATCAACGGAACAGAGCAGTCTAGAGATGAACTCAGACAACGGTGTCAAGACCATTCAAGGAGGGAAGACTACTGTTTTCAACAAATGGTACTGGGATAACTGGATGGTTACATATTAAAGAGTGAAGTTTGACCCCCTACCTCACACCATAAACAAACTAATTCAAAAAGGATAAAACACTTCAAATGTAAGGGATAAAAAATATAAAATCTCTAAGAAAATAAAGGTGTAAATCATACTTGGCATTAAACAATAATTTCTTAAATATGATATCAAAAATATAGTCAAGGGAAAAAAACAGAATCTCATCAAAATTAACATCTTTTGTGACTCAAAGAACACTATTAAGAAACTGCAAACAACCATAGGGTGAAGAAAAATTTGCGTATTATTTATCTGTGTAGAGTCTTGTATCCAAAATGCATAAAGACCTCTTATATCCCAATAAGAAAATGAAAGATAACCCAATTTAAAAATAGGCAACATTTTTAACAGGTATTTCTCCAAGATAGATATATAAATGGGGAACAAGGGACTGAAAAGATGTTCAACATCATTAGTCATGAGATATATGCAAATTGAAAACAAAATGAGATATTACTTCACACACACTAAGGTCTTCATATGCAGAAAGAAAAAAAAAACAACGGAAAGTAACAAGTGTTGATCATGTTATGAATAAAATGGAACCTTCTAGATTGCTGGTGGAAATTCAAAATAGTGTAGACTCTATAATAATCCATTTAGGGGTTGCCTGGGTGGCTCAGTCAGTTAAGTGTCCGACTTTGTCTCAGGGCATGATCTTGTGGTTCATGAGTTGGAGCCCCACGTCGAGCTCTGTGCTGAACAGTTCAGAGCCTGGAGTCTGCTTCAAATTCTATGTCTCCATCTCTCTCTGCCCCTCCCCTACTCACACTCTTTCTCCCTCTCTCTCTCAAAAATAAACATTAAAAAAAACTACTTGGCAGTCACAACATCATTATTCAACTGACTGAAAGGTGGAAATAACAAGCAAAGTGTCCATCAAGAGATAAATAGGTTAATCAAGTGAAATATATGGGCACAGTGAAATGTTTCTCAGCTATAGAAAGGAGTGAGGTACTAATACATACTACAACATGGAGGAAACTTGGAACATTATGCTAAGTGAGAGCAGTCAAATGTAAAAGGCCACATACTGCATGATTATATTAAGTGTCTAGAACAGGTAAATTCAAGAGACAGAGAGTAATTGGAGGTTGCTAGGACCTTGGGGTAGTAGGAATACGGAGTAACTGCTAATCCAATGGGCTATTTTGGGGAGGGTTGATGAAAATATTTTAAGATATTGATGATGTTGTACTACATTGTGAATATCCTAAAGGCCATTGAACTGTACATTTTAAAATGGTAAATTTCAGCATATGTGAATTATATCCCAATTAAAAAAGGGATAGGGAGCCTAACTCAGTTAAGTGTCTGACTTCGGCATAGGTCATGAACTTATGGCTCCTAAGTTTGAGCCCTGTGTTGGGCTCTGTGCTGACAGATCAGAGCCTGGGGCCTGCTTCAGATTCTGTGTCCCCCTCTCTCTCTGCCCTTCCCCTGCTCACTCTCTGTCTCTTTCTGTCTCTCTCAAAAGTAAATAAACTCTTAAAATTTTTTTAAATGATGAGAAAAATATTGGTAAAAACATTGGTTAATATAAGAATGATCAACTGTATTTTTTCTAAGTTCTTAAAGTAATATAACAATACTTAATTTTTGGTGAGAAAATAAGCTAGATCTAAAATATTACAAAGTAGTAGTGTAATGCCATGGACAGAATGTGTTCCCCCAAATTCATATGTTGAAGTTCTAATTCCCAATGTGATGCTATTTAGAAGTAAGGCCTTTGACAGGTAATTAGATTTATATAAAGTCATGAAGATAGTGTCCCATGATAAAATTAGGGCCTTCAAAATATAAGAAGAGACCAGAGCCCTCTATTCCTTCCATGTGAGACAGAGTAAGAAGACAGGCATCTGCAAACCAGGAAGAGGGTCCTCTCCAGGCACCAAATCAACTTGCCCTTGATCTTGGACATTTAGCTTCTAGAACCATGAAAAATGAATGTGTTATTGGTTAATCCACTCAGTGTATGGCATTGTTATAGCAGCCTAAGCTGACTGAGACACATATCAAGCTGGAGGAGACCATAAGAATTAAAGTGTGATAACATTCTTGAATTGCTTGGGATGAACATAAAGCTCTTGATTATTTTAAAAATCTGTTAGGTTAGCGTATATATCAAAATATCTAGGCTCTACATTAAAAGAAAATCATAAAGATCATAACTCTTTATACAACAGAGGCATCTGGGTTGTGCAAATTTTCATAACCACTATAATGGGGGGCAGGGAGGAACTTCTATTTGATTCTATAGGTTCCCTCAGTTTCCTACATATTTAGAGTACTTCTTGAGATACAATAAGAGAAAATGTAAGTGATTTTTAATGGATTTTGTGGTGGAAAAATGAGAACTTTTAGTTTTTTTCCACCACAAAGCTAAAATTAACTTTAAAACTGAATTACTTCATAATTTTAAAAACTGTTAAATTTAGCAGGAGATGATATGATACTCTTAGCATGCCCACTTTCCTTTTTGGTCTCTGTTTTCTATGATATTGCAGGCATTTGTATTTGTATGAAGAAGAAAGCATTATGTGATTTCCTAAAATATAGTTTCACATGGAGGCCAACTGCTTTAGGGTGCTTCTATAACTTCAACCACTATAGGGACATGAAATGTGACATACACAATTCAATTTACTGCTTTTATTATCATGTGTACTTTGGCAAATATAGAAATAACTGTTACCCAGAAAATTTGTTTAACATTCACTAAATACATTTTTGTATGTTATGTATATAATCTCTATGTATGTGTGGGGCTTGAATGCATGACCTCAAGATCAAGGGTTGGATGCTTGCCTGACAGAGCCAACCAGGCACCTCTAATTTAATTAACTTTAAAGATGAATTTTTATTCTCTGTCATAAGTTACTTTTATTCATGGAACGTAGAATTTCTTAGATTTTGCTATTTTCATAAGGTTTGGTTAAAAACTTGAAAATGAGGAAAATCTACTAACATTTTTGTAAAACAAAGAAAGTGATTTTTGGGGGGAATAAAGGCAAAGGTTTTCTGTTTATTCTTTTTTTTTGTTATTGTTTTCTTTTTACTTCAGACCATAGCATCTGTTGTTAAACTAACTTTTTAATGCCTTTGGAAATTTAACATTTAAAAATATTTTTCTATATGCTATATAGAGATGAGCACAGTGGGTAAGAAAGCATGAAAGAGTGGCGTGGTAAGGGCTTGTTTGAGGACAGTGAGAGACAGGCTTTATGTGGAAGTAACACTTGAGAAGGAGTTAGCCAGGTGTGAAGGGAAAGAATATTTCAGAAAGAGAACATAAACAAAAGCAAAGAGGAAAAGAGTAATGTGCTTGTGAAATTGCTAGTAATTATGTACTCATTTATGGTAAGAGCAAAGGGTACATGTGGAGTGGCTGGAATTGCAGCCAGAGTTTGGGAGCCACATTGGGTATGCTCTGCTAAAACACACAGATGGAAAGTCTCCAATCCCCGGAAGTCATGGTTTCCGATGAAGGAGAAAGATGATATGGTCAATTTTAAGTGGCATGAATGAGTGGGTGAAGGTATTTTTATGAGATAGGTCATAACAGAAAATAAATATGTTTTGGGATGAAGAGAAATGAGTTATATTTTTGCCATGTTCGATTATAAATGTTGCTATGGTACTCAACTAAAGCTATCTACAAGAAGCCTGAAGCTCTAGATCTCAGGATAAAGTTCTTGGCTGGAAATAATTGCCCTGGGAATCATCAACATGTCCTAAAAGTGGGAGGTGTTTATTAACACACATTACATCACATGAAAAGTGAATGAGAGGAATCAAATAACATCCTGAGAAAATATGATTTTTCATAGGTTCTTTTCCATCATCACCCCAGTGTGTTTTTGTGTATTCACAAATGTGGAAACAATTTCAGAATGTGTATCTTATCAATTAACCAAGATGTTTATAAATTACATAAACTCCTCAGGGGCCAAGTTTTGTGTCTATTTTACTCATTGCTATCTTGTCAGCACCAAGAACAGTACCTGATATTTAGGAGGTTATCAGTAATCTACTATAATGTTCACTAATTTAAAAAATTAACAAAGAAATGAATTAGTTAATGATACCAGAAAGAGAGAGAAGGTTGTGGAGTAGGTGGATCCTGAGCTCACACCCTCCCATAGACACACTGAGGCAACAGCTACATGTAATGTAACTCACTCTGAAAATTAGCTGAGCTTGACAGAGCAGATTTCCACAGCCAGAGGCAAAAAGAGATGACCCATCAAAAAGGGCAGGAGGGGAAGAAACAGTAGGAAACCAAACGTTGGCATGCAGTGATGCTCAAGTGGGAGAATATCAAAAGTGTGGATATTCTCCTTGAGGAGGAAGAAGATCAACTCTCACATTGGGCACCCCTGTCCCACAGAACAAGAACTGGGAAGATGAATCTGCTTAACATCTAGCTTTGAAAGTCAGCGGAGAGGATGGAATTAAGATGACAGAGTAGAATAAGGACCTCAGGTTTGTCTTTTCCCTGAAGCACAGCTAGATCATCATCAAAGCATTTTGAACACCTAGGAAGTTGATCTGAGGATTAACACAACTATCTGCATAATTTGAGCCAAAGCACTTGGCAGGTACATGGTGTAGATAGATGAACTGGGGGAGAGAAGAGCCATGGAATCAGAGAGAGTAGCACTCCTTTTCATGGAGAGAGGACAAAGAGAGAAAGAGTGAGAGTATAGCACATCGGGATCATACAAGAAAAGCACTCCCCCCCAAAGTACCTGCAGACAAAGAGTGAAAACACTCACAGGGGACCGGACAAGAAATCTGTTCCCCAAACCATTGATGTGGAGAAAGGAGAGGGCTTCAATACTGCCAGCATTCTATAAGCAGTGGCATGCAAACTCTCGAGTTTTGGAGCTTAGTGCATGGTGGTGTTCCAGTGAGGAAGTAGGATGTATACCCAGGAGCAGGCAGTGTGGTCTGAGGAGTCCATATGTCACACTAGGGGTAGCAGTTGCCCTACTGGGAGTGCATTTGGTAGATGCCATATGGCCTTCTCACAGGCAAAGGACCCAGCAGACCCCAGAGAGCTGCCATATTTACTGATATTGGTACAAAGATTCCAGAGTGCAGAAAAACCTGGCACTGGGTGTGTGTTGCAATTTATCATGAACTCTGAGTCTCTGCCACTGTGTGATTGTGCAAATGTTTTCTGAGACAAACTGGTGCCTGGCTATTGATCACGGAGACGCTACCCCAGAGAATCAGCTTGGATCCAAGACACAGGGGTCTCTGAAGTGTGGGAGTTTGAAACACAGCCCCATCGCAGATAAAACTCTGAAAGGAGGTGCTTCCTGGCAGACAGACATCTTGAACACAGATGGGGTAAATGTAGGGATGAACAGAAGCATGAGACAAAAGAGAGGTATTTGATATAGCATGTTTGTGAGGGCCCGAAATTCCCATGCTAGAAACTAGAGAGTTGGGTGAAGTCATTTTCACTGTTAGTGTACTTGTGCATGAGTGTACACACATACAGATTGACCCCAGTGAGCTAAGCAGCACCACCAAGTGGAGAAAGGAGCCATTACACCCAGCCCTGCCCACCTGTGCCCTCCAGGCACATTACCCAGAAGACTGGCACAAATCCCTTCCATCTGCTTTGTCAGGATGGACAAATCCATGGACATAATCTATGGATTATAGAATGCTGAAAAGTTTCAGTTCTAGAGGAAACTGGATGTAACTTCATTCAGGTTTCATTATGTTTGCTTGTTTATTTGTTTTCTTTGCTTCTGTTTTTGCTTCTGTTGTTTTCTTTTTCCTTTCTTTTCTTTCTTTTTCTTGAATACAGAAAGAGAAAATTTTATTATTTTAATTAAAAAAATTTTTTTATTCTATTTTATTTTATTCTTTAAGTTTTTAATATTAAAAAAAATTTTCTTTTCTCTTTTTTGTCTTTTCTATCCATCTTCCATTAACAAGCAGACTGAAACACACCTAGGATCTAGATTCCCTTATATTTGTTTTGCTTTTGCTTTTAATTTTTTATTTTATTTTATTTTCCTCCAAAATGACAAGATAGAAGAATTCACCCCAAAAGAACAGACAGGAAGAAATGATGGTCAGAGATGTAATCAACACAGATATAAGTAAGATGTCTGAACTAGAATTTTTTGTTTGAGAGAGAGAGGTAGAGATAGCATGAGCAGGGAAGGGTCAGAGAGAGAGGGAGACACAGAATCTGAAGACAGGCTCCAGACTCTGAGCTGTCAGCACACAGCCCAATGTGGGGCTCGAACCCACAAACTGAGATCATGACCTGAGCTCAAGTCAGACACTTAACTGGCTGAGCCACCCAGGTGCCCCTGAACCAGAATTTAAAATCACAATTATAAGAATACCAGCTGGGGCTGAAAAGAGCATAGAAAACACGAGAGAGTCCCTTTTGGCAGAGATAAAAGAATTAAAATCTAGTCAGGGTGCAATTAAAAGTGCTATAACCAAGATGCAATCTCAAATGGATGCTAGGATGGCAAGGATGGACAAAGTAGAGAAGCAAATCAGTGATGTTGAAGATAAAATTATGGATAATAATGAAGCAAAAAAAGGGAAACAATGGCAAAAGATCACAATACAAGACTTAGAGAACTCAGCAGCTTATGAAAGAAGAATAACATTCACATCATAGTAGTTCTAGAAAATAAAGAGAGAGAAAAAGGGGCAGAAGGTTTATGTAAGCAAATTATAGTTGAAAACTTTTCCTAATCTGGGAAAGGACACAGACATCAAAATCCAAGAAGGACAGAAAACTCCCAAGAGATTCAACAAAACCAACCATCACTAAGGCATATCATAGTCAAATTCACAAAATACACAGACCAGTAAAGATTTATGGAAGCAGCAAGGGAATAAAGTCTTTAACCTACAAGGGAAGACAAATCAAGTTTGCAGCAGATCTGTCGACAGAAACTTGGTAGGTAAGAAAGGAGAGGTAGGATGTCTTCAATGTGCTGAACTGGAAAAAAAAATGCAGCCAAGAATCCTTTATCCAGCAAGTCTGTCTTTCAAAATAAGAGAGATAAAGAGTTTCCCAGACAGACAAAAACTAAAGGAGTTTGTGACCAGTGAACCAGCCCTACAAGAAATTTTAAGGAGGATTCTGAGTGGAGAAAAAACAAAACCAAACAAAAAATATCAAAAACAACAAAGACTAAATGCCATAAGCAGAAACACCAATTCTACTGACAACACAATGACACTAAATTCATATCTTTCAATAATCACTTTAAATGTAAATGGACTAAATGCTCCAATCAAAAGACATAGCGTATCTGAATGGATAGGAAAACAAGACCCAGCTATATGCTGTCTACAAGAGACTCACTTTAGACCTAAGATACCTGCAGATTGAAAGTGCGGTGATGGAGAACCACCTAACATGCTAATGCATGCCAAAAGAAAGCCAGAATAGCCATACTTATGTCAGATTTTTAAATCTCAATTTTAAAACCAAGAATGTAACAAGACATAAAGAAGGACACAATACCATAATCGAGGGGTGTATCTACCAAGAAGATCTAACACTTATAAATATTTATTCCCCTAACTTGGACAATCAAATATATAAATCAATCACAAACATAAAGAAACTCATTGATAATAATACAATAACAGTAGAGTACCTTAACACTCCATTTACAGCAATGAACATATCATCTAAGCAGAAAATCAAGAGGAAACAATGGCTTTGAATGACACACTGGACCAGATGGACTTAACAGATATATTCAAAACATCTCATCCTAAAGCAGCAGACTATATATTCTTCTTGAGTACACATGGAACATTCTCCAGAATAGATCACAGACTGGGTCACAAATGAGGCCTCAACAGTACAAAAAGATCAATATCATACCATGCATATTTTCAGATCACAACAATATGAACTTGAAATCAACCACAAAAAAAAAATTTGTAAAGACCACAAATACTTGGAGATTAAAGAATGTCTTACTATAGAATAAATGGGTTAACCAAGAAATTAAAAAGGAAATTAAAAAGTACACGGAAACCAAAGAAAATGAAAACATGACATTCCAAAGCCTATGGGATGCAACAAAGTCTCCAATAAGAGGGAAATATACAGCAGTGCAGGCCTTCCTAAAGAAGGAAGTAAAGTGTCTCAAATACACTTCACCTTATACCTAAAGTAGCTGGAAAAAGGACAGCAAACAAAGCCTAAAACCAACAGAAGAAGGGGAATATTAAAGATCGGAGTAGAAATCAAATAATATTGAAGTTTTAAAAATGTAGATCAATAAATGTAGAAGCTTGTTATTTGAAAGAATAAGAAAATTTGTAACCTCCTGGCCAGATTTATCAAAAAGGAAAGGAAAGGACCCAAATCATTAAACTCACAAATGAAAGAGGAGAGATCATAACCAACACTGCAGAAATACAAACAATAATAAGAAAATATTATGAGAAATTATATGCCAACAAATTGGGCAACCTGGAAGAAATATAAAAAATTCTAGAAACATATAAACTTCCAAAACTAAAACTGGAAGAAGTAGATAACCATTAAGGAAATTGAATCAGTAATCAAAAATCTCCAGAACAAACAACAGGCTAGGGCTGGATGGCTTTCCAGGGGAATTCTACCAAACATTTAAAGAAGAGTTACTACCTATTCTTTTGAACCTGTTCCAAAAATAGAAATGGAAGGAAAACTTCCAAGTTCATTCTACAAAACAAGAATGATTCCAAAACCAGACAAAGACCATCTGAAAAGCAGAATTACAGACCAATCTCCCTGATAAATGTGGATGCAAAAATTCTCAACAAGATACTACCAAACTGGATCCAACAATACATTAAAAAAATTATTCACTACGATCAAGTGAAACTTATTCCGAGGATGCAGAGCTGGTTCAGTATCTACGAATCAATCAACATGCCATTAATAAAAGAATAAGAACCACACGATCCTGTCAATAGATTCAAAGAAAGCATTTGACAAAACAAAGCATCCTTTCTTGATACAAACCCTCAATAAAATAGGGTTATAAGGAACATACATCAAGTTCATGAAGGCCATATATAAAAGCTCCACAGCTAATATCATCCCCAATGGGGGAAAACTGAGAGATTTCCCTCTAATGTCAGGAAAATGACAGGGATGTCTACTCTCACCACTGTTGTTAGACATAGTGTTGGAATTCCTAGCCTTCGCAATGAGCCAACAAAAAGAAATAAAAACCATCCGAATTGGCAAGGAAGAAGTCAAACTTTCACTCTTCACAGATGACATGATACTCTATGTGGAAAACCCCAAACACTCTGCCAAAAAAATTGCCAGAACTGATACATGAATTCATCAAAGTCACAGGATATAAAATCAATGTACAGAGATCTGTTGCATTTCTATCCACCAATAATGAAACAGCAGAAATAGATATCAAGAATTGATCCTATTTACAATTGCACCAAAAATAAGATACTAGGAAGAAATCTAATGAAAGTAGTAAAAGATCTTCATGTTGAAAACTATAGAAAGCTTAGGAAAGAAATTGAAGAAAACACAAAGAAATGGTAAAACATTCCATGCTCATGGATTAGAAAAGCAAATATTGTTAAAAATCTATACTACCCAAAGAAATCTAATCTACACATTCAATGCAATCCTTATCAAAATAATACCATCATTCTTCACAGAGCTAAAACATACAATTCTAAAATTTCCATGGAACCACAAAGATCCCAAAAAGCCAAAGTAATGTTGAAAAAGAAAACCAAAGGTGGAGGCATCACAATTCCGGACTTCAAGCTGTATTAATAAGCTGTCATATCAATTCAGTATGGTACTGGCATGAAAGCAGACACATAGATCAGAACAGAATAGGGAACATAAAACAGAAAAGGGAACCAAGACATGGTTCCACAAATGTATGGCTAACTCATCTTTGACAAAGCAGGAAAGAATATGCAATGGAAAAAGTACAATCTCTTCAGCAAATGGTGCTGAGAAAACTAGATAGCAATATGCAGAGGAATGAAACTAGACCACTTTCTTACATCACACACAAAAATAAACCATTTACATCTCTCACCTAAATGTAAGACACAAAACCATCAAAATCCTAGAAAACAGGCAACAACCTCTTTGGCCTCAGACCCACCAAGTTCTTTCTAGACAAGTCTTCAAAGGCAAGGGAAACAAAACCAAAATGAACTATTGGGACCTCATCAAGATAAAAAGCTTCTGCATAGCAAAGGAAACCATCAACAAAGCTAAAAGCAATGGACAGAATGGGAGAAAATATTTGCAAATGAATATCAGATAAAGGGTTAATATCCAAAGTCTATACACAACTTCAATATCAACACCCCAAAAGCAAATCATCCAGTGAAGAAATGGGCAAAAGACTTGAATGGACACTTTTTAAAGAAGACATTCAGATGGCAAACAGACACATGAAAAGATGCTCAACATCACTCATCATCAGGGAAATACAAATCAAAACCAGAATGAGGTATCATCTCACACTTGTCAGAATGGCTAAAATGAATAACTCAGGAAATAAAGAAGTTGGTGAGGATGTTGAAAAAGGATAACACTTTTGCATCCTTGGTGGGAATGCAAACTGGTGCAGCCACTCTTGAAAACAGCATGGAGGTTCCTGAAAAAGTTAAAAATAGAGCTACTCCATGATCCAGCAATTGTACTACTAGGTATTTATCCAAAGCATACAAAAATGCTAATTTGGAAGGACACATGGACCCCAATATTAGTAGCTGCAATATAAATATAGCCAAATTATGAATAGAGCCCAAATGTCCATCAACTGATTAATGGATAAAGAAGATGTAGTATATGTGTGCGCACACACCCACCTACCTACCCACCCACCCACACACACACACAGAGTAATATTACTCAGCAATCAAAAAGAATGAAATCTTGTCACTTGCAACAATGTGGATGGAATCAGAATGTATTATGTCAAGCAAAATAAGTCAGAGAAAAACAAATATATGATTTCACCCATATGTGAAATTTAAGAAAGAAAACCGTTGAACATAGAGGAAGGGAAGGAAAAGTAAGAGAAAAACAGAGAGGGAAGCAAACCATAAAAGACTCTTAAATACAGAGAACGAACTGATGGTTGCTAGAGGGGTGTTGAGTGGGGGGATCAGCTAAATTGGTGATAGGTATTAAAGAGGGCACTTGTTGGGATAAGCACTGGATGTTATATATAAGTGATGAATCATGAAATTCTACTCCTGAAACCATTATTACACTATATATAACTAACCTGGACTTAAATAAAATGAAAAAAGAAAAAAATAAAGTCAGCAGACCTTAGATCTGGGAACTTTGAAAATTAGTGGGCTTAACTCTGGGAGAGAGGGAGGGATACAGGAAATGGAGTCTCTGCTCTCAAAAGGCATACACACTTGAACACTTAGTCTTAGATTCCCCATGGAAGTAGTCATCTGAAAAGTGCCCGAGATTTGGTGATGATTTATTGACTAATTTTAGGATGTTTCTTGCCCTCCTTTTGTTTAGCTAGCCAGCTGTTTGTGGGAACCAGTTTTTATTTATTTATTTATTTTGAGAGAGAGAAAGAGCACATTTGAGTAGGGGCAGAAGCAGAGAGAGGGAGGGAGAGGGAGAGAATCCCAAGCAGACCTAGTATTGTCAGCACAGAGCTCCATGTGGGGCTCAGTTCCATGAACTGAAAGATCATAAGCTGAGCCCAAATCAAGAGTAGTTCGCTTAACCAACTGAGCCACCCACGTGCCCCAGGAACCAGTTCTGATACTCTATCAACCTTGCTAGTACCAATTCCCATGTCCTCCAGAATTTCCCTTGGAACCAGCCACATCCAATCCACCCACCCCAGCAGATGGCCATCCAAAGCAATTCCTGCCCTGCCACATCCAGCAGGTCTCAGTGGAACCAGCAGTCCCTCAGAGCAACTGTCACTGTACCATACCTGGCTGGCAGCCCCAGCTGTGTCTGGGACCCCTCTAGAGTGACTCCTGCCTTGGGGAAGGGTAGCTAGCCCCACTCACCAGTGCACCCAGAGTAGCTACAGTTGGAATTCTCAGATCCAACAGAGGCCAGCCCCACACATCACTATGCCATAATAGCTGAAGCCCAGCCACAATATAAGGGTGCACATAACCCACATAGGGGCCACCACTTGAGAATTTGCCCTATGGGTATGAGAAGATGCCTTCCTTCTACGTAAAGCCATTACTTTCAAGATAAGGAGATGTAGCTGACCTACCCAATACTAGCAGATAGTAAGACAAAATGAGGAGACAGAGAAATATGACTCAAACAAAGGAACAAAAGAAAATCCCAGAAAAAGAGGTAAGTAAAATGAAGTTAAGTAATCTACCTGATAAAGAGTTCAAAGTAATGGTCATAAAAATATTCACTGGACTTAAGCAAAGAGTGGATGAACTTGTAAGAACTTCAACAAAGAGATAGAAAATATAAAAAGGAACCAATCAGAGCTGAAGAATACCATAACTAAAGTGAAAAATACATAAGAAGAAAACAGAAGGAGATTACAGGATGTAGAAGAATGAATCAGCAATCTGAAAGACAGGATAATGGAAAGAGAGTAAGCTGAACAGCAAAAAGAAAAAAAGAACTTAAAAAATCAGAATAGGTTAAGGAGGCTTTCTGACATCAAGTATAAGACTGTTTGTATTATAGAGTCCCAGAAGAAGTAGAGAGAGAGAGACAGAAAGGGGCAGAAAGTCTTTAATGATATACTAGCTGAAAACTTCCCTAACATGGTGAGTAAAACAGACATGCAGGTCCAGGAACCACAGAGGACCTTGAATACGATGAACCCAAGGAGGTCCACACATAGAAATATAATAAATAAAATGGCAACAGTTAAAGATAAAGAGAGAATCTTAAAAGCAGCAAATTAAAGCACAGTTATACACATGGGAAACCCCATAAGACGATTAGATGATTCTTCAGCAGAAACTATGCAGGCCACGAGGCAGTAGCATGTTATAGTCAAAGTGCTAAAAGGATAAAAATCTACAACCAAGAATACTTTCCTTGGCAAAACTATCTTTCATGACTTAAGGAGAGATAACATTTCTCAGACAAACAAAAGTTAAAGGACTTTATCACCACTAAACCAACCTTACCAGAAATGCTACGAGGACTAAAGAAAATTATGAAAAGAAAAAATTTCAATGGTAAATGCAAACCTACAGTAAAGATAGAAGATTAGTCACTTATAAAGCTAGAATGAAGGTTAAGAAAAAGTAGTAAAATTAATTATGTCTCCAAAATTAGTCAAAGAGTACACAAAATAAAGGATGGAAAATATGTTACCACATACATAAAAACAGAAGGAAGAGTAAAACTATAGTGTGTCAATGCTTTATAATTTACAATGTGCTTGAACTTAAGCTATTATCAATTAATATAGACTTTGGTATACATGGGGTGCTATATATGAATTTCATGACAATCACAAGCCAAAAATCTATAATAAATGAAAACAGAGAAAGGAATCCAATCATAAAACTAAAGAAAGTAATTAAATCACAAGGGAAGCAGATAAGGAAAGAACAAAGAACTACACAACACCAGAAAACACTTAACAAAATGGCATTAAGTACATAATTACTTACTAATTACTTTAAATGTAAATGGACTAAATACTCCAATAAAAAATGTGACAAAATGGATAAAAAATCAAGACCCTTCTATATGTTGCCCACAAGAGACTCACTGCAGACCTAAAGACACATACAGACTGACAATGAAGGGATGAAAAAAACATACATATGCAAATAGAAGTGAAAAACAAAAGCTGAGGTAACAAACCTTTTATCAGATAAAATAGACTTTGAAACAAAGATTGTAGCAAGAGATAAAGAAGAACCCTACATAATGTAAAAAGGAATCACTCCAACAAGAAAATATAACAAAAATCTATGCAACAAACATAAAAGTACCTAGATATATAAAGCAAATAATAACAGACAAAAGGGAAAAATTGACACTAATACAATAACACTAAGGGACTTCAGCCTCCCACTTACATTGATGGATAGATCATCCAGACAGAAAATCATTAAGGAAAGATCAGCTTTGAATGAAACATTAAGCCAGATATACTTAAAAGATATTTACAAAAAATTCCATCTTCAAACACACATTCTTTTTATACACATGTGAAATATTTTCCAGGATAGAACACATGTGACCACAAAAATGTCTCAATAAATTTCAAAAGATTGAAATCATATCAAGCATCTGTTTCAACCACAATAGTATGACTAGAAATCACTAAAGGAAAGAAAAAAACACAAACACATAAAGACTAAACAACATGTTACTCAACAATCAATGGATCAATGAAGAAATCAAAGAGTAAATTTTAAAAAAATCTGGAGACTATTAAAAATTGAAGCACAATGGTTCAAAATCTTTGGAACCTAGCAATAGTAGTTCTAAGAGAAAAGTTTACAGGCAATCATTCCAACCTCAAAGAAAATAAGGAAATCTCAAACAATCTAACATTACACCTATATAAACTAGGAAAAGAAAATCAAACAAAACCCAGATTAGTACAAAGAAGGAACTAATAAAAATCAGAGTTGAAATAAAGGAAACAGGGACTAAGAAAAAAATTAAAAAGGTCAATGAAATTAAGAGCTCATTCTTTGAAAAGATAAATGAAATTGATAAACCTTTAGCCAGACCAGTCTAGGAAAAAAGACCAAGGACTCAAAGCAATAATATCATAAATTAAAGTAAAGAAGTTACGGCTGACACCACAAAAATATACAAAGGATTATAAGAGACTACTATGAAAAGTGATACACCAAAAATTGGGAACCTAGAAGAAATGAATAAATTCCTAGAAATACATTATCTTCCAAGACTGAATCAGAGAGAAATTAAAAAATTGAACAGGCCAATTACTAGCAAGGAAATTGAATTGGTAATAAAAAAAAAAATTCCCAACAAACAAGCCCAGGACCAGATGGATTCACAGGTAAATTTTACCAAATTTTTAAGAAAAAGTTAATCCTATCTTTATCAAAATATTACAAAATATAGAAGAGGAGGGAATCCTTCCAAATTCGTTCTACAAGGCCAGCATTACCGTGATAACAAAGTCAGATAAAGAAGAGAGAGAGAGAGAGAGGAAGAGAGAGAGAGAAGTAAAAAGAAAACTGCAGATGATTATTCCTATTGAACATCGATGTAAAATTTCTCAACAAAACATTAGCAGACAAAGTTCAAATATACATTAAAAGAATTATTCACCATGATTAAGTGACATCTATTCCAAGGATAGTTCAATATCTGCAAATCAATGAACATAATACACATTAAGAAAATGATGGATAAAAATCATACGATCATCTCAATAGATGCAGGAAAGTCATTAGACAAAATATAATGTTCATTTATGATAAAAATAAAAAACCTTACAACAAACTGGGTACAGAGAGAACATACCTCAACATAATAAAGGCCATATATGATAAACTCACAGCAATCAATATAGTTGATGGTGAAAATTTGAAAGTCTTTCCTCAAAGTTTAGGAAAACAAAGATACCTACTCTCATCAGTTTTATTCACCATGGTGTCAGAAGTTATAACCAGAGCAATTAGACAAGAAAAAGAAATAAATGACATGCAAATTAGTAAGAAAGAAGTAAAACTATCACTACTGGCAGAGGACATAACATTTTATATAAAAAGTCCTAAAGACTCCACCAAAAATTGACTAGAACTAATGAATGAATTCAGTAAAGTTTCAGGATACAAAATCAATATACAAAAATCTGTTGTGTTTCTATACAGTAACAATGAAATAGCAGAAAGAGAATTATTTTAAATCACATTCACAACTGTATCAAAAAATAACATAACTAGTAATATTTTTAGCTAAGGAAGTGAAAGACTTGTACTCTGAAAACTATAAAACAATGATGAAAGTGAAGATAACATAAATAAATGGAAATATATACCATTCTTATGGACTGGAAGAATATTATTAAAATATCTATACTATCCAAAGCAATCTATAGATTCAATGTAATGTCTATTAAACTACCAATAGTATTTTTCACTGGACTAGAAAAAATAATCCTAAAAGTTGTATAAAACCACATACAACCCTGAATAGGCAAAGCAATCTTAAGAAAAAAAGAACAAAGCTAAAGGTATCATGTTCTCAGATTTCAAACTCTACTACAAAGTTGTAGTAATCAATGGAGTATAATACTAGCACAAAAATATCACATAGATCAGTCAACCAGAAGAGAGAGCCCAGAAATAAATCCATAGATATTACTAACCAATGACAAAGGAGTTAAGAATGTACAATGGGGACAAGACATTCTCTTCAACAAATGGTGCTGGGAAAACTAGACAGCTACATGCAAAAGAATGAAACTGGATCACTTTTTATTTCCACTCACAAAATAAATTTAAAATGGACCAATGACCTAAACATAAGACCCGAAACCATAAAAGTCCTAAAACACAACATAGGCAGCAAACTCTTGGACATTTGCCTTAGCAATATTTCTCTGGATGTGTCTCACCAGACAAGGAAAATAAGAGCAAAAATAAATAATTGGGACTACATCAAACTAGAAAGCTTTTGTGCAGTGAAGGAACACAAAAAGGCAACCTACTGAATGGGAAAAGATATTTGGAAATGATATATGTTTTAAGGGGTTAATGTCCAAAGTATATCAAGAACTTACCAAGAATTTAGTACGACCACCCCTAATTATCTGACTTAAAAATGGGCAGAAGACTTCACTAGACAGTTATATATTGAAGATATACAGATGGCCAACAGACACATGAAAAGATGCTCATCACAGAAATGCAAGTCAAAACCTTAAGAGATTATCTTCTACCTGTCAGAATGGCTAGTATCCAATAGACAAGAAGTAATAAGTATGTGTGAGGATGTGGAAGAAAAGGAACCCTTGTGGACAATTAATGGGATTGTAAATTGGTGCACCCACTATAGAAAACAGTATAAACATTGCTCACACAACTAGAAATAGAAATCTCATATAATCCAGTTATTTGACGTCAGATTATTTCTCCAAAGAAATGAAAATACGAATCCAGAAAG
The DNA here is from genome assembly GCA_017311185.1 of Proteles cristata cristata. Lineage (NCBI taxonomy): Eukaryota > Metazoa > Chordata > Mammalia > Carnivora > Hyaenidae > Proteles > Proteles cristata. The sequence continues at coordinate 1,533,968 of JAESUZ010004628.1, forward strand.
ATATATGCACATTTATGTTTATTGTAGCATAATTTACAATAGGTTTGGAAAACATTCCAAGGTTTGGAAAACATCCTAAGTGTCCATTGATCAATGAATGAATTAAGAAGATGCAGTATATATGCACAATGGAATACTACTCAGCTATTCAAGAGCATGAAATTCTGCCATTTGCAACACATGGATGGACCTAGAAGGTATAATGCTAAGTAAGTCAGATAGAGAAAGACAAATGCTGTATGATTTCACTTACATGTAGAGTCTAAAAAACCAAACAAATGAACATATAAAGAAACAAAGAAAAAATGGAAACAGACTCATAAATATAGAACACAAACTGGTAGTTGCCAGAGGGGGATAGGGATGGAGGTATATATGAAATAGGTGAAGGGTACTAAGAAGCACAGACTTTCAGTTATAAAATAAATAAGCCATCGAGATGAAAAACACAGCATAAGAAATATAATCAATTATATTGTAATAACTTTGTATGTTGACAGAGGGTAACTCTGTGGTGAATATTTCATGATATATATAATTGTTTAATCATTATGCTGTATACCTGAAACTAATTTAATACAAAAACTATACTTAAATTAAAAATATAGGCACCTGGGGGCACCTGGTTAAGCATCTGACTTTGGCTCAGGTTACGATCTCGAGGTTTCCAAGTTCGAGCCCTGCATCGAGCTCTGTGCTGACAGCTTGGAACCTGGAGCCTGCTTCACATTTTGTGTCATCCTCTCTCTGTCCCTCCCCTACTTGTGCTCTCTCTCACTCAAAAATAAATAAACATTAAAAAAAATTTTTTAATATAGGCACCTGGATGGCTCAGTCTGTTAAGCATCTGACTTTGGCTCAGGTAATGATCTCATAGTTCATGAGTTCAAGTCCTGCATCAGAGGAGCTTGAGCCCCATTTGGGGTGAGCTCGAGCCTCACGTTGGATGAGCTCAAGCCCCACTTTGGGTGAGCTGCCTTTCTCTCTCTCTCTCTCTTTTCTTCTTCTTCTTGCCTTCCCTCCCTCCCTCTCTCTCTGCTCCTTGCTCACTTGCACTCTCTCCCTCAAAAAAAAAAAAAAGAAAAGAAAAGAAAAAGAAAAGAAAAGAAAGGGAAAAAATATATAGATACTGTTTTAAGTGCTCAGAATACAAAATTATTAAGGCATATCATCTATGTTCAAGCAAGTCATTCTCTTGTAAGGAAGGCACACCAAGAAGCAGTAACTATAAAATAATATGATAAGCAGAAAGTATAGAGGATAGTTTAACTGGGAGCACAGCAGGAGAAAAGAAATGAGGACATGGAAAAGCACAGTGTTTGGAGAGAAAAGTATTTTTTCAAGTGCCAGAAGCATGAAGGACTCCAAGTCCTAAACATGCAATATGGTTAGTGTGGCTAAATGTGGTATCTAGTCTCGTGTTTCTGCCTTGCAACTTAACTGAATGCTTTTTATCTATAAATTTATTTTTTAATTCCATTTACATTATCAATCTGAATTGCATTCAATTGCATTTAGCAGAGTCTGAAAAAAAGGTAGCTTAAATTAGAAAAATAGTTTACTTTTGTCATGCAACAAGAAATCCCAATGTGGAAATTCAGATCTGGGGCACCTAGTCAGGGAGCCAGACTCCTCTGTCTTCCTGCTTTACCATTTCTAGAATATTGCGTTCATTTCCTCGTTCCAAGGTGGCACTGCACCTCTGGGCATTGCTTAAAGTTTGTGCTACGAAGAAGCACAAAGTTTTTTTTCTTTTCTTTTATTTTAAGAAAAGTGAAGGAAACCTCACGCAGGGGAATTCCATTTACACTTCTTTGTCCTTAATGGCATAATTGTGCCACTAGACATAATTTTCATGTGTATTTTAAAGAGACGTAAAGATTAGTTAGAAAGTATGGGATTGGAATTCCAGCTGTAACACTGTCTGACTTGATAATCTAAAAGCCATCTTTCTGAAAACACCTAGAAATTATATAAAAATCGAATAACACTCATCCTGTTATATACAAAGCTACAATCTTGAAATAGAAAAAGATGCTGAACATGAAAACGGGCCCAGAAATTGGAGCAGTTAATGTTGATGCTCAGCGGGAGAGGAAGGGCCTCAGGGTAGCTCAGCCCTATTACTCTAGGGATTTGTGCTTGAGTACCCATGTGGGGAGAAACCACAGACCTCAGGCTGCCTAAAGCAATGTGTGGCCAGTGAGAACCTACATTAAAATAAGATCCTCAGGTAGTGACCCTCCCAATATAAGGAGAGCAGGAAAATATCACCCACCATAGATGTTAAGAAAGATGCTGTTTTCTTTTGATCTTTCCATGGAAAAAAAAAAGTTCCTCCTGAGAGTCTGATCTGGGCCTTATAAGCATAAAAGGCCCAAATTTTGGTTCAGTAAAATCCAAGCTAAGAAATTAACATGAAAATAAGTCCCTGGATGGTGATATACCTGAGGTCACAGACAAAGCAAAAGCAAACTGCTCTGAAGTCATAGAAATAAGTCAGGCAGAGAAGGACAGATACCATATGTTTGCACGTATAGGAGGATTAGGAGAAACTTAACAGAGGACCATGGGAGAGAAGAAGAGGACCCGTGGGGGAAAGAGTGGGGGAGAGGGAGAGAGGCAAACCATGAGAGACTCTTGAATGCTGAGAACTGAGGGCAGAAGGGGGGTGATTGGCATGGAGGAGGGCACTTGTGGGGATGAGCACTGGGTGTTATATGGAAACCAAGTTGACAATAAACTATTAAAAAATATAAGACCAAAAAAAAAAAAAAGATACTCTCACAACTCCGGCCAATGCAGATTCCCACAGAAAACCAGCCTATCTAAAGATGAACTCACAATAATAAAATTTCATAATTCTGAAGTAAATTATTCACTTTGGAAAAAATATCCCAAGAATTTAAGGAAAGCATGTAACAATCTCAAGATACGATATAAAAGAAATAACTTGAAAATAATGACAAATGTAAAAAAGAGCTGAAATTCTATGAAAAAGGAAGGAAAATACTAAGATGAGGTACTAAAAAATTTTGAAAATACCTAAATGGAAATTCAGGTGAAGAAAATATAGTCAATTAGATACAGAGGAGTAGACAAAGAAATAGTAAGTAGGAAGATAGGAAAAAGTCACACAGAATGTTGTCCATAGAGGTAAAATGTGGGCAAATATGGAGGATGAAGGATATGGAGGATACAATAAAGACTTTACGCATAATAAAAGAGTTCAGCGGAAAGAATAGTAAGAATGGGGAAGAAGTAATATTCAAATAGAAGGATAAGGAAACAATAATTTCCTAACCAAATACATTGAAGTAAAATTTCTGAAAGGCTAAATGCAAAGAAGATCTTAAAATTAAGGAGACAGAAAAAACAGGTTGCTTACAATGAGATAGTGATTTGTTAGACAACTGATTTAATACTAACCCTTCATGCTAAAATATTAGACTGGCAAATCAGTAGAACTGGGAAATTTTCTAGGGCAGGAATTCTAAACAGAAGAGTTCTACAAATGAAAAATCAGTACAAGCATTCCGCTTGGGTTCAAATACCTATTTTTTTCTGACCAGAAGTATACAGTAACTTTTTATCTAATATGCCATTTATACATTTAGGATAAACAAATGGAAAGTTCTGTGCTCTGGTACTAGTCCCATGTCTTTGTGTTTTACATAGCCATAAATAAAAGGAATTATTTTATATACTAAATGGTATTGTAATGAATAGAGATTTAAAAACTAATGGTGTCAGGGGTGCCTGTGTGGCTCAGTCAGGTAAGGGTCCAATTCTTGATTTTGGCTCATGATCTCATGGTACATGAGATAGAGCCCTCCCTTGGGTTCATGCTGACAGTATGGGGCCTGCGTGGGATTCTCTTTCTCCTTCTTTCCCTCCCCAATGCAATATCCTTCTCCCCACCAAATTAAATAAACTTAAAAAATAACTAATTAAGTCAAACATCTATCAATATGGAAAGCAGAAGCACTACAAGTACCTTAACATGTTATTAATGAAGCATAAATTTATCTTGAAAATCTGCATCAAGTTTAGAAATACTTATGAAAAATTTTAATATACACTTGCCCTTTTGCTACAAGCTTTAAATCAGGTTAGTTCTTAACAAGGACAATGCACAGTTCTAATCTTCTGGAACTAAAAACTATCTGACACCCTTATCTGTACAAACTAAATGTGTGCTAATATAATCAATCAGAATTTTAAAAATCTGTGAGCCCATCATGATTCTAAAATGGGGTAGGGTGATTGGGGATCTTCCTTATGGAAGAATATCAACTAATAAATGCAGATAATGGTGGAATTAGAAAAGGCATCACACTGGAACCATTATTACAATAACGGATTGAGGCTAAGATCACGATTTCAATAATAAAACCAATAGGTTAAAAGCTGCTGGACAACAGGACATACCCATTCTCAAAGTGTTGCTTCGCAGATAATCTTTTAGAAAAGGAATGGAAGAGCCTAGATAATGGTGGAATCTTGTGGACACTACAAGAGAACCCAGTTAACACTACAAAGAATGAGATGTACTCAGAAGGACACAGTACCAGCCAAGGTAGTAGTATCTGGCTAAGAACTTGAACCTGAATCTAGGACGGAGGAAATAATGAGATAGGTTCAAACTGAGGAATAACCTGGGAAACAAGTGACCTAGAATCTTCAAATTAATGATCATGAAAGATGAGGAAAAAATGCTGGTGAATTTTCTCCATTAAGAGAAACAAAACAAGGGCGCCTGGGTGGCTTAGTTGAGCATTAGACTCTTGGTTTTGGTTCAGATCATGATCTCACAGATCGTGAGTTTGAGCCCCACACTGGGCCCCGTACTGACGTGCAGAATCTGAATCTCTTTCTGCCCCTCCCCTGCTCACACTCTCTCGTTCTCATAAATAAATAATAATAATAATAACAAAAACAAAAGAAACAGAACAACAAAAGCAAACAGTGATCCCTGATCATTGTGTTCTGGATCAAAATAAAAATAAAACAGTTATAAACAATATTATTAGGACAACTGGTAAAGTATGAACATAAACTATATATTATACATCAGTGTTAAACTTCTTGAATGTGATCCATATACTGAAGGTATGTAGGAGAACATCCTCATTTTTAGGAGACTGAGCATACGTATTATAACATGAAAAAGGATGGGGCACCTGGGTGGCTCAGTCAGTTGAGCACCCAACTCTTGGTGTTGGCTAAGGTCATGGTCCCATGGTTTGTGGGTTCAAGCCCAACAGCTCTACTAAGTCAGTGAAGACCCTGCTTGGTATTCTCTCTCATTCCTTCTCTCTCAACTCCTCCCCCAGCTTCTCTCTCTGTCTCTCTCCCTCTCTCTCTCAAAATGAATAAACTTCAAAAAAACATGAAAAAGGAGAGATAGAGCTAATGTGACAAAAAGCGAACAGTTGGTGAATCGTGGTAAATATATAGTGTTCATTGTACCACTGTGCAAGCTTTCTATGTGTTTGAAATCTAAAAAAGAAATTAGGAAAATGTGATTGTCTTAAATCTCTCATTTTATTATACTTAGAAATTTATGATTCAAATTTTTTTGGTAAACTTTTTTTAGAAATCAGACAAAACTACTGCCTCATGGTTTGTAAGATTTCACCTATGGCTTGTTAATAATAGTTATTTTTTATAACATATCATTCGCTATGCCAGCTAACATGCTAAGTATTTTAAATATATTCTCTCATTTGCCTCTTAAAGCATCTAACTTGTTATAACGTTTACAATTCACACAAGAAAACTGGATTTTAGTGACATTACATTAACTTGCCCTCGAGGCTAAATTAAGACTTAAAGGCACCACGATGTTCCCAGAGTCCAGGTTCTTAACTTGTACAACCTCCCTAGGAAATGTCTGTACATAAAGATTGTGCATCTGAACCAGGAGAGGTACATGATAATAAAACAAACAGCACTGAATTCAGTCAAGCTGTGAACTTCCTGACACAGGCAGTTTTATTCCAGAGAAGTGAACTAAATGAAAGTGCAGATTTATGTACAATAATGCATACAATCTCTTTCAGAAATGTTGAATATTATTTTTATTGAACTGATGCTATTTGCCAAAGTACATTTTTGTTCCTTACATTTGTGATAACCTTTTATTGGTTTATTGCTTGATATGCCCTATTATGCTTCAGTTCTTATTCCTAATCAATGTAGATTAATACATGACATGAGAATAAATCAGACTATCTTAATAACATGTAAGAAGATGAGTTCTCTGAAGATTCTTTATTAGTTGATTCATACTTTTTCTTTGATGCCATTATTTTTCTGTTCTATGAGATAACAAGGCATCTTCATATAATGCTTTATAGTTATTTTAGTAATTAAGCTAGATAATTTTAACTTTTTGTGTTAAGATTGTAGGAAACAATCTGTGAATAATATTTCAGCTATTGTACGTGGAATCAACAGAAATGTAACAACATGGCAGGTACAGCATAGGGCATACAGAGACATTTTTACACAAAGAGCTGTAGATAAAGCTTTGAAAACACTAATTATAAAAGAGAACTATACCCAAAATGGCCCAGTTCTATTGGCTGTGGAAAATACTTGTTTTTGCATCCCCCCTTACCTAAAAGAACACCCAACATAAGTAATTTCTTTCAGCCTAAGAGAACAACATTGTATACTTTATAGAAAATGAGTCAATATAATATTGAAATGTATAAAGGGTATCCAATCATTTATTTATTCATGTAAAAACTTTTACTTGGCTCATGTTATATGCCAGAAAGTGTGTTAGTTGCTTGAGGGATAAAAATATCATCAAAATATGGTGATGATCCCATTGGGTTTCACAAACTGTGGGCAGCAAATTAATCTATTATCTTCAGAAAGATCAATGCCATTACCTAGTCCTGTAACTCAACTTCTACTGAACATTAGACAATTTTAGCCACTGGCGAGAACTGTAGGTCAGAGCCAAAGGGTGTTAAATTCTCCATAAACAATATAGCTAAGTTAATTAAAATACAAGAATTTCTCTTTTTTTGCAAAAGAGTAATCAGACTGATGACTCAGAATGAAACACTGCCATTTTCTAAAAGGTCAAAAAATATATGACTTAGAGCTAATTAGCCAACCGATGCATGCAGTTAAGGCTTGTTCCAAACCGAGTAACTATTTTTCTAATCATTACATGAAAGGTTAAATTCGACCCTCCTTGTTCTCTCTGAGTATATCAAGGTGAACCAAACAGCCAGTGGCATCTACAGATCTGGAGTCAATAGAAGAGAAAAAAACGACCTGAAAGGTTATTCAAGTGAAGGTCAAAAAAATACACAGCCAATCTTCACTGAAATTAACATAAACTCATAGGTTAACCTTCAAGACTAGATATTGCCAAAGGCAACATAAAAGCTCTACCCCAAAACAAAATGAAACAAAAAGACCTCCAACGTTTAAAAAATTCTAGGGGAAAAAGAGAGAACTAAATTCGCGAATGACTCTAGGGTGCTCTCCCGAGGAAAACTGAAGCTGCTGTGGGAGCAGGATTTGAGAGTAGGCAAAGGCACTGATCAAGGCCCTGACTCTATAACAAAGGATCAGGCCAAAGGCATGGAGGGGGAGGAAGGCGGTGAAGGGGTGAGCTCTGTGTTTTTGCATTTGGTCGTTTTTTTCCCATGATATTCCTTTAATATTTCAAACGCGCTGCTGTTAACCTCGCCCATTACCCCACGCGTTATTACTAATGCCTCCCTATACGACAGAGAATACAATAGCCTCTGGCATTTTTGCATTTCCAGTATATACTTTTGAAGATTAAAGAGAGAAAACTCACGAATATACCTAAAAGTCAGACTGAGGATAGAGTATTTTTAGTGTCCTTTCAGTGTCCTTTTCTGTTGAAGTGACAGAAGTGGAACACAAACTAGCTTAACAAAAATGGAATTCATCAGATCATTAAACTGAAAAGCCTAAAGCCGGCACTGCCTTTATATACAGTGAGATTCAGGGCTCAGAGGAGGCCATCAAAGCTCTCTTCTTCTCTGGAACGTTGGGCTCTGCTTGTCATCAGGCGGCTTCATTCTGCATCTAGCTCTAAGCATAGCGCAGGCGTCTGCATATTAATCCCACAAAATGATTCTGACAGTCTCTGCCTGGCTCTCATTACCCCTCTGTCTCAGGTCTAGTGGAAGGAACAGTGACTGGAAGCTTCATCCCATGAGGAGGACAAGGCTGGTTTCCCCAAGGAAAGGTTATTCCCCATACTACCCAGTCATTGTTTCTTGAATGAATGAATGGAGTCAGTCCATCAGTAAAATCATTTCTAGAATATTGGACATTTTTTTGAAGTGACCAAAGTTCTCTAACTCCTGCCCCTTAACCACACTTCTGGCATTCATTAAAACACTTGTAACAACTAGAAAATATAATGTGAGTAGGAATAAAGAGTGGAACAAGAACCTACTGTAAGTAAAATTCTGCAGGTGGAAGTGAAGACTTTAACAGTGAGGTATTAAACCTGGGGAGTCTGGCAAAAGTGACCTGACATTTCATGACACTCTTTCTTAAAAATATAATTTATTGTCAAATTGGTTTCCATACAACACCCAGTGCTCATCCCAGCAAGTGCCCTCTTCAGTGCCCATTGCCCATTTTCCCTCTCCTCCACTCCCCATCAACCCTCAGTTTGTTCTCAGTATTTAAGAGTCTCTTATGGTTTGCCTCCCTCCCTCTCTGTAACATTTGCCCCCTTTCCCCTTCCCATGATCTTCTGTTAAGTTCTCAAGTTCCACACATGAGGGAAAACATATGTTATTTGTCTTTCTCTGACTTACTTATTTCACTCAGCATAACACCCTCAAGTTCCATCCACGTTACTACACATGGCCAGATTTCATTCTTTCTCATTGCCATGTAGTATTCCATGGTATAGATAAACCACATCTTCTTTATCCATTCATCAGTTGATGGACATTTAGGCTCTTTCCATGATGTGGCTATTGTTGAAAGTGCTACTATAAACATAGAGGTACACTATGCATCAGCACTCCTGTATCCCTTGGGTAAATTCCTAGCAGTGCTATTGCTGGGTAATAGCTAGTTCTATTGTTAATTTTTTTGAGGAACCTCCACACTGTTTTCCAGAGTGGTTGCAACAGTTTGCATTCCCAACAATAGTGCAAGAGGGGTTTTTTTCTCCACATCCTCATCAGCATCTATAGTCTCCTGATTTGTTCATTTTACCTACTCTGACCAGCGTGAGGTGGTATCTCTGTGTGGCTTTGATTTATATTTCCCTGATGATGAGTAACAAGCATAATTTCATGTGTCTGTTGGCCATCTGGATGTCTTCTTTGGAAAAGTGTTCATGTTTTCTGCCCATTACTTCACTGGATTATTTGTCTTTCAGGTGTGGAGTTTGGTGAGTTCTTTATAGATTTTGGATACTAGCTCTTTATCCAATATGTCATTTGCAACTATCTTTACCCATTCCATCAGTTGCCTTTTAGTTTTGTTGATTGCTTCTCTTGTAGTGCAGAAGTTTTTTATCTTGATGAGGTCACAATAGTTCATTTTTGCTTTTGATTCCCTTGCTTTTGGAGAGGTTGTTGAGTAAGAAATCACTCTGGTTGAGGTCAAAGAGGTTGTTTGCTGCCTTCTCCTCTATGGTTTTGATGGTTTCCTGTCTCACATTAAGGTTCTTCATCCATTTTGAGTTTATTTTTAGTGTGTGGTGTAAGAAAGTGACCTAGTTTCATTCTTCTGCATGTTGCTGTCCAGTTCTCCCAGCACCATTTGCTAAAGAGACTGTCTTTTTCCCATTGAGTATTTTTTCTTGCTTTGTCAAAGATTAATTGGCCATACATTTGTGGGTACAATTCTGGGTTCTCTATTCTGTTCCATTGATCTATGTTTCTGTTTTTGTGCCAATACCATAAAAGACCTGAATAGCCAAAGTAACATTGAAGAAGAAAACCAAAATAGGAGGTAACACAATCTCAGATTTTAGCCTCTACTTCAAGGCTGTAATCTTCATGACATACCCTTCAACGACAGGGTAGAGAGGTAAAGGAAGAAAGGCAAATCTATGGAAGTTTGAATAACTATACAACAAAGTAGTAATTCATTTGTTTTATATTTTTAATAAACCTTAATTTGGGGAATAATTTTAGACTTACAGGAAAGTTGCCAAGATAGGACAGAGTTACTGTATACCCTATATTCAGTTTCTCTTAATAATACTCTTTTTTCCAGGTTTATTAAAGTATACTTAAGAAATAAAATATATTTAAAGTATACAAAGTAGTGATTCTTAAAGTACAGAACATAACTCAAGTAACCATGGCAACATTTTTCAAACCATCATCACTGCCCAAGAAAGATTCTGATATGTCCCCAAAAAAGCATACATACCCAAGGTCTTAATAAACGAAGCTGGTTTGATGTGTTCTTATGATGAGTGAAAAAAAAAACAAACTGGTTTTGACATGATCCAAAAAATTTGAAGCAATGAGCCCAAGCTAGCAAATCTAAGTTAAACAGATACAGATGTCAAGTTACATGCACACGTTTAAAACGTATAGAAACAGAGCAGAAAAGCTCACAAGATCATTTGGGAGGGGAGACTCAGAATCAGAAAACTCAATTAGGAAGTCATAGTTGGCATCTGTCATTTCTGACAGCGCAAAGTAATGCAATCACTGAACATTCTGATATTTTCTTATATTGTCGTCTTGCTTTCCCCACGTAAAATTCAGCAAAACCCACATTTCTTAGCTTCCCTGGTTACTAAAGTGCAGGTATGTGTCTTATTTTCCAACCCTGGGATGCACCCACATGAGCAGGTCAGAGTCAAGCTGCCTGAGTAGGAGGCACTAATACGGGGTTTGGGGTGGGGTTTGGGGGCTTGGATGGGCGCGATGGGCTCTGTGGCTGCTCCAAGATGTGGTTCTGGGAGTTGTCCCAGGTGGCTTTATGTACCTGTTCTTCAAGAGTTGATCAGGTACAACTGTTTCTGAGCACTAACATTCTGAAGAACAGCCATATCAATAAACAAATCAATTTCCCTCACTTAAATAGGATTCTATTGTTTCTCCTGATGACGGCTGATCACAGAGGCCTCTGCTGTTTCTTCACAAAATTGAGATAATCATACTTCTGCTACAGGAGAATAAAATGAGGTGATTGATATATATAAATCTGCTCAGAAAGGTATTACGGAATGATACATATGTAACATTTAATGTGGAATAAACCTATTTTGGGAGGTTCCAAATGGCAAACCTAATACATACTGGAGCCGCTGCAAAGAGAGAAATTCTGAACATATTTTTCAAGAAATTAGAGCTTGCTGGCCTTGGGACAGACAGACTGGTGAAGGAGTGTGCTTCTCATACTGAAGCTATCAAGGCATAACTGAGTATTTAACAAATATACAGTAAATGGGATTTTTATTTCTGAAAGAGACTTAGACTAGACACAACTAAGACTTTTTTATAATTCCACTATTCCCCAGTTTTACTTCGTCAATTTTACATGAAGAGATTTTGGGGACCATTTTCTATGTTTTCTTCCACTGACTGTACATTGATGTACAACCAAGGTATACTGATTGCTTCACATTTATTTAATTGTATGATAAAACTATTTAGTATCCCTTTAAATGATAAAAATGTACACAGTCACTAAATTCATGTATATATAATACATATATCAAAACATCAACTATATTTATATATATCTAAAATTAAAATATATTGATACATATCTATATATCAAGATATAAGGGTAAAATTATAAGACATAAATTGGTATAATGACAATGATTAGGAGCATGTATAAACATGTATAGGTACACTGCATGCATTTACAATAGTTTGTCATGATATGGCTTTCTGCTTCTTTGTTCTTTTCAACTTTTATGAAGAAAGAAAGATGACTTTTTAATCTGTATTTCAGTCTGAGATAAATACTTTTTATCTGGGGGGTAAATTTAGCACTTCTAGGGCGCTGAGTTTACAAACTTAATCCCCTAGCATTGTGAGGATAAACACACACTTATGGAGCGCCTGATTGCTGCACTCTGCCCCAAGGGGATTCTACTTATTGTTCTACTATCACTTAAGTATGTATTTGTTTGCCAGCCTACCTACTTGGATCAGGAACTCTTTAAAGAAAGGGATCATTCAAATAACAGCTTCATGGGCCACCTGGGTGGCTCAGTTGGTTAAGTGACTTCAGCTTAGGTCATGATCTCATGGTTTGTGAGTTTGAGCCTCACATTGGGGTCTGACAGCTTAGAGCCTGGAGCTTGCTTTGGATTCTATGTCTCCCTCCCTGCCTTTCCCTCCTCCTGTGCTCTCTTTCAAAAGTAAACAAACATAAAATAACAGCTTCATTAAGATACAATTCATAGATGGTATGATAAACCCATGTACAGTGTACAATTCAATTTTTTTTAGTATATTCTCAGAATTGTACAAAGATCACCACAATCGGATTTTGAATATTTTCATTATACCTAAAAGAAACTCCATAATGTTAGTCATCTCCCTTCTTTTTCCCAGCTCTCCTCTCTGCTTAGTCCTAGATAACCACTAGTCTACTTTTCTGTCTGTGTAGACTGGCCTACTCTGATCATTTCACATGAATGGAATCACACATTATTTGGCCTCCTGTGGTTGACTTCTTTTACTCAGCATGTTTTCAAGTTTCCTTCATGTAATAGCACGTATCTGTACTTCATTCATTTTTATTGGCAAATATTATGCCATTGTCTGGATATACTATATTTTATTTATCCATTCATCAGTGGGTGAACACTTGAATTGTTTCTTATTTGGGGTTATTATGAAAAGTGCTGGTATTAACACTCATGTTCAAATGTGTGTCTGTGTGTGTTTTAAATTTTCACAACTATACACCTAAGAATAAAATAGTGGGTCATGTGGTAGCTTTATGTGTAACCTTTTAAGAAACTGCTAGAATGTCTCTTAAGAAACTGCTAGAGAGGTTCTTATGTGGCTCAGTAGGTTGAGCGTCCAACTCTTGATTTTGGTTCAGGTCATGATCTCACAGTTCTTGAGTTTGAGCCCCCTGTTGGGCTCTGCACTGATAGCTCAGAGCCTGCTTGGGATTGTCTCTCTTCCATTTTCTCTGCCCCTCCCCAGTTCATGCTCGCTAGCACGTGCACTCTCTCTCTCTCAAAATAAAGCTTAAAAAAACGAAAGAAAATGCTAGAATGTCTTCTAAAGTGGTGACACAACACAATTTCTCTATATTCCCCTCTAATACTTAGTATATGTCTTTTTATTCAAGCCCTCCTAGTGTGGTATGAAGTGATAACTCATTCTGGCTTTGATTTCCATTTCCCTAATGATGATGTTATTAGTCTATATGGAGCACATTTTTGTGTGCTTGTTGGGCATATGTAGATCTTTTTTTGGAAAAATGGCTATTCGTATCATTTGTCCACCACTTAATTGGATTAATTGTGTTTTCAGTACTGAGCTGTTAGAGTTCTTCATGTACCGTAGATATAAGTCTACTATCAGGCACATGGTCTGCAAATATTGTGTCCCATTCTGGGGCTTGTCTTTTTACTTTCTTGATGGTTGTCCTTTGCACACAAAAGTCTTAAATTTTGATGATGCTTAATTTATCTACACTCTCTTTTTTCACTTGTGTTTTTGGTGTCATAGTTAAGAAACCACTGCCCAACTGAAAGCCACAGCGATTTATAATTGTGTTTTCTTCTATGCATTTTATATAGTTTTACATTTGGGACTTTGATCCAGTTTGAATTAATTTTTGATAAGATGTGTGATAGGACTCAATTTTATTTTTTGCTTGTGGACATTCAATTGACTCAGTACATTTTGTTGAAAGGTCTTTCTTTCTCCATTGAATTGTTTTGGTACTCTTGTCCAAATTTAACTGACCATATCTACGAGGAGTAATTTTTGGACTCTCTATTCTGTTGATCTACATGTCTATCTATATTCATTTTTGTAAATTCTACAACTAGCAATGTGCATGTCCCCTACCTAGTACAACATATATACATATTTCTAATGAGTAGCAATAAACTTGGAATATTAGATTTTCCTGTCTCCTGTCTTGAGAAAAAGATCTATTCTGCTGTTGTCAGATGAAGTACTCTATAGATGTCAATTATATTTAATTGATTGATGGTGCTGCTGAGTTCAACTTTATCCTTATTGATTTTCTGCTTGCTGCCCATTTCTAAGAGATGGGTGATGAGTGTCCAACTAGGGTAGTGGATTCATTTATCTATTTCTTCCTTGTAGTTCCATCAGTTTTTACTTTGTGTATGTTGATTCTCTGTTGTTAGGTGCACAGACATTAAGAGTTGCCGTGTCTCAGAGTAACTGACCTTTAATATTCTTTGACGTCTGCTCTGTCTGAAATTAATATAGGTGCTCTTGCTTTTGGTTAATATTAGCATTATCTATATTCTCCATCCATTTACTTTCATTTATATATGTCTTTATATTTAAGTGTGTGGACAACATAGCATTGGGTTGTGTTTTTTGATCCACTATGATAATCTTCATCTTTTAATTGATGCATTTAGATCAGAAGTATTAAGAGTGAAAAATAGTATTTACTATATATGTTCCTATTTTCTATTTATTTCTGTTCTTTGTTCCTATTTTTGTCTTCCATTTTTTTTGCCTTTTATAATTTTAATTGAGCATTTAATATATTTCTACTTTCTTTCCTATCTTAGCATATCAGTTCTAGTTTTTTTTTTTTACTCCTGTTAGTGGTTGTGCTAGAATTTGCCAATATCCAAGTTCACTTTCAAACAATACTGTATCACTTTACATTACAGCTTATATAACAAAATAACCCCAATTCCTTTCTTCCACTCCTTGTATCATTACTGTTATTGATTTCACCTGTATATAGGCATAAATAAGCAAATATATAATCATAATCAAATACATTATTGGTATCATGATTTTGAAATATATTAAATTTTTCAAAATGAGTTTTCCTTACTATTTCTTCCATAGTGTTCTCCCTTACTTTACAGAGATATGAGCTTCTGACCTATATTACTTTTCTCCTCTCTAAATAACTTCTTTTAAGAATAATTTGCAAGGGAAAACTATGGGCAGCAAATTCTGTCAATTTTTGTATGTCTGAAAATGTCTTTATTCCTTCCTTACTTCTGAAGAATAATTTTACAGAATTCTAGGTTGGTGATTTTTTTCTCTAAACACTGTAAGTATTTCATTCCATGCTTTTATTACATGATTTCTGAGGAGAAGTCAAATGTAATTATCTTTGTTCCTTTACAGGCAAGGTGCTTTTTTCCCGCTCTGTGTTCCTTCAGGATTTTTCTCTTTCCTTTGATTCTCTGTAGTTTGAAAATGATTGGCCAAGATTCAGGTTTGTCTGTTTGTCTGTTTTGGGCATTTATCCTCCCTGGTGTTCTCTGAACATCTTGAATCTGTGGTTTGATATCTGACATTAACTTGGGGAAATTTTCAGTCGTTACTCTTTCAAACATTTCTTCTGTTCCTTTTTTTTTCTTTTATCTCCTTACAGTATCCCCGTTATGCATATGCTACTCTCTTTGTAGTTGTCCCAGAGTCTTGAATATTGTTGTTTACTTCACTCTCTGCTTTTTGGTTTCCAGACATTCCATTGATCTATCCCTCTGGTCGTTTCTTTTTTTCTTCAGCCATGTCTAGCCTGTCAAATAAGCCCATTACAAGCATGCTTCATTTCTGTTACTGTGTTTTTTAGACCTTAGGATTTCCACCTCTCCCTCTCCATCGCCCATCTCTTCCTGAATGCTACTTTATCCAATATGGTCCTTAGCATTTTAATTGTGTTCTTTTAAATTCTCTGTATGACCCTTCCACCATCACCGCCGTGCCTGGTTCTGACACTTGCTCCAGGTGGTGGTGTCATTTTTTCCCTGATAGGCAGATATAATGTACTCAGTGAAAGGAACTGCTATGATGTGGCCTTTAGTCCTGTGGTGGTGAGTGCAGGGAGAGCCGAAGTGTTCTATACTCCTGTGATCAGGCTTCAGTCTTTCAGGGGGCCTGTGGCCTCTGGAGGGTGAACTTCACAAGTATTTCATAGTTGGGTTTTTCTCCTCCCTTAGTTAGATGTGACAAAATGGCTAGTTGGGGCTGGACTGGGTATTTTCCTTCCTAGGTCCGTTGGGATCTGATAGAACCTCAGCAGTTTAGGCTCTGGGTCACCAGTTACTCCTGCCGGAAAGCATTGTTAATAAGTGCTCTGTTCAGAATGGTTTAAAATGGTTCCTTTCCCTCTTGCTCTGCCAGGTGCAAGATGGTATTTGACTGTGATATTTACTGTGCAAGCCTAATGGAGTTCCTGAAGCTAAATCTCAGTCATGCAGAGCCTCCGAAGGCTGAATTCCACTAGAGTTTTTAACTCTGATAGCTGTCCACACTGAGGCTCCAGGAATCCATCAAGTATGGTGGGTTTTCCTATCCCAGCACCGGTCTCAGAAAGCTTCTACTCAGGAGTCTGTGCTCTGGTAAGTGGCAGTAACCTATACTCACCCGTCTCTACAATTTGGGGGTCAGTGGTTTGTCCTACGCTTTCCCTCTCTTGAGAATCCCAGAAGAGTTGTTGATTTTTCAGTTTGTTGTCCTATATCTTCCCTTCCCTTAAGAATCGGACAAGAGATGTTGATTTTTTTCAGTTTGTTCAGGTTTTTACTTGTTAGAATGGGGTAGAAGCTTCCAGGCTCCTTACATCTGACCCAGAAACTACAAGTCCTTGCTTACTGTCTTACCAGTTGCACAGCTCTCTGTGGTAGCTGTCTGTAGATTTACAGCAGTAGAGTAGAAAGAAGCATTTCAGCCCTTTAATTCTGCTGTGTGTTTAATACAAGAGTGTCTAAGCTCATGGTAAAAAGGGCCTGACTCAATGTCACACAAAAGAAAATCACTCAGTTCTTTGTTATCTGTTTTTCTGTTATGTAACTATTTCCTGCCTGTAATATTCTTCTATGTTCTTGTCAATTCCACTCTTTTATGTAGGTGATAAAGTTAAATTTACAAGAATTGCAATCCTGATTTTCTCTTTTAAACAGAAAAGAGAGTCCATTTTGGTATTTTAGATCTTATAGTCTTCTGTATTACATAAGTCTAAAAACTAGAAAGACAAAATGAGAATGCCAGCAAGCCATGTGAAACATATCAGATATAATGTTGTCTATTTTCACTATTTGTCAGCTAATATGTAATCTCATTTTAACTTTATCTCAGCTTTGGAGGTAGATGCCGTTAAACTTATTATTCTAAGAGAAACCCCAAGCACAGATAAGTTGAAGAACTTAACCAAAGTCGTAGATAAAGAGTTTTGGAGCTGGTTATTTGAGTACAGTAATGATCAACTTCAGAGCTCGTAATCTCAACAAATAATTACAATAGGAATTATTGTGACTTCTTTCTTTTATGAATAAGGAAAATAAGATCTCAAGATATTTAATGATTAAACTTAATTAGGCAGAGCCACGGAACACAATTGTTCAGGTTGTGTCTTGTACAAAGGTAGGATTATCAGTTACACCATGGTGCTAAAAATGAACCTGTTCAATCCATTGTGTCCCATGATAGCCCTGCAAATATCTGTAGATTCCTATCATGTGCTCCTTAAAACTCCATATATCTGCTTTTTATTTTTACTCTTGTGCTTAGATTCCAATTTTTGATCTAGTTCTCTTCATTTTCAATACAGTTAGATTTGTCACAGCCCTGGGATCCAGAGATATTAGCTGAGTATTTTAAAAAAGAAGCTTTCATATCGAAAATTAACCTTTTGGTTATAACAGACATAGAGCCAAGTATCTACCAAGCCAGTGTCATACAGAGTACTTCCTGCGAGAGTCACCAGTAATCCTGGTTTGTCTGAAAGTAAGAGCAATTCCTAGTACACAGGACTTTTGGTTTTAAAATTGGGACAGTCTTGAGCAAACTAAGAGAATAGTTGGTTCCTACTTCTGTCATCTTAAAATCTCCCCTCTGCAATGATTCCATTCATATGTGAATTTAGGAAACAAAACAATTGAGCATAGGAAGAAAAAAGAGAAAGAGGCAAACCAAGAAACAGACTCTTAACTATAAAAAACCAATTGATGGTTACCAGAGGGGTGGATGTGTTCACTAGGTGATGGGGATTAAGGACTGTGCTTGTCGTGATGAGCACTGGGTGATGTATGGAAGTGTTGAGTCACTAAATTGTACACCTGAGGCTAATTACACTGTATGTTAACTAACCAGAATTTAAACA
This sequence comes from Proteles cristata cristata, assembly GCA_017311185.1. NCBI lineage: Eukaryota > Metazoa > Chordata > Mammalia > Carnivora > Hyaenidae > Proteles > Proteles cristata. The sequence goes on from JAESUZ010004628.1 coordinate 1,552,277, forward strand.
GAAACTTAAAAGAAAATTTCCCTTCAGTCCCTCTGCACCCTGTTCACCTGATACACCAAACCTCAACCCTTAGTAACCACACATCTATTTGCCATCTCTATAGTTTTGCTTTTTTGAGAATGTCATACAAATGGTATCATACAATGTATATCCTTTGGAGTTCTCTGATGGACTTAAGAAAATTCATTAATTTGTAGTTTGTCCAGATTTTCTTTTGTCGTCAAGTGGGAGTGTTGCTCTCCACATTTCTAAGCCAAAATCACTTATCCACTTTTTGAATAAAGGGGGGGAAAATCTCCAACAACCGAGAAACCAAATGGTGGTCTAAATTTCTGAATTGCTTACATATGATAAACACAATGAAATATATGATAATTTCCTAGTATTTTTTTTTCCTCAAAAGGTTATGCCACAGAAGGATGAGGCCAAAACAAAGGGAGGAAACAAAAATACTCAAAACTGTAGAGAATACAAAATGCAGGCCTAGGTTCTATTTAGACTATAGGAAGACAATGGTCCCTTTATGACTATCTGGGGGGAAAAATATACCTTTAAGCAGTTCTCTGTTAGCTGTTATTGTACTCTGGTATCACCAATTAAAGACTAGTGTTTCATGGCAAACAGTGATTGGTATCATAACTCTCTTTCCATGCTGCTATAAGGAATACACAGTTGGCAATCACTGTTTCCTAATAGACTCATCTCCTCTCAACAATAATAAAATTATTACTCAGCGACCTTGCAAATGATTACAAACTACTGCAATAAGCAAAAGGTATTCAACTTCATTATTGAACAATCAAGGCACCTTAATATTAGTCAAAGAAATTAGTAATGAACAAATGAGGCATTTCTTCTTATAAATACAACTGTATATTTCTGTTTACCTCTCCCTGAAAAGTCATTTCAAGTTTGATGATGCAAATTATGGTCCTCTTTAAAACACTGCCACTCACTACATGACACACTTCTGAGATTCACATGTTTAAGCCTCCTTTATTGAACAGAGGAGTAATAATTTTATATCAATATTTAAAGAAAGAAATTTCACTACGGGTAACTGATGAGAAAGGGAGAAGGTAAATATTGTAGAACGCAGTCCTTCAAATCATTTTCAGAAATCAAAACTGGCAAAAAAAAAAACATTTCTATTTACATCAGTAACATTATCAGAAGCATATCAAAGCCTAAGGTCATACTGGTAAAAGCCAGGCAGGACCACCCCCTCCTCATCTAACACAGAATCTAAGATACGTGTGACAGAGAAACATAAAAACAGAAACACACACATACAAATCAATTGGCTAAAACTGGTCATATGGTGATAACTTTGGTGAGCAAGACAAAATCTCAGTTGCCAGAATTGGCACAAAATCGGAGACAAACTAACTTGATACCAATTCCAAACAAGTCGGTCATAGATCCTGAAACTATTTCCAAACCAGGGTTTCGAAGTTAAGTTGGACATTTTGGATAGAATGGTACATGTTAAAAATGGAAAAGTGGCATGGGGTGCCTGGGTGGCTCCGTCAGTTAAGCGTCAACTCCTGATTTCAACTCAGGTCATGATCCCAACGGTCCTGAGGTGGAGCCGTGCATCAGGCTTCAAGCTGAGCATAGGGCTTGCTTAAGAGTAGTCTCTACCTCCCTTTCCCTCTGCCCCTCCCCTGTTTGGGTGCATGCACACTCCTTCACTTTCAAAAAAGAAAAAAAAAAAAAAAGGAAAAGAGGCAGAAGTTGCTAACCTAAGCAAAGCCTGAAATAGGTAGTAAAAAAAACACAAGTATAAAAACACAAGTATAAACTTTAAACAAAACCCACAAGTATACTTGATAAATATGTCTATAATGCCTACTCTTCAAAATCCATCTCGAAGAGGCTATACTAAGATAACAACGCAAGGCTAAATGTTCTCAAGGATTTTAAAACTGCTTTGTGATACAAAGGACGCTAGTCATGTACTGGAACAACCATTTTCCTTTTGCTTCTTGGTGACAGACCCCCAAATTTTAGCCAGGGACACGGTTTGCTGGAACCAGAGATACCTTCCCTACCCCATTGACCTCACAGCCGTGTGATCAAATCCTGACAAATGAGGCTTCAGCAGACATGTGAGACTTCCAGGTTCTTTTAAAGGGGAGGCAGACAGCCTTTCTCTCTTTTGTCCCTTTTGTTGCTGAGAGAACAAAAATCAAGGATGGAGTTCCCGAATTTTTCTTGGACTGTGAGTTAACCTTGATAATGGATGAGACCTTCTAAAGAGAGTAGACTAGAAAGGTACGTGAAAAAATAGTTCCGTAAATCACTGGTGAAACGGAAGAGCCACCGTACCAGTCCTGGATAGTGTATCTCCAGACTGCTTTTATGTGAAAGAGCAATAAAATATCTTTGAAAAAAAGAACCTAATCCTAACAAATGTGTGATTGATGTGTGTGTGGTTGGTTGGTAAAAGCACATCTAGTCTATTTTCAAAGTCATGAATCATTTTTTAAAATTATGGTACATCTATGAATTCATATGTCTCTGTGATGGTCAGTTTTATGCGTCGACTAGACTAAGCTTTTATCCCAGTTGTTCGATCGAACACTTAATACAGGTGTTGTTCTAAGGTGTTTTGAAGACATAACAAGTCTGTAATCAGTTGACTTTTAGTAAGGGAGATTATTTTAGATAAACTGGGTAGGTCTGATTCAATCACTTGAAAGGGATTAAGGGAGATTCAGGCTTTCTGATAAAGTAGAAACTCTACCTGTGGATGATGGCGGCTTCTACTTCTGTCTGTGAATTCGAGCCTACCCTTCCTCAAGCCTTTATATCCTTCCGTACAGACTCGTGTCATGGCCTGTCCAGCCTCTCAAAACTCATAAGCCAACTCCTTACAATGAATCCAATATGTATCTCCCACTGGTTCTGATTCTCTGGCTCAATCGTGACCAATACAGTCTGACACTTAAAAAATAAATAAAAATAGAGCAATAAATAATTGGGACAAAAATGGAAAAATTATATGAAGAAACGTATGATTTTTAGTCTAACACATGTAAGTTTCACATTTATTTTTTTCCTCTTCCACCAGGCATTGGAAAATTTGCAATCTTAAGCAAAGTGACTCTGCATTTAAAAAAAAATTTCTCTAAATATCCTCTCAGATCATCTTATCCTATGACATTTCATTGAATGAACTTTATCCACATTTCCCTATTAAGCCCACAGCCCCTGAAACATCCTATTTTGCTTTAGGAAAGAGCATTTGTGATATACATTTGTGACTATAGACAACAGATTTGATTCAGTTGTCTACTCCATCCCTTTGATTTAGTTTTCCATTTCTCTTTTAACATAGAGTCTGGAAATGGTTTCTAGTATTCACAAATTGGCTCACGGATGAATAATTTTCATTACTTCTTGACATCTTTCAAGAAGTAGCATTAGGGTCTCTGCTTATGTTCTTTGTTCTAATAGATAAGAGAACAGAATGTGTATTTTGAGCCCTGACAATTGAGGCTCTGCATTTTTGTGTATACTAATTAACTCTTGGGTCAGCTGTGGGAGATCATCTATCACAATACCATGCTGGATCCTGAATCACTGGTTTATTTTTAAGTATTTTAAAGATGGTAGTCAGCCAATGTCAAGACAATCTGACTTTCTAATCAGGGCATTTCCCTTGATCTGATTTTTTAAGAGTGTTTTTAAGAATACAAACTGATGGAAATGATAGTGTTCTGTATGTAAAAAACAAAGATTTCATAGTTGTTATGGACTGAATGTGTGTGTCCCCAAAACTCATTATGTTGAAATTCAATCCCCAATATGATAGTATTTGGAGGTGGAGTCTTTGGGACATAATTTAGTCATAAGGAAGGGCAGAGCCTTCATGAATGGCATTAGTGTTCCAGCTCACAGTCTGTCTCCACCATCTGAGGGAGAGACAACAAAAAATTGGCAGTGTGCAACCTGGAAGAAGGTCCCCATAAGCACCTGACTGTGCTGGCACCCTGAGCTCAGACATTCAGCCTTCAGAACTGGGAGAAACACATGTCTGATGTTTACAAAACCCCCAGTCTATGGCATGTTGTTCTAGCAGCCTGAACTGATTAAAACAATAGTCAAGTCAATCTTAGGAAACAGTGAGGTAAGCAGAGTTAAAAGATGTATCTACTACACAATTTTTTTAAGTTTCTGTATTTATTTTGAGAAGGGGAGGGCCAGAGAGAGAACCATAGGGAGAGAGAATCCCAAGCAGGCGCCACACTGCCAGTGCGGAGCCTGACACAGGGCTCAAACTCATAAACTGTGAGATCATGACCTGAGCCAAAACTAAGAGTCAGATGTTTAACAGACTGAGCCACCCAAGGGTCCTTCTACTGTAGGATTTCTGAAAGCCACTGACATGGGAATGTGCATCTTAAGTACCCAAAAGTATAGTCAGCATACAGCATTTCCTATTCTACAGAAACCAGACTTGAGCCACTTGCCCCAGATAATCTATTTGATGGATTATTGCCAAGTGGAATACGTTTTTTCTAAGAGCTTCCACTAATATCTGAAATATGAAGCAAATGATGTTATTATAAAGTTACACCAGGTAACATAACGTAAAATACTATATATTCATCCACCTAACACTGAGTGCTAGACAGTATACAATTTAGAGTCTGACACTGAAAATTCCACAACCATCACAGGTAATAGGTAACTTGTGCCTCATCTACAAAATGAGATTTAAGGGATTTTGTGACTTCTTCATAGTTTCACTCTTGCATCCAAACTCCACTGATTTTTTAAAAATTTCAGTCCTCTCCAATACCTACTATATATAGAAATTGTCATCAATATTTCACTACCTCCTTCTTGCACAAAGCATTTGTGAAATCTTGCAAATGGGCAGAAACCCTGTAGGTTTTAAAATAATGATTCTGCTATGCTAGCCTGTGTGAGGCTAAAATTCATACAGAGATCTGTTTCTGACTTTTAAAATATGATGCTTTTGCATGGCTGCTAAGAGAGCTGGGATTTTTGCCAACTTTCCTTTAGTAGGCCTTAGAAAAATCTGCCGACTTAAAAAACTTGGAAGCGTATTATTGCTCATAGAACTGGATATAGTCTTAGCTCATCTACTAATCTGGACTAATGATGAATTGCCCACATTTAGCACAAGGATAGCTTTTGTGTTTCTAGTACGCATTCCATTTCTTTTCTGTGTTCTGTTTTGTTCTCTGAGGCAGCATCTTTAGTATACATCCCTACTTGCTCTGAGGACTGAAAGTCAGAAGCAGACATGTAGAACATTATTGGTGCCCAGACCTTCAGCGTACCAGGACGAGAACAGACCCCGTCAAGGTCTAGGAGGCACTCTCACTTCTTCATTGTTGACGTTTAACATACTGCTGTGAGGAAAGTGAAAAGACATGTAGTTATAGTGAAAAAGGTTTATATTGACTTAGAAAACATTAAGACAAAACTCAATAATATATTTAGAAACCTGCCTATGAAACTATATCCCTTTTTCCCTTTAGTCTTTTCAAAGGTTTTAATATTTGTCAACATTCTTATTTTTACAAAATACAATTTTTTATTTCCTAAATATACTAAATTTAGGAAATAAACTTTTTAATATTGTAAAGCTAAAAGAAGTGGGATATGAATCATACAGATTAATCATTAATTTTATGAAAATATTAAATTTGTTTTAAAACCCTGTACATTGATCCTCTGCTATTTGGATGTTTCTGTTGTCCTAAAAATAACTCCTTTAAAAAGGACACTAAGGCAATGCCACCCTTAATAATAGTATAGCCAACTTGTAAAATGTCTTAAACATTATAAAATATGTTTTCGAGGAGAGGATAACAAAAAATAAATATCATTTCTAAAAGACAGGAGAAAAACTAAAAGAAAAAAGCATCAGTTATCATATATATCCATCCAGAAATAACAAAAAGAATTTGGTCCTTCCCTCCCTCTCTCCCTCCTTCCTTTTGGAGGGCATCACGTCTTTATGCAAATAGTCATTCCATGTCTATCAGGTTTTGTGTAAATTTTATAATGCTGTGAACCATACAGTTTACTCCAAGAGCACTGCAGAAAAGAATGGAGTGTATGAAGCCAATGGAAAATAGAAATAAACTCCCCAGTGGTTTTCAGCAAGTCTTAATAACATGTTAGAAAATTCGCTTCTCCACTCCTCCTTTCTCTCATGTATCACAATTGGATATGAATCTGTCTCCTTCACAAACTACAGAGAAACAACCCAAATCTTTCCTCAGGCCATGTCCTCCTCCTTCCCCTTTTCCTTTTCATTTTCTAGCACATTGTTCAGAGGATCTAAAAGGGGAGGATAGTGGTAGACCTGTATTTATTTGAGAAGACAGACAAGAGAAATGCCTGGGAAAATCTGAATTAGTGTCATTTTCAACACATTCTTATCTAGCACACATGTTCTTAGGTGTTTATGAAACCTTTGTGGATTGTTTCCACAGTAGCTTCATCTGTTTGTCAAACTGGGTGCTTACTCTTTATCTTATTAATGTTTAGATGCATCCTAATTTTCAATCAGTTATAGGTATTACAAAAAATAATTTCCCCCAAGTTCATAATTCACATTTGTCTACACCTGTTTGTCTATTTGGGCCTTAGTTATTTGTGTATTTATTCACTTTAAATATTTATTTATTTTGAGAGAGGAAGAGAGCATTGGTGGAAGAGGAGCAGAGAGACTGAGAGAGAGAGAATGAGAGAGACTGAGAGAGAATCCCAAGCACCACAGGGCTCAATTTCATGAACCTCAAGTGCTCCTTTACATATTTTCTTTTTTTTTTTTTAATGTTTTATTCATTTCTAGGGGAGAGAGAGAGAGACAGCGTGAGCAGGGGAGGGTCAGAGAGAGAGGGACTCACAGACTGAAACAGGCTCCAGGCTCTGAGCTGGCAGTCAGCACAGAGCCCGACGCAGGACTCGAACCCACGAACCGTGAGATCATAACCTAAGCGAAAGTCGGACGCTTAACCGACTAAGCCACCCAGGCGCCCCCTTTACGTATTTTCTTAAATCCATGGTCAGTCATGTAAATTCTAAATAGTTTCTTGAGCTTCTATTTTCAGGTCATTTATAACAATGTGTCCATACAGAAGTATAAACTGTTATGTATTCAATTCTATTGCCTTTTCCTTCTCTGTTAACTGTTTTGGGGTATAGGTCCCCATCCCATGCTTTTGAAACAATTTCTTCCCTTGAGGTTTATTTCTGTGCAGTGTGAACTAAAGCTCCCAACTTTAATACCTCTATTTGGTATATTTCATCATTAATAAATAAGTTGAGAAGCTTTACTTGGGTTGCTAGGGATTTAAAAACCCTAAATAACTTAAGTACCTATGCTTAAGTGTTCCAACATATTTATATGTAAGTCAACTTGGGTTGAGGCCCTAATGTTATTTGGAAAAAATAATTTTATGACTTTCCTCCATTTTCTGTTCACTGTGGGTTTTCTGCATCCCCACCCATCCCTTTGAGTGTGAGCCCATTCTACTAATTTATTTTAAAACTGGAAAGGTTTAAGTAATCTCATAAAAGGGAATAATGTGGACATCAAGGACGAGTTTTCAAATATATTCTCTAACACTGAAGTTTTGGACTGATGGTGGGATAGTCCAGAGCTGATGGCCAAGAAAGAATTCTTGAAGATGTCTTTAGTGCAAAAAGGTGATTTTTTTTTTTTAAAGCATGGGGACATGACTCACAGGCAGAGAGAGCTCCCCTTGAGTTGTGACGGGTAACTGATTATATACCCCTAGGTTGGGAGTGGGTCAGGGATAGAGTAAGTCTCTAAGTTATTTTTGAAGCAAGGTTTCCAGAGCCTTGAAGGGCTAGTTGTTGCTAGGGAAACACCACTTATTACCAATTAGTAAAATCTCAGTCATGAGACCCTTCAGATGTATATCAGGGGGCATAAGCTTGGACTATGATTGCCAGCATATATCTTGGGAGAGTTGAGATACAGGAAGTTTCCAAAGAAATTCTCATATGTTTAAGTAGACTTACAGGATCCTCGAGGCTGGGATAACACTAAGCTAAGATTTTCTTTGGTCTCTGGCAAAGTGTCATCATCAAGGCAGCTGAGATCCTAGAGGGAGGTCACTCTACTGGTTTCAAGGACTTGTCAATGAACCGTAGGCAATAAGGGAATTTAATTTTTCATTTGCCTTCATTTCCCAGATCACCATGGCAAGCACTTAAACCCCTTTCCTTTGTTCATGGGTAGTCAGGATGTCCGAGGAATATTACAAGTTACACCTGGTTGCAGTGGAGGGGAGGGAAGGGGGGAGTGCTGTTAGCCTGTATTTTGCCCTCAGCTTGCCCCATGCTCCCCCATCAACACTAACAACATCTTGCTCTCACTTCTGGCAGGATGAGAAACTGCCGTGGATTTGTTGGCATTCGAGACAAGGAAGGCACTGTTCTGCTAGAAGACAGGGTCTCATGGCTTGACGTTGTTAGTGCTTTTTTGTGGCAGGTTTTTTTTTTTTTTTCCTTTTTCACCTGTTTGTTTGAGATGTTGGCCTGACCTAGAGTGACCTTTACGGTATCACAGGCTAAATCGCTCTCACTCACTGCTTTCTGTCTTCCCTGGCACTGTTTGGTGTATGATCAATCAAGATCTGGGTGTTGCCTTAGGAAATAAGGACGCCAATTAATTCACTAGCCCAGTCGCTACATATTCTAGCTCAGCTAACTAGAGGTCAGATTAGATTGGGGCCAAAACCAGCATCGGTGCCATAATTTTTCTTGTTTGTTCCAGTGTCATTATTCTGTTAGGTAACTCCCTTGAGAGCATTTTGAAAGAGAGCCTCTGTGGGCTTTATTTCTAGGTTTCTGGCCCTAATGCTATTCAAAACGAATGTAAATTCACCGTGTATTCTCAAAAGCATTATGCATATGGGCTTTTCATGTGAAAGGCCGTCTTGCACTACAATATGATTTGAATGAAGGCTAATATGGATGGAATTGAGAGAATTCAGGAAGCATTTGGTGAAAGTGAGGTATAAGGCGCCATGTTGGTCCAGACTGTGCAAGGTTTCCTTCTAACACCTTGTGAAATACTGGCAATTTTCTCATAAGAGCAATGGGAAGGCTTTTGTGGGTTTTAAACAGGAAAGCAAAATTATTGTAATAATCTCTTAGATTCTTGATGAAAAGAACTATTCTTGACTTTTCACTGCTTGACAGCTAGCTTCTGATTGTTTATCAATTCTACTGTATTCTTATGATTTTATTCGGATCTCTATCATTTTTTAATTTTCATTTTGCTTATTGTTCAATAACTTAAAATGGTATGTTTAAGTCTATCATTAGTGTTGGTTTTGTCTATTCTCATATTTTTTTACTCTTCCATATTGATATAATTTATTCAGCTCATAAAATTTCCATGAAAAATATATCATTATAGTAAAGGAGAATCCCTATTAAAATGCCAAATGCACACAAATCACAACAAAATTAATATTTACCAATAATTAAATTAACTTGCAAGGTTTGTGAAACAGTTTTCTGACCTGAATCCATAACATACAAAGCAACATGTGGAGGTTACCATGAAAAATACATTAGAATTGGAAGAAGGTGAAAGAAAACCACTAAAATTTTGTCAACACTTTAGAAGCTTACCTAGCTCTTCAACTCATTGTCATTCTCTTTTAGCTGGTCCTCTAGGGACCAATAAAGATGTTCTGGTTGGAAAACTATAACTACTAGTGCAGAAAAGAATTGTGTTAGGTTTATTTAGTCATGTCATGGAGACTTAAGGAAGGAAATAAAGATCTCTGATGCTCTCCAGAAAAGGAAAAGTTTACCACATGGAAATAAATGTTCTAAAAAGACGTCAGCCTTTGAAGAAAACAGCCCAACTCCTTTTTGGAGAAGGGAAAGACACTCTGTGTATCCATGGAGTATGTAATAACAGATGGAATTAAAAGAATTCCATGGTAAATACAAACACAACCCAGCTGAAAAATGGACAACGGATCTGACTGGACACTTTTCCAAGGAATAAATACAAATTGGCCAACAAGCACATGGAAAGATGCCCAATATTGTTAGTCACTGGGGAAATGTATATCAAAACCATGATGAGATACCACTTTGTACCACACTAGGATAGCTAGACTCAAAAAATAGGAATAATAGCAAGTGTGGGCAAAATGTGGAGAAATTGGAACCCTCATTGGTGGGATGGGAAATGTATTTTTCCACCCAAGAAAAATATATTTCCACCCAAAAACTTGGACATGGCCATTCATAGCAGCATTATTCACAATAGTCAAAAACTGAAAACAACTAAGCGTCCATCAACAGATACACAAAATGTGATCATCTATATAATAGAACTTTTTTTTTTTCATAAAAAGGGATAAGGTTCTGATAAATGCTACATGGATGACTCTCAAAAACATGCCAAGTAAAAGCAATCAGCTGACTACAAAATCCATTCATATGAATTGCCCTGAACAGGGAAATCTATACAGACAGAATGTTGATTAGTGGTTGCTTAAGGTTAGAGAGGGCAGGTATTTAGGTGGGTGGAAACTACAGGCATGAAGTTTCTTCTAGAAAGGATGACATGGTCTAAAACTGACTGTGGTAATGATTGCACATATCTGAAAATATACCAAAAATCACCAAGTTTTATACTTTAACTGGTGAATTGTATGGGTATGTGAACTGTTTCTAAATAATGTGTTTTTTTTTAAAACAAGAACTCAAGAAGTCGTGTCATTAGCCCTTGTAACTGTAACCCAATTCTATTTATCATAGATTTTAATATGGATTCAAAAGCTAAAATGCACCAGTGCAGAATCATACTACAATCATATTTCATAATATTGTGACACCTTAAAGACGTAAATACTTTGAGGTACTACAAAATTCGCTTTTCTGAAATATATGTTCCTTTTGAAACAATATTAAGAACCTCCCAGAAGGCAGATAGTATGTGGGTTACACTAGCATTCAAAAGACTATTGCCTCTCCTGTATGCTATTTGGCAGAGAACATAGATCTTATTGTATAATAAACCACTTATTTTTATAAATTCTGATTCGTTAAAGTATCCATGAGGTTGAATTCCAACTTTAAACATAAGGTGATAAGTAATACTTGTATTAATTATAAATCCAGAGCAACCATCTTATTCTTATATCTGTTTTATGTGGATAGCAGCTTGATACTGGTATAAAAATACTGTAATGCCAATTATATAAACAGATTTTTCTGAAGCTTCCTCAATTTAAAATTCTAGTCTCACAGTCTCTATATATTCATCAGAGTAGCCAGCATGTCCACACTTATCACTTGACAATATAATCATTCTGTTTTCATAGAATTATCAGATGACAGACTTCAGAAATGCAAACTGTCACTCACACACAGAATTATTATATATATATTTCATATGAGCATATGAAATAGTTGACAAATTAATTCAAATCAATTATTTCATTTTAGAAGTTTCTCAGAGAAGCTCAAATCAACTGTACTAGGGGTATGTGCCACGATGATATCAAATGTCCTAAGCCAGGCTATCACTATAAAACAGAAGTACCATTACTGTGCAAGACAAGTAAACCTTTCTCTAAAGTGGAATTCCACCAGCTGGTTTTCTGGAATTCTCCCCTTAAGTATTCCTTTCGACTCAAGAATGAAGATGGAAAGCATGTATTCCTAGATGCCTGCTTAACAGCCATTATTCTCTGTGTTCCACAAAACCTCCTAGTTACTTTAGGCCTTGGCAACCAACTATTTCCCAAAAGTCTCCATTTCTTAATCCTTTCCCAAAAAATAACTGCTCTCATCCCATCAAGTGAAATGTACTAAGCCAGTGCTATATGCATTTTGGTTATTCAATTCATGCTTGCTAGACTGAACAACCAATTGCCTTTGAACTCCTTCGCTCTTCTCATCCAAATAGCTGGATGTTATAAAACTACTATCAAAATCTTCAAAGTACTAGTTTATAATGAGCCAGGTCCTTCCAGGACTTAAACTTTGAGCAGGCTTGGTTAGGTACTTTTAGAAGCTATATTAACTCTTTAAAACCACAAGGGACCTATTTAGTAAATTGCCAGTTCTGTGCTAATTTGCATGGCTGACTTGCTCTAATTTTACTTAGGATGGGAACTTGGTAAGGTGAATGAGCAGTTACTGTGAATGACTATACGTGAATGAGCCAAATTATATTATAACTGAACATTAGATATTGGTAAGTTTACAATATATTTCCAGTAGTTAATCTATTGGAATCCTATCCTATAGGATAAGGTAGTGTAACAATGATGCTCTGAAAGATATTGGTTCAAAGAAGCTTAATATAAACGTTTCTTTGTCACATAATAGTCTAAAGATTATAGGAGAACATGATAGAAAGGCAACATCGTATTTTCTTCATTAGTGACCCAAATTGGTGGCAAACTGCTGATGTAATGGTGTTGAGAACAATTCTGCTTCTTGAAATCATCCAGAGAATAAGAATCCTTCTATCCTGCCTGGTTGTGTTTTAAGGTGTTGTCTTCATTCTGAGTCAAAGCTGTATAGGGCAATATATTTGCTTTCCAGCTTTTAGAAAGGATAGAAAGGAAGATTTGGTGTGGTGACATTTCCTTTTAAGGAAGTGGCACTTGTTATTTCCATTCATATTTTATTGGCAAAAACAGTCACATGGTCATTCCTGGCTCCAATATAAGTTGGGCAGTCAGGTGCCCTGCTAAAACTCGGTGAGCTTCTGTGGCCAAAGAGGAGGATGCGGAATGGTTCTGTGGATGGAAGGGAGATGTAAAACCGTGACAGTGACAGGGCTCATTTGAGCCTCACAGTGATCTAGAGGTTGAATGCTTACTGTTTTCTTACCTTTTATAGAGGACAAAATTAAACCTGGGAAGATGGAATGAATTTAAATTTGTATCAGTGATAACTGAAGCCAGCAAATAATTTCTGAAAGAGACAAGTAAAGAATAAATATTAGAAGAATGCCAGAAGAAATGGCCGAAAGAGTTAAAAGGGAATGTCTCCAGGAATAGGACTTGAGGTTTGTGGAGAATGGAAGGAGATGCCGGTTTTCACTGGAAATATTTTGGTTTAATCCGATTTGTTAAAATATGTGCATATATTGCTTTGAGAAGAGTTGAAAATATGAAGAACATTTTAAGGTATATGTCCATAAGTAAGACCACCAGCCATAATTGTAGCAGATTGCCTCCAGTTATCTTTAATGACCCCTGATAATACCAATCCTATCTCCAAATGTTCTCTAGGGAATGTTAAATTCGAAGTCATGATATTCTTTTGAAAATAGATATGTCAAAAAAATTCATCTCATCGTACTGAAGTCAGTCCTCACCCCCTCCACATCAGAAATTCACCACAGATTTGGGTATTGGGGGAGAAAACAAGCTCTTATGCTTCATTTGGCTGAACTTTTTCCAACACCTCCAATCTCAATGGATAATGACCTTCACCCACTTCAAGTCCACTTGGCCAACCTGGGCAGCGAAGGATTCAAGAAGCAGCAATATTATTCTTTACCTTTATATCTCCTATATGCTTGGCTTAAATATTAATATAGTTAAGTTATTTTATATTACATGTTTATATGAGTTTAAGAGAGCACAATAGATAATAACGCCCATGTAACTTAGACAAATTGAAAATTTTTGTCATGAAAAAAGTCACTTGATGGAAATTTATTAAATAAGACAACCTGAATTAGAGTATGTGGCTTAAGTGTGGGATACAATGGGCCTTCTGCTTGTACCCAGTTCCTGAGAACCTGGGTATTGGGTCAGGTAATCATGAAGAATTTGGTTTTGTAGAGTAGACGCACTTAACTTTAATGGCTATCTTGCAATGACCTGGGATGGAGAAGTCATAATGACTTTTAGCACTTAAACATTTATAGATCACAGCTCCACCCAATTCATGAATTAATGATTGTCACTTGCCAGCAACTTAGGTCATGGGTTAAAAGACAAGTAATGTCACCATGTTGGAGGTCCCTCTTGGTATGGAAATAAGAAGAAGAAAGGCATTTCCCCTTTGAGCCTGTAATTAAACCAGACTTTCTCATACTATTTGGGGCCATTAATTTGTATAACTATAATAGAAACCTTTATTTTTTTTGCTAATTTTATTATTTATTTCAGATTATAATTCTAAACTGTCAACTTTGTTCTGTCCACCTGCCACTTCATGTACAGTCATTTTCAGCTTTGTATAAACTATGTCTTTTATAAGTACTTCTATCTTTATTAAAGTCATTGGCTATACTTTTCAACAGAATGATACGAAGTCCTGAAAGAGACCAGTTAAAATTTCTGACCAGTGTAAAAGTGCACTAGGGAGAATGTTGTATCTGCATCTGCTGCTGGTTCTACAACCACTGTATGCCCTAAGTATTGTTGTGTATGGTGGTCTAAAACAGACACCATGTACTATCATTTAAGATGGCAAAAAAAAAAAAAATCAGGAAATGTTATATCCCTGCACTATCACTTTTTGGTCTTTTCTGTAAATCAGTTTATTTTAGATTTAGTAAATCTAGTTTTGTAGATTGTTTTCAGTGTACAGATACCCTCTTGGGTGTAGGACCTCACAGGAAGCAAGGTCAAGTTGAATACTCTTGATTTTCCTATTACAAATAATTTCCTATAACCATGGCAAGCTTATTCTTTAGAGAAAAAAAAGTTTACACTGCATACTTGACAGTTGATGGATACATTATACTTGTGGAGCTAATTCAGTTTTTCTCTTCCCTCTCTTTCTTACAGATTTGGCAGTGAGGCAAAGAAATTTCCATGTGATTCACTCAAGGTTCATTGCACTTCCCACATCTCAGAAGTGAGACTACACCATCATACCTGTATCATCTACAGCTTCCATATTTTTGTGACTGTAAAAACACCCAAACCTTTAGTTTTTGAAAAAGAAATAAATCTATATTGTTCTTGGATTTTCTATTCATGTCAGAAAATTGATTAGCACTTAAAAATACTACATTTCAGTAAAAGTAATGTATAGAAGCAGGATCTTTTATTAATTCTACTTTTATAAAAATCGTTCAACCAATTTGACAATAAACTATTTGTAAAAAAAAATCATTCAACTATTTCCATTCCAAGTTAATTTATATGTTTATTACAGATTTCAATTTTATATTGTGTGTTTAAAATTCATAAAAACCCACTGCCTTATTTTTCTTATTTGAGTTACAAAAGGGAATTAGAAGTTCTTTAAAAATGGTCTGTTCTTCCCATGATCTATTTTTTTGACATTTAAAAGTCTTTACACCTGTATTAAAATATTCATGATGAAATCCAATGGGTCTCATCTACCCACCCAGAACACATTTCATGCTGACTGATGCTGCCTTATGTCTGCACAACACACCACAAGTGAAACATAGTCTCACATGTACCAGCTAATTTGTCCTATACAATATTCTAGTGAACATGCAGGTTAGATGCTATTTCCTCCATTTCAGAGCTCAATAAACACAGTCTCAGAGATGTTATGTTCCTGTGATGAGGAAACTTGGCTTGTGGCAGGACCAGAACCTGGGCCTTGGTCTGCACTAAGTCCATTCACTTTACCATGACCAGTAGCAGTAGGTGCTATAAGAAATACAAAAGATGATCTTTTTAATGGTAGCTCCTATCCAACTGAGGAAAGGATAATTGTGGCTGTCCATCATATTTTAAGATGGTGGTTGCGTTTTAAGGCAGTGTTAGCTTTTAGAAGTCAGACATGTCCAAACAATTCTGCCGAATCATTTTACAGTCCCAGTCTTAGCTAACATTTTTGTGCTTCTAGGTTAGTTACCATTTCAGTCAACTGAATGCCACAACGTTGTGGCAGGCACTGAAGAGTACCATGTCCCTGAAACAGCTGTGTGTATGTGTGTGTGTACAGGGAACTAAAGCACTGAGGACCCAGTACAAGATGTAGCTCCTGTCACATCCTACTCAAGTGACCTCAGCCTAATTTATTCAACTCCTGAACCCAGGTTTTTACACTGTGTGGTGTGGGAATAGTAAACCCTAGCTCTCAGTATTCAGAAGGGGATCATATGTGAAGATATCCCTGAAAGGCTTTGTAAACTATAAAGTACATACAAATATTAGATGTTATTTCTAATCCGAAATTATTTTCAGATTGGAGAATATAATATGGGTTAACTTTGCTTCTTGGAAAAAGCCTATAAACATAGAAAATGGTCCTTTTGAACAAATACAGAGGCTATATCTAAGAATATAAAATTCAACCTCCAAATTGTTTGTTTATGCTTTGCACCAGTGTTCTGGGAATAAAGAAAAAATTGTTCTGTTCCTTTGCTGTGAGCACAATATCCAGCATATGCTATTATAGTTATTCCAAACAAGACAGCATTCGGTCCGTGTGAAAGGATGCTTCTACTCAGGTGGTTTGGTGGAAGTAATATTTCTATAAAAATGTCATCTTGTTGATGTGCTTCCAAACACAAACCCCACCAGTTCGGTGACTCCAAGAGGGATGTCATGACAAGCACGGGTGTGGTCCATAGAAACGCTGGACTGGTCTCAGGCGGCAGCATCTACTGGTGTGGGAAGAGGACAGTCAGCCTGCAACCATAGCTCTTCACCCCTGATTTGTACACCATGTTGGTGTTCTCTCAACACTTCTGGTCCCACCAGGGCACCCCACTGTTGTCTAGGGGAGTCCTGATTCCCCAGTCAAGTTCTGGCTCCAGTTTGCTGATAAAGCTATGTCCAGTGTAGCCTGGCCTCTGGTGGTGCTGTGATCACAGACACTTAACCCAAAAGGAAATTCAAAGCACCTGGAATTCTTCATTTGCTTTGCTTGAACTCCTTGGATCTCTCCTCCATATATATACACTCCTTCCACCTGCTTCCATACTTCTAACAAATGATTCAGCTTTAATTGTATACGGTACTCTTTTCCACGTCTGCTTCCAGTCTTTCCTCAAGATTCTACATTGCACGTGTGTGTACACACACACACACACACATATAATTGACCTGGTAGGATAGCTCCATTACTCAAGTGCAAAGAAGGGAAAACAGTGAGACAATCATGGTGGGGTCCTCTTTGCTGGGAGGAAGGAAGGCAACATTTAAAAACCTTCTTATTTTAATTTTTATCCCTTGATAGTTCTTTCCAGAGTGACCTTCAAATAGCTAAAGTAAACTGTAATACTTAAGGAGAATTTATTAAACACCAAGGGGGCATATGAAAATAAACACGAAATTCATAAGGATTCAGCTTCCTCCTGTGACTCAGGAACACTGCACTGTGTACAAAGGCTGATAAGAGAACCTTATGCTAGATCCAAACCTAATGTGTGACCTCAAACACTACCTGAGTCCCTTACTCTTGTTCATTTCCTTTTTGTTGTTTTTCATCACAGAATCCCAGAAGCAGTTTTACTTGTTCCTAAACTCCTGCTTTTGGGTCCAGGGGATACAGTCACCTTTCCTACTGCCCCACCCTTTTTTAACTATCAGAATAATTTTCTTTCTTGAAATAGAAAGATGTAGATCTTCAGAGGGGATGGGTTCTTGATCACTTCCTCTTGAGAAAAGGTAAGTATGACTCAGTGCAACTACTTTAAACCTCGTTGTGACTCAGAGCCTCCTCTGAAACTTGATAAATGCAGATTCAAGGATCCAACACACAAAGATTCTACTTCAATTAATTTTGTACGGACTTCTGTAAGGTGTGGTTTTCATAAGTGCCATGGTTTTTTTTCCCTTAGGTGGCCCATGAAATATAATTTAAAAACCAATTATGTACTGGAAAAGGCATTAGCTTAGAAGCAGGCAAGATGGTGATCCAATTCCAGCTTAGTCATTGACAAGTTTTGTCACACGGAAGGAATTTTTTAATTTTCTGAACCTCAGTTTATATTATTGATTTTAAAAATATAAGAAAAACCATAAAGGTACATAAAATACAAATTTTCAGCTTGGCAAGTGATTGTAAAACAACGAATCTGCGTGAGACCCTCAGGCTGAGGATATACATGATCCCGTTTTTCCAGGTGATCGTGCTCAATCCTTACCCCTTCCTGCCCACATGCAACAGCCACTCTTCAGAATTTTAAGGTATTCCTTCCCTTTATTTTCTTCACAGCTTTATTACCTATGTATCTCTCACATGTATAGTTGATTTCTACCTTCTTTTTGAAATTTATCCAAATGGGATGATGCAGTATTCATTCCAATGTGTCTAGCTTCTTTTACTCAACATTATGTCTTTAAAATTTGTCCATGCTATTGTGTGTTTCTGTAGTTCATTTCCAATGCTGTATAATACCCCACAATTTCAATCTACCACACTGTGTTTATCTCTTATATTACTGATGGGCATTTGGTTCATGTTTGGACCTTTTTTGAACATTCCACTCTATATTCTTTTGCATGTACCCTGGTGCATGTAAACATGCATTTCCCCTTTTAAGTTTATTTACTTATTTTGAGAGACAGACAGAAAGAATGCACACCCATGTGCTGTCAGTGTGGAGCCAGATCTGCAGCTCAATCCCATAGACTGTGCGATCATGACCTGAGCTAAAATAAAGAGTTGGGCACTTAACCAACTGAGCCACCCAGGAGCCCCGAGACACACATTTCTGTAGACTCTGAAACCAGGAACAGAAAAGGGCAGATGTGTCTCCAGCAGTAGTCAGGACTGCCAAATTGTGTTCAAAGTGGTTTTAAAAACCTATAGTCCTATTAGCTGTGTGTAAGAATTCTGATTGTTTCCCTTCCTCACCAACATTTGCTATTGTCAAACATTTCAAGTTTTGCCAATTTGGTAGACTCATACTAATATTATTGTGGTTTTAAAATTCACCTTGGTTTTCATTTATATTTCCCTATAATTTTAAAAATATAATTTATTGTCAAATTGGCTTCTGTACAACACCCAGTGCTTATCCCAACAAGTGCCCTCCTCAATGTCCATCACCCACTTTCTCCTCTCCCCCATAAAATTTGTTTTTATGTACCTTTAAGAGTCTCTTATGGTTTTCCTCCCTCCCTCTGTTTGTAACTTTTCCCCTCCCCCCTCCCCCATGGTCTTCTGTTGAGGTTCTCAAGATCCACATATGAATATTTCCCTATAATGAATGAGGTTGAGAACATCCTTCTAGGTATATTAGTTCTCTTGATACTCTCTTTTGTGACATACCTGTTCACATCCCATGCCATTTTTTAGAAATTCAATTCTTTTGCTTTCTCTTATTAATTCTGAAGGTATTTACACATTTTGGTGCAAGCCCTTTGTTAATGATGGGTCAAAAATAGATGTTCACAATGTGGCTTTCCTTTTTCCTTTATTTTCTCATTCAATGACTTCAATATTGAGTCAAATTTACCCATTTTTGTCTTACTGAGTCTTGTTGTTTTAAAAAATATTTTTTATCTGGAGATCATGAATATATCCTATATTATATTACAGTAATATATATATTACTGATATATATTATATCAAATGTAAATTGATTTTATTTTGAGAATGAAGTAAGATAGAGGTGTGTTTCTTCTTCTGTTTTTCCCTTCAGGATGGACAGCCAAGTGTTCCAGCACCATTTCTTGAAAAGACCACCTTGCTCTCCCTGCTCTGCTGTCTGCTTTCATCATATACCAAGTGTTCCCAGACACTGAGATCTGTTTCTGTTCTGCTGCACCTGCCTTTTCTATCTCTGACATAGGACAACATGGTTTTAATTTTTTAATGTTTATTTTTGAAGGAGAGAGAGACAGGGCATGAGTTGGGAAGAGGTGGGGAGAGTGAGGGAGACAGAATCCGAAGAAGACTCCAGGCTCTGAGCTGTCAGCACAGAGCCCGTTGGGGAACTTGAACTCATAAACTACGAGATCATGACCTGAGCTGAATTCGGACACTTAACTGACTGAGCCACCTATGTGCCCCTGGACCACATAGTTTTAGGCTAACTCTTGATTCTTGATGAAGCAGGACCTCACCCCTCAGTTTCTCTAGTGTTTCTTTGCTATTTTCTCTATCATAGTGTCCTCTAAGTTTTAGAATCAGGTTTTTTTTAAGTTTCACCAAAAATAAAACAAACACTTGTTTTAAAGTATTCAGATTATGATTAGCATTATATTGAATCTATAAATCATTTAGGGAAGACTGACCACTTTTGAAATATTGAGACTTCCAATCCATGAACATGATCTGTATCTCCCTCATCCCCATATTTCTTTAGATGCTTCTCTCGTTACAGGTTTATAGTTTTCTTTGTTGCACCTCCCATACCCTTGGGGGATAAACTTCTAAGTATTTAATAACGTTTCTCTAGATTCTTTATTCTCCGTATATCGAGCACAGTAACATCATAACATTTTCATTTCTTCCTTCAAGTCTTAAAACGTTGTCACTCTATTGTCTTACTGCCCTGGCCAATGCCTCCAGTACAATGGTGGACAGAAAAAGACACAGCATGCATCTGACTTTTACCCAACGCCAAGGAAATACATGTATCTAATTATGATGTTTGCTGTAGATTATTTTGTAGAGTTAAGTGGTCAACAACAAAATTAAACAAGAAAGTCATCCAAGATTCCTGTCAATCCTGCCTGCTCTACTCATCACCTCCAGGTATGAGTATCTGGTACCAAACCATCATTACTTCCTGTCTGAGTTATTTCTAAAGGCTCCTAAGTGCTCCACCTGATTGTACAGTTGCCTGCTTCCTCCACGCAAGAACAAGATGGCACTTTATAAGTGAGATTGTGCCTTTGTTCTGCTTATCCACATTCAGTGACTTCCCATCTTTCTTGTCATGAGCCACAGCCTTATATATCCTGAGGTCTGGGCCTGATATACCGTGATGCCATTCTTCCATGCAGAATGCTCCAGCCACTGACTCCTCCATGCCGGTCCTCAAACACTCCAGACTGTTCTTGCCTGAGACCTTGGCCTGAAAGTCTCTCCTCACACTCCTATATTAACATGGTTCAACTCCTTGCTTTCTTCAGATTGCATCAAAAATATTATATTTACCTTGAGAGTGAAACCTAAGATATCACTTTGACAAGGAGACCTAAGCATTTATACTCCTCCTTTTGAGGGCTTTATCTTTATCCAAAGACCTTATCACTCTATTTATCTACTCATTTTCAATTTGTAGTCTCCCTTCACTGTAATATAAGGTGATGACAACTGGGGTTTGTCTGTTTTTGTCAGAATGATGCTGTTAATACAGCACAGCATGTACAATAGTGCCTAAAGTGAGTAGGCACTTAGTTTTCAAATATTTCAGATGTGTGTACATAAATTAAGGAACAGCAAACACATCTGTTATATTCTCAAATTTTACAATTTATTTACAGTTTAATTCTTTTATGTCTTTATTTATTTTGAGAGACAGACAGAGAACGAGTGGGGGAGGGGCAGAGAGAGAGAGGGAGACACAGAATCCGAAGCAGATTTCAGGCTCCGAGCTGTCAGCACAGAGCCTGACGCGGGGCTCAAACCCACAGACTGTGAGATCATGACCTGAGCCAAAGTCGGACACCTAACTGACTGAGCCACCCATGGACCCCTATTTACAGTTTAGAGTTTTGTTCCTAAAGGATCTGGATTTAGAAAAAAAAATACTACTTTTTTTAATTTCAAAAACAAAAAGTAAATACATAAACCCTGAGTTGTATATAAAACTTTAAGGAAACATGTTTTTATTAACAGGATACACACACACATACTCAGTGTCTGTGCCATTTTATTTCCAGGCAAATTTTGTCTCTTAATCCATTCTCTGCCCAAGGTATGGAGCAGCTCCATACCTATTCCCCATCACCACGTTATTCCCAAAGACATAATCCATTAATAAAATGAATAATAAAAATGCCAATGACCATTTTCTGTTTTCTTTTTACCTTGTATTTCACTATGTCACTGATGTCACTGTATCTGCATTTAAGCAGATTTGGTTTTTCAATATATAATTATAAAAAATGTGTTCTTAAAACAATGCTGTCAGCATGCCAAAATCATTCAGTGAATATAACTTAACATTTTCTTACAAAAGCACACTTTTGTTTGAAATAGTCCTGCAAACCAGCTTCTACAAGAAGGTCATTTAAATGAATGTAGAAGGGGGAAATTGAAATATTTTCATAGCAGAAAGTAACCTGCAGGTAACTTAAGGGCAGAGGGTGTTTAGGAGATCAACATGTCAGATTTCATTTTTTGCTACCTAATTTTTGTGGACACCAATTCCTCAAAAAGTTTAGAATGCCCAAAACTTAATATATACCCTAGGTTAAAGTTGTTTTTATAAAATGCAGTACAAGAACCACTTAAATGATGTTACTAATATTCTCTATTTTGAATGGAGGGCTCATTTTACTAAAACCACTGATCAAGAAGACTACAATGGAGAAGATTGTAGGTTACAGTGCTCTTAATGGGCTCAAAGTAAATGTGTGCTGAATTACTAATTGAAGGAATCATCTTGTAACATTTTTGCATAAAGTTAACAAGATTTAGAAAGAGTAGAAAAACAATTATCCTGACTTAGTGAGGAAATTCTTTTTTTTTTTTTAATGTTTTATTTATTTCTAGGAGAGAGAGAGAGAGAGACAGCGTGAGCAGGGGAGGGTCAGAGAGAGAGGGAGTCACAGACTGAAACAGGCTCCAGGCTCTGAGCTGGCAGTCAGCACAGAGCCCGACGCGGGGCTCGAACCCAAGAACCGCGAGATCATGACCTAAGTGAAAGTCGGACGCTTAACCGACTAAGCCACCCAGGCGCCCCGGAAATTCTAATTATCACTAAAACCATACAAAGGCTGGAAGCAGAAGCTTGAAGAAATTACAATATTCTATAAACTATAGCTATTACCAATTTTACTTTCATATTATGGTGATGTTTATAGTAGCAACTAAGAGGAAAAATCTTACTTACCCTAAAATTGATAGTATAACTAGACAATGAGCCTTGAGCAAGGAATTTTACATTTTTGAAATGGTTGAAGAAAAGGAAGAAAAAGCAGCAATAGCAGCAGTAGCAGCATCAATGGAGGCCGTATGTGGTCTGCAAAACCTAACACATTTGCCTCCTGGCCCTTTAAAAAAGAAATTTGTCCATCCCTGATTAGAAAATGCAATACTATGTAGTCATCAATCATGACAATGTAAATATCACTTTTAAAATAAAATGGTATCATGTAGATTAAGCTCAAAAAGGAAGTTAAAGGATTTGGGGAAGATGATCCAGTAGAAAGTACCCAGACTCTGTCTCCTCACTTAGACAAAAATTACACTGACAGAATATGTCTGTTGTTTCTCTTTTGAAACACTGGCATCTACTGAAAGCTTGCAACATCTAGGATAGGTTTGGACTGTGAATTGTTCATGTTAATTTTGGTCAATTTTAGCTTTTAGCACAGTAGACACTATCCATTTCCCCCACTTCCAAACTGTGTCAGGCAGCTGTGTGCATATTCCAAGAACAACCTGTCCACAGCCTACATGAGCCAGAATTGTCCACAAGGGACCCTGCCTTCCAAATACCAAATGCAAAGAGGTAGGTAGTGACTGTTGTTGTACCTCTTCTCATTGTTGCAAGCCTCTCTCCCTCTGGTTGAAGTGATTTCCAAGGGACCTAAAGGGCTTTTGTCTATCCTTCTCCCCTTTACTTTTCTCTTTTTTCCCTTACGGGGGCAGATATTAATGACTGGACATTGAGGAGCAGCTGTATATATGAGGAAAACAAGAAAGTGTTTGAAAGCAAGAAAATGTGAAAAATAAGAAACTGTGGATACTTGGGAAAGGCACAGGCTCAGAAAGACCTGAGAATATCTTAAGTTTATACTGTAGGCTGATCCTTAGCACAGAGACAGCCCACAAGAATCAAAATCATAAACCAAAACAAAACAAATAAAAAACAGCAAGCCCTGGAGGAAAAAGAGAATCTGATTTCCAGAGTTACCATATTATAAAGTTCAAATATCCCGTTTGTCAACAACAAAAAAGCCCACAAAGAGGAAAGTATGGTCCATTTAAAATTTAAAAAGTTAATCAACAGAAATTATTCCTGAAAAACCCTGCTTGCAGATCTTCTAGACCAAGAATTTAAAACAACTATCTTAAAAATACTCAAAGAAGTAGATGAAGAGGTAGAGAAAGCCAAGGAAACAATGTCTGAACAAAATAGAAGTATCAATAAAGAGATAATGACCTAGGGGCATCTGGGTGGCTCAGCTGGTTAAGTGTCCGACTTTGGCTCAGGTCATGACCTCAGGGTTCAGGAGTTTGAGCCCCACGTTGGGCTGTGTGCTGGCAGCTCAGAGCCTGGAGCCTGCTTTGGATTCTGTGTTTCCCTCTCTGTCTGCCCCTCCTCTGCTCACACTCTGTCTCTCTGTCTCTCTGTATCTGTCTCAAAAATAAATACACATTTAAAACAAATTTTTATGAAACAGCTAATGACCTAAAAAGAAATTACAGAACTCAGGAATACAACTAAAATGAAAACTTCAAAGGCAGATTTCAGCAGGCAAAATGGAGAATCAGTGAACTGAAGCTATAATAATGAAAATTATTGAGTTTCAGGAAAAAAACCTGAATAAAAGTGAACATAGCCTAAGGGGTCTATGAGACATCATTAAATGGATCAATATACACACTGTGGAAGTCCTAGTAGGAGAAGAAAAAGAATATGTGAAGAAATATTGTCTGAATACTTCTCAAATTAGATGATATAGGTGAATATAAACATTCATGCTCAATGAATTCCAAGTAAGATGAACTCAAAGGGACCCGCACTGAGAAACATAATGAAACTTTTGGAAGCCAAAAGCAGCAGGAGAGAAGTAACTTGTCACATATAAAGGATCCTCTATAAAATTATCCTCAATAGAAATTATCAGCAGATTCTCATCAGAAATTTTGGTACCAGAAGCAGTGAGATGATATATTCAATTTAGAAAAATTAGAATAAAAAAAGCTGTTAACCAAGAATCTTCTATCTAGTTGTCCTCCTAAAGTGAAGGGGAAATTAAGACATTCACAGATAAACAAAAGCTGAGTGAATTTGTTACCTCCAGACCTACCATGCAAGAAATGTTCAAGCATGTCCAGCAGGGTAAAGTGAAAGAACAATAATCAGTAACTGAAACCATATGGAGAAATAAAGACCCTAATAAAGGTAAATGCATGTGCAATTATAAAAGATAGTATTATTATAACAATTGTTTGCAACACTACTTTTTGTTTTCTACATGATTTTAGAGACTAATGCATTTCTCAAAAACAAAGTTATTAGTCTAAAAGCTGTATTATTCTAACTTTGTTTATAACTTCACATTTTGTTTTCTCCATGATTAATTTATCCAGAAATTAATGTCTTTCAGAGGATTTTCAATGTATGTTTTTCTGGGGTACACAATGTAGAAATACGTAGGTTTGTGATATCAATAGTCAAAACAGGTGGGGATAGAGCTGCTAAAGAAGTATAGTTTTAGTGTGTTGTAAATCTAAATTACAGCATTGTAACTTTAGGATGTTAAATGCAATCTCCATAGCAAACACACACACACACACACACACACACACTAGCTATAGAATACATACACAAGGAAGTGAGAAACAGATTTAAACATTTCACTACAAAAAATTTAGCTAAAAAAAAAAGTAAGACTGGGGGTGCCTGGGTGGCCCAGTCGGTTAAGTGTCTGACTTCAGCTCAGATCATGATCTCGCGGTCTGTGGGTTCGAGCCCCGCATCAGGCTCTGTGCTGACAGCCTGGAACCTGTTTCGAATCCTGTGTCTCCTCTCTCTCTCTGCCCCCTCCCCAGTTTGTGCTCTGTCTCTCTCTGTCTCAAAAAAAAATAAACGTTAAAAATGAAAAAAAAGTAAGATTGTAATGCAGGAAATGAGGATCAAAATCTGTAAGGTATGTAGAAAACAAAGAGCAAAATGACAAAGCTAAGTCCTTTCTTATCAGTAATTACTTTAAATGTAATTTAAAAATTTTAAATGTAATTTAAAAGACTTAAAATCTCCAATCAAAAAGCACAGATTGGCAAAATGGATAAAAACACATAATCCTAGGGCTCAGTCTGTTAAGCATCCAACCCTTTACTTTGACTCAGGTCATGATCTCACAGTTCATGAGATTGAGCCCCACATTGGGATCTGTGATGATTAAGGAGCCTGCTTGGGATTCTCTCTCTCCATTTCTTTCTGCCCCTCCGCCATTCTCTCTCTCTCAAAATAAATAAACTTTAACAAATACATGATCCAACTATATACTCATTTTATACACAAATAGACTGAAAATGAAAAGATGGGAAAACATATTCCATGAAAACAGTTAACAAAAAAAGTAGGGGTGGCTATGTTAAGATTAGACAAAATAGACTTTTAAAATGTTTGCAAGAGACAAAAGCACATTACATATTAATAAAAGTTTCCAAACAACAAGAAGATACAACAATTATAGTCATTTGCCTACCTAATAACAGAGCACCAAAATATATGAAGCAAAAACAGAACTTAAGGGTGAAATACTCTATAATAATAGTTGAAGATTTCAATACCCCACTCTCAATTATGGACAGAAAACCAGACAGAAGGTAAGTAAGGAAATAGACAGATTAAACAACAAAATAAGCCATCTAAATCTAACAGACACATACACAACACTCTACCTAACAATAATAACATTCTTCAATAACATTCTTCTCAAGTGCACATAGGGCATTTTCCAGGATAGAACATATATTAGAACATAAATTAAGTCTCACAAATTTAAAAAGATAAATATCATGCAAAGTATCTTTTTCAACCATAACATGATAAATTTACCAATCAATAACAGAAATAAACCTGGAAGATAACCAAAGGATCAAAGAATAAAAATCACAAAGGAAATCTAAAAGTACTTAGAGACAAATGGAAATGACAGCATAACATACTAAACGTTATTGAATGCAATGAGTCAGGGGTAAGAGGGAATTTTTAGGTATAACTACTTGCATTAAAATATAAGAAAGACCTCAAATCAACAACCTTGCTTTATAACATAAGAACAAGCAAAACAAAAAAAATAAACTAAACCAGAACCTAGCAGAAGAAAGGGAATAATGAAGATCAGAGCAGAGATAAATGAAGCAGAGAATAAAAAGATCAACAAAATTGACAAAACTTTAGCTACACGGATTATGAAAAAGAAATAAGACAAATTGCTAAAATCAGAAATGAAAGGCAGAACATTACGACTGATTACACAAAAATAAAAAAGATTATGAATAATACTGTGAACTCTTGTGTACTTAAAATTGTATAGTCTACATGAAATGCACAAATTTCCGGAATAACAAAACCTAACAAAACTTAATTGCAAAAAAAAAAAAAAAAATCTGAATAGACCTATAACTAGTAAGGAGATTGATTTGGTAATAAAAAAAATCTCCTTATAAAGAAAGCCCTGGGCCTGATGACTTAGTGAATTCTAACAAACATTACAAAAAACAAACTTCAATCCTTTTCAAACATTTCCAAAACAATAAAGAGGTGGAAACTCATTTCTCAGGCCAGTATTGCATTCATGCAAAAATCCTCAAGAAATAACTGGCAAACAATATTCAGAAGCATATTAAAAGTGGGATTTTTTTTCCCCTGGAATGTAAGGATGGTTCAATATACTAAACTCAAATCAGTATAACATGCCACATCAACATAATAAGGGGAGAAAAGTACATGATTATCTCAATTGATGCAGAACAAGCAACTGATGAAATTCAATACCCGTTTAAGATAAAAATACTCAACAAACTAAAAATTGAAGGAAACTGCCCTAACATAATAAAAGCTATTATGAAAAGCCTACAGCAAACATTATGCTCAATGGTGAAATACTAATAGCTTTTATTCTAAGATGATAAATAAGGCAAAGATGCCAAGCTTTTTCCACTTCCATTCAACATAGCACTGAGAGTTGTAGCCAGAGCATTAAGTCAAGAAATAAAAAGCAACCTAATTGGAAAAGAAGAAATAAAACTGTTTCTGTTCACAGATTATGTTCTCATATACAGAATGGTCTAAAGATTTTAGGAAAAAAAAACCTGTTAGAAACAACAAATAAATTCAGCAAACAGCAGGATCCAAAGTCATCATGCAAAAAATAAGTTGCATTTCTATGAAATAAACGAACACTCTGCAAAGGAAATTATGAAGACAATTCCATTTATAATATCAAAATGAATAAAATACTTAGTCATTAATTTAGCCAAGGAGGTGGAAAAGCTGTACAATGAAAACTATAAAACATTGCTGAAAGAAATCAAGGAAGATGTAAATAACGAGAGACATATCCCATGTTCATGGATTGAATGACTTAATTGTTGAGATGTTAGTACTTCTCAAAGCAATCTACAGATTCAATGTAATCTCTATGTGAATCTCAATGACTTCTTTTTCCTACAGAAATTGTAAAAATCCATCCTAAAAATGATGGAATCTCAAGGGATCCTGAATAACCAAAATAATGTTGAAAAATTGGAATAAATCTAGAGGACTCACTTCCTGACTTTTGATACTTATTATGAATTACAGTAATCAAAATTGTGCCACTGGTATACAAACAGACAGGAAGTGGAAGAATATAGAGAGCCCGGCAATCAACCCTTATATATATGGTCAAATGATTTTTGGTAAAGGTTCAGAGATAATTCGATAGGAAAAGGAGAGTCTTTTCAACAAATATTGCTGGGGAAAGTTGATATCAGTATGAAAAAGTTGGATCATTAATACCATATACAAAACTTAACTCAAAATGATCAAAGACATAAATGTAAGACGTGGAACTATAAGACTCCAAGTAGAAAACATAGGGGAAAACTCAACATTGGATTTGGCAGTGATGTTTTGGCAATGACACTAAAGTCTCAGGTAACAATATAAAAAATAGACAAATTGAATTTCCAATTAAGAATATGAAAAATTTCATCCATCAAAAGAGCATTGAGTAAAATGGTACCCACAGAATGGGAGAAGATATTTGTAAATCATATATGGGCATACGTCATTTTATTGTGCTTTGCAGATACTGTTTTACAAACTGAATGTCTGTGGCAACCCTAAATGAAAGGCCATTTTTCTGACAGTGTTTGCTCATTTTGTGTCTTTGTATCACATTTTGTTAATTTGCATAGTATTATAAACTTTTCCAATATTCTTATATTTGTTACAGTGATCTGTGATCTCTGATGTTAGTATTGTAATTGTTTTGGGACAACACCAACCACATTCATTTCAGATAGTAAAGTCAATAAATAAATGTTTTGAGTATTCTGGCTGCTTCACTGACCAGCTGGCCAGTTCCCAGGTTCTCTCTCATTCCTCAGGCCTCCCTATTACCTGAGACACAACAATATTGAAATTAGACCAATTAATAACTCTGATGGTCTATAAGTATTTATGTGAAAGAAAGAGCTGCCCATCTCTCACTTTAAATTGAAAGCTAGACTATTTGTAAAACAAAACAAAAAACAAACAAAAAAAAAGAAATGACAGTTTCAAAAAAAACAAAACAAAACAAAATAAAAAAATAAATTGAAAGCTAGAAATGATTAAGCTTAGTGAGGAAGGTATGTTGAAAGCCAAGACAGGCCAAAAGCAAGGCCTCTCACATCCAACAGTTGGCCATGTTGTCAATGGAAGGCAACAGTTCTTGAAGGAAATTAAAGGTGCTACTCCAGTGAACAGACAAATGATAAAAGAAACAGCCTTGTTGCTCATATGGAGAAAGTTTTAGTCATCTGGATAGAAGATCAAACCAACTACAACATTCCTTTAAGTCAAAGTCTAACTGTAACTCTTCAATTATATGAAGGCTGAGAGAGGTAAGGAAGCTACAGAAAAAAAACCTTGAACACATCAGAGGTTGATTCATAAGGCTTAAGGAAACAATTCATTTACAGAATATAAAACTTCAAGGTGAAGGAGCAAATACTGATGTAGCAACTGCAGCAAGTCATCCAGAAAACCTAGCTAGGATGATTCATGAAGGTGGCTATGCTAAAAAACAGATCTTCAATATAGAGAAAACAGTCTCATATTAGAAAAAGATGCCTTATAGAACTTTCATAGCTAGAAAGGCTTAAAAGCCTCAAAGGACAGACTGATTTTCTTGGTTAGGGGCTACTGCAGCTGGTAACTTTAAGCTAAAACCAGCACTCATTTCCCATTCCTAAAATCCTAAGACATTTAAAGTTATGCTAAATCTACTCTGCCTGTGGTCTATCAATGGAACAGCAAAACCCAGAAGACACCACATCTGTTTACAATGTAGAGTATTGAACATTTTAAGCCAATTGTTGAGATCTGCTTAGCAAAAAATCCTTGAAAAATATTACTGCTCATTGGCAATGTACATGGTCACCCAAGAGCTCTGACAGAGATGAACAATGAGATGAAATTGGATTTCACACCTGCTAACACAACATTTATTCTGCAGCCCATGCCTCAATTAATTTCAACATTCAAATTTTATTATTTTAGAAATACATTAGGCTAGAGCTGCCATTGGTAGCTAATGGTAATTCTTCTGATGCATTTGGGCAAAGTCCATTGAAAACCTTCAGCCTGTATGTTAACTACTGAAATAAAAAAAAAAAAAAGAAAGGAAGGAAGGAAGGAAAGAGAAAGGGAGAAATAGAAGGGGAGAAAGAAAGACAGAGGGAGGGAGGGAAAGAAAGAAAAAAGAAAAGAAAGAAAGGGAAGGAAGGAAAAAGAGGAAAGAAAGAGAGGAAACTTTGCCATTAAGGAACATTCACAAATTGGGGCTTCTGGGTGGCTCAGTCAGTTAAGCATCGACTCTTGATATAAACTCAAGTCATGATCTCATCATGGTTGTAGGATCCATGTAGGATTTATCCTTTCTCTCTCTCTTTCTCTCCGTCTAACCCCCTCCCTCCCTCCCCAACTCACATTTTCTCTCTCTCTCAAAATAAATCAATAAACTTTTTAAAAAGGAAAAGAACATTCATGATTCATGGGAAAATGAAATACTAACATTAACAGGAGTTTGGAAGAAGTAAGTCATTTTAACCCTCATGGATGACTTTGAGGGTTCAAAACTTCAGTGGAGGAAGTCACTGCAGATGTGGTGGACACAGCAAGAGATCTAGAATTAGAAGTGGAGCCTGAAAGTGTGACTGATGTGCTTCAATCTCATGATAAAACTTGAATGGGTGAGGAGTTGCTTCTTATGGATGAGTAAAGAAAGTGTCTTTTTGAGATAGAGTCTACTTTTGGTGAATATACAGTGAAGATTATTGAAATGAAAACAAAGAATTTAGAATATTCCATAAAATTAGTCAAAAAAGCAGTAGCAAGCTCTGAGTGGATTGAATGAAATTCTACTACAGGCAAAATGGTGTCAAACAGCATTATGTGCTACAGAGAAACTGTTCATGAAAGGAAGAGTCAATTAATGTGGCAAAATTTATTGTTGTCTTATTTTAATAAACTGCCATAGCCACCCCAACCTTCAGCAGCCCCCACTCTGATTAGTCAATGGCCGTAACCACTGAGGTCAGACCCTCCACCAGCAAAAAGATTCTGACTTGCTGAGCTCAAATGATGGTTTGGATTTTTCAGTAATAAAGTATTTTTAAAATTAAAGTATGTATATGTGTTTTTCAAGACACAATGCTGGTGCACAGTTAACGACAACATCGTACAAACCTAACTTTTATATATGCTAGAGAACCAAAAAATTCATTTCACTTGCTGTATTGAATATTCACTTCATTGCCATGGTCTAGAATGGAAACATCTAAATAGGCCTGTATCTGATGAGAGATTAATATGTAGAATATAGAGAGAACATCTAAAACTCAACAACAAATAACCAAACAACCTGATTCAAAGTGGGCTTGGGACTTGAGTAGACATTTCTCCAAAGAAGATATACAAGTGTTCAATAAACACTCGAAAATATTTTCAAAGTTACTAATCAATAGAGAAATGAAAATCAAAACTACATCTCACACCACCTCACATCCATTAGTATGGCTACTATGAAAACAAACAAAATAACATGTGTTAGTAACGATGTGGAGAAACTGGCACCCTGTGCACTCTTGGTAGGAACATAAAATGTTGCAATTTGGTGTCCCAAATAGTATGCCCTATCTCAGAAAGTTAAAAATAGAACTACCACAGGGTGCCTGAGTGGCTCTGTCAGTTAAGCATCAGACTTCGGCTCAGGTCATGATCTCAGTCTGTGGGTTTGAGCCCCGTGTTGGGCTCTGTGCTGACAGCTCAGAGCCTGGAGCCTGCTTCAGATTCTGTGTCTCCCTCTCTCTGCTCCTCCCCTGCTCGCTCGCTCTGTCTCTCAAAATAAAATAAAGACATTAAAATATTTTTTAAATAGAACTACCGCCATCTGGCCGTTCTACTTAGGTATATCTTCAAAAAAATTGAAAGCAGGGTCTCCAAGAGAGAGGCATTTATATACCAGTGTTTGTTTACAATAGCATTATTCACAATAGCTGAAAATTGAAGCAACCGAAGAGCCTGTGAATGTATGAATGGATAAGCAAGATGTAATAAAAACTACAAAGGAATATTATTCAGTCTTAAAAAGGAAAGGACTTTTGATATATGCTACAATGTGGAGCAACTTAGAGTATGTTATGCTAAATGAAATCAGACACACACACACATACACACCCCTGAAAAGAAATACTGCATGATTCCACTTACATGAGGTATTTAGAGTAGTTAAAACCATAGAGAGAGAAGAGTAAAATCAGAAAGTAGAATGATGGTTACCAGGGACAGGGGGAGGGGAAAATGGGTAGTTATTATTTAATGGATTTCAGATTTATAAGATGAAAAGAATTGGGGAGATGGATGATGGAGATAGTTGCATACAATGTAAATGTCATTATTTCCACTGAACTATACACTGAAAATGGTTAAGATAGAAATTTTGTGTTTAGTGTATTTTACCACAAAAAAAAATTAGAAAAAAGCATGTTAATTATATTCATAAAGAAAATGTTTATACACACGCACAATATACACAGACATATATAGGCACACACAATATATATGGAAAAGCTGTAATACAGATACAGAGTTATTCAGAATAATTTCCTTTGAATGGTAGAACTGTAAGGAATTTTAATTTCTTTTCCTGATCAAATCTTTAATCATCTTTTACTATTTTAAGAATTAGAGATGTTTTTATTGCTACATGAGGTGATGGCTGATAGTGTATACAGATACACACATACATCGCAATGAGAGGAGTGATATTTGAAAAGAAAGGAGGAAAATCTGGCCAGGTAGGCAGTAAATGCTGTCTATGTTGATTGTACGAATCTGGGGATATAGCAGGGTCATTGAGTCTCACTGTGCCCTTGGTTCGACAGTTGCTCCTGTGCACAGATGCCCAGCTCTTCTGTCCTAAACCCCCTTAACTGCACTGGGAATATTTTTCTAGCAGGTATAGGTACCCTTATAACTGTGATCGGACACTGTCTAATCGCAGCAGGAAGCCCAGAAACAAAATGCTGTGATGCAGATGGCCACAGAGTCAACAGATAGGGTCTGTGCAGTAAAAGCACCTCCCTTCTAGACCCCCATTCATGCAGTACAAGTGATGCAAAACCAGCAGCAACTCAATCAGGAGCTCCAAGCTTATCAAAGCTTTCTGAAAATGGCAGAATACTGTAGGTATGAAGAGAGTTGCACCAGCAGGTCCTTCATTTTCTGCAACATTGAACCAAGATATGTTCCAAGAGCTTGGTGGCTTGGTGGCCCTCAAAACAGCAGGCTGCTCAATAGCATGTGCAGGACAGTGAACCAGAGTGCCAGGGGTTAGGATGGCATTTGGGACCAGCCTGGTACTGCTGTCAGAGGAATTGGTGCAGCTAGTTATCTATATGTTAGAGAACTCTTTTAAATATAGGCTTCTGCTCTCTCATTATTTATGTTATTCTATCCTTCATCAAAAATCAAAGGTGTCATGCCTTCTTGCAGGCATGGTTATCAATGTGGCCTTCTTTAAATGTCTCTAGCTCTAGACACTTATTTTCATCAAATGCCACATGCTTCAACAATGGAAGGATTTAAGTTACTATTAGAATTTCTCTTCCCCTTTCTAAGTCCTAACAGAAAGCATTGATTTGTTTAACTGGTTTGCTTCTGAATATGTGAACACAATGGGGGAAAAAAGAGATTCCAAGTTTTGTCGGTTATATAGCTCCAAGGCTGGCTCCTCAAATGACCCTGGTTCCTGACAGTGCAGAAATCAAGTTCTTCAGGGTTTTCTGGTCCTTGAATGTCTGTGAACTTCTAAAGTCATCACAAGGAGAGTCAACAAATCACTAATGGATTAAGGAGAGGTGATAATCTGGTCCATGTTTATAGGCAGTTCTAGGTTTTCATACACTTAAATATGCATAAAATTTGTATAATTCTTTAATGTTTTATATATAAGAACTTTATGTGATGACCTTTAAATAGCCCCTGTTGCAGTCTTACAAGAAGAAGGAGAATAAGAAGGCAAAGAAGAAAAATAAAACAAAATCCCAAACCTAAGCAAAACTCTCAATTTCTGCAGAGCAGCAGGAGACCAATACATTGCTTTTCTTTTCCCCATAGAGTACAACTGAATTATCTTAATCACACATTGTTGATATACTTTATCTGTTTAGATCTTATTTGCAAGCTACAGCAATCACTCTGTTCAACTTAGGATAAGGAAACTTATTGGAAAAATCAGTTAGCCTTGCAGACCTGGCAGAGGAATAACAGATTGAAAAGGAAATTGGAAGGACTTCTGCTTCCAACCAAGATGGAAGAGTAACAGGGACAAGATTTACTCTCCTACCAGAAATTCTCACTTATTAGTAAAATATATGAAATACTGGCTTTTAAGACTTGGATGAGACAATGAACAGTGATCCCTGAAAGACAGGAAACAAATGAGGTAAGTCCAATGATTGTTCCAGCTTATAGGCTTGAGAGAGTTTCCAGATAACAGTTCAAGGAAGGGAGAACCCAGGTTGACTCTAGTGTAAAGCATGGGGCACCTGGGTGGCTCAGTCGGTTAAGCGTCCGACTTCGGCTCAGGTCACGATCTCGCGGATCATGAGTTAAAGTCCCGCATCGGGTTCTGTGCTGGCAACTCAGAGCCTGAAGCCTGTTTCAGATTCTGTGTCTCCCCCTCTCTCTGCCCCTCCCCGACTCATTCTCTGTCTCAAAAATAAAAATAAACTGTTAAAAAAAATTAGCGTAAAGCAATCTAGGAGAACTCCAGGGCTCAGACTCCGGACACAACAAGGCAGCTAGAATTCATAGGACAAAGTGATGGGGGAAGGGAGAGATGCCCAGAAACAGTACCTCAGACAGCTGCAGTGGATCCTCCTGAGTATTTGACCAGGTAATGACCAGGGCCTGCATATCAGGAGAGTATCCAAGGCTGGAAAGATCCATCAGAAAGGATTAGAGATAACAGTACTAAGCCAGGAACAGTACCTCTTCTGACTGAGGGAAATGCATTAGTAGAATCCACACAAGGATTTTGCCTCTGTAATGGAGAAAAATAAGCCCTAGACTGAATTCTGCTCTGGTCCTGCCTGAAAATTCACAATAGTAAGACTCAAAAGCAGTTGTTAATGAGGTATGGCCTGTGGACCAAATCCAGCTAATAGCCTATTTTTGCATGGTCCGTAAGTCAATAATTTTTAAAAATTTTTTAATTTATTTTTTACACTATTCAATATTATAAGAAAAATATATAAATAGCATTCAACAAAGATCATAGATGGCTCACAAAGCCTAAAATATATACTATTTGGCTCTTTACATAAAAAGTTGGCCAACATCTGCTCAAAAGGATCAGTCCTTCCAAGTAACTTAACTACCTCATACAATGGAGTTTGAGAACATTTATAAAAATAAATAAATATAAAAATGAATACCCACACAAACTGTTAAAACACAAAAGTCACTTTTTTCCAAAGACCTGAATTAAACTTCTAGACAGAAAAGATAACTGAACATATTAGATAAAAAAAAAAAAAAAAAAAGTAGTGGGGCACCTGGATGGCTTAGTCAGTTAAGTGTCCAGCTTTGGCTCAGGTAATGATCTCACGGTTCA
Organism: Proteles cristata cristata; assembly: GCA_017311185.1. Lineage (NCBI taxonomy): Eukaryota > Metazoa > Chordata > Mammalia > Carnivora > Hyaenidae > Proteles > Proteles cristata. The sequence goes on from JAESUZ010004628.1 coordinate 1,588,468, forward strand.
TGAGTTTGAGCCCCACATTGGGTTTTCTGCAGTCACCACAGAACCCACTTTGGATACTCTGACTCCCTCTCTCTCTGCCCCTCCCCTGCTTGCTCTCTCTCTCTCTCTCAAAAATAAGTAAACATTTTTTAAAAATCCACAAAGTAGCAAGATAATGGATTTAACCCCTAATCATATCAGTAATCACATGAAATATGAATGACCTAGATACACGTATTAAAAGAAGACATTGTAAGTCTGGAGAAAAGAAATAAGACAACATAAGACTCACAAAAGTTTAAAGTAAAAGGATGAAGGAAGATATGACATGACAAAACTAGTCAAAAGAAAGTTGAATTAGCTATATTAATATCAGACAAAGTCGATTTCAGGCTAAATGTATTACAAAGAATAAAGCAAGCTATTTCATAATGATGGAGCGGTTAATTAATCAAAATTATATAACAACCCTCAATGGTTATATGCCTAATACTAGTTTATAAATACAAGAAACAAAAATTAAAATTAAATACAAATTAACTCTAAAATAGGTCATAGATCCAAATGGAAAACTTAAAAGATATAAATGGTAAAGAAATTACAGGACAATACTTTGGGTTAGGCACAGATTTTTTAAATGTGATACCAAAAGCACAAGTCATCAAGAGAATACTTGCTAAACTGGGGTTCATCAAAGTAAAATACTTGCAAATTATATACCTGATTTTTTAAAAATTGCATCCAAAATATATACAAAACTCTTAGAACTATTTTTTAGTGGCATAAACAACATAAACATCATCTTGTAGCTCTGCAAGATCAAATGTTCAACACAGGTTTAACTGGGTTAAAAATGAACTGTCAACAAGGCTATAGAACCCTCAGAACTTAGAGAAAACCACAACTCAAGAAATAAATAGGCAAATGATTTGAACAGGTAATTCCTGGAGGACAATGTATGGAATGAAAGTAAGCACATGAAAGATAATGCATTATCGTTAGTCATTAGGGAAATTCAAATTATAACCACAACAAGATAACACTACACACTTAGATTATCTAAAATCAGTTAAGATTGACCATACTAAGTGTTAGTTAACATGTGGAGAGCCTAGAACTCTCAGGAGTTCTAGGCAGGAATATAAAATGGGACAATCGTTTTGGAATTTCTTATTTTCTTAAACATACATCTATCAAAACTTAAAATAATCTAAATTTCCACCAATGGATGAAAAAACAAATCATTGCATATCTACACAATGGCATACTACTCAGCAATAAAAATGAATAAACTATGGTTGTGTGCTACAACAATAGAGGAATCTCAAAATACTTGGGCTGAGTGAAAGAAGACAATAAAAACATTCATTTTGTATGATTCTATTAATGTAAAATTTCATAAATGCAAGCCAATTGAAAGTGACAGAGAACATGTCCAAAACTTGTCAAAATGTACACTTAAAATGTGTACTATATCATATACTTGCTCTACTTCTATAAAGATATTAATAAAATGAAAGAAGCTGGCAGAGATTTGGCTTGAAAATGGAGAAAAGGGGAAAAAACAGAAGGCAGAGAGATGTTCCAAAATCAGCAGACAGAACAAGCCATTACTGACACAGTGGCTGCTATAGAGCCAGGATCCTAGGAGAGAGAATCCGAGGCTCAGCTAATGTCACATGCCAGCCCTGGTGGTGCGGTCATTTCCGCCATGGGGCCTGCACAGCTGTAATGAGCCTCTCTTCCAAATTCACGAAAGGAAGGGAAGAATAACTCCTCAGAAGTAAACTGGGGAGGACGTTTGGAGAGAAAATGCCTGCAGGGAAGAAAAACAAATGAAAAAACAATCACACTAACTATACTGGACTCTGAGGGGTTTTTGTTTTTGTTGTTCTAAGTGTGTGTCTATCTCCTGTTAAGCCAAGAGCAGTGAGGCATTGAATGCAACAACTTCTGTTATGTTTTAAATTTACTTATTGAAATCCCATTTACTATTTAATAAGATTTTATATAGCATTTCCACTACAATGCAGCACACTTCTATTTGTGAGTGTGTGTGTGTGTGTGTGTGTGTGTGTGTGTGTGTTCACCAAATACCTATCTCCTAGATGCGTTAATATGGATCTCAGAACTAGGTGCTTTGCTGTTCAGTACTTAATAAAATAAAAATGTTTGTATATTTGTTCATCCTTAAACCCACTAGCACCCCTGATTCTCACCTGGTTTTAACAACAATTTACTGGCACTCACTTTGTACCTGACATTACATCAGCTCCATTATCACACTACAAGCTAAAAATGTTTGAGCTCCACATGTTGATGGCACTATGTTACATTGTTTTTCTTTGTCTCTAAAACAAACAGACACAATATTCCTGTCTTAGAAATGTTCACCCTCAATTTTCCTGTTTTCCGCTAAGAGTACAATGTATGGTAACTTGTTAGCATGCTGGATGGGAAGCCAATTCTGGTGGCTTTATTTCTGCTTTTCATGGCTCATTTCGCAGAAAATTTACTTTTCCTTGTCTTAATTTCTCCAGCTACAAAGAAAGAAGAAACTATTTCTTTTGTGAATATAGGAGTAGATAAAGTTTCAATGACTAAGTTTAGTGGGTTAATTGAATTCCCTACCTAGATCTATTACTAAATATGCTGTAATTTGCCAAAACGGTGCATAATTTCAAGGATGCCAGCTTACATAAATTTGTCTACTAGAACCAACCAGTTTGTGCAGATTGTCATGACTACAGAAACTCTTATGCATATAATTTGAGAAAGATTTGATGGTGCTATGGAAAAGTGGATCAGAATGACCTTAGGTTGACTTTAGCCAGTTTTGTTTAAAAGTCACTAGTAAAGCAGAAGAGAATATAAATACAATTTGTAAGGAAACAACTCAATAATTAATTCATTGAATTCCTCTCTAAAATAATAAATACAGAAAATTAAGTAAATTATTTTCTACTTACTGCTTCTTTGATATTGCTGCCTTATTGGTATTTGGTAAGATTTTCTCTCCCTCATTTGAAAAGTTGTTCGTGTATGATGAAAATATATATGAAAATAATAATTGTTTGAAATAATTTCTTTTTAATCTTCTTGAATTCATTGAGATTTGTTTTGTGGGCTAATTATTCTTGCCATTTTCAACAACATGGATAGAGTTAGAGAGTACAATGCTAAGTGAAATAAGTCAGAGAAAGACAAATACCACATGATTTCATTCATATGTGGAATTTAAGAAACAAAACAAACAAGCAAGGGAAAAAATACAAGTTGAGAGCCAAAGCAAGAAACAGATTCTTAATTGTTGAGAATTGATGGTGGCCAGAGGGAAGGGGGTGACATAGGTGATGGGGACTGGGGTGCCCCTGTTGTGATGAGCGTCAGGTGATGCATGGAACTATTGAATCACTATATCACACACCTTAAACTAGTATAACACTGTATGTTCACTACATGAAACTAAAAACTTTAAGAAAAATAAAATAAAAAGAAATTTAAAAAAGCATTTCTTTTAAAAACATTTTTTTAATGTTTTATTTATTTCTGAGAGAGAGAGAAACAGCGTGAGCAGGGGAGGGTCAGAGAGAGAGGGAGACATAGAATCTGAATCTGGCTCCAGGCTCTGAGCTAGCTGTCAGCACAGAGCCTGACGTGGGACTCGAACCCACTAACTGCGAGATCATGACCTGAGCCTAAGTAGGAGGCTTATCCAACTGAGCCACCCAGGCGCCCCTAAAAAAGCATTTCTTAAATATGATAAATGATTTGTAGGGCTAAGAAAATTAGCATAGAGACATAAATCATAATGCTAACTTTGTTTCTAACTAGGTGCCTTCCCTTAGTTCTACGCCTTAACCTTTCTGTGTTTCAGCTTCTTTAGCTGCAGAGTAAGGCACAGAGGAGGCAAGATGTAAATGTTCTCATGCCCATTGCAAGCGTTCCTCACCAAGCATAAAACCCTTTCCTGTTGATCTCACGTAGGGCTTTGGAATCCTTTTCCTCACAGCGTATTTCTGGATGAGATTTTACCTGTTGAATGCTTACACTATACCAGGCGTTATTTTCAATGCTTACCTGTGTTAATTAAGTTAATTATGGCACAACTGCACAAGATAAGCACAATGCATATCCTTATTTTGCAGATGAGAAAAACGAGGCCTGAAAATTTGCCTCTTGTGAGTAACAGAAGCTTCAAGTCAAGTAGCCAATGTATTTCCACACTTTGCTACTTTGCCGTTGGGTCCTCTGGAGTCCGTTTAAACACAAACACAATGGTTGGTGAAGAGCCAAAAATGAAGTCCTCCATTAAGAGAAACCTCGGGCTGCACGTAGCCCCAGTCCCAGTTCCAGGAAAACCCTCAGACTTAAAGCCATCCTCAGATCACCCTCAGTTCAGCTAATCAAAAAGAAAAAAGAAACATTCCTATGGTCTGAGTCAAGGCTGGGAACTGCAGATACAAACTAGCCAATTTCTCACCACTTGCCTGAATCCCACTGGGCCCTTTAAACTCACCTCATAATTGGTTATTTTCAAAGCATTCTCAAAAGTCATGATTGGGTCCCACCAAAAGTAATAAACACCTCACAGATACTGAATGGTTAAAGGTGTAACTGTAATTGGTGCTTATGTGATGATGCTACATGTACTGTAACACCCCCATCCCTTACTCCTTAAAAACCCTGTTTTCTATTGTTCTTCGCTTCACCTTGCTGCCACGACACCGGTAGGCGGGTGAGCCCCTGCTTGAACTTGTAATAAAGACCCTTTCGTATTTGCATCGGTGCCAGCTCCTCGGAGGTCTTTGGGACTCGTGATTCGGGCACAACAGTTGGTACTGAAAGCAGGCCACAAACATTTGACAGTGATAAGAATCCTTTGCTCTTGGGGACTTTTAAAAAATTTGTTCACAGCTTTATTCCCAGGATGTAGCTCAAGGCCTGTCACAACATCTGGCCTAAAATGGGCACTTAGCAAGTAATGATTGAATGAATGAATGCTGACCTCTCCCTAGACGGCATTACAGCACTCTTTTAAAATACTTTAAAATTATTTTCTTTGTCTGTTTTTCTGCAACCTCTCAATGATTTTTCAGGCAGAATCCTATTTGGTTTCCTAACCAAAGCTCTATCGCAGTTCTGCACTAGCTGGGCTTTTATTCTCATTTTAACAACTTATTTGGACCCCATAAGTAAGAATTCAGTCACAGGCAATCCTTAATTGTTGGGACAGGAATGACGCTTTGCACGAGTTGCCTTTTTCCATGTAGGAGAAGCAGCCTAAATGGAAGGGTGGTCATTGCCAAACTGGGGAAAGCCTTGACTGACTGAGGAACAGATGCTCTTGAGTGTAATTAGTAGAGACTTGTAATGGCCTAGGTGGTTATTTAACTAAAAAAGGAAACATAAATGAGATGAAAATTGGATCAGTTTGAGGGGATTTCATGGTGAGTCACTGAACAGAACTTGGTGACATAAAAAGAACAAATTGGTAAGCCAGTGTTTATAGTAAAGTGTATGGAATTAGAGTCAAGACAACTTAAAACCAATGACATTTTTTTTTCTTAACTATTATCCACTAACAGAATAAATCAGTATCTAATTTACCTGGATTATAAGTAACAGAAAAGCTACAGATAACCAGAAAGGCACACAAGTTTAGAGTGCGCTTACCAGTGATATTTCCTACAAAGCACAAGCATATTGGGAAGGACATAATCTTTCAAAGCTCCTGACATCTATGTCTCACAACCATGATGTTTGATACCATTACATTTCTCCCAAACACCCTCTCGAATCCAGAGATGAAGGCTTTGGGCAACTTCAAACAATAGGAACAAGAATGTACTGACATCTACTGCAGGGTACAGGAAAGAACAGAAACAGAAAGAGAGCAAAGATACACCCCAAAAAAGCTCCCAGCAGTTGCTCAGAGAGGATTAAAGCGCAGAGAAGAGCCCGAGGGGAACTCCTTGCTGATATTAATTGTGCTGTAGCCACGGGCTGCCTCACTGAGTTCCTTTCTGGCTGGTACAACTCCTCCCAAAGCACAGAGTACTGGTTGCTGTCCTCCAGGGGGAATTCTGCACAGCCTCGGAGAGGAGAGCATTCTAGGTAGGCACTGAGTTGAAAAAAGGGGCATCAAAATAAGATGGAGAGATCACCATTATAGTAAAAGGGAGAAAGTATTTATTTCAATTAAAAATGACCAACATTGGGAGACAGATCAGGATGGAGAAAGGAATTGCCATGCATGTGCCACTGAAAAGTTGTGACCACAGGCAGGTGTCAGCATAAACAGACATCAGCAGTTCATATGACATGAGGTTTCATGTTAGAAGAAACAGTGGTCACTGGTAGATCTAAAATCAAATGGTGAATTCTGCCTACATTTTGTCATGTTGCTTTGGCTACTTTCCCCCATCTTTTTAAAGTTTATATATTTTGAAAAAAACAGAAAGAGCCGGGGTGGGAGAGGGACATGGAGAGAGGGAAGCAGAATCCTAAGCAGGCTCTACTCCATCAACATGAAGCCTCATGTGGGCTGTGAACTCACGAAACTGTGAGATCATGACCTAAGTGGAAATCAAGTCAGATGCTTAACTGACTGAGCCACCCAGGCACCTCTACTTTCCACTCTTTTGGCAGCCCCTGAACCTACTAGCAAACTCACACCCCTTTGTAATAGTCCAAAGAGCCTTCTTCCCAAGTCTGTCCATTCTAAAGAGGCCTATGTTCCTTCCTCCCTGTTATGGACTAAATTATTCCCACCCAAAGTTCACATGTTGAAACTCTAATCTCCAATGGAGGGTATTTTGAGTAAGGGTCCTTGGGAGATAATTAGGCTTAGATGAGGGCATGACAGTCGTGCACTCGGGATTAGTGCCGTTATAAGAAGAGGCACCAAAACAGCATAGCTTTCACTTTCCTTCTTGCACTGAAAAAAGGCCAAGTGAGGACACAGTGAGATGACACCATCTACCATCTAAGGAAAGAACCTCACTCTACTGGCATCGTGATCTTGAACTTCTGTCTCCAGAGTTGTAAGAACTACTTTTACTTTGTCTTAGCCACGCAGCCTATGTTGTTTTGTTACAATAGCACCAGGGGACTAAGAAATCTCATCTTCCCCATGTCATCCAAAATCATATTAAAGCAAAGGCAATGTGTGGTGTAAAAGATGTTTTTTCCTCACTTCTGGAGTCAAGTGACCCAGGTGCTGCTACAAGTAATTCATGTAAACTTGGCCAAAATATTCACCTGCTCTTAATGTCACCCACAAAACTGGATGATCCAAAGGACTAGAGTTATCAGCTAGATCCCAAGACCTGACTTTACTGCCCATCACTTGTAGACACCAACCTTTCTCCCACATTCTTCCTTAAACATTTCTTTCCAGTTTATCTCTTAACTCAGGCAAATGGAAAGCGAAACTGCCCTTCTAGCAATAGTGACTCCCTGATAAGACATTTAGCCACCCCAAACCACCCAGACCAATTTAACCTTAACCCCCTGCCTGACTTGCTTCTGCATCGATGGACCATGGAGTGACCTCAAGAATGACCAACAACTAGCTTTACCTCATTATAATACTAAAATCTCCACTCAAGGAGGAGCACAAGCCTCATTTAGGTAACATACAACGTGTGGATAGGCATTAAGATACATGTGCAATCTTACACTCAGCTCTCTACATACAATGACAAGGATTTCCTATCTAAATATGCATCCTGACCTAAATAAAAGGAGCCCCTCCACCCTCGTTCACGAAGTCATGGCCTTGGAAGTCATTCTCCATAATCACCTTATTGGCTGCAAATAAAATTTTCTTTGTGACAGCTCAACCTGGTGCAGCTTCTGACTCAGTAAGGAGCAAACTCACAGTGGTTCAATTACACTAGTTCTGATCTTTCCATCCAATAATACTGGAATTTTCAAGGGCTGCTAATTTGATAAATGAATGCAATTGTCATAAGGTCTACAGGAGATATCTCCAGAAGGGGAGTTCCCTGTGCTCATTTTTAGGACATTTATCTCCACTGCCATGATAGAAAAACAGGGTTAACAAATCAACTCCCTGTTTCTGCAGCTGCTGACCCCTGGTAAAGAATGTTAGAACAGGGAGGCCTGGGTGGCTTAGTCGGTTAAGCGTCCGACTTTCGCTTAGGTCATGATCTCGCAGTCCGTGGGTTCGAGCCCCGCGTCGGGCTCTGTGCTGACTGCCAGCTCAGAGCCTGGAGCCTGTTTCAGTCTGTGACTCCCTCTCTCTCTGACCCTCCCCTGCTCACGCTGTCTCTCTCTCTCCTAGAAAAAAAAAAAAAAAAAAAGACCAACACTTTATAAAAAAAAAAAAAAAAGAATGTTAGAACAGATCTAAGCTAGCCCTGGAGACTGGGACCGCCGCCAACAGCAATAACTACAACTTGCTTTGCGTGTCACACGATCTTAAGGACTGAACGGTCAACGGAAGCCACAATTTCACATTGTTGTGCTCTGAGTCTCCCTTTCTGCTGAGCTCAAGTTCACGGTGCAGCTGTGCAGGAAAAGTCACACCTGTCAGTACACACCGCATCCTGTCATTGGGCACTGCATTTGGTTAGGGTTACTATCAGGATGGTACCTTCTCGGGGCTTACCTTAGACAAAGAAAATAATGTTGCCAAATCTGAAAGGCAAGCATCTCTACCTGGCTCCTTCATCCCAGACCCCCAATGTATCATAAAGTCATGTTCCAGGGTATTACAAAAATGACTCCAAGGCATTTCAAAAAACTGGTTCACACTATTCTGGGATCTCTGTGCTCTGTTATTTCAGTCCCTGACTAAAATGCAAATGGTATATAATAGCAACTTGTACCCAAAGAAAGTAGACTTTTCCTGAGCAGCAGGTAAAGGAAGGCAATTTAGATGACAATCTTTTTAACTTCTCCTCACCTTTGCCCATGCAACATTGTCCTTGTTCATCTAAATTCCGACAGAATGGAGCTAATGTTAAAGGAACTCTGAGATAGACAAATGTGAATGGCTGGGACAGATGAAAGATGTCTTTAAGAGTCATTTGGACTAAAAATAACTTCAGTAATTCTTACAGGTTTCCTAGGAAGCAATGAAAAACTATGCACTCACAGTGAAAATAGGACCTTTGCTTTTGAAAAAGAAACTCCGAAAGTACTGGGAATTTGGAGAGTATTCCAAGTGATATCATGTAACAAAGACCGCAGTTGGATCTCAGAACTTATTTCACTGTTAAATTTATAAAATCATTGCTGAACCCATATATGTCTTTGGTGTGAGGAGAGAAATGGTCACATCTATTCAGAAAATGCCCCTTTAAGTATTAATCTATGTTCCTTAGAAGTCAGTGTTAAATATGTGATATAACCATATGTCATACAGATGTAAACCAGCGTTTCTCAATTAACATTTGAACATGTTGTTAGTCTTTTCAGTAACTGACGGCTATAAAGGCTTTTTGCTAGGTGCACATGCACACAAACAGAACTGCCATGCAGGAACTTTTTCTCTATTTGCCCAACTGACTATCACGCACATGAAACAGACTTACCCAGAGTCTAAAGATTCAAGGCAAACTAGATGGCGCTGTACTCTAGAATGTGAGGGGCCCCCAAGGAGGGCTCTCTGAGGAGGAGTAGATCTTACTAGGTTTAGAAATCATTTTCACTCACAAGGTAGCGAAATAAAGAAGGATGGCTTATAGCTCTATTTTGTGGAAATTCCACTGACAATGGATATTATTCCTCTAGGCAGTAAACCAATGTGAAAGGAGCCCAAAGTGAGAATGTCAAAGGTAGGTTTAAGGAAACCAAATATTTACCTGTCAGAATTTTAAAATATAATATGTTCCTTTTTTACAGCAGGTCAGAATTAAGGAAATCAGCTTCTCTGCTCTATGCGATGAAGTTCAAACATGAGCTGAGAAACAATTATTTTTACACTCATATATAATACATACTCTTTGGTAAATAAAGGTCCTACAGTTTGAATATGAGGAGAAAGTATAATTTTTGCATATCCAGTAAGAAAGGGGAATAATATTGAAGGGGCAAAAAGGTATAGAATTTTCATTTCAGAGAAGAACATAAAAAAAAAAAAACCAATTTAGACTCCCCTAAAGAAGTGACTATATATTAAACATTTATTAAATAACTCTAAAACGACACCACAAATATTATTCTGTTTAAATGTCAAAACAACCTATGAATCAATTTCTGTCACATTTACATTCTTCTAGATTAGGAAACTGCTCAGAGGGGCCGCAAAGCTAACAAATGGCAACCCTTGCTGGATTCCTGGAGATAGAAAGTGACCATTACTCAGGCGGGTTGTCCGTGTGACAATGGCTGCGGTACTAAGAAGTGTAGAGGAATCAGTGCAGTTCCTGTAGACTTAGCAGGCCCTTCTACACAAAGTAAATGCTGCGAAGTTCTACAAAGGTCAATATGGAGCCCAGTGGAAACTCCAAAGGAAGAGCCCTCATTTCTCTCTCAGTGAAGAGATGGCGGGGGGTGGGGGGTGGGGGGGCGCAGGGAGCCAAAGTTCACAGGAGAGGCAAGTTCTGATGAGAAGTTCGCTCTTCAGGCCTGAGCAGTCTGGCACAGGGAAGGACAGAAACGATTGGAGCAGATGAGTGGAAGTAAAGCATTAAGAAGCAGCGTGGCCTCCTCGGAAATGCTTGTGGTTCAGTATGGCTGTTTATATGGAAGGCAGAAGAGACAGAACTAGGCGAAGGAAGCTGAGAAATAATGCGTCTAGAAAGGAGGGAAAAAGTCGTGAAGGCTATTTGTCTTTTGCTAGGAACTTTAGGCTCTTTTTTTCACATTGGAAAAAAATGAAAAAATGTAAGCATGTTTCAGATTTCACTCTAGCATCTCATTCTTTTTAGGAGAGAGAGAAACAAAATAAAAGGGAAAAGGAACAATTGAGAGGGTGTTTGGTTAGGCAGACCAGAAATGATGATGGGGCTGGGCAGCTGCTGGGCTTGCTTTTTCATGTTTCATTTTGTGCATGTAAATTTACAAGGTATGATATAAAGCAGTTTAGCAATATGCAGTTACAGTAATAAAATTGTTCCTGCTGAGGTAAAAAAATTAATGTATTCAATAGATCAGAGCATCTTTACACTAGTAAAAATAGAATAATGGGCACAGAAAATTTCACGGAACAACTCCAAGTGAGAAATGTCCCTAACAACTAATAATTTAATACATGGGCTTAATACATTAGGTCCGTCATTTAAAAAAAGTCTATAGGCGGCAAGGCAAAGTGACAACCCAAATACTCTAGGTGAGGCTGAGTCGATCCAAGCACTCTGGAAGTAACTGAATAGCTACAAGGAAAAGTTTAAAGTGTTCACATTCTTTAATTCAATAATTAAACTTCTGGGAGTTTATTCAAATAAATAACAAGCAGTCTACTATGCTGGTTACGAGCATGAATGCTGGAGCCCTGGATTGTCAGAGTTTAAATCTACCTGCTATACGACCTTAGGCAGGTCACTTGATATCTTTGTTTCTCAGTTTCTTCAACTATAAAATGTGAATCACAACAGGATCTTTGAGTCTGAAATGAGTTGATTGTTAAGCACTTAAAACATATACATAGTATTACATGAGCATTTGTTAAAAAATGTATGTATAAATAAATGTATAAACATGTTCATCACATTATTACAGTGCAATATAAGAAGCAACTTACACAGCCAACAGTGAAGGAATAAATTGCATTATATTTAGTAACTGTAATAAAAAATGAGACAAAATTCTCCAAATCAGAAGTAGAATAGGTAGTCCAATAGTGGAAATATGATAAATAGATAACAGATAGGTAGAAAGGTAAATGGATAGATAAGTAGGTAGGGATGAAGGAAATAAACAAAAAAAAAGAAAAGAAAAGGAGGGTAGGAGCGGGGAAGGAGATGTACAATCATCACTATAATAAAGATCTCCAGAACTTTATTTTCCCAAACTTAAACTCTGTACACACTGAACAACTCCCCATCCCTCCTCCCTCCAGTCTCTGGCAGCCACCACTGTACTTTCTGTCTGTATGCACTTAAGTACTTTACTTTACATATCTCATGTAAGTAGAATCATACAGTACTTGTCCTTTTTTTTAAACGTTTTATTTATTTGAGAGAGAGAGGCAGCATGAGCAGGGAAGGGTCAGAGAGAGAGGCAGATACAGAATCTGAAAGAGGCTCCAGGCTCTGAGCTAGCTGTCAGCCACAGAGCCTGACGCGGGGCCCAAACCCACAAACCGTGAGATTATGACCTGAGCTGAAGTCGGATGCTTAACCGACCGAATCACCCAGGCGCCCCAGTATTTGTGCTTTTGTATCTGGCTTATCTCACTTTTCATAATGTCTTCAAGGTTCATACGTGTTGTAACACGTACCAGAATTTCATTCCTTTTCAAGGTTGAATAACATTCCAATTATGTATATACCACATTGTTGCGGACGAAATGACACAAAGGACAAGACACACACAAAAGACAGACACAGACACAACTCCGGCCGGAGGAACAATTCTACGCAAGCCCCTCTTGCGGTTTATTTTATACCCCGGTAACCGGATACAAACTGAAATCTACAAGATGCATTCCTTTACCAATTAAGAGCAAGCAGCCAAACACATTTCAAGGACAGGGGGGAGCAAAGGGAGGAAGCGACCACAACATGTTTACTAAGAGGCCTGCTCACAATTCCAGCCTTCTCCTTATTTCTAAGGAGGGCATGTTCCCTCGTTTGCAAGCGGACCATTAAACTTGGATACTGGGTGCAGGCCTCCTGGCAGAGCATCCTGTTTGCAGGAATGCCTTGCCCAGGCAGGGAGCCCCGTGTGCAGGCACATCCCTGCGTCCCTAACCACGCTTTCTTGTGGTCACTGTCGGGCTCCCACACCACATTTTGTTTATCCATTCACGGTTGCTTCCACCTTTTGGCTACTGTGAATAATACTGCTGCAAACATGGGTGTGCAAATATTGGTTCGAGTCTCTGCTTTCAATTCTCTGGGATGAATACCCAGAAGTGGAATTGCTGGATCCTATGGTAATTCTGTTTTCAATTTTTGGGGAGAAACTTCCTACTTTTTTCCACAGAGCTATTATATTTCCATGGGCAACATACAGGGTTAAAATATTTCCAAATCCTTGCCAACATATTTTTTTATTGTTGGTGTTTTGAGAATAGCCTACCTAATGGGTATGAATTGGTAACTCATTATTGTTTTGATTTAAATTTCCCGAATTGTTAGGAATACTGAACATCTTTTCACGTGCTTACACGTCATTTGTATATTTTCCTTGGAGAAATGTAGATTCAGATCCCTTGCCCATTTTGAAATTGGGTTGTTTGTTATTTTGTTGTTTCTGCTGTTGAGTTGTAGGTGTTCTTTATATATTCAGGACACAAATAGCTAAATAGATCTATGACTTGCAAATATTTTATTCCCTTCCTTTGGTTGCTTCTTTACTCTGGATAGTGTCCTTTGACACACGAAAGTGTTTAATTTTGATAATGTTTATTTATTTTCTGTTGTTGTCCACACTTTCAGGGTTATATCCAAGAAATCATTGCCAAATTCAGCATTGTGAAAACTTTGCCCTGTTTTCTTCTGTAAGTTGAATTTTTGTTTTTATGAAATACAGATTTTTAAAACTGAAATATAATTAACATACAATGTTATATCAGTTTCAAGTATACACCATAACAATTTGGCAACTCTGTATAATACTCAATGCCCACCACTTTAAGTGTTGTCACCATCTGTCACCAGACAATTATTGACTCTATTCCCTATGCTGTACCTAAGAGTTGAATTATTTTTTAATTGGTTTGCTTTTTAGAGATCTTTTCATTTACCTATTGATCCAAGGAATAAAATTCCCCAAGGAATACAGCTTTTAATTTATATTCTAATATCTATTTTCATTGATACCAAAAAGGATATTTATTCAGCCCAATAGTAATTTTAAAAACAACAAATACATTTATTTGGAGAAGGGTTATATATACAGTGGCCAAAAGATTCTGAAGGAAACAAATTGATCTACTAAACTATAGTCCATAATATTTCTCATGGGTAAATCTTTTTGCAAATAGATGTGTTGCATTTGTAGCACATGACCAATTTTTGAACTATATCAAAGTCATTATGGATTAAGTAGTTGGGAGAAATAAATCCCATCTGTTAAAGCAGACTATCTGGAAGTCATTCATCACATTTATTACATATTCAGTTGATGTGGACATAATGGAACTAAATTATAGAGATACTACGAAAGAGCCAAACACTTAAGTGCTTATACATGGACTACTGAACAAACTGCTAAATGAGGGTTGCCTATATTTTGGATTCACGAACAAAGAGAAAATTTAAAAGACTAATAAAGTTTTGGGGTTTTCATAGCTTCCTTCCACAAAATATTAATAAAGCAACTCACATTATGGTTTTGAAGGTCCTAGTTTTGTAGTGGTAATAATGGAAAAGAGAAAGGAATTAGGGGGCCTAACGTCACTATTCAGGCCAAGAATACTTGCTTGCTGGTTTTAATAAATATATTCTGCATTTATTAAAATTATACTGGTGCTACAGTGCCAAGACAATTCAACTGACTGGAAATTCAGCTCTTTTCAACAAATGGTGGTGGAAAAACTGGATATCCACATGTGAAAATATAAAGTTGACACTATAAACTATCAACAAAGATTGATTCCAAGTGGATCAAAGTTTATGAGAAAAATCTTACTCTTAGAAATAAATCTTCATGGTCTTGCACTGGGAAAAGCCTTCTTAAAAACACCACCCAAACCACAGTGATAACAGAGAAATACAAAAACAGGTAAATTGAACTTCATCAAAATTAGAAACTTTGGTGCTTCAAAGGACATCCTCAGGAAAGTAAAAAAGCAAAACACAAAATGAGAGAAAATAGTTGCAAATCATGTAAGTGATGAGTGATTTGTATTCAGAACATGTAAAGAACTTTTACATCACAATAATAAAAAGGCAAATAATCCAATTAAAAAATGGGCAGAAGATCTGAATAAACATCTCTCCAATGAAGATATGCAAATATGTAATAAGCACATGAAAAGATACACAACATCATTAGCCATTAGAAAAATACAAATCCAAAACATATTGGGACACCAGTTTATCCTTACTAGTATGCCTAGAATCAAGAAGTCAGATACAAAAAAAATGTTAGTGAGGATGTAGAGAAATTAGGACCCCCATATATTGCTGGTGGAAATGTTGCAGCTGCCACAGAAACAAGTTTAATGGTTTCTGCAGTGAGTTAAACACAGAGTTACTGTAGGATTAATCAATTTCACTTCTAGGTATATACTCAAGAAACAAAAACATATGTTCACAAAAAAATGTGTACATGAATGTTGAGAGTAGCATTATTCTCAGCAGCCAAGTGGTAACAACCCAAAGGACCATCAGTTGATAACTGGATAAGCCAACTGCAGTATACCTATACCATGGAAGGATTGCCCACTGAACAAAAAGAATGAATTACTGATGCAAGTTATGATATGGAAACATTACGGCGAGTGACAGGAGCCAGATGCAGAGGAACACACACGTATGACTACATTTTTGGAGATGCCCAGAACTGGCAAATCCATATAGAGAGAAGGTGTGTTAATGATTGTTCTGGGCAGGAATAAGAGCAAGGTGGGCGTAACAGTGTTAGTTGCCTCTTTATAAGGCAATGAAAATGTTCTAAAATCAGATTGTTAATGGTTGCACAGCTGTAAACATATTAAGAAACAATGAATTGTGCACTTGAAATGGGTTAATTATATGCAGCGTAAATTATATCTCAATAAAATTGTTAAATAGATGTTGGTACTATAAATTTTATTTGGGAATCTCTCTGAAATTGAGAGTAGAGAAAAATTAGGCCTGAAGTTTGCAACTTAGATAGGGAAAAGTCATACAATTTGAATGGTTTTTATTTCATTATGTTGTTTGGCAAATAATTAGCATGCTGTTACTCTTTAAGGCTTTGATTTATTCATTTATGCCTGGTTACTGATATATCCTAGGCATTGGAGATAGAAACGTGAAAAAGACAATGCTTGATCTCAAGTTTACCAAGTAATAGAAGAAAAAATTACATACAGTTAGCACGATAGAAATATGTACTCAATGCAATGGAAACACAGTGTAGAGGAATTGTCCGTATTTATACTTGGGAGTTGGGCACAAAGACAGAAGAGATTGAAAGGAACTCCCTTGAAAGGTGAACTGAACTTTATCAAGTGGTCAAGAGAGGATGGACACAACAGAGTGAAGATGATACAGAAAAGGGAAAACTTAAAGATGGTTTTGCTTCCTTCAATTCTTGGGGACTTCATGGACCATTGATCTCAGATTGACCCTTAGGAAGGACAAAGTAGTATAGTTAATTATAGAGAATAAGTTTGCTAACCATGTTCACAAAGTCCACTTTCGGCCAGAAAATGGGAGGCTTTTATCTTCTGCTTTACCTTTACTGACAAGGTGTGTCTTCACAGAAAAACCACAATAATTGTTTTCTAGTTCCCTAGGTTTTACGGAGTGTATCCTTGACACAGAAGAGAACTCTGAATTGGAATTCTTCCCTACTACTTTCTAGCATATATTCAGTGTTAATTTTTAGTTCTCTGTAAATTGATTCAGAATGACAACAATAACTGATGTGGTTCTGGAAAGATGAAAGGAAATAAAGCATACGAAGTGCTTCCTATATAGTCGAATTTTAATACATGGTAGCTAGTATCATTATATATTTTATGATTCTATTCTTATATTGAATATACAAAAATATGTTTTAATTTCCTCAGAATATTTTAATCTCATAGCATTTTCATTTTAGTGAGCAGGATCTAGATTGTTCAACAAATCTATTGTTTGCTGACAAATGTATTTAAGGCATTAAGAGACAAAATTAGTCTTCTGTCGGGGCGCCTGGGTGGCTTAGTCAGTTAAGTGTCCGACTTTCGCTTAGGTCCTGATCTCGCGGTTCGTGGGTTCGAGCCCCGCGTCTGGCTCTGTGCTGACTGCCAGCTCGGAGCCTGGAGCCTGTTTCAGTCTGTGACTCCCTCTCTCTCTGACCCTCCCCTGCTCACACTGTCTCTCTCTCTCTCTCTCCTAGAAATAAATAAAACATTAAAAAAAAGAGAGAGACAAAATTGGTCTTCTGTTAACAATAAAAATGTCAGAGCTCAGATGAACAGGAGCAAAAGGGGAAGAAACTGAAAATCAAACAGGCAGGGGAATCAGGCCATGTATAAATAAGAAAGGACAAGGGAAAGGCTGCTTATGCAACAGACAGAGACAATCTAGTAAAGGTAGAGAGCAGGCTGGACTCCGAGGTCAAGTAGAGCAGTAGATAGATTGTCAGGCAGCAGTTAGGAGCCAGGAAATTAGCGGGGACTAAAACATATTAGTTGGTATTTGTTTCTTCACACAGAACAAGGGGTCTGATCTCCAGAAGAGAAGGTGAAGTGTCCTCACTATCTTCCTACACTTCCTTCCTGACACATTCCACCTGATTTGCAAAGTTAGAAGGATTTCTGTTGCACAAACAAGATAGAACATACGTGTTGTCTGTGTGTGTCTACAACCATTCATATGCACCGTGTATGTATGTATATACACACACACATACACACATACATGTATGCACATAAATGACATTTCCACTATGTACATTATAAATTTCTTTCAGAGTTAAATAATCTAATTGCCATTTCCTTCCAGGTGTGGCTGCTTTTCCTGAGACCATGCCTACATGTTTCTATAACATCAGTGGAAAGGCAGTTTCTTTCATCTCTTGAATGTTGGGTCTTGGTGAATGCTCAAATATCTACACTGAAAAATGGAGAAGAGAAAAAGGTCAGTCCCTACACTGGGTCTTTCATCAAGCTTTGAATGGCTTTTCAACAACCACAAAAAAAAACCTATCCCATGGAAGCAGGTAAAATGTAAAAAAAAAAACATCTAGATGTGCAGAGTGAAGGCACCATTATTACTGCTTGTACAAGATCCTGCCCATCCAAAGAATGATCTTCATTCACAGATTGTTCTTTGTCTAGTAGCTTTCTTTCTAAAATAAATGGAATGATCATTCAATGTCCCTCTGCCGAGTAAAGGTTATTATGTCCTCACAGTATGATTCTTCCGGACCTACTTTTAAATTTGCTTCTGAAAAGAAAATTCACTAATCACTTCGGTTTTTATTGTCATAATTAATAAGCATTTGGTATGCCATCTTAAGAATGAGCAGACTATAGCTCCACTGAGTAAGGATTCCATTGAACTTAATGCCAGAGATTGTAACTTATTCATTGTTGTTGCCCAGTGAATTGAGACTAATAATTACAAAACTGGTTATTAGACAGCAGGGAGAAATATTATGTTAAAGGTAATAAAGAAGTTCTTGGACACTCATTTTAAGTCTACTTTTCTTTCCTGTGCAGAGGAATCATTTGCTGTAATTATTTTTATAAACATGTTTACTACTGATTAATTTTTGAAAAAAGTATCGTATCAGTCCGTTTCATTATGGTCATATGCAATATAGTTTTGCACATGTCTCTGACACTCATTACACTAATGAAGTATTTTAGTCTCATTGCCAAAAAGTCAGCAGCTGGGGTAGTTTTTTTTTTTAATGGAACAAACGCTTCTATTTTCCAAGTGAGAGACTTGTTATGTGAACTTCTACTGGGTCTCACTCAGCTATTCTTTAGATATACCCTACTTTTAAATACCATTTTCAGAACATGTAACTGGATTAAATTTCAAAACTAGTATTTCTTTGGTGCTTGCTAGATATGGATACTTTGAAGAATACAGAAGAAACCTCCATTTTCAAGGAACACACATATATTCTTCATGGAGAAAGAATGTAGATTTTAATTTTTATTCCTAACTAGGGGCAATCATTAGAAACTCTCTAATATTTGGTAACAGAAAAATATCTTCAGGAAAAAATGAGAGGACAGAGTCCATTTGTCCTTTAACTAAGTGATTTCAGGTACAGTGTATTAGATTCTAATTCCTGTCCCTGTCAGCTGATATTTCTTGTTACCCTCTCCTGACTCTGATATGAAAAGTCCATAAGCTAGAACTGTTCATTCCCCTTAAAGCTTAGAAACTCTTTCCAAGGGCAAGACTATGTTATGTTAGTTAGCAAACATGTGTGATGAATTTCCCAAATACTTTAATTGATCAGGAACTACTCTATGAGGTATTATCGCCCCCACTTAATGATGTAAATGAGTCTTAGTGACTTGTCCAAGACTTTAGTGCCACTGAGTGTTGTACCCAGCACCACAGGCACAGAGGTGTCTAATTCTGTCTCTGACCAACTCCATGCCTGTAATCTTAAATGCCTCATTATACCTCTTTAAGAATTTGTATATAAAGTAATGTGCTAAAATTAAAAAAAAAACAAGTATCTCATGTATTCTGTATGTCATTCACATGTTTGGCAGGTTGAGTGGGAAGACATCCCTTTTTGCTAAAGTGGCTAGTATTGGCTTTATAGAAGAGAGTCCATACAACTGGAAGCATCCGAGATTGAAAAAGGAAGGAGTTACTTACTTTCCATCTGACTTTTGCCAAATATTTTTTTTTATCATTATTAACTATCAAGTTTGAATTCTTTCTTTTTCTCCCTTTCTTTGCCTTTCTCTTTCTTTCTTTCTTTCTTTTGCAAAAGAAAGAGCCCAAGGGGAGAGGTGAAGGGATAGAGAAAGAGAAGGAATCTTAAATAGGCTCCATGCTCAGCATGGAGCAAGACACAGGGCTCCACCCCAAGACCCTGCAATCATGACCTGAGCCCAATAACTTGACAATAAACTATTAAAAAGAAAAGAGTTGGATGCTCAACCGACTGAGCCACTCAGGTGCCCCAAGTTTGAATGGTTAACTGAAAGTCTGTAAGAAAAAAAATCCTCCACACTAAAAAAAATTTTGAAAGCAACTGTAGTGTGAGACAGCACATTTTCCTTTAAATAAAAGCAACTGAAATAATGTTCAAAATTTTCTAATCAAAATACATTGTTGATCTTTCCCTACAGGTAAACTTGTGTATCTCAGTTAAAAAACCAAAATATACATGTTAGTTCACAAATGTGTATTAAACAAAGATTTTGTTGTCATGAATACATTCTTCCTATACTTCTCAGGAGAATTCCTTTGAAAAAAGTACTAATGTAAAGTACTACCTTTACATAATTTGAGCTTAAATTTTTCAATATAACTCAAAGTGCTTTGCTAATTTTTTTAAATATCACATTTCTATTATCACTGTAACTTTTCTTAGCATTTTCAAAAATTATGTCAGATTTACTAACAGGTAAATCTAATATCTTTCATTTAAAATATTGAAAAGTACTATCAGATTACATAAAAGGCAGAATTTCATTTAGAAAGGGGTTTTAAATCTTTTTTAAAAATTTTTTAATGTTTTATTTATTTTTAAGAGAGAGAGAGAGAGAAAGAGAGACAGAGTGAGCAGGAGAGGGTCAGAGAGAGAGGGAGACACAGAATCCGAAGCAGGCTCCAGGCTCTGAGCTGGCTGTCAGCACAGAGCCCACGCGGGGCTCAAACCCACCAACCGTGAGATCATGACCTGAGCCTAAGTCGGAAGCTCAACCGACTGAGCCACCCAGGGGCCCCTTAAATCTTTGTTTAATGCTTATTTGTTTTAGAGAGAGAGAGAGAGAGAGAGAGGGGCACGCGAGTGAGAGCGCGCATGAGCGGGGAAGGAGCAGAGAAAGGGAGACAGGGGATACAAAGTGGGCTCCGCACTGATAGCAGAGACTCCCATGTGGGGTTCAAACCCATGAACTGTGAGATCATAACCTGAGCCAGTCAAATGCTTACCTACTGAGCCACCCAGGTGCTCTTAGAAAGATGTTTTAAACAGCATTTTTTTTTTTGTTTTTTTTTGCTATTTTCCCTCATGTGCCAACAACTGGGTCTTTTATTTAACTCCTTCCTCAAATAAAAGACCACTGGGGCATCTGGGTGTCTCAGTCTGTTAAGTATCTGACTCAGGTCATTATCTCACACTTGGTGAGATCAAACCCTGCATATGGCCCTGCACTGACAGCACAGAGCTTGCTTGGGATTCTTTCTCTCCCTCTTTCTCTGCCCCTTCCCCATACATGTGTGCACTTTCTCTCAAGATAAATATTTTTTAAAAAGTTAAACACAAATTCACAAGAACCAGCAATTCCACTCTTGGGATTTTACTCAAGGGTGATGAAAACGTATATCCAAAGACTTATACATGAATGTTCTTAGCTACATTAATCATAATTGCCAAAAAAAAAAAAAATGAAAAATCTATCAACTAGAAGATAGCCAAAATGTGGCATATACACATTATGGAACACTAGTCGACAGTATAAAGTAGCAAGCTACTGCTACATGCTACAACATCAATGAACCTCAGTAACATTACAAGTGAACCAGCAGTTGTACCCTGAAATGGGTAGAACGTGTATGTAAAATATGCTCAATAAAGTTTTATTTATTTATTTTTGTTTCAAATGATCCAGCAGTAAACACGCTCCATTGTTCTAACACCTATGAACCTGAGAGGAAATTTGCCTTTGCCTTGAGAAGACTTAACAGGGAAAAAATATCCTTGACAGCATACTAGCCCAAAGTATGCTTGCAAGAAATAACTAAATAAATAAGTATTCCTAACTTAGTATTTTCCCAGCCACCTGAGAGGAGCAAATATAAATGAACCATCATCTAATACTCCAAAGAATCTCTAAAGCACGTTTAGTGGAAAATAAATATCTCACAATGAAAAATCACCAAGCACACAAGGAAACAAGTCACTGTGTGTGATAAGCAAGAAGACAAAAGAAAGCAAGCTATGAAAGTTTGAGGTTTTGAGTAATCAGATATTATGAAATTACTGTGCATATATAAAAAAGAAACATATGCAGAGAAGAAAAGTTATCAAGAATCACCAAGCATATCTGAAAATGAAATGTTTTAAATAAACTTAAAATTGTCCATGGAGAATCTGAATAGCACATTAGACAGAGCTGAAGATGTAAATGGCCAACTTGAAATATACCAAAAGAAAGAACATAGACTGTTGTACATAGAAAGAGAGATTCAAAATAGGAAAATGTTATAGGACGTGGAAAAAATGTATTAGAGTTTTAGAAGGAAAGAAAATAAGAATGGGGTAGATGCAATATTTCAAGAGAGAAGCCTCTGTGGTAGCCTCAATGCAAAGATTGCTGTAATTCTTCACCCTTGCCCATATGCATGCATTTTGTAATGTGACCTTGGAGAGACTCCCATCAAAAGATGGAATTCTTTTACTCATCCCTCGAAAACAGGCTGACCTCTTGGCTAACAATGGCCAAAAGCATGTGGCAAAAAGTGACAGCGTGCCTGTGTGACAGGACTGTGTAAGCTTCAAGATGTCTTGTGTGGTTCCCCTCTTTCTTCTGGAACCTTGCCACTGTCCTACGGAAAAGCTTGCCTGCTGGAGGACGAGCCCAGATGGAGGAAAACCAAGTTGTCCCAACAGAGGCCATCCAGACAAGCCTAGAGGCAACTGAAACCCAACATGCGAGACAGTTCAGTCAAGATCCTCAGATTACTTGTCCCCTAGACGACCCAGAGTCCATGAATGAGCCCAGACACAACAGAAGACTTGGAAGCAAATCACTGTAGACTCCAAAGCTAGAAGTAGTACACTATGAGCCTTTGAAGTTGGTTTAAAGGACCTCTGGGAAGAATACTGAAAGTATCAGCTGACTGGTCTTAGCTGCGTGTGATGCTGAACTGAAACAAGAGCCAAGCTAGTAGACAATTCACTGTGTGCAAGTATAACACGAAAGATATGTAGGGGGTTCCTGAGATTGCCGATTGGAAAAAAGTTTTTCACCTCCAGTCTTCCCAGTTAGTAAACATTCTCAATGTCAAATGAAGCTGAGGATTCAGAGATCAAACCAAGAGTGTGACTATGAGACCCCTTCTGAAGAACCCTCAAAATTTTTGTTTTTCCTGGTAGGCTTTCTCAGCTGGACAAAATGGATTCTAGGAAATCTGAGAGCATAGTCTGATAGAAACCTAATACCAAAAGAGCAGTAATTAAGTCTAGGTTAAAAAGGACTGTTTTCAAACTGCAGTAAGGCTTCTAGGCTCCCAACTTGCTATGAGCAACAAAGTATGTTGAGAAAGCGACTCAACTGACAGAATTAGTCATTCTTTAGAGGTGGTCAGGATGGTTAATCAAAAACAATGGATGTTGCACAGAGAGGATACAAGAGATCCCATTCAGACAGTAAGATTATACTTCAGACAATAATCTTATAGCATTTTTAATGAATACATGTAGACACAGGAATAAATAATTCATGGTTTGGTTCATTCATATCTTTGCTGGATAAGTCAACAAGTCCACTGTGACAGTCTTTACCAAAAAAAAAAAAAAAATGAATTATCACTCTGATGATAACTATTGGTAGAAATAGGATCAAGAAACTCTTGATCAAGAGGTCATGTCCACTATACCTCAAATTGTCTGTTGCACTGCAAAGTGATATAAACACAGAAAAAGCTCTAATTCTCTTCATTTGAGCGTAAGAGGCAGAAATGCTATTCTATGATTTGCAGTACAAGGCTTTTCAATTCCCTATAAAAGATAAATATTGCTGGACAAAGTGCCACCTAGAAAATAGTATTCTCTTTTCCTAAATATGGACAGTAAATTATAAAATTTAAAGTTCATTCATTAATGGTAAAAGAAAAAGGTAATCAATGGCACAGAAGTCATTCATCTTATAATTCATTCTGTACCATACTTTATAATGTAGCCTTGGTGTTAAGAATATAACTTATATGAAATAATGGCTTTCTTTCTCTCTTACTGCAAACCTTTGTTATGATGTTATACAAAAGCACAATCAATAGATCGAAAGTGAAGTCTATTTATAGGATTTGTTTCCAAATGAAGATTATACTATAAAATCAGTAGCAAAACAACTCCATCTGGTCTGTTGCACTATTGTTAGTTAAGTATACAAAAAACTCATCTTTAGTTGCAGAGACCAAAAGTGTGATAATACCCTGAATAAATATGACTCTCGTGGCTGCATTTTTAATATTTTGCTGGATGCCTAAGTGTTTGACAATTTATGATGACTAGGGTGAATTTAACAAATTTTTGGGTTTTTTTTTTAGAAGCCTACAAATTACAACAGTGTTAACAAATATGTATTTATTTTTGAGCTATTTCCCAAACTAACTTTTACAACTTCAGTTACAGAGCTATGATCCTCTTTCATAAAGGGAGGGTGGTCTAGCGGGAAAAGCCCACAGGTGGAGGCAAGATGATTCTCCCGTAGGCTTTGTTACTTGCTAGCTGTTCTTCAATTCTGAAAGCTGTAACTTCAGATAGGTCCAATATCCTCCTTGTCCAACAGAAATGACTGAATGTGATAATGTATGTAAAAGATCATCATTTGTAAGTTGCTAATGAAGAGTACAATAGCAAAAATCCAAGGCAGTAAGTAAACTTTTTGTGTATGTGGTTTAGTTGTAATTGATAATGACTCGGACTTCAGAGGGGAAAAGAACAGTAGGAGAGGAGGAAGTTTAGGGGTACACTAGGGGAAGAAGTAGGAAAAGTCAAGCTCATAGAGAGCTTCTGGATATAACTTTGGAGGAAAACGTTTTTAAGTTAATTGAAACACAAATACAAAGTAACTGTTGGAAACAAGCTCCCAAAGGTTAGTAAACGGAGTCTGATCACATAATTTTATTTCTTGTACTGCCTAGTATAGTACCTTGCTATTTTACCTAGTATGTTGTAGGTGTCCATTTCTTTTATAAATTTTTAATGTTTTATTGATTTCTGAGAGAGAGAGAGAAAGAGACAGCATGAGCAGGGGAGAGTCAGAGAGAGAAGGAGACACAGAATCTGAAACAGTCTCCAGGCTGAGCTGGCAGTCAGCACAGAGCCTGATGTGGGGCTCAAACCCACGAACTGTGAGATCATGACCTGAGCCGAAGTCGGTCACTCAACCTACTGAGCCACCCAGGTGCGCGATAGGTGTCCATTTTTAAGTGATCTAGAAAACAAAGCCCATGCTTTGTTTGGGATATACAAATTTAAGGCTTTAGTGGGATCTTAAAGCTTTATTTTATCTTCAAAAAGGGAAGATAAAGGAAATCTACTTCCTACACATACAACAGTGCCCCAGTGCACTGCTGATCGTTGGTGTTCTGATTGGACTTTTAATTTCACCACCCCACTGAGGCCAGGAAACAGTAATTGCTCCCACACGATTCAGGTAATAGCATTCCATTGTTTAAATCGTTCTTAGATCTCCCAAATTTCTGCATGATTCTGTCTTCTCCTGACCAATTTACTTCCTACGGGCCTTGGTGCCTCTGTTTCTGAAAACTACATCCGCTCCCTCACTCAATTCACCCAATGAATTAATGAAAGTTTTCATGTTCTAAAGCAAAGGAGTTTTGATTAGCATGGAGAGATTTCGTTTGTATGTAGGGGAAAAGAAGATAATGTGTTTTGCCAATAGTGTTGCTATGCAACCACTATAATATGATAACTAGCACTAAAATAAAATGTAATTTCATAAGTGGGGAATGTTTTAAAAAGAATATGGTTAGAAACTGCCAGTCAAAGTCAGCACCTACTTGAGCCTCCTAAAAGGAATGAGCTGGAGAGGAAGTGAAGGGCTCTACAATAGTTTATAATACTTTTTAAAGGAAGTCTAAGTGTAGATCTATGGGGTTTTCCCTTAAATTCTATTGTTACCTCCCGCAGTGCATCTAGAATGCACAGCTAATTATGATTAAAGTTGTAATGGGCCACCTACACCAGTTATGATGCAAAAGAGACACATCACCATTGAGACGTTTTAAACATTTAAACTGTAACTGAAATAGAATGTTCATTTTTGTAATGCAGAGAGCATGATCACAAAGATGACTGGAGACATGACCTCTACAGCACCTCTATGAAACCAAGTAGAAAACCCAGTCACTTTAATATTTGCGGGACATTTTTAAAAAATAATATGCTAAGAAATTTTAGCAACTCTTATAATGGCATTAGGTATTACAGAAAATATTTCTTAGGGATATTTTCTCAGTATGAGGCAATGTGTTCTCTATCACTCTTATTATTTTTTTCATTTTCTGTGGGGTGCCTCAGAATTCAAAGTGTAGCCTCAGAATTCAAATGTGAATGAAGACCTTCTATGCCTCTTTCCTTGAGGAAGAAGAAAGTAACTATACAGTCAGTATTAGTCAGGGTTCTCTAGAGAAAGGGAAGCAATCAGATATATAAATACATGAAGACAAAGAGATTTATTTTAGGGAATTGATTGGCTCCTGCCGTTGTAAAGGTTGGCAACTCTCACTATCTGTAGGGTGAGTAGGCAAGCTGGAGGCCCAGGGGAGTGGATGGTGGTATTTCAGTTTGAGGGCTGGGAGGCTCGAGACCCAAGAGCCAATGTTTCAGTCCAAGTCCAAAGGCCAGAAAAGAGCAATTAGTGTTTTAGCTCAATCATCGGGCAAGGCATGTTGTCGTCTTTCACTTGGCCCTTTCATTTTATGTAGGTCTTCAACTGATTGGATGAGGCTCACCCACATTAGGAAGGGCAATCTGCTTTACTGAGTCTACTGACTCAAATATTCATCTCATCTACAAGTAACCTCACAGAAACTTCCAGCATAATGTTTGACCAACTATATGAGCATCCTGTGGCTGGGTCAAGCTGACACATAAAATTAACCATCACAGGGTCCCTGTCTGCAAGGTTTCCCTCTGTATTCAAGGTTCCCACAATCTGTCCCAGCTCAATTTATTTGTTGTTCAACACTGAATGTTGGGCCACGTGAGCCTCCTTGTTACAGGCTATCTGGAGGTGACTGACTGCCAAATATTTCTGTGAATATGATCCTCCTACTGTGATTTTTATAAAAGCAGCCCCTGGACTAAGAAAGCCTTCCCTTCCTCTGTCCAACCACATCACATTCAAGTTCAGGACCCTAGTTCCACCCTAGCTCCACAGGTCTCTTTTCCCCGTGAACTCTTACAGAACAGAGAGCCGTGCTAAGTTTCCAATCTTTTATAGAGTCTCTTCTATTGTTGGCTTTTCTTCTACTTATGGTAATATTCTCAACAGAATGTAATGTTTAGAGAGGGACATCTGCTTCAATGTATATGTTTATACATTCAATATGTAGCTTAAACACATATTCTTTGCTTTCAAGATAGTTACTATATCAGATAGAGAAATTAAATTAACAATTTAGTAATGTAATAGGTGGCCCCATACAGGTAAGCATAGGGTGCTGGGAGAGCAGAGGTAAGAAAAAATAAGGAGAGCAGAGATAAGGTTAAGAAATTGCTCCAGAAATTAGCAGTTGAAGCTGGTAAGTATAACAATGAGCCCAGTTTCTGTGGATCAGGAATCCAGAAGAGCTTAGATGCATGGATCTGGGACAAGGTCTATCAGGAGACTGTAGTCAAGCTATTGGCTGGAGGCACAGTCTCATCTGGAATCTCAGCCTACAGAAGATCAGCTTTGAAGTTCACTTACACAGTTGTTAGATGGCCTCAGTTTCTGATTGGCTACTAACCTTACTTGAGCCAGCCGCAGTGTTCCATTATATGGCAGCTGGCTTCCCCCAGAAAAAGTTATCTGAGACAGAGATAATACAACCAAGAAGGAAGCCACAGTGTTTTTGAACCTACTCTTAGAAGTGATACACCATCATTTCTGTCTATTGTATTTGTTAGAAGCAAGTCTCCACGTCCAGTCCATACTCAGTGGAAGATAAGTAGCTCGACCTCTTGAAGGGAGAGGTATTGAACAGTTTGTGGAAATTTTTTATGTTTTTTTATTTATTTCTGAGAGAGAGAGAGAGAGAGAAAGGAAGAGAGAGAGAGAGACAGCGTGAGCAAGGGAAGGTCAGAGAGAAAGAGGGAGATACAGGATCTGAAATAGGCTCCAGGCTCTGAGCTAACTGTGAGCACAGAGCCTGATGTGGGGCTCGAATCCACGAACCATGAGATCATGATCTGAGCCGAAGTCGGACACTTAACCAACTGAGCCACCCAGGTGCCCCATGTGGACATATTTTTAAAACCAGAAGTTAGGGAATGGTTCTTAGGGGAGGTGAAAACGAAAATGAATTTTAAAAGATCAGTTAGGTAGAAAGGATAGAAGAAAAGTATTCTGGGGAAAGAGACAAGACTATTAAAAAAGAAGAAGAAGAAAAAGTAAGAGAGCATGGGACCTCTGTGTAATAGAAAGCCTTTATATTATCTGGCTTAAAATAGTGTAGGTGTAAGGGAGAAATGCCAGACAATGATATGGCCTTCAGTTCCATCTAAAGGGTCAATCAGGCACCATTAGGCGATCTTAAGTGGAAAAGTGACACAGTCATATTAGTACCCAACACAGAATTAAGGAAATTTGGAGAAATAACGGGGAGGGGGCAGAGAGATCACCAAAAATGTTATGGTGGTTCCTCAGGTGACTTCAGTGGTTAGTCTTAACTGAGGTAATGGCAATGGTGAGAGCGTGGTAAGGAAAAAATACAAAGGTGTCAAGACTGGATTGGCAAGTTTTTAACTGACTGAATATAAATAAGGGATAGGAGGGAACAGAGATGACACTTGGTTTTCAGTCATGGGCACTTAAGTAAATTGGAGACAAAAAGTCTAGAGTCAAGAGAGACGACAGATCAGTTTGGAACATACTAGATGTGACATCTCGGAAGGACATACAAATGGAGCTGTTTGGTAGGTGATCTGATATTTAGCTGCTGAGCTAAGGACAGAAAGCTATCGGGACTCAAGCTGGCTAGGTCAGACACCATCTCTGTGTTGGTGGTATTTGCTAGAGTCAAAGGAGAGCATCCAGTAGGAGGACCAGAAATGGGCCCAGTAGGAAAACTGGCGTTTAAAATATGGTCAAAGGAAATCAAACCTGACAAAGAGGAGGGTGTCCTTAGCGTTAACAGGCTGAGCACAAGGGGAAATTTTCTATCATCTCCTCGAATATAGGGTAGTACTAACCCCAGCACAGACACTTACTACAAGCCTGCTGAATGACTGGCTGGCCTCTCCACTGACGTTTACAAAAAGCTAACCTCAAATCTACTTTTGGAATATGTCTTAAAAACAGTAGGCTCTCCCTCTTAAATAAACAGAGCTACGAGTCATTTTGAAAGATTCCTCCGACTTTTATTTCATGTGTCGTAAACCAAATAACCACTGTCTTTATAATCTTTTACAATACTCATCGTAGAAGTCCTAACAATTTGTTTAGATGAAGTTTTACTGGCCGTAAGAGATGAAAATTTACTTCAGGCCACTAAAAAGCACAAGCATTATGCTTGTTGGTTCTTGAACAGAACCTGGATGCTAGTGACGCCAAAATATGTTCTTAAGAAACAAAATCCTAGAGGCTCCTGGGTGGCTCAGTCAGCTAAGCATCTGGCTCTTGATTTTGGCTCAGGTTATGATTTCACGGTTTGTCAGGTCGAGACCCACATCAGGCTCTGTGCTGATGTTGCAGAGCCTGCTTGATATTCTCTCTCTATGCCCTTCCCCTTCTATAACTAAATAAACATTAAAAAACAACTAAAAAAAAGAAACTAAATTCTAGTTTTAAAAAAAAGCAGCCAAATGAAATATAACTAAAATTTCAATTTTCCATCGAATACAATCTAAAAATGTTATACATTTTATGATTTTTCTAGCTATAATTCACAGTAATAAACACTGACAACACAGAACACTAAGAATGATAATTACCAAAGATGCCAAAATATGCACAAAAAAATACCCTCAGTAATTTAATGGAGATAAATTATTGCAATTTTTAGAACATATAATCATATGTCTTTAAAATCCAAAAGTAAAAATCCACACAACTGTGCTGGCTCTGCTATAAACCATCACTGTTCTTTCCCAATTACTTATCTTGATTATGGATCTGCTCTGTTTAAGTTTGAAGGTGATGGAAGTAAGTGCAAGGAAACAGGATAACTACACATATCTTGATATTTCAGATAATTTAATCTCAAAATGGGGGCCATTAAACTAGTTTTCCTGTTTCCAGTTTTAACTGTTCACATCAAATCAGAGACATCTCCACTTTCCTAGAGGCTCCTAATCCCAGTCTTAACACGGACAATAAAGCTGCTCTGCTTGGAGCAGAGACTAAAATAACATCTGCAGAGCTTTCACTCTAAACATAAGCCATCTTGTGAGACATGGAGTATAGATGAAGAATGTGCCAAAATAGTTCCCAAATATCCTAACGTTTCACCTTGAAGAATTATGACAATTTGGAGGTAAGGTCATATTTCAGCTTTAAAAATAATCAAAGCTCTCTAATCCTGGAAGGAATAAACAATTGCAAAAGAAAACAAACAACAGCAAAGATAAACGGCTCATGGGAGATAAAGCCATATTGAGAGAAGGATCCTATCAATTCCTGCATGCGTTAGAGAATCACATTAGAAGATGTGCTGGAATATATGATTACCTTCAACAGGAGTCTCAAGCACAAAGTATAAATTACATTCTTGTTCTTATAGCTTGATGCTTTCTGAATCTATACAGTTACTGCCTTTCTGGTCAACTTACAAAATTTAAGGGAAGGCACTTGAGAGAAAAATCAAAGGAAGTTGTCATCAACACAGGCAATATGGACAAACTCATATCACTGTCATGATTTCTAAATAAAACATAATTTTAAAGTCTTTTAAACCTTAAAAAAAAAAAAAAACTTTTAAGGGTGCCTGAGTGGGTCAGTCAGTTAAGTGTCTGACTTCAGCTCAGGTCATGATCTTGCAGTTTTTGAGTTCAAGTCCTGTGTCAAGCCCTGACAGCTCAAAGCCTGGAACCTGCTTCCAGATTCTGTGTCTCCCTCTCTCTGCCCCTCCCCTACTTGCCTGCTCTCTTTTTCTCAAAAATAAAAGAACATTAAAAAAAAAACCAACCTTTAGAACTAGTTTAGTAAGTTGTCATATATAATACAGTAATTACTAGATTTTTCTCTATCAGCCAACAATGATTAGAAGATAAAAGAAATATTCCTCACTCACAGAAGAATAAAGTACATGAGATATCTAAAATCAGCAAGAAAAGGTTGCAATTTCCTCTGGAAAAAAGCTAGAGAATTTCATTTGAAGATCGTAAGTGAAAGGTGAAATGAAATGGAGTCACTTCTGTCAAGATGTTTTAAAACAGGGCAGCAGGCCATCAAGGAGGGGGCCTTTGCACCTCCTCACCAAGTAGAACCAAGAACTTGTGAACTGGACAAACTGAAAACACTCCAAGGACATAGCCCCAACACCTACAATTTGCCTGCAACGAGGAAATTTGCTTAGTGGTAGCCTTAGTAACCAATTATATTCAGCCACGATTAGATTTCTGCTGCCAACACCAATCAAAATTCTTTGTAAACAACATATAGAAGCGTTCCATTTTGGTTTTAAAAACGCTTGACTTTTATTCTCTGGAGGTCCGGGATAGTATATAGATTGCTACCCAAATTTGTGTTCCCCGCATTGCAATTCTGAGACCCCCAAATAAACGCTTTTATTTTTAGCTCAGCCTCTTTCTTTGGTTGACAGAAGTGAGATCAAGTATATTAAGATACATGTGCTTTCCTAGAACATTTCAATATTGTTTAAAAATAACACTGACAAAATTAATATAATGGTTATCACAATCATGATGATACTTTTGCGATTTTGACAAGTATTTTATGGAATTGGTACAGGCCTGTCATGAGGGATACAGGAGAGAGATCCTGAAACAAGGCCTAACTCTGTAATAAAATGTAAGTCAGAATGGACCTTCACAAAATAATGAGGCTAGATTACCCACAAATAACATGGAGGATTCAGCCTTTGGGGAGAATAATAAGTTCATAGCTCACTTTATATGCTTAACATAAAGGGTTAAATGAAAAACACAAAAAGCGAGAAAAATTATGTATTTAACAGATCTCGGTATAGGCAAAGAGTCCCTAAGCATATAGAAAATGAAAGAAAACAAAGATTGATAAATTCATCTAGGTAAAAATGTAAAAGTTACCTTGCAAATTAAAGGCTTTCTTCCCACAACTCTCCCTAGTCTTCTCACTGAGACGGTTCTGTGTCCGACTTCCCTCATTCCTAGCATTCCATGATCCTTCTGACATTTTGACTCTCAGTTCTGCATATCGGCCGTGTTTCCTGAGCTTCAGTGGATCCCAATGCTGTGTCTGTCTCCTTCACGTCTGTAGTTATCTTCACAAAGACAAGAGCCCGGAAAGGCCCTCAAGTTAGGGGTAGCATCCCAGTTTGCTCACTAATGTTGGGCCACCAATTACTCCAACACTAACTTGATTCAGGCGTTACTGATTTGTCAAGAGAAAGTGTGCTGCATCGTGCTGAATGATGTGCTACAACAATCTTGAGGGAATGGTAAGTGGAACGTTTTCCTTTTTTCTCTTGACATTCGGTTTTGAGCTGGGATTTGAATCCCACAGTGTTAAGGACCATTTTATATTCCTTCCAGACACTTCCAACACCCTAGATGTGCCTTAACTCTCAATCACCACCAGCTCTTCCTCGAAACAGGTCACTCCCACAGCAATTTAGTGGCCTAATCAAAGCACGCTCTAGATCCTTCTCTCCACTTGCTGAGACAGGAAAATCCATTCAACCTTCTCCACCTGCCGTTAACATGACTATGTAATCACCTGTCCCTCATTGGCAGCTTAAGCTCCTGGAAGTTTAGCTACAGCTGGGGGACGAGGGGAATGTGAAGTTAGAGAAGGTTCTCCACTTGTCGACAACTTAATCCAGGTGCTATTAATTACTGCATCTAAGGTCTAAACATAAATGGCAGTTCTACAAATCTAAACTAGGGAATTCCTTCATGATCTTTCACCCAGAGGCTAGACCTATGGCTCTTTTCTGGAGCAGGGGAAGGGGTATCCATCTCTCTTTTTCTCTATCCACTTTAATATCTTGAATCAATCCCTTGCTGCCTTTGCCACACACCATGATGTTACTCTGGTACCTGCGGTGGGAGGCCTGGGCCTTTCTTATGCCAGTTGTAGGATCGGCCACCACTCTGGGCCAAGGGATACACAACCTGACCCAAAGACATTTCGAATAGCCCTTAACTCAAAAAACTTCCTCCAATATGACTACATATAATTATATACTGTACTCCTAGACCTTCAGAACATCTTCATGTGGACATTTCTGGACCGATGTAGTGTGTTGTGTGTGAGACCTCTCCGTTCTTCCAATCTTTCCTTCCTCCTGTAGGTCTCTGCACCTATTTATATGGGAACTTACCAATTCATAAAGTCAGAAGCTGTCATGTTCAGCTGTGTATCTCCTGAATAGTCCCTGGCACATAGTACTCAGGAAATACTAGCTGAATGAATGAATGAATGAATGAATGAATGAATATAAACTCCATTTGTGAAAAGCATCACTGCCATCAATTACAAACATCTAGACTGGAAGCTTACTGGTTAGCACTGATTTGCAAAAGAAGTGGCATTAAGAGGGCAGAAAGATGACTACAGAGAAACCATTTTCAGACACAATTACAATGTCTCCTAGAGGAGAAAGGGTGAAAGTAGGAACGGATTGGTTTGATTCAATTAATTCTCAGGATGCCGAGGTCATCTATTTTTACCTCCATTGTCCTAAGAGGTAAAATTATTCTACTGCTCAGAATATGTGAACCTTTTGGCCTCCACCAGCCTTTGCCCTAATTTGTTCTATTAATGTCTTCACATAACTTTTTGATTGTGTATAAATGGGAATATGGTAACATGCACGGAGCCACTTAAAAAGCCTTCCTTCCTCCAATTACAGTAATGTAAAATGTTTTAAAAGCATGACAACATACTGAACATTCTGTTTGTTTGAGTCTATAGGTGTTATATTTTAATTTGTATTTTAATATATATTTTCTCATCTTTTGCACCTTTTTTCTGTGGATATGCCTGCAGAGTTGGACCAAAGTATTTTAAACAAGTTTTCCCTCATTTATTAAGTTAAATTTGTGCTGGATCTTGGTTTCTTTGCTTTCTTTGAAAGAGTCCTAAAATTTAGAATTTTTTAACATTTTATTTATTTTTGAGAGAGAGAGAGAGACACCATGAGCCGGGGAGGGTCAGAGAGAGAGGGAGACACAAAATCTGAAGCAGGCAGGCTCTGAGCTAGTTGTCAGTACAGAGCCCGATGCGGGGCTCGAACCCATGAACCGTGAGATCAGGACCTGAGCTGAAGCCAGACACTTAACCGACGGAGCCACCCAGGTGCCCTACATTGTGATTGGTTTTAAAAACTTAAATTTTAGGGGGCGCCTGGGTGGCTCTGTCAGTTAAGTGTCTGACTTCAGCTCAGGTCATGATCTCATGATCTGTGAGTTCGAGAGCCACATCAAGCCCTGTGCTGACAGCGTGGAGCCCGGAGTCTGCTTCGGATTCTGTGTCTCCTCCTCTCTCTCTGCCTCTCCTCCACTCGTGTTCTGTTTCTCTTGCTTCCAAAAATAAATAAACCATTAAAAAAATTTTTTAATAATAAAATCAATCACAATGTAAAACTACTATAGTTCTTTGCTAGATAAAGAGATCCTTCAGGAAATTCTTCCATAAAGTAATGAAAACAGTATAAACTTAGAATTTACAACATGGCTTCATATGAAAATTAGTCTGTAATAACTATAATATTTTGGTCATATCCACTATACTGTAATTTAACTGTTGTTAAATTACAAAAATCAACAATTTTGTAAGTTGATTTTGCCAAAGAGCATTTCTGATTTATTCATTCATTTTTGATATGTCAATGTCCACTTACCTTTACTGAAAACATCTTAAGGGTAAAGATAACATAGGTCCTGTTCTCAAAGTATTCATCTATTTCTTTTCAAACTCCAAACAAAGTTTTCTTCAAAATGAAACCAAAGAAGGCTAGTGTAACAGAGGTACTTTTTTATTTATTTAAATCCAAGTTAGTTAACATATAGTGTAATAATGATTTCAAGAGTAGACTTTAGTGATTCATCACATATAACACCCAGTGCTCATCTCAACAAATATCCTCCTTAATGCCCCTACACATTTAGCCCAACCCAACACTCCTCCAGCAACCCTCAGTCTTTCCTTTGTATTTAAGAATATTTTGCTTCAGGTAACATTGAAATGTCAGTACAAATCCATCAGAAGTTTCTGCTGATGACTTGAGAGTAGTGACAAGCAAGAAAATACACACTTAAATATCTCAGATCCTTTTCTTTGTTAAAAAAATTATTTTTCAAGTGTTTATTTATTTATTTATTTAGAGAGAGAATGTGCATGAAAGCAGGGGAAGGCCAGAAAGAGAGAGAGAGAGAATCCTAAGCAGGTTCCACACTATCAATGCAGAGCCTGACATGGGGCTAGATTCCACAAGCCATGAGATCATGACCTGAGCTAAAATCAAAACTTTGGCACTTAATAGATTGACCCACCCAGGTGTCCCAAGATTTTATTTTTAAGTAATCTCTACATCCAGTGTGGACGTGGAACTCACAACCCTGATATCAAGAGTTGCATGCTCTACTGACTGAGCCAACCAGGTGCCCCTATGGATCCTTTTCAATGAAAGCTATCAACCTTTATTATTTCCTATAAGACTGAATTTTCAAGCCCATTAGTTTTTCTTCATTTCTAAAAAATGGAGAAAAAGTCTAAATATTGGTTGTTGGTTACCTTGAATAAATACAGATGAATTTCTCAGTGAAAAGAATCCATATTAACTCTCAAAAGTGAAAGATGAAAACAGATGTTTAAGATTTTCAACTATTTATTGGATATAGATTATATATTAAATACATTTTGAAGATTGACTTTCTTAACACAAAGCTTTAAATCACAACAAGAAAATGGCGCATTATTGCTATTGACCAGCAGCTTTGCAAGGTGTATTCAGGCCTCAGAATGGTTATTGGACTTCCCCACTTCATGGACATGAGGCATTCAAAGTCTGCAGTCGATTTCAGGAAATGATGGGTGTTTGGGGGGAATTCTGAACTGTTTCATACTCCAGATGTGATGTAAGTAGCTTGAAAATATGCTGAAGGGAGAGGGACAATATAATTCAACATTTTTACCCTCGGCATGTCTATGTTTTGAGAGTTCCATTGTATTTTTTCTGTGACATTCTGTAATTTCTTGAAGCAACATTTCATTTATTTCTTTATTAAAAATTTTTTAATGTTTTATTTATTTTTGAAACAGAGAGAGACAGAGCATGAGTGGGGGAGGAGCAGAGAGAGAGAAACACAGAATCTGAAGAAAGCTCCAGGCCCTGAGCTGTTAGCAGAGCCCAATGTGGGGTTCCAACCCATGAACCGAGAGATCATAACCTGAGCCGAAGTTGGACACTTAACCAACTGAGTCACCCAGGCACCCCGAAGCAGCATTTTAGAATATATTCCTAACCAAGTATTTTTGATACTTTAAAACTTAAATTGAGGTAGTAAAAACAAAAGGTTTACAAGTTCAAGTCCCATATCAGGTTCTTTATGTCAGCAGAGCCCGCTTCAGATCCTTTGTCCCCCTCATTCTGTGGCCCTCCTCCGTCTCCTGCAAACGTGTGTGTTCTCTCTTTCTCTCTCAAAAATAAGTAAATATTTTTCAAAAATCTAGTCATGAAAAGCATTCTAGTGTGGAGAAAAGGGATGCTATATTGCCTTCAAAAAAAAAGGAAAACTCATTTTTTAGATCACAAATGTATAATAGTATAAATGGCAGTGTTGCAAAGGACCATACGAACAGCTTGAAAGCTCACAAATAAAAGGGAAGAAGGTGATGTAGATGAAATTAAGCTATTATTATTTATTTAGTACTTACTATCTGAAAAGAATTATGCTGAGTATTTTACCATCTATCATATCAAAAATTCTTAGATGAAAGACACGTTGGTGGCTCAGCCAGTTAAGTGTCCACCTTAAGCTCGGGTCATGATCTCACTGTTCATGAGTTTGAGCCCTGTGTCACACTCTTGCACTGACAGCTGAGAGCCTAAAGCCTGCTTCAGATTCTTTGGCTCCCTCTCTCTCTCTACCCCTCATTTGCTCATGCTTATCTCCCACAAGAATAAACAAACATTAAAAAGAAATTTTTTATAAATTTTTTAAATAAAATTAAAAATTCTTAGACTAACTTTTAAGGTTGGTACTATTATCATATACTCATTATCCAGATAAGGAAACTGAGACTTAGAAAGTTCTATAACTTTCCCAAGATCATGCAGCTACTCGGAGCAGATGTGGATATAGGTCTCAAGTTCAGTGCTGCCTCTTGCCAAATTATAGGTTTTTACTTCTACCATGGACACAGTGTCTGTGATAAATAGACAGAGGTAAATCTACCAGCCCTCCAAAATCTTCAAGAAAGAGAAATAAGATGTTTCTTAGTCAACGGTTGAAGAGATGGGAGAAAGGGAGAAAAGGAACAGAATAAGACATGTAGGACAAAATTCAATCCAACCAGAATTCATCAGGGAGAATACTGTTCTTATACTACAGGAGCATATAG
Organism: Proteles cristata cristata; assembly: GCA_017311185.1. Lineage (NCBI taxonomy): Eukaryota > Metazoa > Chordata > Mammalia > Carnivora > Hyaenidae > Proteles > Proteles cristata. The sequence goes on from JAESUZ010004628.1 coordinate 1,626,116, forward strand.
GAAAAAATAACCTTAGGAGACTCAGGTTTGCTTGAAGTTCATAGAGGAAAAGAAAGCAAATACAGTGTAGAAAGAGCTCAGAGAATTTATAAGAGAATAGAATCTCTAATCCCTAAGGAAATTGTGTCCTACTACCATCAGGGCCAGACAGAGGGAGTCTGAATGAAAGATGCTACCAGAGGAAAGAAAATGAGAAGTTAGAGTATGCCATGGAAATGCATAAGTATGTTGTGAAAGACATAACAGGAATAGGAATCTGTGTTGTAAACAGTTATCTTAGAGGGAAAATAAGCAGACTTAATTTATTTTCAAACAATAAAATAAAACAATATTGCATTGGTTTGAACTTTCACATCAGTCAACAAGGAAAAACTCCCTACATAAGGGTGTATTTTCAGGTTCACCACACTAAATATTGGGCATTTGAAAGATAAAAAGTCTCAGAATGAATGGCAGTGTATTGTGAATTGGAGAGAATAAATCTTAGTGATCTTGTTTTTAAGAACCTAGACACCTGGGGTGCCTGGGTGGCTTAGTCAGTTAAGCGTCCGACTTTCGCTCAGGTCATGATCTCGCGGTTCGTGGGTTCGAGCCCCGCATCGGGCTCTGTGCTGACTGCCAGCTCAGAGCCTGGAGCCTGTTTCAGTCTGTGACTCCCTCTCTCTCTGACCCTCCCCTGCTCATGCTGTCTCTCTCTCTCTCTCCTAGAAATAAATAAAAATATTAAAAAAAAAAAAGAACCTAGACACCTAAATCGAGGCTCCAAAATATTCTTACTATTGCCTAAAAATCCTTTAAAAAAAAGAAAAAGAAAACAGGATAGCAAATCAGATAAGATCTGTTTACAAGAGCTAATAAAAGTTGTGAATAAAATGCATTCAAACTGCTTAAAAGTAGGATAACTTTCTCAGAAGAAAGAAAATATGTCATTAACATAGCAAAGATGAGGAAATCCCTAGAAGACAAACAATTGCACAAGACATGATGAAAGCTTTGCTTCCTTTCAAGATGTTGCAAGATGATGGCACAAAAACAGACACATAGACCAATGGAATAGAATAGAGAACTCAAAATTGGACCCACAATATATGGCCAACTAATCTTTGACAAAGCAGGAAAGAATATCCAATGGAAAAAAAGACAGCCTCTTTAACAGATGGTGCTGGGAGAACTGGACAGCAACATGCAGAAGAATGAAACTAGATCATTTTCTCACACCATACACAAAAATAAACTCAAAATGGATAAAGGATCTGAATGTGGGACAGGAAATCATCAAAACCCTAGAGGAGAAAGCAGGAAACAACCTCCTTGTCCTCCACCACAGCAATTTCTTACTTGACACATCCCCAAAAACAAGGGAATCAAGAGCAAAAATGAACTATTGGGACCTCATCAAGATAAACAGCTTCTGCACGGCAATGGAAACAGTCAATAAAACTAATAGGCAACCAACGGAATGGGAAAAGATAGTTGCAAATGACATATCAGATAAAGGGCTACTATCCAAAATCTATAAGGAACTCCCCAAACTCCACACGTGAAAAACAAATAATCCAGTGAAGAAATGAGCAGAAGACATGAACAGACACTTCTCCAAAGAGGACATCCAGATGACCAATAGACACATGACACGATGCTCAGCGTCATTCATCATCAGGGAAATACAAATCAAAGCCACACCGAGATACAACCTCACACCTGTCAGAGTGGCTCAAATGAACAAATCAGGAGACTATAGATGCTGGCGAGGATGTGGAGAAATGGGCACCCTCCTACACTGTTGGTGGGAATGTAAATGGGTGCAGTCCCTCTGGAAAACAGTGTAGAGGTTCCTCAAAAAATTAACAGTAGAACTTCCCTATGATCCAACAATAGTACTGCTAGGAATTTACCAGAGGGATACAGGAGTGCTGATGCATAGGAGCACATGTACCCCAGTGTTCATAACAGTACTCTCAACAATAGCCAAAACATGGAAAGAGGCTAAATGTCCATCAATGGACGAATGGATCAAGAACACGTGGTTTATCTTTACAATGGAATACTACATGGGAATGAGAAAGAATGAAATCTGGCCATGTGTAGCAACATGGATGGAATATAAGGGTGTTATGCTGAGTGAAATAAGCCAGGCAGAGATGGACAGCTACTATATGTTTGCACGTATAGGAGGATTAGGAGGAACTTAACAGAGGACCGTGAGGGAGAAGAAGGGGAAAAACAGTTGGGGAGAGGGAGGGAGGCAAACCATGAGAGACTCTTGAATGCTGAGAACAAACTGAGGGCTGATGGAGGTGGGGGACAGGGGGTGCAGGGTGATGGGTGTGAAGGAGGGCACTTGTGGGGATGAGCACTGGATGTTATATGGAAACCAACTTGACAATAAACTATTTAAGGGAAAAAAAAAGATGTCACAACATGTTAAGATAATTACATCCGAGAGGAAGTAGTGCCAGTGACAATGGAAGATAAAATGATATTTCAACTATCAAATGTTTGTTAACATACAGAACTTATGGAAAAAAGAAAAAAGGTTTTCAGCTGCATTTGGAGTTGGATGCAAATCAACGAGCAAGGATGTGCATTCGAACCAGAACACGGACACATAATAAAAGAAAAGACATAAAGTACAGGAATGAGACAAGGATGGTTTGTGGCGCATTCAATGAATTTAAAAAAGGAGTTGTGCTGAAAGAGAAAGTATGCTTAATAAAAAAGTGTTTATAGAACTACCGAGAAGGAAAAATAAAGAGGAAATGATATAGGTCATTTAAACTGCTTAAAATTCTACTTTTAAGCAGTTTGAAAGGTGAAAAACCAAAAGCCAAAACAAACAACAACAAAAAACACATAACCTAACAGAAACCATCAATACTGAAATGTAAGCATCAATCCAATGCTTATGGGAGAATATTAAATGACTATTAACGTGGGAAGAGGTTTTAAGTAATGACAGTTTAAAAGAAGAAAGGTAAAAAGGCGTATGACTGGACTTGACGGTTTTCCTTTAAACCACCTGATTTACCAGAAACGCTCCTGAAACATCCATTATTCATTCATCATACCAAACTGCAATTTATTTCTCACATATATGCATCCGCATATAGACTTCAGCTCCTAGAGGACAGTAATCATGGCTTATTCATCTTTGGATGCTGAGTACTAGGAACATAGCAAGCTCTTTACAGATATTCACTGCATTGAATGGGTGTGTGAACTTACCATACATTGGTACAATTAGTATCTTTGTGCTGGTTCATGACTGAGAAAAGAAATTAAGAATAATCTATGGACTATGTTGAAGTTATTTCTGTACATGTGATCAACAGGAAAAACTCAAAAGAAAATACACATCAAATTTTAAAGTAGTAAAGTATAAAGTTGAAAAGGGATTTGGTGCACAGTAGTCAAAATGTGTGCAGATGACATCACTTTTGAGAGCACCTCTTTGATCCAGCAAGACCACAACTCCTACACCAGTGATAACTATTACAAATCAGATGGTTGGGGCACCTGGGTGGCTCAGTCAGTTAAACATCTGACTTTGTTTCAGGTCATGATCTCATAGTTCATGGGTTCGAGCCCTACATCAGGCTCTGTACTGACTGCTCCGAGCCTGGAGCCTGCTTCAGATTCTGTGTCTTCCTCTTTCTCTGCCCCTCCCCTGCTTGTGCTTGCTTTCTGTCTCTTTCTTTCTTTCAAGAATAAATAAACATTTTAAAAGTCAGACGGCAATAGAAGAAAGTGGTATTTACAATATACAAATTGTTTCATGTCTGCTTTGTAGTTTAGTTAGATAACATTAGGGAGGACACTGGTGCACTTCAGGTAGCTGGGATTGCCAGCAGTGAGGACAGTTAAAAGCATCATGTGAGAAGCTAAATGAATTCAGAATTGTGTACACCCCAAAACTCATGTCAAAATCCTAAGCCTTAGTATCTCAAAATATGACAGTATTTGGAGATAGGTATTTTAAAGAGGTAAGATTATATGAGGTCACTGGACAAGGGAACCCTAATTCAATAAGGCTGGTCACTTTATAACAAAAAGTGGTCTATTCACAGGAGCTTATAACTGTAGTTAAGAGACAAAGGATGGTTTAGCAAGATACATGATAGAAATAGAGGTAAATACATAGAAGGATATGTACCAATGCAAAGAATGTTTCATGAAACAAAGATGTAATTAATCAAATTCTGTATTTGTTTTTAATTTTTATTTTTAATCTTTATTTAGTTTTGAGAGTGAGACAGAGAGAGACAGAGTGTGAACAGAGGGGAGGCAGACACAGAATCTGAAACAGGCTTCAGGATCCGAGCCTTCAGCACAGAGCCCAACGCAGGGCTCTAACCCATGAACCGCGAGATCATGACCTGAGCCGAAATTGGACACTCAACCGCTGAGCCACCCAGGCGCCCCTCAAATTTTGTACTTTAGAGTTCCAACAAGAGAGAAAAGAGGAGGAAAAGATAACCATAGATAAAGCATTTGACTTTAATCATGAAGAAGACTGCTTTATCTTCTGTGACTTGACAAAAGTAGACAAGAATAGATGTAAATGCATTTTTATATGTAAGGTGAGAGAAGGGATGTCGAGTCATTTACAGCTGATGTTCCCAATTTCCTTGATTATGTGGGAAGCTAGATAATATTGGGCAAGAGTGATGATTTAGATGCCGAAGATTTAGAACAGCTGGTGATGGAAGAAACAGAAGTAAGAGTAGTTGTATTTTCAAATTCCTTCTCTTTGATATCATATACACTAATGAGTTACAAATTTTGAGTCCATTTCAATAATAAGTAGATATGGAAGAGCTCTTGCTTGCAGTAGAGTGCTGAGAGCTGATGGGTAATTGTAGAGAAAGTGCTGGAGTAGGAAAAAAATCATTTTGCAACTCTCGTGGTGTAGATTAGATTAGCTCAGGACCATCGATGGAAGCAAAATCTAGCAAGAAATTGTAATGTAGAGCAGGCTATTTGCATGATCAGAAAGTCTCCCCATCGACCACTTATTATTACTTGCAAGGGACAAAAGCAAACTGTGATTATACATTGGAGAAATCAAGCCACATTTTGACCAATTAATGGCACCAGAAGGGAGATATTAAAATCATGCACCTGCAGAGGTGATATCTGGAGAAAGATACAAGGTCATCCATGGGGTACTCTGGCCAAGAGTTATGTTGTTAATGGTGTTAATGTAGTTAGGAGGAAATACCACAAAAATGAATTGCTGACTGTTCTATTAATGAAAAGATGGGGTTGTAAGTATACTCTTCAAAAATATCATTGTTATAAAAGGAAAGAAAGGCCGTGGAAATGTTTCTGATTATACGAGATAAGGAATCATGACAGGTACCTGACTCTAGACGGGATCCTGAATGGGGGGGGGGGGTGGAGACAATTATGCTATCATAGACTTTATTAGGTGAAACTGGCAAAATTGGAATCTGGACAGATTAGATCAAAACAGCACATCAGTGTAAATTTATGAAGTTGAGAATTATACTGAGATTATATAAGGTAATTATCTCTAAGAACTCAAGTATTTAGGAACAAAAGATTCTAATGTATGTAACTTACTCTCAAAATGTTCAAGAAACTAATTATGCATGTGTATATGAGATTGATAGATGATAGATGATAAATAGACAGATGATAGATGATAGATATATGATAGATAGATAGATAGATAGATAGATAGATAGATAGATAGATAGAAGATAGGTTGATAGGCAGGCAGGGAAAGAGAGAAGAAGAAATGAGAAATGATAAAGCAAATGGGGAAATAAACAATAGGTGACCCTGGGTAAAGGGTGTATGGATGCTTTTTATATTTTGACTTTTGCAATCTTTTCAAGCTTGGAATTATTCCTACCCCCAAACTTTTAATTTAAAAATTTGAAGGTAACCACAGTAACAATAGGAGCAGAATGATAATCTCCACTAGTCTCCAGATGTGGTGAGGCTTGAGCTGAGTCACCAAGGAGACAAAGCAGAAAACACCTGACAAACCGTGAAAATAGCCTGCGCTATTGAATGTACATGAGACAGATTCCCCTTCCCCCACACACTTCTTTCACATGGTATCCTTAATGTCATGGGAATACCCCATGAAGGCTGCTGACAAAGCGGGTTTAAGCAAAGGTGTAACATGAAAGTAAGAAGTCTCCACACTTACTCCTCCATTAACAAAATTAATGAAGCAGCTCTTTTCGATATCTTTAGAGGCTTTGTTGGTATACCTTGCTGAACATGAAAGATAAATCAGTATTACAATGTATGTAAGAAGAGAAAAATTCCCATCTGATGAATGCCTTGAAAATACATTGCAAGTGATGTGAAATGTGTTGGAGAATCTTTAAGTCCCTGAAATCTAGTCCAGTTTTTAAAAACAATTTAGATAAGTTTCATTCACCACATAGGCATATGAATGCATGTCTACCTCCGTTTGCCTAAGTTTTAGAGGATTTTCCTCAGTTTATTCCATTAAATACAGGGGAAATGTCAATAATACAAGCTAACCATGTCAAAACAAAATGTATACTTTTGGATAACTCCAGGATGTTATTAAACATGCTACTGCTATATTTTAAATCTACTATAAACACACATTTTTTAAACAAGGTCTTATTTTCTTGTATTTAGCAAAATACCCATTTTATAAACTGATTTAAGAGGAAAAGTCTAGCAAGATTGATCTGTTGGTCCACAAGTCAACCTGCAGAACCAACAATAATAATTTTTTAAATTAATTACTCTCCCTCAAAAAAGATGGATTTAGGACCACCTGGGTGGCTCAGTCGGTTAAGCATCCAACTTCGGCTCAGGTCATGATCTCACAGTTTGTGGGTTCGAGCCCCTTGTTGGGCTCTGTGCTGACAGCTAGCTCAGAGCCTGGAGCCTGTTTCAGATTCTGTCTCCCTCTCTCTCTCTGACCCTACCCTGTTCATGCTGTCTCTCTCTCAGAAACAAATAAAAAACATTTTAAAAAATTTTTAAAAAACATGGATTTTAAAAATGGATGATTTATAGTGTTCTTTTATTTTTTACAAAATTTTTAATGTTTATTTTTGAGGGGGGGGTGGGAGAGGGGCAGAGAGAGACGGAGACACAGAATCTGAAGCAGACTCCAGGCTCTGCGCTGTCAACACAGAGTCCGACGCAAGGCTTGAACCCAAGAACCATGAGATCATGACCTGAGCTGAAGTTGGACGCGTAACTAACTAAGCCACCCAGTGCCCCTAGGGTGTTCTTTTAGGGGCCATTTACAAATGGTGAGATAACTGGCCTTCCCCTCTCACCCGAAAATCCTCTTGCTTTCAGCTGAGCCCTTACATTACTGTTATACTCATTAAATTATAATCAACTTTATTTGTAGTGTTATGGGAAGAATTCATTTTGGGAAGATCTTTGTCTCACTACTCATGCATACAGATAGATTTTTTTACTATTTTCAGATGTCTATTTTATCTGGTTTTTGTCTCTTAGCAGCATTTTGCTGCCTGCCCACATTGGCACTTTCCATCCTACATCTGATTCCCTTAGTTAATCGCGAAGGTACTAGGAGTTGTGAAACCATCAAAGGCCCATACTGCAGCCTCTCTAATATCATTCTTCATTCAGTAACTATTCTGAGTTGTAAAGTATGGTACACATAGTTGTAAACTATTACACACATTGGTAATTGAGAATTTCAACTGCACAGCTTGAACCCCTAGAAAGCACAGACAGATATGTTCACTGTAACTTATGTTGTAAATAGCTTCCTCCCTACTGCATATGAAGTTCAATGTAGCCAAGGTCTGTGGGTTGAAGGAAAACACATAGTCCCCAAATGGAACCTGGAAAAAGATACTCTCTCCAAATCATTTTGCCCCCAGTATAACAATCCCTGGAGATCACAGGGAACAGACGTGGTGCTGCCACCAGTGTAGGCAGTCTAGGAATATAGCAGATACAATGCTGAATTCTATCTCTGGTTATGAATGTACCTGAGGGGCCTCAGGCAGAAGAGATGGGAAGGAGAGAGAGAGAGAGAGAGAGAGACGGGGGACCTTATTTTGAACTTTGGCTTCTGCAGGGTTTCAGGTGGGTTACATCCAACAGAAAGAGATAACACATAAATCTCCCTACAAACTACCCAGTTTATTTAGCCAAATTTACAAAATTTGAAAAAGAGGAGGCCTTATACTGCGGGAGCTAACGCAACACATCTCAGTAGTTGTGCAACTACTGAGTAACGCAACACATCTTCCCCTAATTAGACAAATTTCAGGGAACATTCTCTGAATGTTCTAGGTAAGGACCTGCCAGAAGTGAAGAGATCGCCATTCTTGTTACACAACAGAAGTTTTATATCTGGAATTTCTTTTTCCATTCTGAAAGACCAAACACTCAAAACCTATGTGTTTCCTTTCAAGGGAATGTTTGTGTATGGAAGGCACTAACGTTTTCTTGGTGCCATTTAACCATTAGCCAAGTCACATCCTCATCTGGAAGGAAAACTCAGAATCCCATCTCAATATCTCTGGCAGAGACCCAGAAATCCATTTTGCCACAGTGCATTCCTGGATTCTTGAGGGGACTTGATTCTAAGTTTGGTTTAAAGGCTATGATCACCAAACCATTTCCCCTCTAGCTAGAGTTTTGCTGGCGCTTATACAAAAAGGCCAGGGTCCAAACATTCTAAGGCAATTACTTAATTGCTCATAATTACTGCTTAAAATGTTTATGCTTCAAACTGCTGAGGGGACATAGCTCTCTTTGCCCTCTTTCTATATAAAATGTCAGTTCTTTCTAACAAATACCAAGCCTCGCTTATTGACGAAATGGTGAAAAACAGATTTTAAAAACCTTCAACAATTCTCCTCTTGAAGTTCTTTATGTCATTTAAATAACTGGTTAGCTTCAGTTAATTTGAAACGCTACTGAAAATTTTCAGAGGAAACCCCACCCCTTCTTAAAGTAGCATGTAAGATCAAGTTTTTTAAACAAATGATTTTTGCACTTCTTTCCCCCAAAAGTCAAAGCCATTACTATGATATTTCTCAGTAAGATTTTGTTTTTCCTTTGTTCCAATCACAATACTTACAAGTCTTATCTACCCAGGTCAAAAAACAAATGATGATGCTTTTTCTAAGTTTATTTACTTATTTTGAGCAAGAGAGAGGGAGAATGTGAGAGGGGCAGAGAGAGAGGGAGAGAGAGAATCCCAAGCAGGCTCCTGTCAGCATAGAGCCCAATGCAGGCTTCAAAGTCATGAACCAGGAGATCATGACCTGAGCCAAAATCAGGAGTCAGATGCTTAACAGACTGAGCCACCCAGGTGCCCCCAAATGGTGACACCTTAAAATGATTCTCTATGAAAATGGTTCTTGAAATTATTTGTGAAGCAGAACATTTTAAGAAATGAATAATATTATAGATCCTCCATTTTCTCAAAATCCACCTATCTAAAATAATTATTTGTAAAGAAATTTAAGGGTTTTAAGGATCCCCCAAGGACCAGTATATCCTGAGTCTATGCGAAGCCCTTCTCCAGGACAGTTTTCAATAACATGGGGACCAGAGTCACGGACTTGGCTTTCAGCCTGTCTAATTTTCTGGTAATGCAACTAAACCATTTACCTGTTCCGCCTGTACCTCGGTGTCCTCACTCATATAAGAAAGATAATATAGGTACCTTCTCCATAGAAACAGCATGAGAAATATATATTTGACAGCATGACAAATAAATATTTGTCACATGACCGATATGATGGTCATGTGTCAAGTCTAGGACAATGCACAAGTGAACAAGACAGATATAGTCTTCTCTGAACTTATAGCCTAACAGGGAAGATAAACAGTAAACAAATAACAGCAATAATAGTTCATTCCATTTTGATAGGTACTACAAAGTAGACATACATAGAAAGTATAGCATTTAAATACCTAAAGGATGAGCCAGGGCCTTTTGTGTCACTTAGGTAAAGGAATCTGGGAGATGGGCACTGTGGAAAGATGAAAGGCCAGGAGCAACCCCCCTGAGGATTCAGTCTTCAAGGAACTGAAAAAGATGTGTGTAGTTGTGATCTGGAGAGTAAATGTGAAACAGAACCTATAAAGGAATGAGAGACAAGATCATATAGGATACTGTCCAGCTTAAGGGCCTGGGACTTTATCCTAAGAGCAATGTGTAGTCATTAAAAATGTTAGGGGGTGCCTGGGTGGCTTAGTCGGTTGAGCGTCCGACTTTCACTTAGGTCATGATCTCGCGGTTCGTGGGTTTGAGCCCCACGTCGGGCTCTGTGCTGACTGCCATCTCGGAGCCTGGAGCCTATTTCAGAGTCTGTATCTCCCTCTCTCTCTGACCCTCCCCTGCTCACGCTGTCTCTCTCTCTCTCCTAGAAATAAATTAAAAAAAAAAAATTTTTTTAATGTTAGGCACAACAGTGACAAAATTATGATTGTGCTTTTAAAAAGAAAGCCTAGGGGTGCCTGAGTGGCTCAGTTGGTTAAGTGTCCAGCTTCAGCTCAGGTCATGATCTCACAGTTTGTGAGTTCGAGCTCTGCATTAGGCTCTCTGCTCTCAGTGCAGAGTGCACTTGAGATCCTCTGTCCCTCTCTCTGCCCCTCTCATGTTCTCTCTCTTTTGCCTTCACTCTCTCTGTCTCTAAAATAAACACAAATAAAACACATTTTTTTAAAAAAGTAAGCCTAAATGGCAATCTGAATAGACCTATGTTTATTAAAGAAGTTAAATTAATAACTAATAACTTTTCCAAACAGAAACTACCATGACCAGATGGGTTCAGTGGTGAATTTTACCAAATATATATTTTTAAATTTTATTTGTTTATCCTCAGAGAGAAAGAGAGAGGGAGAACTCATGCATAGGGGCAGGAGGCAGAGAGAGAGGGAGAGACCGAATACCTATGTATGGCTCGATCTCATGAACCATGAGATCATGACCTGAGCCTAAATCAAGTGTCGGACACTCAACTGACTGAGCCACCCAGGCACTTCATTTTTACCAAATATTTAAGGAAGAAATGATATAAATTCTCTACAATCTTTTCAAGAAGGTAGAAGCAGAGGAAATATTTCCTGGCTTATTTTACAAGGCCATTACAACCAAAACCAGACAAAGACACTATAAGACAACTCCAGGCCAACATCTCTCATAAACATAGATGCAAAATCTTCAATAAAATTTTAGCAAATCAAATTTAACAATATATAAAAAGAATTATGTACCACAATGAACTGAGATTTATTCTAGGTATGTAAGGCTAGTTTAGAAGTTGAAAATCAATTAATGTAATCTAGCACATCAACAGGCGAAAGATGAAATATCTCAGGATCATACTGATAACATAGAAAAAGCATGTGATAAAATCCAACAGTCATTCATGATCAAACCTCTCAGCATACTAGCAATAGGAGGTAATTTCTTCAATTTGGTAAAGAATATCAAACAAAAACCTACAACTAACAGCATATTTAATGGTAAAAGACAAGAACCTTGCTTCCTAATATGAGGGACAAGGTAAAGATGTTCCCTTTCACTACTCTTTTAGTTAGATCCGAACTAATTCATTAAGACAAGAAAATTCAGTTAAAGGTGTATAGACTTTGGTTACAGATGACATGATCATCTATGGACAAAACTGGAAAGAGCTGACCAAAAAACTCTACAACTAATGAATGATTATAGCAGTGTTGCAGCATGTAAGGTTAATATGCAAATATCACAATTACCACCCCATATACCAGCAATACACAAGGGGTATTTGAAATTAAAATCACTTTTTAAAAATTCTTTATTTGAATTTTTTTTATTTTTATTTAACTTTTAAATTTTAATTTGAAATTAAAATCGTTTACTTCAGCACTGCCCAAAGTTAAATACGTATATGTCTAAAAAGATATGTACAAGCTCTACATGAGGAAAACTTCAAAGCTCTGGTGAAATAAATCATTAAAGAACTAAATAAATGGATAGTTAATATTCATGGATGGAAAGTCTCAATATTATCAAAGCTGTCAGTTTTTCCAACTCGATTCAGTGCAATTCCATTCAAAATCCCAGGAAGTTGGGGCGCCTGGGTGGCTTAGTCGGTTAGGCATCCGACTTTCGCTTAGGTCATGATCTCACGGTTCGTGGGTTCGAGCCCCGCGTCGGGCTCTGTGCTGACTGCCAGCTCAGAGCCTGGAGCCTGTTTCGGCGTCTGTCACTCCCTCTCTCTCTGACCCTCCCCTGCTCATGCTGTCTCTCTCCTAGAAATAAATAAAACATTAAAAAAAAAATCCCAGGAAGTTATTTTATGGATATTGACAAACTGATTCTAAAAATAGGGAAAGACCAAAATACCCAACACAATATTGAAGGAAAACTAGGTCAGAGGACTGACACTCCCTGACTTCAAAGTTTAGTACCAAGTTACGGTAGTCAAGACAGTGTGATATTGGCAAAACAATAGACAAAATGATCAATGGATTGGACTAGAGATCACAGAAATGGACTCCATCAATACAGTCCATTGATCTGTAACAAACAATGGAGAAAAACATAATCTTTTCAACAAATGGTGTTAGAAAAACTAGACTTCTATATACAAAAATAAATGAATCCATACATAGAACTTACACTTGTCACAAAAATTAACTAAAAATGGATCATAGACGTAAATGTAAAACATGAAACTATAAACCTGATAGAAGACATCATTGGAGAAAACAAGAATTGAAGTTTCATTATCTGACTTCAAGCACCAAATAAGGATGAATAAATTGAAATTTCATAGGGAAATTTTCATTCAAAACCATAAAAAACACTATGCTACAGTTTCCCAAGGAAGCAATATGCTTCCTGGCAATGTAGTTAGTTTTCTGCCAGTGGGGAATTTGATATTAGACTGGGTTTTCCCTTAGCTAGATGCTATAGTGGTGGTTCCCAACTTGCCAACCTAACAGAATATGATGGGGGAGCTTTATCAAATTAGAGATTTCTGTGTTAATTCTTAAGCCAGCTTTTGAAGCCGCTGCTAAATGAGATTTAAGCATGGGGATTTTTCCAGTAGATTGCTCTCAATATCCTAAAGTTAATAAAAATTAGTAAACTGCTCTTTCTCTTTGCTAAAAATTCCTTGGGATTTTGTGTTAGATTGCATTTACCTTTTCTTCCCCCCCACTCCAATTGAGTTTTGCAGGCTCATCATTTCACTCCTACCTTCATTTCCTTCTGACATTCACTTACATTTAGCTTTTCCTTGAGAAAGATATGACCCTTGACTAATTCATCTGCCATTGCTCAAAGAGTTTTGTGTGGCATCTTTCACTCAATAAATAGTTGTTAAATTCCAGCCACGGGGATGCCTCATTACAGTGGTTCAGTTATCTTTTCCATCAGAGCCCTAAACATCTTCTTAGGAAACTAATTGAATCAATGGATCTTCCTGAGCTTCTTAAGTCACAGCCAGGGAATAATTGAGGAGACAGACTTGCTGAAAAACATCTCCAGAGTTTCCATTGCTATAGAAACAGGGAAGAACAATTTTATTCTTTACCATAATTGATAACTAATTTTATAGGTTGCTCAAACAAAAGTATCAAATAACTAACTCATACTCACAACCACCTACAGAGAATTCCACTGAGTAGGAAAATACCAATTACCTGAACCCTAGAAGGTTGAAAAGTTCCTAGGAAGCAAATTGGGTATTATTTCTAATGTAATGAAAAATTACAAATAGGATGACCAAAATACAATTCAGAAAATTGCAAGATAATATCTTCTAAGTGCAAATTTTGCAGTAGAAAAATGAACTATTTTTATCAATATTTCCTTGAATTATAGTACAGCATGGAATCAGAATATTTGGAGGGATTTATATGGTGAATTCCCACTTCTTGCCATGGATGACACTATACAGATGCTATGTTTATTGTTCTGAAAGTTATAATGAAGAAAATGAAGATATCTTCAGTTGACTGAAGGTAAAGGATCCCTGCTCTTAAGAGCTTCCAATTCTAGCCAGTTAATAGCTTTTCAACACTGTCCAAGAATTGGGAACAACTCTGAAGTTGTGACAGAAGACATGGTCTTGTCCCACAAGAAACTCAACTTTTGTTCCAATGCCACTTTATTTTCAATCACCCTGCCTCTGTCATCCTTCTGTTACTTCTCTCCATCATCCCCTTCTTACCTCTCCCCTTCCATTTTTCCCACTACGAGGGCTGTGTTGAAGTAGAAGTGGATTTGCTTAAATGGCCACACCATATTTGTACCATCTTCAACATACAGAAGGGACTTGCACATTTGCTGGATTGGATTATAAGCTCCATGAATACATGGTTCAACTCTTCTTCATCGACCATAACTGCAGTGACTTGTATCTGTTGAGTGTATAAATGAACAAATAAATAACCTTCATGGAAAAGTTTATTATCTTAGATTTATATTTATTCATATTATAACATTTTGAGTTTTAAATGAAGGAGAAAAAAAGCAAGTCCACTAGAATTTTGATTGTCAGGGTTTTTTAATAATGTTTATTTATTTTAAGAGAGAGAGAGAGACAGAGAGAGAGAGAAAGAGAGAGAGAGAGAGAGAGAGAGAGAGAGACCCAAGCAGGCTCTGCACCAACAGCACCTCCAGTGCAGGGCTTGATCCCTTGAACCATGAGATCATGACCTGAGCTGAAATCAAGAGTTGGGCAGTCAACCAACAGAGACATCCAGGTGCCCCCTGATTATCAGTTTTAACTCCCTTCCTGGTACTTTTTGTAGAGTTGCCTTCTCTCATATATTATGCTCCATTTCCCTCTGTACCATAGGGTCCAAACCATAATACAGCAATGTCAAGGCAAGCATAGTGAAACAGGACCTCTTAGGCTTCTAAGTAAGATGTTGTTGATATGTTTGTTTTTACTGTTTCTGCATGATCATATATTTCTCCTTGGAAAATCCCACTATAGGGAGAGTAAAGCTCTTGCCTTGGAAGGACGTGTTGATTACTGACTCCAGAGTAATCTGGCTTCATGCTGGGAGCATGCCAGGCTCAGTGGGAAGCACACCTGATGAATGGTAGGCTGTATTCCCTCACTAGGGAGTATAATTTCTCGTGGTGGTCAAGGAAGTTCATCTCCAGGCCTCTAGCATGCTCACTTCTAAATGGGCAGGTCAAGGAAGACAAGCCTTTGACTTGGTGGTGCTATACTTTGGCCAAAAGCACACTGTTTAATATCCCAGACTTTCTTCCCCTCTTTTTCTTATGTCTCTGTTGGCTTTCTGTGAATAGCATTTTATTCCCTGGATATAGAAATGACAAAGGAGGTGGGGCGCCTGGGTGGCTCAGTTGGTTGAGCGTCCGACTTCGGCTCAGGTCATGATCTCACAGTTCGTGGGTTCAAGACCCAAGTCGTGCTCTGTGCTGGTGGCTGGCTCGGAGCCTGGAGCCAGGAGCCTGTTTCGAATTCTGTGTCTCCCTCTCTCTTTGACCCTCCCCTGCTCGCGCTGTCTGTCTATCTCTCTCTCTCTCTCTCTCAGAAATAAATAAAACATTAAAAAAAAAGAAATGACAAAGGAGTTGTTTATGTTCTCATCAAAAACATATATATTTCTGTGGCCAGGTAATTCAGCACTGAAGAGAGACAAAGATTTGGAGAGGATCTGTAAGACATAGTCCTTCCCAAAGAAGCTGATCCTGAGCTGGAGAGGCACTAACCACAGCACAGGGTTGATGTAACTTTGCATGGAGGAAGAGAAATAGATGGATTTGGGACTATAGAAAAAGCAAGAATAAAAAATGAAAGAGCACAGGAATATTACTTATTTGGAAAGTTATCTGTTATTAATACTCCTGGATTACACCTATATTTTACTCATCCCAGAAGTACCAGATTCATAGACCCTAATGTGAGGCAGTAAGTGAAATAAAGAGAGCTTACAGGGAAATTTCCAAAAGACAGTGAGATGTACCAAAGGCATGGGAGCTGAAGTTACCTCCTCAACTCATTTCTACACCTTCCTATGAGATAGGAATGCTTTCGGTGCTAATCTGCAGAAGGGACAATCTTTTTCTGGAAGCTGAGAAAACAGACCCCACCTTGTTCCCCATCAGGATGTAAAACTTCTGATATCACTATTAACCTCTTCATAGAATGTGAGTATCACTCTCCTGAGTGAGTGTTGGGTTGAAAAGTTGATGTTGGGTTAGCGGTACTATTTAACTGGCATTCGGACAGAGACCCTATCCAGTCTTTCTCTTTTCTTCAGATAATAATTATATTCTGCTGTGCTCTATAGTTACCAAAAATAATGAGGACCTAGACTGTAAGATAGTTTGGCTGCTGGTGAGAAGAATTACTCGTGTGAGCTATATGATGGTAGAAGGAAATCGGTGGCCCTAAACTAAAAAGCGCTGCCATTCTGTGGTTTGATGTTTTATGAATTTTTGCAGGCTGAAAAAAAATGTTAAAATATCATTTTACGTCCTGTTGCATTTCTGGAACTTTAAAGAAACAGGAAAAGTCTTGAGGTCTCAGTGAAAGATTCCTCTCTCAGGGGCTGCTCAAAGAAACACATTCTAGACATGCTCCAGAATGAAACAAACACAGTGGTTGAAACAAAATGTAAGACCTAGTGTGAAGACATTCTATACATATGTGGGGGGTTTCATTTTTGTGTGGTGGATTAGTCAGAGTTCTCTAGAGAAACAGAACAAACAGGAGATAGATTTCTATACATCTCTACCTACCTACCTACCTACCTACCTACCTACCTACCTACCTATGTGTCTGCCTATCAAGAGATTTCAAGGGAGTGGCTTATACAACTTCAGAGGCTCAGTGAGTCAAAAATCTGAAGGGTGAGGCGAGCAAGATGGGGGGGTCTCTTTTCCTGGGTGGGTGTTTATTGATTTAAAAACCTCTTCAAGGAGATTCTGGAAAAATAGTGGCTGTGGTAGCAGCATAGCTTCCTGATTTTCCCAAATCCCCACCCAACTCCTTATTCACTGCCCCTTACTGACAAACACACAGACCCTTCTCCCCCAAGAGAGTACTGAAGTAGCAAAACCAAAAGTCCATGCACACATCTATGACAACAGAACCAAGAGATAAAGTGGCCTTATCCATCCTGAGATACAAGCATGTGGACAAATCACCAGTGGCATAGCTGTGTGTATCGGCATCTGTACCAGGGAATATGGATGGAGCCCCCAGGCTGCCTGAAGGACCCGAGAACAAGAAAACCCCCAAAAAGATGCAGAGTTTCACAGAAGAATGTGGAAGGCTAATCTGAGAGCAAGTGTTAAAGCTGAGAGCCGTGCTGCTATTACTAATAGCAGGTGGATGGGAGCCCCCTGCCCCCAACCTGTGCTTTCCCCTAAGTTCAGGGGGCTGGAACTGTCTAGCCTTTTATGAACTCTCAAAACTGACCCCCAAGGCCTCTCTTGCAGGACAAGACTCCACACTAAAGAAAAACGGTTGGGAGTGAAGACAAAATTTCACAAGCTAGGCAAAGTACAGAAAAAAGAAAAGGATTGTCACATAAAATGAGGGAGGAGGACCAGGCCCAGGTATTTCAGAAAGCAAGTTGCCTTAACTCTATGCAAAGTAACATAAGAGACAGAGTGCTGGGCAGTTTGTAAAAGCTCTCTGAACTCACACTCCTTCTACATGTTTAGGGAAACTAAATTTGCATAAAAAGTAATAAAGTCCAATCCCATCCAAAGTTGATCTAAAAATAAAGAAGACTAAATAATATGGGTCTTAGCAATCATGAAATATAGGGGCGCCTGGGTGGCTCAGGCACAGTCATGTAAGCATCTGACTTTGGCTCAGGTCATGATCTCATGGTTTGTGAGTTCAAGAACCGTGTAGGGCTCTGTGCTGACAGCTCAGAGCCTGGAGCTCTGTGGTTTCTGTGTCTCCCTCTCTCTTTGGTTTCTGTGTCTCCTTCTCTCTTTGCCCCTCCCTCGCTCACACTCTGTTTCTCTCTCTCAAAAATGAATAGACATTAAAAAAAAAAGAAATCATGAAATGTATGCTTAAAACAAAATCTATAAGTATGATTTAAAAATAAGCTAAAAGAAATTAAGAAAAAATGTGAATACCAATTTTAATTTAAGGATATTTTTTATCAATTATGATATACAGTCAGTCACTGTATTAGATCATGGGCGAGGAAAGATAAACATGATAAAAATCCAGGCTTCCGAGACCTTACAGACCAGCAAAGAAGGAAACGCAAATCAATCACAAGACTTCTTTATGCGAATGAAACCTAATATAAGAAACTTCAAGTTAAAACTTTCCCCCCAAATTCACCACTTACTAAATGCCCATTCTATAGATTTTACATTGGAGGACTCGAAGATACTGTTCAGTTCACTATATTCTAGCATGTCAAAAGAAAATCAGAGATAAAGGGCCGGTCAAGTGAGTAAATTATTCTGAAAAAAAAAAAGTAAAACAATATACGTTTTGAATGAATTCTTCATTCCAATATGACTAAGTCACAGCAGGAAAGAATTTTTGAGTATTTTAGGCCATCATCCGCGCTACTGAAAGAGGCCAGCAGCTCATGTAAATAAGGAAATACAAAAGCGAGGTGTTAGGAGCCAACGAGAGGGGGAAGCATAACCTCTTTTCCCGGCAGCAGATGGCTGCCCTCTTTACCTGCTTTGGCTCTGCTTCCCATCCTCTTCTTCTTCCCAACAGGGAGGATCTCCCTGCTGAAGTTCATTGAGTCCCTGGTACCCTATCTTTCTGTGGCCTTGGCATCCATAGCAGGTGACTTCAAGGACTTGCCTGAAGATGGCGCTACTCTGAGCATCAGGACCTGCCCTGTGCTTTAAATGCTGGGCATTTCCAGAGCTCTATCCAGTGAAATGAAATCTTGCCATTTGAAACAACATGAATGGACCTAGAGTGTGTTAGGCTAACTGAAGTAAGTCAGAGAAAGAGAAATACCTAATGATTTCACTCATATGTGGAATTTAAGAAACAAATGAATAAAGAAACAAATGGGTGAGGGGAAGACTGATATAGACAAGAGGGGATTAAGAAACATTTACCATGATGAGCTCAGAGTAATGCATAGAATTGTCGCATTGCATTCTGTTATTTCATTGTAAATCCTAAGGTATTTCTTTTCTTTTCTTAAGTTTATTTATTTTTGAGAGAGGAAAAGAAAGCATGAGCGTGGGAGGGACAAAGAGAGAGGGCAAGAGAGAATCTCAAGTAGGCCCCGAGATGTCAGCCAGAGAGAGGGTGAAAGAGAGGGACTGTCAAGCAGGCTCCATGGTGTCAGCGCAGAGCCCTATGGGGGCTCAAACTCATGAACTGCGAGACCATGACCTGAGCTGAAATAAAGAGTTGGATGCTTAACCAACTGGGCCACGCAGGAACCCCCCACCGCCAGGTATTTTCTAAGTGTCTGTTTTGCTGGGACTCAGATATCCCTACACTGCTGTGGTGGGCAGTTGCTGAAGTATCTGAATTCTCCAACTGTTTCCTCCCCTGGGATCCTTTTTGCAGCTCAGGGGTCAACCGCCAGGGTTTAAGGGGGGTTTATACGCAGATGTGGAAGCCTCCCCTTTGGTTCTGTCTTTCTTAGGATCTCTCTTCTCCCCCAGTCAATTTCCAGCTACTCTCGTGGCCTCACACTCCATCCTCTGGCTCTTCAAGGCCAATAGGAGAGTGGTTTTCTGCTTGAGCTCTATCTGGAATGCCCAGGAGAACTGGGAAATGCCCTCTGGGCATTGCAGGGGAGGGGTGAAATATAAATAAAAATCTCACTCCCTCTTGTTACCTTCTTTTAATGGTGGATTTCACTCCAATTTCTTCCTATTGTTAAAAACCATTCTCCATTATCTCAAATTGCTGCCTTTTATATTTTATTTAGAGCTTAGAATAGTTATTTGCTGGATTAAGCTGATAAAATTGGACAACTAGAAGCTACTCACCTAATAATTGTTGAAGTGCCTTATTTGAACTTCTCAATATGTCTACAGTTATTTTCAGAGAATAGATCTCACAACTGCTCTTATTATGTACTCTCTGCCTTGTTAAGGGAGTACTTCTCAATAAATGTTTTTATCTAATACGGTTCTAGGAGAGTCAGTTTCCATCAAAGTCCTAATCGTGGCCTGAAGATGTTACAACCTTGGGACCTCATTACCATTCTTGAATTCATCTACTGTGACTTCCACCCATTCTTTCTCTGTTTCAGCCTTGCTGGCTCCTTGGTATTCCTCAAACACGATGGCATCTTCCTCCAGCAAGGCTTTGAACTTGATAGTCTGCTGTCTGAAACAATCTTTTATCATTATCCATGGATCTCCCTTTCTTCTGCATTTAGGTCTTTACTCAAAGGTCACTTTCAGGACAATACTTACCTCACCTTCTCTTTAAACCACAACCCCCTTATTATTCCGTTTTTTATTTCCTCTACTGCATTCATTGCCATCTGAAGTGCTCTGTTATACTGACTTGCCTTATTTGTCTTATCTATACTCCCACTAAGGAGTACATTTTCAGAGAGCAGGGATTTCTGCCCATTTTCCCTGTTTTCCTCCTGTCTGATTTTCCCTGGCACAGAGTATTTGTTAAGGAAATGAACAAATAGAGCACAATTCAGTTCGCTCTCTGGGTTACTGCATATCTTCTTCTGTGAGATTTCTTTGCTACCTGGTCACTCTGCACTTGTAACACTCCATCTCCCTTTTGTTCGAGCTGTACTTTTAAAAGTGGTTAAGATTAAGCATCTCCTTTTTATATTGGTCTAGTTTGTCCTCTAAGGCTTCAAGTATCCCATGAAGTCAGTAGCACTTCAGTTTCATTTCTTACATTTCCTCTGCCTCCTGCTGCTTGCAAAACACATTCTTGTATGTTTCCACAGTCAGTCAAAGTAAGCTTTCCTGAAGTGGCGGGACCAGATCAACACATTTCGCAAACTGAAATCTACTTTTGGAGACAAGGAACAATAGTGGACCATAAACTGTATTCACATAAAAATGTAACAGCTGAAAATTCTGGTGTGAGAGCCAAATGATTTGCATTCCTACCCCAACTCCTCTACCTGCTAGTTCTGCAGCTTTGGGAACTCACTTATGTTTGTTGGGCCTCTGTTTCCTCTTCTACAAAATGGACGTAGTAACTACAATATCTACTTTTAGTGTTGTCATTTGGCTTGAATGCATGTGAAATACTGAGAACAGTGTCTGTCACTTGGTGAGCACCAAATGCACGCTAGCTTTCATAAACAGCTTCATAGATGAGCTTGTGGGTGGCCTGATTCAGCATTCCAAGGTAGCAGAAAGTCGCTTTGAGAAGTTACCATCTGCAGCCCGCAGCCTTTAGGAAGGAGAGAGAACACTTTCAGGAGAGTTAAATTGAAGCAGAGAGAAGCAAATAAAGCCTTAAGGATCAGATGTAAAGGAGCAATTGGTGAAACATTTTAGGGGGATCATGAGATTTATTATAAATTCCCCTAAACTGAGGAAGAATGAAGAGTGGATTATGAGGAAGCCGTCTAGATAAGGCAAAAGAGCTGGCATTTTCCATCGGAAAAGCTTTATAAATCTTAAAGTGCTAAAGATGTTCCCAACTAGTATGGAAATAGTTACTTTCACAGCTACGTCCAAAGAATAAACTATTTCTGAGGAAACAAACAAAAGAAATGGCAAGGTGAAAAGCGAGTTACCGCTAGGTGAAAGTGTCATGACAAGGAGTCAATGGCAAATGGGTGCTGATGAATTACCTGAATGCAAAAATTAGGTAAACAAAAGCTGCACAGAAGAATTGGTGAGGTCAGTTCAAGGTCAAAGGAACAAATTCAGCCTGGAAACCTTAGGGCGTGATGAGAAATACTAAGTATTTGAGAACTAGAATAAAAACAGGGGCTTAATTTTACAGATTACTGCAGTTTCATGCTCCTGGGAAATGGGGAAGTTTAGTCTTTTATTTCATTCCAGTTTTTCTCTACATCTTTCCTTCCATGTCTTCTATCTTCTTTCTCCCTTAAATCCTCAGGGCCTTCATACTCTACCTTCTCTACAGAGCAACCTGCTGAAACTCAGAAAAATTCCACAAAGTTCTGTTTTCCTCTCCATCTCTTGGAATACAGGGCCCTGATCTCTGCTAGACTCTAGGAAGGTACTAGGAGATGAGTAAGTGCTTCCTTAGCTGAGTGCTTTTAACCTCACAAGTAAAAAGCCCCCTTAAGTACCAGTGCTCAGGAATGACCCTGAACAACCAGGATATCTTCAACATGAGTCAACATAAGAAATGTGATAAGACCAGCCAGACACTGAGGTGATCTTGAGCCTTTGGGTGTCAACATGTGCTTCTTTCGTGAGCATGTGTTAGAAGTCCATTTTCCCTGAACTTCTGACTTGATCTTCCTCACTTTGCAAAGTATAATCATTATTCAAATAATGGTTGTGTCTAAGACATGGGCTTGCAATATTTTCCAGGAGAAATTTAAAAAGAAGAAAAAATTTCCAATGGGTTATCTCTCCACTTTTAATGTTACTGAATGTTTCCTGTATTAGAATGTTTCATTTAACGTACAGAGATTGAATTCAGGTTTGCAATCAATGTACAAGGAGTCACTATCTTATGCCCATTGTACAATGTAAAGGTACCAGACTTCTGTGGTATAACCCAGGGTCACACAGCTCTTAAGTTACAAAACCAGATTTTCCAGGTCTCTGGATTCCTGTATAGGGCACTGTCAGCTGTGGGGACACCATCCTGGCGGTTTCCAGGGACTCAGTGTATACCTGAGTTGTCCTTGCTGTCTTGTGGTATGGTCCCTTCCCTAAAGAATGTGAAGAAAAGAAGAAAAAAAAAACCCTCAAGACAACCTGGCTATAAGCATAGGTGACATCCCTCATGACCTTGTAATATGAGAGCACTTAATCAGATTGCATGTTTGTGTGTTACAATATATGGGAGACAAATACATAGGAAATATATTTTAAAAAACTACCCCACATGGTGTTTGGGGCTCCATTCTTTGGGTACAAACCCAACTGAGCTGTGCTAGCTAGCACAAATAAAGATGCTTTCCTTTTTTTTTTTTTAATATTTTTATTTATTTCTAGGAGAGAGAGAGAGACAGCATGAGCAGGGGAGGGTCAGAGAGAGAGGGAGATACAGACTCTGAAACAGGCTCCAGGCTCTGAGCTGGCAGTCAGCACAGAGCCCGCCGCGAGCTCGAACCCACAAACCGTGAGATCATGACCTAGCGAAAGTCAGACGCTTAACCGACTAAGCCACCCAGGCACCCCAAGATGCTTTCTGAAAAAAAAAAAAAAAAAAGCCTCGGTGTCATGACTCTCTGTGCAAGAATCCTGCTACCGACTATCTTGTTAGTTGCTTTTATTTACCTTGGGGGTACCCTCTCCTTACAAATGCCAGCTAATTGCCACAGAATGGAACTGGATTAGGACATTTCTGATCTTCTTCATGTCTCTTCCAAATAAGGATTAAGGGCGAGGTTGCCTTGGCCTTTCCTACTCTCTGCACACCTCAGCCCCAGCTCTCAGTCTAATGCGCGCTTTCTTTCAGATTCCCATCACATCATCTACACTCTGTAAACAGAGGTTTTGTAATAATAAAATCCCATAAATATACCCATAAACTGCCACTGTTCTGTAACATCTGGTGCGCACATCTGCCTTAAATCTCTCCTTTAGAAATCAGAGCATGTGTGACAGCTCCTGACTTCCTTGAATTCTGACTTAATGACAGGTTCTCAAATTATTAAGGGAAAAGCATGTAATGCTGCAAGTGGCTAGTGGGACAGAGTTTGAAGCATTCTTGGCTTGTGTGTGTTATATTCTATTTTCTCTCCCGAGAATAATTTCTATTGGGATTCTCTTAAGGCTCTGACAATTACTTAGCTAGGACAGAAATGTTTGGAGTATCTTCAACATTTTTCAAGTTCAGTTTCAAGAACAGGGTCAGGCATCCTGTGTCTTATCCAGAGATGGGGGTCTATGTCCTACTTGCTCTTTGTGACACACAGAGAATTTGTCCCTCAGCAGTCTGCTCAGCTACAGCATTTGTGCCGATTAAAAGTCAAGCTCTGATTTCTTCACTTTGGTACATTATGTCCAGGCCCTCGGGAAGTTCTGTCGAAACAGCAGAGAATGTACTCGCACGACCAAACTGATTCTGCTACCTAAAATAACACCCCCCCCCCCCAATATAGTTCTTTGAACCTTGCTCTTTTGGAAAAACTGAAGGAAGAACGCCAAATGAGGCAGTGTAAAAAGAAGGTGAGAGAGAGAGAGAGAGAGAGAGATTGTGGGAGGTGGAGGGAGTCTGGGGCAGCTAAACTATTAGCTTGGGTTTGCTTATCTAGCACTAACCTTACTTGTCACTAGCTTCACACTGGACATACCATTTGTGTAATGTAATGACCAGTTTCCAGCCCACTCTAAATGCTGATTTTTAAGAGACAGATCTCTCTTGGTCTCTGCCCTCCAGCATATGTGCAAGCTTTCTTCATGAGACTTCCAGTCTGTGGCACACTTTTCACTGTCCACATGCCACTCTTCCTCTCCAGTTCCTACCAGATGCCCCTGAAATAGCCCACTGCCCAGGACCCAGCAGGCTGGGGACACCGATGGCTGTGACAATTATAAGAGGCTAATTAGCTCACCAGAGCAGTGGCAGCCTTGCCTTTCCTGGGCACTCACCATGCAGTGTTTGCTCCAGAAATTTCTCCACGGCAATGTTACGGGCTGTTCTTTTTTACCCTGTGAGGTGAAAACAAAATAGGAACTAAAACTGGAGTGTGCAAAGCCATCTGGATCAGATGTGGCACCGACAAGATGGCCTGGAAACTTTTCCAATACTTGTTATGAAGAGAGAGCTGCCAAGGGTCCAGAAAGCAAACTCTGTCCAAGCAGATGGAGGTGACAAAGGTCACTCTCCACTGTAATTTCTCTGTCAGAAAGCCCTCACCTAAATGCACTCAACACTTCCCTTTTCCTAGTTCTGTGTTATTGTGTTGCAAGAGTCACCATGAAACTTCTCCCGTGTCTAAGAGGAGTCTAGAAGAAATCCCAAATGAGTTCCCGTGTGTTTTGCTTCTTTAATACCTAGGGATGGGACCATTCAATAGCACAGTATTTCGCTTCTGGGCTCCTGAAACTAACTTGCCATTATGGGGGAAAACACAGAATTTGAAAGGAGAAGCTCTGGGTTCTAGTCTCAGATTGGCTGTTTCTGGCTGTGTGTCCTTAGACAAGTCATTTGCTTCACCTGAGCTGTATTCCCTCATCTGCAAAATGGGAATGGCTGCCTTACTAACACCCAGAGCAATAAAATAAAGCACGTAACGCACCCTAGATGACTAGACCCTATATGACTAGGTACACACTGTGTCAGTTGGTTCCCATGATTTTTAAATCAATTGTTTTCTTTCTCTTTTTAATTTAAATTCTAGTTACTTAACATACAGTGTACTACTGGTTTCAGAAGTCAAAGTTAGCAATTCATCACTTGCATACAACACCCAGTGCTCATCACAAGGGCCCATCTTAATGCCCATCACCCAGTTAGCCCACCTCCCCTCCAGGAACCTTCAATCTGTTTTCTATATTTAAGAATCTCTTGGGACACGTGGGTGGCTCAGTCATTGAAGTATCCAACTCTTGATTTCAGCTCAGGTCATGACCTTACAGGTTGGGGTTCAAGCCCCATATCAGGCTTTGCGCTGTCAGCTTGGGCTTCTCTGTCTCCTCTCTCTCTGCCCCTCCTCCCACTCATGCTCTCTCTCTCTCCCAAAATAAATAAACATTTTTAAAAGAGTCTCTTAAGATTTGCCTCCCTTTCTCCTTTTATCTTATTTTTAAAATTTTTCTGATAGTAAAGATATCTCTGCTTATTCCCAAACTTTTCAGAAAATACAGGGAAATGGAAAATAGAGTAAAAAGTATTTCTGTTTCTAAAGGCTTAACTGCCACTAACATTTTGATATTTTTCCTTCTACATTTTCTTTGTGTACATACTCCCACTTTACCAAATGGCCATCATAATATACTAATTTCTTGTAAAATGCAATTTTTATTTAATGTCACGTGAGACTATGTGAGTTGTTATTTTTTACTCTAAAAGAGAATGAAGCCCAGATGAAAATTGAAGATAGGGCACAAATATAGCCAGCATATGGCATCTCTCCACCGCGTCAAAGTGAATTATTCA
The DNA here is from genome assembly GCA_017311185.1 of Proteles cristata cristata. Taxonomy (NCBI): domain Eukaryota; kingdom Metazoa; phylum Chordata; class Mammalia; order Carnivora; family Hyaenidae; genus Proteles; species Proteles cristata. Next base: position 1,652,332 of record JAESUZ010004628.1, read on the forward strand.
TAAGCATTTGTCAGAAATATCCAAGGTTACTGAGCTATTCTGGAACAACAGGGTACAAATCTGAGGCAGAGATTGCTACATGTTCAATAAAACCCATTTCCTTTTCCTCCTGGGCACATAGCAAACCTATATTTGCTGTGCTCCCTTGCGTTTAGAAGTAGTCATGTGATTGAGTTCCTGCCAATAGACATGTGAAGCAGCCTATAAACGAGGGTCCTGGAATGACCATGACGTAGGCCATCCGCCAAGTACACATTGGACTTGACGTAAATAAAAAATAAACTTCTACTAAGCTACTGAATGTCAGAAGTTCAGATTACAGCAGTGGGCTTCACCTACCCTAATCAGTGAAAGTTTAACATTCTTCCATGTAACAAGTGTAGATTAAAATTTGGAGCAGATCTACATGTAGGCAGAGCTGAAACTCATTCAGGGTTTTAATTTCAAAAGTGTAGAGAAAAAATCGCCCCTTCTCACTTGCTTGGTACAAATAAATATCTACCCACGCCCTTACAAAAATTTCTAAATTGCTGTTCCCAGGTTTTCCTTCTTACATAGAAAATTAAGATTTACAACGCAAATATCCTTACAGAGACAACACATTCATTTGACTAAATAGCCTAAACCATATTAGGAATGTGGTAGAGATTATTAAAGAGGTAGAAGGGACTCCCTACCCTCAAAGAATAAATTATACTATAATAAAGGCAACCAAACTAACACAGATTTCATTATGTGGGTACAGTGTCATATATAATTGCTAGAATGTAGGTTCCACGGAAATAAGAACTTTGTCTTTCTCTAGCCGCATATGTGCTATGATGCAAGCACACCATAGGCTTTGGACAAAATTTGCTCAAAGACTATTGAATTCAATTATTGAAGAACAACTAATTATTAAACTGTACATCACTATGTACTAGGATAGTCAGGGAAGGCTGGGTGAATAAAATGGGACTGGGACCATATTCCTTGACATTTTCATGAGAGGCGATATATGTAAAGTGATAATATTTCTTCAGTCCACTGGGGCCAAGAAAGGGCTTCTTGTACCCAGAAAAAGTGACTGGATGTCAGCTATTGCCTGTGCTCAGCCCAGCAGCACACTGAGGATGTGTGGTCCACAGCGGCAGAATAGGAGTGGACTTAACAGTGAGGCTTGGACCGAGTTGCACAACGAATGTGGACGGTATCAGGAAATATGTTTCATAGGTACAAGGGAGCAAGACTTCGGAGAATTTGTTTTAACACTTTTATGGAGGTATAACCTACATACTATAAAATGCACCCATTCTTAAGTGTACAGTTTGGTCCGTGTTAGTATACAGTATTCCCATAATCCACATCTATAACGCTTCCAATATGTTCCCTCACACTTGTTTGCAGGCATTCCTTGACCCCAGCCCAGACAACCAAGTGATCTGTTTTCTGTCTTTGTAGTTTTGCATTTTCTGAATACACATGAATAGAATAGAATAGCATGCACATGAATAGAATCATATAGTATATGTTCTTTTGTGACTGGCTCCTTTCACTGAGTGTAGGTTGTTTTTTTTTTTTAGGTGTTTCTGAGCTTCAGCATGTATCCGTGGTTCGTTGCTCTGAGTCACTGAGTAGTGATGCACTGTGTACATATCCCACGTTTCATCTCTCAATTCATCAGTTGGTGCTTGGGATATTTCCCCGTTGTGTCACAATCTGCCACTTTTACCCTGAAAGGTTTTGGCCTCTCTTCCCAGTGGTTTCTACCCCCTTGCCAGCAAAGCTGTTGATTTTGTGGGCAGCCCCATCTTGCAAATTACCCTTCCTGCCTGAAAGACCCAAGGGGAGAGAAAATGCCCCAGGCCCAGAAGTCACGTGTTCTCATCCAAAGGTCTACAGTTTTCCAAGAATAAGTGCTTCAATTTGTTTTCCTCCCTGGGCCAACTTTCAGGGCCTCAAAATGGTGGATTTTGACAATTTGGGCCAGTTGTATACAAAGAAATCACTGGCCTCTCCTCTGCTGGCTACGGCAACCTGAAGTCTCTTATCTTCTGAAGGGAATCAGGACACAAAACCTGATGCTCTGTGAGAACCAATAGGAAAACATTACATCAGGTTTAGGAATAACCACAACCTATGTGATCCTCAGAGACAGCAGCATGGAACAGCATGGGGAAGCAGTTGGAAGGGAAAGATTTCAACAAGGAAGCTCTTGCATTCATCAAATCGAAATTTCAACAAGGAAGCTCTTGCATTCATCAAATAGAAGGTTGTTGTTGTTTTTTTTTTAATTTATTTCTGAGAGAGAGAGAGAGAGAGAGAGACAGTGTGAGCAGGGGAGGGTCAGAGAGAGAGGGAGATACAGAATCTGAAACAGGCTCCAGGCTCTGAGCTAGCTATCAGCACAAAGCCCCATGCGGGGCTCAAACCCACGAATCATGAGACCATGACCTGAGCCGAAGTTGGACACTCAACTGACTGAGCCACCCAGACACCCATCAAATAGAAGGGTTTTTAAAAATCTTAAAGTAGGGGCATCTGGGTGGCTCAATTGGTTGAGCAACCGACTTCAGCTCAGGTCATGATCTTGCAGTTTGTGAGTTTGAGCCCCTCGTGGGGCTGTGTACCAACAAACAGCTCAGAGCCTGGAACCTGCTTCAGATTCTGTGTTTTCCCCCTCTCTCTCCCCCTCCCCTGCTCGTGATCTCTCTCTGTCAACAATAAATAAATGTTGAATTTTTTTAAATCTTAAAGTCAATTATTGGGGTATCTGGGTGGCTCAGTCAGGCATACCACTCTTGGTTTCAGCTCAATTCACGATCTCATGGTTCGTGAGTTTGAGCCCCATGTCAGGTTCTGTGCTGACAGTGCAGAGCCTGCTTGGGATTCTCTTTCTCCACTCCCCCACTCTGTCCATCCCTGGCTCTCTCTCCCTCTCTTTCTTTCTCTCAAAATAAATAAATAAACTTAAAAGAAATCTTAAAGTCAATTAAATGCAATGCAAGTCAGTTCCATAGTTGTTGTTTACAGAATGTTCTATTTCCCCTCCATATTGCAATTTTAATAGTATTTAATATATGCTTTTTGAGGATATGTGACTCTATCGTTTCTGCTTGTCACTCTACTTCTGTGCACATCCACAAAGAACACACCTTGAAATTGCTAGCAATTTGGAGACCTTTCCCACATGCTATGAAGCCTGTTATTGCTAAGTATTTTAAAGGTGCCATGCTTCCTTTGGCCATTGGCAGGTGCCTACATAGAATTTCCTCTACTTGGTGCCCTCTTTGACCAATTTTTGTCACTATCTTCTGGTCACAGCTTAACATCACATTCCCCAGGAAGCCTTACATGTGAAGGTTTCACAACAGCCTTTCTGTGAAGCTGAAAAGCCATAATATAATTACATCAGTTTCCACAGTTATGTTTAAATTCTGTGAGGGAAGGGCCCATGCTGCCGAGTTTACTATTATATTCCAAAAACGTGGTGAACCTTTAGAAACAGAGTATGTGTTTTGTCAATATATACAAAAGTGCTTTGATGGGAAGTTGTGTAGGATTCTTGTTAAGGGGGCCAAATCCTATGACCTTTGGCAGATTATGCAACCTCTCTGACCCTCAGTCTGATTTTGAAAAGTGGGGATACTCTTTACACTTGTAAGGAATAAATGGAAAGATGCGTTCGAAAGCTCTTAGATGGTGTCTGGCATATTAAAAAAGCTTAACAAATGTTAACTGTTAATCAGGAAGTCCTTGTTGGTGGCAATGCGGGGGATAGCTGACCGGGCTGCCCCACTCTGGGCCACACCATGTGAATGCCAAGATTCATGCTTCTCCCAGACACTCCCAGCCAATGACCAGGCAGTGGGGAGCAGTGCAGGGCCCCTCCTCCAAACAGAAGAGTCTTCTTTAACATGCGACTTTGTCAGGAGGCCTCTGCTTCACGGGTAGAATTTTCCCTAGTATTGCTCTGTGATGTGAGTCTCCTTCCACCCCATCCACCATCGCCCCCTGTCCTCTCCCTTCACAGGTGTTAGGCCAAGCCTCCCCCTGCCCATTCTTGACTCTTCCCGTTCTATTTCCTGGGCATTCTTCCAACAACTGCCCTCCATGTCTGATACCATCCCAGTGTCTGCTTTTTAGAGGCCTCAAACTAACACAGGTGGTACCAGGGCTGGACCAAGGAAGCAGGGGTGGAAGAGGGGCCCGGGGTTTGCTTCCCTGCCATGTGGCGGACAAGGAGGATGCCAGCCTGAGCTGTGTGTGGCCTAGTTGCTGCAGGGTTCTTTGCTGGTGACCTGGAAAAACGTCCTGGCAGAGGGAATGCCCCTCCAAAGGCAACGGTCCACACACTTGAAAGATATGAAGGAGTAATCACTATAAAGACAGAAGAGCTGGTTGGTTATTGCTAAGTTGTACTGAGACCCCACAGGCGCATAATGAAGAACTGTGGGCCATGAACCAACAATTAAAGGTAAGAGTGAGAGCCAGAGGGCCTTTTTAGTTGTTTTCAAAGAGCCCCTTAACTCCTGGAGTGAGAGGTCTGACTCAGTCGAGAAGACTCTCACGTGATAGAGACACAGAGCTCCAAGGATGTTTAAATGCTCAGCCAAGGCAGTCTGTTTTACTAAGTTTAGAGCCCTGGTTGAGAAAACTTTGGAGTCTGAAACATGGGATAGGGCATGTGGATGTGTGTTCCACTGGAATTAGCTTTGTAGACCCTAGCCCTCTGAGCTTGTGGATGTAGCCCACCCCTCCCTACCAGGAGCCACTTCTTCCTCCATGCAGAAAATAATACAGATCCCTCTGCCCAACGAGGTGCTTGGTATCTCCCTTTAAAGCTGCTCCCATATCTAAGTTGCTCCCATTTCTTTCCCTAGGTACCAGGCTCAAAACTAGAATTAAAATCCAGATGGGAATATTTTGGGGCTGGTAAAGCAGGCAGGACATTATATATTAAAAGACCTGCAAAAATTAATTTGCATCCAGCAGCAATGGTCAATTCAATGGCTTTGGGGTTTGCACAGTTGAAGAGAGGCATCAACACTACCAACAATGACAGTGGTAGTTCTGAGAACAAGAGAGGCTGTCCAGGGCTGGGTTCATCAACACCCAGAGGTTGACAGTATTTGAGTCAGTAAGGACCCTGTGGTGAGGCCTCCCCACCAGAAGCTGGGCAGCTGACACTCCTGGAACAACTGGAAAAGTCAGAGGGGCAGTCAGTACACAATGACTCACTCGAGGAATGGAGATGGTCCATAATCAGGGCATCCCTAGAGATGAAACACATCGGACATCGACAAGGCTGCTGCTTAGTATCTGTAGCCAGAGAAGGAAGAATCAAGGAGCAAGAGGCTGAGGGCAGTGGCTCCAAAAAAATATCATAATCACTTGTTCAGATCCAGAATCTGCTAACTAGAAAAAAAAAAATTTGCAAGTAGAGTATCTACTCTAATGAATTCCAATTCATCCCTTTCCAAAAGGGATCTATGATTGGTGGGTGCGTTGGAGAAAGGGAAATACTCAGACGTGATGAAGACTTTTGGACCCAGGGTCTCAACTGATATCAATACTCAGAAACCCAAAGTACCACCAGAAACCATTCAAAATAAAAGAGGTGCTGGACAACCAAGTAGGAACAAAATGACTCAGCCAGTTGACATTAGCTAAACTTTGTTGCCACCAATAAGCCACCACAGCTGGCCAGAGTGATAGCCGAAGGTGAGGGCAATTTAGAGTAGACAGCAGATGAGGCCAAGGATGGACACTATTTCAGCTCCCCAGACCAACTACGTCATCAGGGGCTGAAGTGTGGTCCACTCCTCTCCTCCTTCTAAGTTACCTTGCAGGGGGAGTGGTCCATGGAAAACATGGACTAGCTGTTCCCTGAACCTATGTGGAGAAGATGTATGTCTCACAGCTCAAGGGGTGATTGTGATGGCCATGAAAACACACCACCCAGATCTCTTACTCAAGAAACAAGGTTATTTGATCCAGCCACTACTCCTCTGGATACACCATCGTGTTCACACTGAGGATACTATGTGCTCCCAGCCAACGAGTGAGCGTGGGGAGGGTATTAGTGCAGTCCCCTTCCTGCTCTAATGATTTGGCCATCAGTGCTCTCCATTAGCCTCCTGAAACCCCCATGAGAACTTCTCTGTAGTCTGAGATTCTTCCTAGCTCCATCCTCCTTCCTTCCTTCTCTCCTTTTACCTGTATCAGCCTGAAGCCTCTCCCTCCACACTTCTGCTTTCTCCTCGTATCCTTCACAGATATTCCCCCAGTCACTTCTGGCATGTCTAATTCAAGGTTGCATCTACTTTTCTGAGGAGCACAGTCATAAAGCCAGGGGCACACAAGATTTTTTTTTTCTTTTTTGCTCAAGAGGGTAGTAATATACTTCACAAAGGTTTCCGGTTCACACACACATTTATTTGTCTGTTTCTGGGCAGGTAAGTTGTCTCAGTCTTTCAGGAAGTATCACATGCCTTGTTTTTGTTTTTGTTTTTTGCTTTGCTTTGTTTTGTTTTTGTACATTTCGTCCTGTGCTTCCACCAGCACATGGAGTTTATACCAGCAAAAAAGACGAGTTCATTTATTCTCCAGTGAAAGAGATAGGCTCCTAAATATACACAAAGAAAGAAATGCTTAAGAGACCAGATACAAGAAGATAAAACTAGTTTTGCTGATAAAGCTGTAGAAAAAAAATAAATCTAGAAAGTGACAGGTGCGTGGATAGCTGGAAGAAGACAAGAGGAGAAAAACGAGGGAGAAATATTCACCCTCTTCCCTGACTTCCCTCTTATTTTTCCACAAAATGCTACTGAAATTTCCCTGCTGCCATATTTGCAATGGCATCAAATGAAATGAATGGAAGAATAATGTTTAGAATCACTACACCTCAGCCCATTTCTCCTCAGCTATAGACTAACTCATTCATTCATTCTCTCTTTTATTCAACTGATCATCAGACAATGGAGGCCTTCTTGTGTACTATTCTGAGGGCTGATTCTGCTCCAAATTCTCATTTAATTCCCTTTTTCTTTTTTTTTTTTTTTGTTAGGGCACTGGTCTTGCACAAATCTTTTTCCATACCCAGATTCTAAATTGGTTCAACCTTTGATCTCTGTTCAAAACTCTCACATGTTTGATTTCCAAGGTAGGATGACCCCAACAGACACTTGTTTGTTTTTTGGGTTTTGTTTTGTTTTGTTTTGTTTTGTTTATATCTCAGCAAGTTAACTACAGGAGAAGGAATAGAAGTTATCTAGCCTTTGAAAAGCCCCCACATCTTGGAGATTTCTGGGTGAGTCCTTCCTGATGAGAGGAATAAAAAAGAAAGCTGGAGAGATGTTTGTGGTTTAGAAATTCATGTAAACTGAATACATAAAAATTCCCTGGTATAGAAGGACCTCAAAGTCACTAGTGAATAGAGAGCATCCCTTAGCACCCATGACTGAAAGACTATATTCTACAACTAAGATGCTTTGAGTATTGACAGACTTCAAATACTCCAAGAAAAGTCTTCTCTTTATTGTTGTTGTTGTTGTTTATTTATTTTTGAGAGAGAGAGAGAGAGATACACAGAGAGTGAGGGAGACAGAGAATCCCAAACAGACTCCATGCTGTCAGCCCAGCGCTCAATGTGGGGCTTGAACTCATAAATTATGAGATCATGATCTGAGCTGAAATCAAGAGTAGAATGCTTAACTGACTGAGCCACTCAGGAACCCCAAAATACTCCAAGAAAAGTGTGCCAACTTGGTATCTGGTGTTCATTCATTAGTGCAAAATAATTTCTGACTTATCCTAGTAGTAGGCCTTCCTAGGGAAAAGGCAAAACCCAGAACTGGTTCCTTCCAGCATTTGCTGAGCCACAAGCAAATGAAAAACAAAACAACAACAATAACAAAAATAACAAAAAGAAATGTTTAGGGCATTGGATTAAACTGTCCAATTGCCCAAATGGGAGCTTCGCATTTTCTCGAGAGCTACAGATGAGCATCTAAAGAAGGTTATTTCCTAGACAGCGAGTTGTTTTGTTTTTTTCTTTCTGTCTATACCTAGTATACAGAATGTAGTCCTTTGCTACCAAGAATGTGGCTCCCACACCAGCAACATCATTCTCCCCAGAGGGGTTGTCCTGAATGAGAACCCAACCCTGCTTCACACCCATGGAATCAGAATCTGCATTTGAACAAGGTTCTCAAGAGACATGCCAACACATTTATGTTTGAGAAGCATGGCAGAGCTCAATGGACAGGCCAAGATCTGGAAAATTGGCTTAGATGTCTGATTCCACCATTTACTAGCTGAGAAATTGCATAGCATCCCTATGTTTCAAGCTCCTCCTCTGCCAGATGGAGGTAATCCCTGCCTATTCTTTCTCTTATTTCTAGTCTTTGTTTTTGTTCTTCCTCATCCTTCTCTAGTCATAATCTTCCCATATTCCTGATACACTAACCTTCTTTGCTCATTTGTATTCTTACTGGATGCCTTTGCATAAGGGGGAGAGACTAGACACGCACATAATATACATCCATCTGCGAGCATCCCACCCCAGTTTTATTTATTCCATTAAGATTGACAAAAGAATAAGGTTGTTTAATGAGTGTAGAAGCTATTTGACTACTTAAATGCTTTCCACTGCATACCAAGCTGTCCGCCAGATTCTGGGCCAATATTTGAATAAGTAATGTATCAGGTTAATGCAAAGTTTCTCTTTCTAACAGATTCTAACTAATCATGGCACTTTGCTTTCCTTTGAAAAGCTAGACTATGACTGATGATATGTAAGTTATTCTTACATTAACCAACACGTCATGCCACGTTCAAGGCCTGCTCTAAATTATCGATGTGGGCTCTTCTAGTTCTAAAATCCAATGATTCTGGTGGTAACTTAAGGATTCCTCAGAACAAAACATTTGTTATTAAATATTAAAAAGCAAGGAACATGATTTAATGTTCCCTCCTCAAGATTTCCTTTAGATCCATCTATCTAAAGAGCAGACTTGGCCCAAAAAACCTTCTCAATTCTCTTCATTTGGTTCTTTTTTTTTTTTTTTTAATTTATTTCTAGGAGAGAGAGAGAGACAGCGTGAGCAGGGAGGGTCAGAGAGAGAGGGAGTCACAGACTGAAACAGACTCCAGGCTCTGAGCTGGCAGTCAGCACAGAGCCCGACGCGGGGCCCGAACCCACAAACCGCGAGATCATGACCTAAGCGAAAGTCGGACACTTAACCGACTAAGCCACCCAGGCGCCCCTCTCTTCATTTGGTTCTAACAAAACTGTCAAGAACTCTCTGGACAGACCCTTTTGAGCAAGCTCTTTAAAATTTTAATCCCAAGTCTCTTTTTAACTTAATTATTTATCTCACTGCGAATGTCTAACATCTCCATCAATTTCCGAAAGATAAATATGCATGAGGTTTAGACCCCCAAATTAAACAGATTTTGAAACTGATTTTTAAATGAAGCTAGACAAGCAAATCCAGCTTCTGAATAAAAATTTACAGGAGTGTGTAATTGAATCACTTAGCATTCCTCACAGAGGAGAAACCCTTTCTACAAATATTCCTTTTCCTATAAATTCCACGTAATTTTCTGACAATAAATCTTGATGGAGCTCGTAATCTAAATTTCAATTTGTTGTTTCATCCTGAATCAATCACACAAAATTATAAATTTACAGAATAACGGATACTTTAGAGTAGGCATTAACAGCTCTCAAACAGAAATAAATGCCCTTCATCTTAGAAACAGAAACATATCAACGTCCATCTGTTCAGGACATCAGGTATTTAACCCTCAAGGTGCTCAGCTATTTCTAGCAGAGATTATCTCTAGCAGAGATTTAAGATTTATGATTGTAGTAATTATGCCTCATATTTAAATGTTAGCTACTAATTTCTCATTCGTTCCTGTGAGCTTAGTTATGGATTTAAAAAGACTCAGTACATTTACTAGGTCTGTGCATGTTAAGGGATGAACCACTTTAGAAAATGTAGCAGCAACAATTATCCTTTACTGATCACTAACTATACACCAGGGATGCTCTAATCATAATCTTCATGACTGCCTTTTACAAGTGAGGAAGCCAAGGTACAGAAAGACAGAATAATGTGTGCCAAGTCACATAGGTGGTAACCAGCACAGTGACAATTAGAGTGCAGTCTGTCTGACTTCAGAGTCTAAGCCCTTAGCCTTGACATCGTTGTCCTTACCCAACTCCTAATCTGACATACACTTTATTAATGAGATCAGGTTGTATTTGAACATATTATGTTCTTCCCGTGTGTTAACAGTCTATGACTACGTGGTAAGACATTATGTGATGTTGCATTTCATATGATGGTGGTACTTGGATTCAGAAATAGTATCATTTTGGTTAGGGGGCTGCCAAACCCCTATTCTCTCCCCAAATTCTGATGACATAACTTCTGATTGCCTCTTGGGCTCATACCTTTTAAAAAAAAAAAGCCAAAAAATCAAGAACAGACAGACAACTAAATGAACAAAAAAAAAACAATAAGAAAATAAAACAACAATAAGAAACCCATCTGATGGCTCTGCTTCATAATAAATACCATGGTCCTTGGCTTCCGTTATCAGTGTTCTCCCGCAGGGTTGAAGAACCAAATGCCTAGAGGAAGTGAAGGGGCCTCAAATAGCTGAGACAGCCTGGGGGGATGAAAGGTACTCAACTGGGAGCCCTGTTCCCCTCTGCAGGGGGCGCCCCTCCATAGCACCCCTGGCCTATGGCAGCCATGAGGAAACAGTAGCCCCGTATTATCTGACCCAATAATTTGTCCAGGGAAATCAGAACTAACAAATTTTAAAATTTGACAATAAATTTTAAAACCAACTATAAAACACTAGAAAGGCTAAAGTATCCATGTAGGCAGGTAGTTAGGCAGGTAGGTCATACTTAGGGCCTGGATGCCATCTGGTCCTCAGTCTGTCATCTCAGTTCTGGTCTCTACTTCCTCACTGGACGAGATCATGTGCTCCTTGGCTTCAGTGCTTATTTAACATTTATGACTTCCAAACATTTTTTGACCTTACTGCTGGGCTCCAGATCCCAATCTCTAATTATCTCTCTCTGGCAAATCCTTGCCCAGAACACCCCATACACAATGGATGAATTGATGAGAATGTCCCTGTCTGTAAATCTCCTCCATCTGGAGTGATCTCTACCTTGATTAGTGCAATCTTTTCTTTGCAGTCACCCAATAATCTTCAACTCTTCATTTTTTTTTTAGCCTCACAGAGCTTATTGATAAGCAAGTCAAACTGAATCTACCTCGAGATATTTCTGAAATCTCTCTAATAATTCCCATTCAGCCTGATAAGTAAGCCAAGAGTTTTCCAGTTTTTTAAGCTAGAGAATACTTTCTTTTCACAAAATTTTATTTAGAAACCTAGTTGCAGCAGATATAAGCAGGTATTGTCAGTTTGCATTAGATAGGAGACCCAGATTCCCACGCAGTCACTTTCATTGTGCTCTGAGGTGGCTCACCTCAAAGGCACTTACAGTTTTCCCCCCAAACATACAGTTTGAAAACCGGACATAAATATAGACCTACCAATCAGCTTCCCCACCTCCATCATTTCCATCTGCCACATTGTCTTTCTGAAACATAGTGTGGTCAGATTTCCATCCAGTAAGCTTTGGTGGTTCACCATTAACTATAAGATGAAATCTAAACTTCTACCTTCCACAGCCTGTGTATATGTCCAATCACTCGTCTCACCTCAGTGGGCACTTCAGCCACACTGAACTTTTGTCTGGCTACTCTCCTGCTCCTTGCTTGGTGTATTCTAGTACTTTGTACAATAAAAGTTTGATCTAGGTCTAAAATGGCACTGGAGATATAAGATTGAGATGTGGCTTGCTTTTCTAATTCCATACTGCCTATCCAAATGTAGAACTGTTACCTAGCAGGGGAAAGATCACTCAGACTGAAGGAAGAGTAGTGTTTTTCTATAGCACCAGTGAGCTATTCATGCTTAGTCTTCAATCACTGGATCCCCTTTAGAGTAGTGTTCACAAGTGTGTATGATGGACATCCGGTGTCACTTTGTTCATTAACTTGAACTGTCCTTATTACTGACTGCAGGGTTACCTAACCCTCAAGTAACCAAGGCACTTCTAGTTATAGTTCATGGACTATTCATTTTCAAGGACACAATCATAAGGAAATGTTTTGAGAATTTATTTTGCATCCTGTATAATTAGACCACAAAAAAAGAATGACACATTTTTCTATGGTCAAAAAAATGTCACCTAGTTCAGAAAGCAGGACTAAAATATCACACAGTTTATGATCAGCAGAAAGCAATATGCAATTAAGCAATTAAATTTTATGGATGATTAATGTTAAAGGAAATCAAAGGAAGCATATTCTAGAGTTTTTATCATAAACCTCATGAAGGAGATGGTGTTAACCTGGGATCTGAAAATTAGGGAAGAATTATTTAAGAGGAAAGGGTGCTTCAGGCCAAAGAAATAATGTGAGCAAAGGTACAGAGGCTAAAAGACAAAACCAAAAAAGCCAGCTTGGGACTATACCAGAGAGGGATGGATTGGAATTTTGGATAATTGAAAATACTTTAAATCCAGAAAGAGTTTTAGGTTTTTGTAGTAGGTCTTTGAACATTATTGTGTGTGTGTGTGTGTGTGTGTGTGTGTGTGTGTGTATGTGCACGCACACATGTGTGTGGTTTTTGGAGAATGGAAATGACATTTAAGGAAGGTCAGTATTGTACATGGGTAAAGTGTGCAAGGTGGACTGGATTTCTGGGAGGAGAGATCAGAGTCAGAGAATCCAGTTATGAAAGCAGGAGTCTGTGCAGTAATTGAGGTACGACTGGACTAGAATAGTGTCACTGGTTTGCAATGGACAAGAAATGCCTCCTATGAAGGGAGGCAGGGCTTTGGAGAGTCTGGATTTTAGTCACAAAAGGGAAAATGAGTAGCTCTAAATGACCACAGGATTTTCATCTTGAGTGTTACAATAATCGTGTTATTTCTGACAGACACAGGGGCTAAACTGACTGATAATAAAATATTCTCCTTGAGACAGATCACAAGTAGGGGAGGGGCAGAGACAGAGAGGGAGACACAGAATCTGAAACAGGTTCCAGGCTCTGAGCTATCAGTACAGAGCCTGAAAAAGGTTCCAGCACAGAGCCCGACACAGGGCTTGAACTCAGGAATGGTGAGATCATGACCTGAGCCAAAGCTGAATGCTTAACTGACTGAGCCACCTAGGTGCCCCCGGGCATGAAGTCGGCTTAAGGTTCTCTTTCTCCCACTGCCCCCTATCTCAAAAATACTGTGGTCATAGATACCATAAAACTTTTCTATTTTAGCCATTGAAGTGTATAAAACAATGGCATTAATTGCATTTACAGTACTATGCAACCATCACCACTATCCACATGGAAATCCCGTGACCACTAAACCATAACTTCCACTCCACCCCCAGCCCCATGAAGCCAGTCGTAACTGTCCCAGGCCAAGTTTGCTACAATCTTTTAGGTACCATGACATTCTGCTTATGTATCTTTCAGGTTATTTACTTTTTTGTAATAAGTGTGCATGTTTGTTCCTCTCCTGATACTGGTTTTCCTGAGGGTATAATCATATCAGCTAAAAAAAACAATTGTGTATCCCCTTCATCATTAGTAATAATTAAGTTAAAATTAATAAGATCAGTAAGAGAGCAGAGAGCATTGTTATCATAGTAACCAGTAGAACAGACCTTTCTATCCACTTGGCTGAATCTAGGCATGCAAAATAAAAAATCCAATCACAGAAGATACTTAAAAAGTAAAATTAAATATTTAGAAATGAAAGTTTGGAGAAGAGTCTAAATTTAGAAGCAATAGAAATATGTCACGAAGGAATTCTTTACTGCTTTAGCTATAAATATTAAATGCTTCTAAAATGTCAAACAATAAAATATTTTCTGCAAAATTGAAAAAAAAATAAAAATAAAAAAAAAAAATTCTCCTTTTCTTAAAAAAACAAAACAAAACAAAAAAAACCCACCTGAATTTGCAGAGCTCTCATAACCTGGTTTCTTTAGCAGAGCCTGAGGCAATGATAAATGTGCCAATGCATTATTTGTAAGTATATACCCTGAGCAGTGAAGGTAAAGATACAGCCAAGTACGGGGGGAAGGACATGAGCCATGAAACGATGCTTTCCTGGACTGGCCATCCTCTCCCAGTGAGTCTGGGAGACACACAAAGGTGCTTACCAGGTGTTTTTCTTAACTTACAGAACTATTCTATATAGGGTAAGAGAGAAAATCGTATTTTGGATCAGTCTATAGGTTACAGGAAGATGGGAAATCAATCTCCTTGGCTCCCCTCAGACTCGTGTTTCTCATTAGTTGAAATTCATTCCAAGGAGCATTAACCTTTTCATCACTTGACGTTTTGGTAGGCACTTGGGATGCCAGAAGCCATAACCTGCAGTGTGGGATTTCATCCTGGATCTGATACAGTCAGGGGAGCCTGAAATTCCAGGCATACATCTGGTCAACCAGGAGTCACAACCAAAGGGAAGCACTGGCACTCCCGGGGCAAATGGCAAGTGGCCCTCCTGTTGTTCTGGAAGTAGTTGGTACATCTGCATGGAAGAACACAGGAGAGGGGCTCTGATATAGGACATATCTACTGTGAGAAATAATTTCTCCAGTGGAATTAACTTACAGAAAATTGGACATATGTGCCAAAGCCTGGAGGAAAACTTGCAACAAAAGATACCCAATTGGAGTTTGTAATTTTCCTCCATAAAGTTATAATTGGAACTTGGAAGAATAAGTAAGCCCCTGGGAGAAAGAACACAAGAGACAAATGGGAAGAGATTAGAATCTAATACTGGGAACAAAGGGGCATCAAGGAAAGGCAAGGGGAGAAGACAAATAACATTTCATGGTCATAAAACCAACCAACAAACAAGAATAAAACAAAAAAAAAATGGAATCCAGGGAAGATTTATACCATGGAGCTAGGAACAGGGGAAATTTTAAAGGAATATCTATGGAACAGTGTCCAGTGCGCCAGACTGGTCCAGAGAAATGAGGAGAGAGCAAAGGAAGTTTTGTTGTTAAATGAAACAAAATGCCTTTACATTCCCAAACAGATGTGGGATACGATAGTCCTCTGTGAGCCCAAAGTCCCTAAAGAAGACGTTCTGTGAGTCCATGAAGGCCTCTGTGATGGGACCTTCCATCACAGAGCTATTGGTTCGGGTAGGCCAGCCTTCAGGGTCTTCCATGACTTGAGGTCCTGGTCCTCTGTAAGCCCAGGTGTCCCCAGCTGGAGTCAGTGTTTGTGGGAAGCTGAGAGAGTTGGCACTGAATGTCGCTGTAAAGATAGCACACTGGTAGTTGCTGAGGAGTCTCGCGCAAGGCAACCTGATAATGTAGCTTGTATAGGCGACCAGAAGACCAGATAGATCTAGGGGATTCATGGAGATCAGAGTAAAGAAAAAAACCTGAGTAGTCTAAGGGGATACCCAAAAGAGTCATCTGTGGAGAGTCCTGGAAAGTAAGTTCATAGAGGAAAAAAATCAAGGTATACTTTGGTATGGACAGAAGGTGGGCTGAAATTGGGTGAGACCCAATTGAGGTTAGTCATAGAGAAATGAGCTGTATGGAATTGTGAGCTTCTGAAACATACTGCTTGGGCCCCAAATCAAGCTCCAACACTTCTTGACTGTGAAAATGGAAAGTTACTTGGTCACTCCAGATCTCAGTTCTCTCACTTGGGAAGTAGATTTAATATAAGAATCTATCTTACAGGGATGCTATGATAAAAAACATGGGTTAAACCATAATGTACTTAACAGGGTCCCTAGCAGATAATAATGATTTGTCTACACCACATATTCACATGGGTATCCCAAATGTAACAAGTGAAAGACTAAGTTCATAACCCACCCTCTTAACACTCCTCTACTTATCATAATGGCACCACCATCCATTGGGCAAGCCAGACATCTAGAAGTCATCCTTGATATCTTGTTCCTCATCCTCAACATCTAAACCATCATCAACTTCATCAATTTTACCTTCAAAATGTCTATCAAATCCATACACTTATAGCACCCATATGTTTACTATGCTAATCCAAGTTGCTATTCTTCTTTGGCTGATGTATAAAATGGTCCATGAATTTGCCTAGCTGCACAACCCCTTGGCGTTTTCTCCAATCCATTTTCTAATGAAGAGCTCCCCAGGCAATGACATGTATGAGCAGGTGCCCAAAGAGATAAGGTATACAACCGAAAGGCTGGCCTATGGAATAAGGCTTATTCTGTGGCCCAAAGAATAAGCCACATGGAGGCTTCTATAGGTACAACTTAAGATGTGACCCAAATCACTGGGGCAAATAGACTTGTGTTTACTTCTGTCTGACATAGAATCATACAGTGTCTGAGTAAACTGCAAGATGATGATTTTAACAATGTACCCATGCAAGTGCATTTCACAAATTTGAGCTTCAGTATCCTATAGGAATTTTTTTCACAAATTAAACTTTTAATATATATCCTAATATACAGTATCTGATTTTACATCCTAGTTCATTGTATTTTATTTTACTTATTTTATTGTATTACATAAAGACTACGTAGTTATTTTTTTTATCAACTCTTACCTAAATACCCCCAAGTCCATCTTGCTTTCACCAGGAAATAAAGGAAATATCATCATTCTGTATGTGTGGCATGACATGGACAACTTGGGAAAGCAGGGCTCCTGTCTGTAGTCAAAGCAGCCTCAAACAAAGCTAACCTGGTTATATAACTCCTCTGCATAAATGCCTAATGGCTTCACAGTGCTGCAAGAATGAAGGTCAAGATACACAGAACAGACTACAGACCCTACATATCTGACCACACTTCCACACTAGTGATATCTTAAGCCACAACTCTTCTCACTCTTGGCACTTCAGTTACCCTGGTTTCTTTCATTTCCTTAAAATCATCATGGTCCTTTCAATCACAGACGTTGTGTATGCACATTTCTACCATGAGCATGTCTCACTCCCACCCTGCAAAACTGCTTAGTTGATTTCATTTCACCCTTCAGCTTTCAGATCAAGGTCCTTCCTTAAAGAAGCCATATGCCCTCCCACCACCCTTTCCCAGCATAATTTGGAACTCTTCCATTTATCTCTCAAATGTCATGGATACTTAAATTTATCCCTGTCCCCCCAACAACTAACATAGTTTTTGGCATTCAGTAGTCTTGACAATTAGATTGAGGGCTAAGTTCTAGCCAGCCACGGATCAGGCATGAAGCTGTGAGTTGTGGCTACTTGGCCCAGACTCAGGTAGCTTGACTCCCCCTGCACACGGTTTCACCAAGTGTCCAAACACGCTCGTTTTTAAAGACGAGCCATGATGGAGACTCTTTTGTCTTTGGCTTAAATTTGTAGATGTAAAAATCAATGAAGAACATTCCATTTAATAGAATCAATCATTGATCCTTCAGATATGAGAAAACGATTTCATTTTTGTGTAATAGCTTTTGTTCTTTGTCAAAACGTGTTCACACTTTTGGGATACCTGGTGGCTCAGTCAGTTAAGCATTTGACTTCATTTCAGCTCAGGTCATGATCTCATGGTTCATGGGCTTGATCTCCTATGTTGAGCTCTGCACTGACAGTACAGAGTCTGCTTAGGATTCTCTCTCCCTCTCTCTTTGCCCTCTCCCAGTTGTGCTCTCTCTCTCTCAAAATAAATAAACTTTTATATAAATGTTGCACATATAATATTTGCTGAGTTTTTCATTCAGAATATTATACACAATTTCTTAAATAAATATATAGTATTTAAAGCTATCATTTTATAAAACTATAAAATAGGGCCTTTCAAAATACTTATTGAAGGAGTCTAATGTGGCAAGCACCATGGACGTACCAGAGAACAAAGATTCACTGAATTTATTTGAAAGATCCTGAACAAAACGGTGGGGTTGAAATGGGAAAGGGAATGGGGTCAATAGGAGTTGCTCTATTTTGTTTTAAATTAGAAACAATTTTTATTCTTTTTTTCTCCCCTTGGGAGAGAGTGCATGCATGAGAGAGGAAGAGAGGCAGAGAGAGAGGGAGAGAGAATCTTAAGCAGGCTCCACACTCTCACAGAGCCTGATGCAGGGCTTAATCCCACAACCCTGGGATCATGACCTGAGCTAAAATCAAATCAGACACATAACCTACTGAGCCATCCAGACATCCTGCTTTGTTTTGTTTTTTAAATTCCAAGCAAAATAAAAAATACACATATGTATGCTGATAAGAATGTTGTACTAGAGAGAAAAAATGATGATGTAGGAGAGAGAGAAGGATTTGCCAGAGGGATATCCTGGGTCAAAGGAGAGAGAAAAAATTCAGAGCACAGGAAGGGCAGAAGACAGTGTGAGGAACAGACTAGAAGGTGAGTAGATGTGGTAGTGGGAGAGTGTGGGAAATTTCCTCTACTTGCTTTAGTTTTCTCAATCGCTAGAAAAGCAGGAAGCAACATGATCAGCCAAAAGTGGGGATGTTGGAGAAAGTAGGGCAGGTTTGAATAAAGAAGTGAAAGCACAAAATAGTGGTCTGGACCGGTGGTCTGGACCAGCCATTGCTGGGAGGAAGAATGGTTGTTTTGGGTCATGAAAAGTGACACCAGCCAGTCAGTGTTTTGCGATATTTTCTCTAGTCATTTTTAGTTACATGAATGAAGGTATGAAGTTGGTTCAAAGTTAGCTTTAGCCAGGGTTGTGGTTTTGGCAAGTCAAGATTATACAGCGATAGAGGAGCAAAGGCATTGGTGGGACAGGGGCAGGGAAACTATCCAAGAGAGCGATTTTAATGACAAGTATTTGTGAGTGTTGCAGGATTTTTTACCTCAACACCCAGATTTCGTTGTCTCACTACTTTGAAGAATGAAGAGGTGGACACGAAATGAGCAGCAGGCAAAAGTTAGAGTATCAGATCGGAAAGGAAGAATAGAAGGAACGCTCTCTTTAGAGAGGGGACATTAGTAAGGGAACGCCTGCAACTGTAGACAAGGGCCCTTGTTTTATAAGGTTCTGATCAGCCCTTCCACTTCCTTCCCCCCTTTTTCCTTCTCAGGTGCCACCCTTATTGACTTGATAGCTTTACGTGTCAGGTTGTCCATTCCTGATTGGCTCCTTTCCATTACATAAGGAGTGGTTTATGGCCATATCATTCCTTGGGGGTCATATGTTTTATGTTCTACTACTTACTGTTAGTTATGTCTTTTGTCAAATCCCTGAGGGAAACCTGAGGCATAAGGTAGATGGTATCTGTTACATTTTTAAGAGGAATCTTATGCCTGAGGGGGTTTGCGGTGGTCAGAAGCTCCCAGCATTGTTCCAAAATATGTGCTTTTCCCCACCAAGGGACTTCAGGTCCTAATCTTTCCTCTCTGCCTATTTTATCCTATCTTTTCCTATCATAATAGTTTTGTTCTCAGAGGGCTCAGTCAGGTGAGGAAGAAGATACGAAACAATTGCATGGTTAAAAAAATGCTAGATTAGACAAATACAGAGGATTCATGAAAACACTAGGATTTGATATTTTGCTAAATTATTACAGAATATTGCCATCAATTATAATGTCACAATAAACATTTTGAGACATGTAACACATTTTATGTAATACTCCTAGAAATAAGTCTGAGTTCTTTAATTCCTCACCTACTGGCTTAAAGAGTGGTTGGGTGTTTTGTTTTGTTTTGTTTTTCCTACACTCCAATATTTCCAAGAACTGTGAGATGCTTAAAGGTTTAGTATTATTTTTTTAGGATTTTTTTTTGGGCTTATAATGATAAATTTATCTTATTCTATATCTTTCTCTCATGAATCACAGAGGTTTTCTAGGGCTATCAGGGTCATGAAGAGCATTAACCTGAATTTGGAATATCACTGCACATGCCACCCAGCCTTGAGAATGACATTCTTAATTGAAGATCTTTATCTCAAGAACCATGATTTTTCTCTTTGTGTTCTTTCTATTCTCTTTATATTTCTCCTCTTGTATTGTACCCCCATAGTTTATTTGGAATATGTGTACACAGCTGAACTCCAGCTAGGGGAAGTATCAACTTCTCTAGCATACAGAAGACATAAGAGGAAGTGAAACATTATATCCATATGGCCATTTCACTCAGGGTCACTTCTTACCTGGATTTTGGATTATTTTCTAGGATCTAATTACCAGTGATACCATGGAATTAGCCCAAGTCTCTTATCAATTGACAACACCTTGGCGTTGTATGTGTCTGCTGCACTTTTACTGCAACCTTGTCAGTATTGGGTGCTACAAGTATATTTTTAACTTAATATTTCCAAAGGTTGTTGTTGAGATATTTGGGGGTGGTACAGAAAAACTTTCCACATAGTAAAATTGTTAGTTTCTTTCTTTCATTTTTTTTAAATGTTTTATTTATTTCTAGGAGAGAGAGAGAGAGAGACAGCATGAGCAAGGGAGGGTCAGAGAGAGAGGGAGTCACAGACTCTGAAACAGACTCCAGGCTCTGAGCTGGCAGTCAGCACAGAGCCCAATGCGGGGCTCGAACCCATGAACCACAAGATCATGACTTAACCGACTAAGCCACCCGGGCGCCCCTGTTAGTTTCTTTTAAACAATAAGTGTTTAAGTTGTTCTTAAATTACTGAGCGTGTATGCTTGAATTCTTTATCTTCAAATTTCCTTACTTTCTATGCAACTGGCAGGTTATACTTACTTAGCAGGGAGAGAGAGAGAGAGAGAGAGAGAGAGAGAGAGAGAGAGAGAGAGAGAGAGAGAGAGAACGGGTCCAAAATGGAGTCACTTGTGCTGAGCCTCAATAAGCAAACCAAGACTTAATGTCCAAGGCAATTGTAGTTTCAGTATCTACCAAGAATGTGACCTTTAACAGGTCAATCTGACAATACCTGATCAGCACTAGTGAGTTAATCTGCATAATAAACCCCTGTTCTACCCCCAAAAGGAAGGTGACCTTGCCTAAAGCAACACAGCTTTTTCTTTCTCTTACCTCATTTCTTGCCTATAAAAACCTTCCATTTTGTATAGCTCTTAGGAGGTCCTTCCTTCCTGCTAGACGTGATACTGCTCGACTCATGAATTGCTGAGAGACAGAACAGTGCTTTCTCTTCATTTATATACAGAAAAGCAAAAGCTACTTCCGTTTCTCCCCCCAAAAAGAGGGAGAGAAACATGTTCTCCTTGGTTCTGGCCTTAACCTTAACCTTTTGGAATGTCAGTAAAAGCAATTCAGGAGCCAGAGAGACCCAAACGTCTTAGATTATTTTTGGCCTAGAAGAGCCTCCAAGTTCTGAGCTTTGTCTTTTCTGTCATGTAAATACCTGAGGAGACTGCACTCCAGTGCTCCTGGCAACTTGAGGGTTTTTGAGCCTTCATTTGCGCTGTTACCTTTTGGCCCTCTCAGAGAGATAAGAAAAGATTGTCCTTTTAGACAGAGCAGTTAATGAGACAAATAGCTACATACTCTTCTCATTGTAGAGGAAGAACACAGTGTTTTTAGGGAAAGTGAAAGTAAAGATTCCCTATCTTTCCATCATCTGCATTGCCATATGCCAGGAGTCTTGGATTTTTTAACAGAGACACTGAGAAATCCGGGAAATCTTTATTTTCCCACAGTATGCAAACTGCTCCTTAATGAAGCTGACTGGATAAGAATAAAAGAAAGAGATTAACCATACATGCAACATTATGAACATTGATGAATCTCAAAAATATGTGTATGAAAGAAGACATACAGAAAAGAGTGCACACTGTTTGACTTCATCACTAAACTACTGTTAATAGGTTCCTCAGAAAATTAACAATAGAACTCCCCTATGACCCAGCAATAGCACTGCTAGGAATTTACCCAAGGGATACAGGAGTGCTGATGCATAGGAGCTCATGTACCCCAATGTTCATAGCAGCACTTTCAACAATAGCCAAAACATGGAAAGAGCCTAAGTGTCCATCAACGGACGAAGGGATGAAGAAGATGTGGTTTATCTATACCATGGAATACTTCATGGCAATGAGAAAAAATGAAATCTGGCCATGTGTAGCAACATGGATGGACCTTGAGGGTGTTATGCTGAGCGAAATAAGTCAGGCAGAGAAGGACAAATATCATATGTTTGCACGTTTAGGAGGATTAGGAGGAACTTCACGGAGGACCGTGGGGGAGAAGGGGGGAAATAGTGGGGGAGAGGGAAGAGGCAAACCATGAGAGACTCTTGAATGCTGAGAACTAACTGAGGACTGATGGGTGTGTGGGGGGGGAGTGGGGGTGATGGGCATGGAGGAGGGCACTTGTGAGGACGAGCACTGGGTGTTATATGGAAAACAACTTGACAATAAACTATTTGCAAAAAAAAAATTAAAATAAAATAATAAAATAAAATCCAATTTGTCTGGAAAAAAAGAAAAAGAAAGTCAGATCAGTATTTACCCAAAAGAGGTGGGGACAAATTGCAAGGAGAACAAAGGAAATTTCTTCAGGCATGAGGCTGTTCTACATCTTGATCCGTGTGGTAGTTACATAGGGGTACACAGTTAACAAAATGTGAAAAAAAAATGTACACATAGATCATTGAGAAGGTGGCAGAGAAGAAGTATCCTGAGCTCACCTTGTCTCATGGACACACCAAGGTATCAGCCACATCAGAGCAAATAACTCTGAAAATGACCTGAAGACTAGCAGAAGAGATGATTCCACGATTATGTGTAAAGAAGAGGTCATGTTGAAAAGGGTAGGACAAATAGAGACATGGTTGGGACCCAAACCCTTGGTGAGACGAACCATCCACTGGAGGGACACCAGAAGCACAGAGAAGTGAGCGGACCACACCCCACAGCGGGCACCCCAAGTATGGGGGAACCACACTAAGAAGACAAGTCCTAACAATATTTGGCTATGAAAAACAGTAGGGCTTGCCTTCATGAATTGTCACAGTTTGTGTGGCTTAATTCCAGTACTCTAAAAATCAGTGGTCTTAGCTCCAGGAGAGCCAGAGGGTGATAGGAAACTGGGTCCCTACCTTTCAAGAGTCAGCATAGCAAACAAACTCACAGAGATACAGCATAGGAGCAGCAGTCTGAAAATCAGCTGAGGACTATATGAAGGAGACTTATTTACTCATCTTGGAAGTTGTGCTAGAGAGTCAGGGATATTTAGGAGACTTCAAGGGCAGAAGTGTCAGGTGTCACTTTTCCTGCCCACCTCCAAGCTTAGATTGCAGAATGCTTGTGGACACCAGTGAGAACACTCTCTATCTTTCCAGCACCATGCGCTGTGCCACATGGTTTCTGTGAATCTACCCCATCCAACCTGCCCCACTGACAGTGGAACAGTAGTAGGAGTGGTAGAGGAGTTAGTCCCCCGAAGGGGCTCCTGCTCGAAGGAGGCGGAAGGATACCAGACACACCAGTGCACCCATACTTTTTGACCACAATGGTGTGAAACTAGAAATCAGTCATAAGAAAAAGAACTGGAAAGAACACAAATGCATAGAAGCAAATAACATGCTACTAAAGAATGAATGGGTCAACCAAAATACCAAAGATGAAATGAAAAAATACATGGAGACAAATGAAAAAGGAAACATAATGGCCCAAAATATCTGGGATGCCGCAAAAAGCTTTTCTAAGGTGAAGACTACAGCAATACAGGCCTACTTCAAGAATCAAGAAAACTCTCAAATAAACAGCCTAATATTATACCTAAAGTAGCTAGAAAAACAAGAGTAAACAAAGCCCAAAGCCAGTAGAAGGAAGGAAATGATAAAGAAATAATGAAATAGAGACTAAAAAACCAATAGGACAAATCAATTTAACGAGGAGCTGGTTCATTGAGAAGATAAACAAAACTGATAAACCTTTAGCCAGACTCATAAAGAAAAAGAGAAAGGAAAATCAGAAAGAATAGATGAGCAATAACAGCCAACAACACAGAAATACAAATGATTTTAAGAGAATATTGTAAAATATGACATGCCAACAAATTGGACAACCTAGAAGGAATGGAGAAATTTCTAGAAATATATAACCTCCTGAAACTCAACCAAGAAGAAATGGATGCCTGGGTGGTTCAACTGGTTGAGTGTCTGACTCTTGATTTTGGCTCAGATAGTGATACCAGGGTCATGGGATCAAGCCCCAAGTCAAGTTCCACACTGAGTATGGAGCCTGCCTAAGATTCTCTCTCTCTTCCCCCTTCCACCCTTCCCTTGCTCATGCACACTCTCTCTCTCTAAAATAAAAAACTCAGAGAGAGGCAAATACCATATGATTTAACTAATTCATGGCATTTAAGAAAGAAATGAAGAAACAAATGAAAAAGAGATAAACAGAAAATTAAAAACAAAGAAAAAGACCCCTAGATTCTCAAACATAGAGAACAAACTAGTAGTTTCCAGGATGGGGGCTGGAGGGGGGAATGTGTGAAATAGGTGATGGGGATTAAGATACACTTGCTGTGATAAACACTGAGTATTGTATGGAATTGTTGAATCACTATATTGCACACCTGGAACTAATTATATAACACAATATGTTAATTATACTTCAGTAAAATAATTGTTCACTTAAATCTGGCATTTCAATGTTTGTAAAATTTATCTCAATTTAAAAAAGTATTCTTCACATGTATTCTTTGTATGATGACATACATTATAATTCTTAGTCTCAAAGTAGAATTCTCTCATCCTCTATTAATTCTTCATTCTCAAAATGAAAAAAGAAAAAAATCCAACAACAGCAGAATGTTGAAGTCTTTCTCTGCTTCCACCTGCTGTAGGACCGCTGAGCAAGAATAAATGCTGTTGCCTCAAAGACAGACCAACATGAACTCTATTTTATGGAGACAAAGTGCCCAAAGTGATACAATAATAAAACCAGTGCTCTATCCTGGAGATTCTGATCCTAAATCAGTCTCTGTCTTTTTGACATAAACTACCTTGCTAAGTAAAAACTATTATCGTGGTGATAAAGTGAAAGGGACAGAATAACACAACAGGTACGGAAGGTATCAAGGGGGTAGGATGACTAGTGACTAGCAAATAAATGACAAATGGCTCAGAAACTAATAAAACTAGAACACCATCTACAAAATGTCGGCTGTGGAAATGGAGTGTTTGGAGACTCTGTTGGAAAAAACTTCAGAGTATTTTAACAGGTGGATACTGAAATGCAGGCGGTATAACCAATAGATTATATAGAAAAATAAAGTTTATTATGTATTTTATAGTTTACCCATTGTAACCTTTAGCATTTTCTGCAGATGCATTTTTTTCTTATTGCTATTGTAACAAAATACTATAAACTTAGAGCCTTAAAACAACAGAAACATATTATCTTACAACTCTGTAGGTCAGAAGTCCAATGTGGGTTTCATTGAGCTAAGTCAAATACAGGGCTGTGTTCTTTTCTGGAGTCTCTAGTGAAGAACTAATCTCCTTGTCTTTTCTAGATTCTTTTTTTTTTTTAACATTTATTCATTTTTGAGAGAGCAAGAGAGAGATAGAGCATGAGCAGGGGAGGGGCAGAGAGAGAGGGAGACACAGAATCTGAAACAGGCTTCAGGCTCTGAGCTGTCACCACAGAGCCCGAGGCGGGGCTCAAAACCACGAACCGTGAGAGCATGACCGGAGCTGAAGTCAGACACTTAACCGACTGAGCCAGTCAGGGGCCCCAATGTTTATTTATTTTTGAGAGAGAGAGAGAGAGACAGAGTGTGAGCCCAGGTGGCCCTCCTTGTCTTTTATAGATTCCAGGGGCCACCTGCATTTATTGGCATGTGGCTCCCTTTTTCCATCTTGAAAACCAGACCCAGCAACAGCAAATCAAGTCCTTTTCACTCTGCCTTCTCTTCAGACTTTGAAGCTAGGAAGGTCCTTCACTTCTGAAGATTTGTGATTTGAATGCACCTATCTGAATTATCCAGGACAATCTCCCCTTTTCAAGATTCCTCACCTTAATTACATCTACAAACTCCCTTTTCCTGTGTAAAATAACATATTCACAGGTTCTGAAGAATATCAGAATATCATATCATTGGCACATGTACATCACTGGGGGGCATTATTTTGCCTACCATAGTGGTTATTAAAGAATTTTATTTACAGAGCGGAGATGCAAATGGAGTATTAAAAATGAGTAATGAGGAATTCTGCTTCAGACCAAGATGAAGGGAGTCCTTTTACCCTTTCAGCTGAAACAATAACAAAAAGACAAAATATATGGCTCTCTGGCATTGGACATCAGGCATCACAGGGCAGTTATCCTTGAGAGCAAAGGACAAAGGTGAGCATTAAGATTATCCTTGCTTACTGCCTGGAGAGAAACTGCAGGCTGTGTACAGGTCAGGGAGGGAAAATCCAGGGGAAGTCCAAAGATCTGCCTCCATTGAAGAGAAGGGGTTCGGAATGGAGAGATCAGGGCTACTATACATCACAAAAAAGGTTACTAGAAAGAGACAGCTACATCAAGAGAGAGTTCTGGAGAGCTATAGAACTCCCAAGAGTGATCAGCACAGGTGTGTGTGGCAACTACCTGAGGCCAGGGAAGGAGCCATGCAAAGGAGAAGAATACAATCACCAGATCACATACAGGACTGATAATCTTTTAAAACAATACCATTTACAGTAGCAGAAAAAATATGAAATAGTTAGAAACAAATCCACCACTCTGATAAAAGATGTACAATATCTGTACACTGAAAACAGTAAACACCACTGAAAGAAATTAAAGATCTAAATAAATGGAGTGATATACCATACTTAGCAATCAGAAGAGTCAATATTTTTAAAATGTCACTTCTCCTTAAGATGATCTATAGATGTGACATAATCCAAGGAAAATCTTAGCAGTAATTTTTTTCATAGAAATTAAAAAGATGATTCTATTGGGACCTCATCAAAATAAAAAGTTTCTGCCCAGTGAAGGAAACAATCAGCAAAACTAAAAGGCAACCGATGGAATAGGAGAAGATATTTGGAAAAGACATATCAGGTAAAGAATTAGTATCCAAAATCTATAAAGAACTTATCAAACTCAACACCCAAAAAACAAGTAATTCAGTGAAAAAAATGGACAAAGGACATGAACAGACACTTTTCCAAAGAAGATATCCAGATGGCCAATTGCAAATGAAAAAATGCTCAATCATCAGGGAAATACAAATCAAAACCACAATGAGACACCACCTCACACCTGTCAGAACGGCTAACATTAACAACTCAGGCAACAACAGATGTTGGCGAGAATGCAGAGAAAGAGGATCTCTTTTGCACTGCTGGTGGGAATGCAAACTGGTGCAGCCACTCTGGAAAATAGTATAGAGGTTCCTTAAAAAATTAAAAATACAACTACCCTATGACCCAGCAATTGCACTACTAGGTATTTATCCAAGGGATACAGGAGTGCTGTTTCAAAGGGGCACTGCACCCCCAATGTTTATAGCAGCACTATCAACAATAGCCAAAGTATAGAAAGAGCCCAACTGTCCATCGATGGATAAATGGATAAAGAAGATATGGTACATATATACAATGGAGTATTACTCGGCAATTGAAAAGAATGAAATCTTGCCATGTGCAACTATGTGGGTGGAACTAGGGGGTATTATGCTAAGTGAAATTAGTCAGTCAGAGAAAGACAAATATCATATGACTTCACTCATATGAGGAATTTAAGGCACAGAATAGGGGCACCTGGGTGGCTTAGTTGGTTAAATGTCCGACTTTCGGTTGGGTCATGATCTCGCGGTTCGTGGGTTTGAGCCCCGCGTTGGGCTCTGTGCTGACTGCCAGCTCAGAGCCTGGAGCCTGCTTCAGATTCTGTGTCTTCCTCTCTCTCTGACCCCCTCCCTGCTCACGCTGTCTCTCTCTCTCTCCTAGAAATTAAAAAAAAAAAAAAAAGACACAGAATAGATGGACATAAGGGAAGGGAAGCAAAAATAATATAAAAACAGGAAGGGGACAAAACATAAGAGGCTCTTAAATATAGAGAACAAACAGAGGGTTACTGGTGAGGTTGGGGGTGGGGGCTAAATGGGTAAGGGACATTAAGGAATCTACTCCTGAAATCACTGTTGCACTATATGCTAACTAACTTGGATGTAAATTTAAAAAATAAATTTAAAAAATAAATTTATTAAAAGCATTTAAATAATAATAGAAAAGAAATTGAAAGGATCATTCTAAAGTTTACAGGCCTAGGATAGCCAAAATTAACTTTGAAAAAGATGAATAAAGTTGGAGAATTTATGCTACATTATCATAAAACTTACTATGAAGCTATTATAATTAAGACACTAGTAGGGACACAAAAAAATGACAAATGAATCAATGGAACAGAACAGATAGTCCAGAAATCGGCTGACACAGATATGGTCAACTTATTTTTATAAAGATGCCAGTGAAATTAAGTAAAAGATGATCATCTTTTCAATAAATGGTACTGGAAAAAATTTGATTACAATATGCAAAGGAGAGAGGGAAGAACCTTAATTCTCACCTAGCACCACATACAAAAATTAATTCACAAATAAACCATAGGTAGAAATGTAAGAGATAAAACAATAAAACTTCTAGAAAAAGACACAGGATCACATCTCAGTGACCTTGGGTTTGGCAAAAATTTCTCAGAACACAAGAAACAAACTCTCAAAGAAAAACATTAATAAGTTGTATTTTGCCAAAGTAAAAAACAAAAACAAAGAAAAGAAACTGTTCTTTAAAAGCACCGTTAAGAAAATGAAAAGGCAAGCCACAGATTGGGGTAAGATATCCATATCCAACAAAGGACTGTATCCAGAATATACAAAAAACACAACTCAAAGATAAGAGGAACAAGTCAAGAATGTTCAAAAGATGTGAAGAGACCCTGTATCAATGAAGAGACACAGCTGGAAAATAAGCACATGAAGATAAACTCAGTGTCATTAGTCATTAGGAAAGTGTAAATTTAAACCATAATAAGATATCACTACATATCCAGTAGAATGCTTTAAGTTAAAAGGAATAAAAATACCAAGCATTGGTGAGAAGATGGGTGAACAGAACATTTATATACTGTGGTTTGAGATACAAATTGTTGTAACTACCTTGGAAGAGTTTGGCAGCTCATTAAAAAGTTAAACACACTCCCACCATGTGACCCTCACATTCCACTCTTAGGTATTTATCCAAAGAAATAAAAGCTTATGTCTCCACAGAGATTTGAATCCCCAAACTGGAAATAATCCAAAAGTCCTTTAGCAGATGAATAGATAAATAAATTGTGGTATACCCATACAGTGGAATACCTTCAATATTTTTTTGTTGTTCTCTTATGTTTCTATTACTCCATGCTCTTCCATTCTTCTTTATTTTTGTCTGCATTGCTTTTTCGCAGGCTGATATATGAGTAGATAATCGGAAGGACAGAAACAATAAATGGTTGCACAATGATTTGCACACAAATAACTGAGAACTGATTTTGTTGATTCTTATATCCATGCTCAAGGTAGGAAAAAATATATACTAAACAAGAAAAGACTCATGCACCCAATACCAGCTCAATATCACATCTAAAAGAAACTGCTGTTATTTGCATCTTACATGGTTCATTCTAATTATTCTATTTTGATTTCTACTGTTGTATTTAGTAGTAAGCTACAAGAATCATTACTATTATTGCATACATATTTCTTTATTAGTGTTCCATCCTTTCTTCATCTGGATACTGACAAAAATTATAGTAAAGAGGAGCTCAGAGTGCCCTACACAATTCCTAGTGAGCTTACCCCTCCATTTCCCCCTATATACTGTCCGGCTTACCAAAATAAATGGACCAGGAATCAGCCTCAGTAAATACAAACTTTTGTATGAAGAATCCTCAGCTTCATCCCTATATCCTGGCTAACCTCAGGCACTCCAACCTCACTTCTGGACACTTTTCATAGTTGACTTTAAACATTTCCAATCAATTCTGGAAGGTAGCCATCATCACTAAAATATTCCACATCGTCCTCCTCTTTTCTGGGTGGTCTCCTAAACTTCTTGCTTTGATTCAAAATCTGAACCCATTTCTAAGGACATTATTTCTCCTGCATCACTTTCAAGCAGGGGCTGTTTTGTTTTTGTTTTTTTCTGCCCTATATCTCACGGTGTTGGACTTCTCAGGTTTCATAGCCACATCTAGACCGTCTTCCCTCTTTTTTTTTCCCCAACAGAGAAAAAACTACCTCCTTTGAGAATTTTGCCATTAAGTTCTACCACTCCACTCATATATATCACCATTGTGTACTGATCAAAAAGACCCTAAATTTCCTGGACATCCTCTACTTCAGTCGTCGATCTACATTCTCACACTCCAAAAACCTTTTTGACATCTGTCCTCAAATCTCCAAAACTCCTTTCCTCTCCAGACACTCAGATGATGACCTTATATCTTATCTCATGAAGAAACAGAAACAATCAGAAGAGATATTCCCCTCATAAAATTTACTAACCATATGAATGCATATGTACTGCCTTTCCTTCTGCTGTAATAGGTCAACTGTCCAGGACCCAATATAAAGTCAACCTCTAGGTGATGCCTGTCTCCTCTCACCCGCACAGCAACATCACTTTTGCAACTAACCTCTCTTTCTAAAAATATTCATTTTCCCTTGCAACAGCAATCCTGCCTAGTAATATGCTGCAATGTCTTTTTTTCTTAGACAGACAAAAAAACTCTTCCTTGACCTATTATTGCCTCCCATTGAGTTAACAAAACTCAGATAAAGAGTTACTTTGTATTTGTTCTCTCAAGCTTTTCAGTTTGTCTTCCTTTCCTAAGCCACTCCGATGAAGTTTTGTAATCATCACTCTTTACGAAACAGTTATAAGGTCAACAATGACCTCTATGTTGACAAATTCAGGTTTCATTCCGTGTTTTACTCAACTTCTCAGTAGCATTTAATCTGGTTGATCATGCCCTCCTCCTTGAAATTTTTCTTTGCCTGACTTTCCAGACTCCACACTGCCCACCCACGTTGGGAGCTATACCTACTCAGTCTCCATTCCTGGTTTCCATATTCATCCTTAACACTGAAGGTTTCAGGGGTCATCTCTGAAAAATGGGCAGAACAATATTTCTCTCACCTGGGAGCAATGCAGACTAAGTGAAACGATTTGGAGGACTCACTATATACCTGACATTGTTTTATGTGCTCACTGAACAGTGGTACTAATCTTGTCTTTGTGCATGAAGCTTTCAACACCCCCCTGATTCTTACCTCAGTACGAATTCCTGGGCTCTAATTACACTGTCAATGCACATTTTTTATTGCTCTCAATAGACATTGACAAGTGGCTTTTCAGAAAGATTGTACCGATTTATACTTCCACAAGTCCACAACCATGTGAGTACCTACCACATGACACCTTCACAAAAACTATTATCTCTTTACATAAATTTAATTAGCAGTGTTTATGTAGGATATAATACAAACATACTTCTTCTACCAGACATAATCCTGCTTATGGTGCCAGGTTGTCATATGACTTAAATTGAATTTGCCTTGGTTTCTCCATCTGTGAAATGGAGATAAATCTGTGGGTTGGGAAGGGAGATATATAATTGGACTAATCAACAAACATCGTGCTTCTGAAAAGACAGAATGCTCAGGGCCAAGTGATTTTAACACATGATACATCAGAATATCCCAATCAAAATCAAGTTTGCTTTGAAAGAGAGTTGTGAGCACAATTCAACTGATAAAGACTGTCAGGAAGGCAGCCGTGTCTCTGTTCGGAGCAGCTGGCTTGTCTGAATTGCTTACGCTGTACAGTAGCCTTGCAATTATGATGTGGGTGCCTGTGCGCTTTCTTCTTACAAAATCATCTCCACGTTCATCTGCTTAGTCATTAAGTTTTATGGTGGAAGTTGAATGCTTAATGAAATTGCAGATTTGAACTGTTTTATGGCCTCTAAGAAAATCTCATTTACCACCGAGTAGCTATGAAAAGATGTGAATGACAGATAAAGTGTGTAGCATTATTGTAAGAGGGAAATTGTTCCAAGGATACACAAGGAAACAAAGCTGATACTGTTTTGTTTTGTGTTTTTACCATTTCCTCTGCCATTTGGTCACTTCCTCATTCATTCATTCATTCTTTCACATATGCAAAAATCATTTACTAAACACCAACTGAAGTAACCAGGACGTGGTCTATTTTTACAAAGATCCTATAATATAGATGGGGAAACTGACAGAGCCATAGACAAGTCAAGGCAACACTAAATACACGACTTGTACCCATACTCTTGCTTGGAAGTTTTATAGGGAACAAGGCTTGCCAAGGGGAAATTTTCTAGTATTAGATTTAAAAGGAGCATGAGACAGCAGGCAATGCTTATGGGATTTGAAGCTGTGTGGGCACTCATTAAATTTAGTGGCTTCAAAATAGGTTGGAATAATGAATAGATCAATACATAGCCAAAGACAGATGTTCTAGGTCAGTCAACAAATCAACATTATCTGAACATTAATTTTTACAGGCTCACTTTCTGTGGGTGTGCATGCATGTGTACATGTGTAGGTGTGTGCTGGTACCCTTAGTAAAGCCTGTGACATGATTATGCACAGAGGGTTGATGAGCAGATCAATATCAAGCTGGAAGGAGTGTCTAGTTGGCTCACAAGGGCACTGGTCTTTGTCAATAATCTTTTACTCACAAGTTTGATAAAACAAAATGGTGCACAATCACGTGGAGGTTTCATACCTGCTGCTCGCAATCTACTAACCACCAGTTTCACCTTACTTCACACACTGAGCCCTGGCAGGCTGATCCATAATGGTCTGGTCAATGGGCTCCCTTGCCCTCTGGTTTTTGGTTGGTATCAGTCAATGGGAGGCAGCTACAAGGTAAGAATGGAGTCTAGATATTTATTTCCCTACGTCCCTGTCTGTGGGTTGAAGCTGGACTGGCTGAATTCCTCTATGAAAAGTCACGGTGCCTGTTGAAGGCTGGCCCTCACTCAGGTAACATCTCCCTGGCCTTTCCCCTCCTGGCACAGGGACACTGATGCCTCAGCACCTCTGTTGCGAGTCCAGCAAACAGTGTACCTCCTGTAGATTCCCCTAATCCCTGCCCTCATCTTTGCAAAAAATCCCTTCATTAAACTCTTCTCAGATATTCTACTGAAGTGTGCCAACTGCTTCCTGCCAGACCCCAACCGATGTAGATGTTCTTCAAAGCTACTTGTTCAGAAACCCCATGGTAACCCCACTTCCTCTCTTTTTTGTATTCCACATATGATTGTCAAGCTCTGTCTATGCTACCATTCCCTGATATCACAACCATGCTCTCCTTTTCATGTCTATTGGTGCAGTTCTGAATCTCACGAACCTTGATGTTAAATGATAGGACACATGTAGAATTTCCACACCTCCACAGACCTTGTGTACGTTCTAGGTAGGAATCCATATAGCACGTTGGGTTGTGGTTATTTATGTAAGTGACTAGTTTCCCTGAGGACTTTCAAATGCCTTGTGAGCAGAAATCATTTGGCCTCTCCCATTGATTTAATGTCACCTCTTCAGTGTCCAATTCATTACAACTGTTTGAAAATGCTTCTTAAATGGAATTAGGTGATAACATATGAGTAGAAGGTATGTTTGTCCAATCTATGCATGCTACAAAGCTGTAATGCACAGTTAATGGGCAAGTTGACAGAATCAAGTTTCAAAATGATTTTGATAGACAGTCTAGTCACAGTTAGACTGTGGATGTTAAAGGAGATAAAATTATGCCTCTAAACTTTAAATGCACAAATACTGATCTGGAAAGTCTTGGTTGGACAGCAGTTCAAATTTTTTTCTTTAATTTTTTAAATGTTTATTCATTTTTGAGACAGAGAGACAGAGCATGAGTAGGGGAGGGGCAGTGAGAGATGGAGCCACAGAATCCAAAAGTAGGCCCCAGGCTTCGAGCTGTCAGCACAGAGCCTGACATGGAGCTCAAACCCACAAACTGTGAAATCATGACCTGGGCCGAAGTTGGACACTTAACTGACTGAGCCACCCAGGAGCCCCAGAGCAGTTCAAATTCTAATTATGGATTTTTTCATGTGCCAGAGAAACAACAAATGCAACCAAAATATGTAAGTAAATTTTTAAAAACTTTTTTATGTTTATTTTTGAGAGAGTGAGAGATGGAGTGTGAGCATGGGAGGGGGAGAAAGAGAAAGAGACACAGAATCTGATGCAGGCTCCAGGCTCTGAGATATTAGCACAGAGCCCAACATGGGGCTGGAACTCAGGAACCACAAGATCATGACCTGAGCCAAAGTCAGACACTTAACCGACTGAGTTACTCAGAAACCCCTAGGTAAATTTTATATCTGGTTTCAATAAGTAATACAGACTTAGATTAAAAGTAACAAGACCCATATTTTGTTCTGCACTGTTTAGATTGTATCTCACCTAAGGCATTCAGTTGTAGTGCCCATTTCAAAGAAGATTTTGACAAAGTAGTGAGAATCTGTTACTGTTACAAGTTAACCAGAATATTTTTTCCAGGAAGAAAGACTTTGAAAAAGAATCTTTCATGTGAGGCTGATTAAAATTTGTAGTCCCAGAGGTTCAAAATTACAGCAAGTGGATAGAAGTTTTAGACGGTGTTGTAACTGTGTATAATTTATTACTTAAAATCAGAACTGTCTATTGGCTATGAAATTCTAAACTCCTTGGTATTAAACAGAATCTGAAAAGTCCTGTGTCAGTGATGAAGTGGAAGGAATTTCCACACTGGCAGCAAGGAAGGGATAGACCACTTCCCAAAGCCATTCTCTGACTATTGTGCTACAAACACAACTTTCACCATGTCAGGGCCTTTTTACAAAACCTTACTTTGCTCAGTCTTTTCCACTGTGTCAATTATAAACTCATAAGCCTGGTTCTCAATGACTCCCATTGTCACACCTCCAGGATGAATTGATTTTCCCACAAATTCAGAGTATGCATCTCTAAAAGGGGCAAGATCTAGCTCACGTCTCAGCAACATGACAAGATCTTGAGGTTAGTGCTGCTAAAATTACAGTAAGTCCTTTGAGGTTTGCTTTTCTAAACATAAATTCATCAGTGTAAGGGTTCCTCTTCCTGTAGATAGAATACAAAGGGATATATTTTGAGTTAAGATTGGGGGCTTCCCATCTGCTTCACCCTTTGCACTATATCCTTTTATAAGAAGTCAACATCACTCATCATTCATTTGACAAATACGTATTGTTCCATAAAAGCCCCATGCTAAGAAGTGAGGTATAAAAACAAAGCATGGTTCCATTTCTCACTGAGCTTAGATATGGTGAAAAGACAGAAAAGCAAATCATTATAATCCACCAAGGTAAGTTCTAGAATACTAGGCTAGACAACATGCCTGGGGTCAGGGGTGGGTGCCTGAAAAGGAAAGGGGTCACTAATGATGGGAACATTCAAGTCCTTTTAGAGACACGAACAGAAACTTGACAGAGGCAAGCAGGGAGAGAGGTACCTGCCTAGAAAATTGAAACTTTCCACAGATCTACAGGAACAGAATGGTTTCGAGTCTACAAGGAGTTGTGAAGAGCTCCGGCTCTGTTCGAGGTGGCAACAGATGAGGTTGTCATGGGTTCAGGATCTAAATCTCAGGGTCCTGTCTGTAGTGATAAAGAATTCAGACATTATCTGAATTCTCTTCCACTGTGGCAGAGAATAAAACTCAACCAGAGAAAGAGGAACCGGAGAGGTGTGTTCATATAGTTATTTTTTACTTGGTTTTAAAGGAAAGGGGGATGCATGGCTTGGGATGGATCTCAATGCCAAAAAGTCGATGCCTGGCCTGCAGCAGCTCCTCCAATGGGGAAGGGACAAATGTGGGCTGCCCCTGGGGCATAGGTGTATTCCCAGGCTCTATGCATCATCTTCCATTTCAAGTCCAAAGGGACCTGACTCAGAGAGGCTATATGAGGAGAAAAATCATGCCGGACAAGGACACTCAAGGGACACGTTGCAACAAATTCCACCAATTGAATCCAATTCTGTCAATTGTGGAGCTGCGGTGAGCCAGAGCACGCTGCCAGGCAGGAAGTTAGGTGGCTCAGCACCGAGGCCGTGTGCGCGCACAGCTGCGCTGGCGTGTATCGCCTGCAAAGCAGTGACAAAGAAAACACTCTTCCTTGCGCCGAAGAATGATCCCTGATTGCTTGGGAAATAGAGATAGAAGAACATGCAGTAGATATTTTAAGTCCTTGGCCTTTGAGGAATTATCTTGAGTGCTCTGTTAGGTTATTCTTGGGAAAATGCTAACCCTGCAAGACAGGGTCTGAAAATGCCTCTCACTTAGGAAGACAGCAGAGCATAAGATCCGTTTCCAAAGACTGGTCCTATACATCATCTCCTTAGCTTTAAATGTCTCTTTCTCTTTCTTTCTCCTCCCTCCCCCCCTCTTTCCTTCCCTCGCCTCAAAACCAGGAGAACGAAAGAAGGTGAGAAAGAAAGACGGTGCATTAGTTTACATAGTCAGTGAAGTGATTCAGGGGTTTTGGAAACCAATGTTATCTCTGGTCGTGCTCCATGCTTTAACCAGCAAAGGGAAGTATAACCATATGTTTCCACATACTATTTGCATCTCCTCAGGTTCGGAGAGAAATGTGATCAACCCCTTACACTGCATGGTCAGGGATGCAAAGTTTGCATAAAACAGGATCCCACTGAATTGATTTCCTGACTGCCCAAGACAAGCATTGAGCTCAGCATAACATTTACATATACAGCCCTTCTAAATGATATTCACTGCATAAATTTTCATTAGAATATTTCCTTAAGTCAGTATTCCTGGCACTTTTCTCCTTAATTGCTCAAAGATCACTGACAGAACTTCAGTATCCTTATTTATAAGTTTTCTTTCCGCCATCAATGATATTTGTCAGGTGAACAGTCATTGATGCATTCATAATAGTTAAGTGCTTCCATATAATTCCTTCACCCCCTCCCCAAGGCTCTCCATTCTCCTCTCCATGTCTGCTTTTGTTCAGTTGGGAGATTATCCCCCTTCCAGGTGTTTTCAGAAGTTAGAAACAAAGACAGAGACTTGTTTTCTCTTCATTGGCCCCAAACCTCTGGCCTGTACCTTGCCAACTCTCCAAAGATAGGCAGAGAAGGTTACCTACTCATCTCCTAGTAGTAGATCCTAGTAGGAGTAGTAGATTACTCCTAGATCCTAGTAATGTATAGGGTACATCCTGTGTTCTTAGTAAATGTTCTATGGAACAGACCAGGCCTTCTGTCTCCTAATGTGGCAGACACATCCTGGGTGTCCCCTAATGAGTCATATCCTTGGCAATCTCATCCCCTTGAGAGTGGATAGAATTTGTGACCTGCTACCACTTAACGGAATATAGCAAAATTGATAGAATGTCACTTTTGTGATTGTTTTTACATCATATGGAAAAACAAAAAGGACTGTTCAGATGTGATTAAGGTCCCTAATCAGTTGACTTTGAGTTTGCCTCAAAAAAGTTTGCCCTCATCAGGCCTGATCTAATCTATGGAGCCTGTTAAAAAGAGTATTTAGGCCTTCCCTGATCTCAGAGACTTGAAGCAGCAGAGACTCAGTCTCTTCTACTGGCCCTGAAAAAGCAAACCATCAGGAATTTGGGATCTCACCTCAGATAAGATCACAGCCCAATCAACACCTTGATTATAGCCTTGTGAGGCCTGGAATGGAGAATCCAGCAAAGCTCAGACTCTCAACCTGTGGGGATCATGAGATAATAAATGGCTGTTTGAAGTACATCTTTATGTAGTCATTGAAAACTAATACACTAAACAAGTAAAATGACCATTTATGGTTATTCCTGGCATTCTTTGCAAACCTCAAGTAGTTTTGCTCCATATTCTTCTTGATATAATTTTGTTAACTTCTTTTTGTCCTTGGTTATTTTATTTCCTTTGTACTATTATACATCGGATTTTTTTAAAAGAGATTTTAAGGTTTTTATTTATTTCTAGGAGAGAGAGACAGCGTGAGCAGGGGAGGGTCAGAGAGAGAGGGAGTCACAGACTGAAACAGGCTCCGAGCTGGCAGTCAGCCACAGAGCCCAACGCAGGGCTCGAACCCACGAACCGCGAGATCATGACCTAAGCGAAAGTCGGACGCTTAACCGACTAAGCCACCAGGCGCCCCTATACATCTGATTTTTAAAATGTGTGCTCATTGGAGGCTCTCTGACTCACCAGGTGGGGTGGGTTCTTTAGGTCCCATGCCCCTTTCTTCCCTGTTGAAGTCAAAACCAATGATACGAGCAGAATTTAACCCTTGAAACCTGACACTCATCAGTTCTCTTCTCCCTCTAGAGTTTTGTGACATAGAATCATGGAGTTTTCTTTGAAACTTTGGAAATCTTACCAAAGACAGTTGTTGTAAGGACAAACCAAAGTAGAACATTAGAATGCCCACTATCACCTTACTAGGTTTAACAGTGTATAAAGCCTCCTTGCAAACATAGTTAGAGCCTCTACATGACTTGTCAGATAGGAGGTGTTCTGGTTCTGTTTCTGGAGAGGTCCTTGATTTACAGATGAAGGAACTAACACTATTATAAGTTAAAGATGTTTCCCAAGGTAGTAATAGAGTTAGATGAGCCCAAGATAGTCAATCAAAAATACCTCCTTCTTACATTCCTTCATGGATTCTAGCAAGTGTCTCTTATACCATTTTGTTCAAAGTTAAAGTGTATCCCCTAGTTACTTGATAATAGAGGCCAGTATACCTGATAATGCAGAAACCAAGATACCATCTCAGACCTCAAGGATCTCTGGGAGGTGGAAACCAGCACTATGCATTTTGAACAAACTGTTGACGCTATTTTCACTTCCTAAGATGGAGACTCACTGCTTCAAGTTGACACAGCCATGTTTCCTCACATTCCCATCTTATCCTTCTTATTCACAAACAAATCCCTTCTTTGGATTAAAATTATGTCCAAAGTATGGTTTCTTAGTTGTCTTCTCCACCCCCCAAGACATACAGCTGTCAGGAACCTGGGCCAGTGACAAGATTATCTATGGCTATGATAACTTTTCACATGTCTGAGTGGTGGGTGCTCTCTAACTTTCCACTGTCACCTCTGAAACAATGCAAGAATCCATATGAGAAGTGCATCTCCCATTGTTCTTCTTGCTTAGGAACATGGTGCTACAGTAAAGAATATTCTTCTTGGAAGGGTTTGGGAAAAGATGAGTTGGAGGAAGCTAATGCCAAAGCACATGCATCTCTAGACATTGCCCTGTAAGAATAACTATGCCACACAGAATGATGAAACATAGTCGTCTACTTGGTTTAGTGAAAAGTAAATGGAATCTAGAGTCAAAGACAGGGGGTTCAGTGTCTGTTGCTATTTACCAGCCAATCATTTTTCTTTTCACAGCCTTACTTTCTCCATCTTTAAAATATGGAAAACTAGAATTTGCCATGATTACCCATTACCTGTGAGGACAAACTAAAATAAAATGAAATAATGTGGTTCTCAAAGTACTATATACACATACAATAGTACCTACATGTGAAAAGGGACATGTATGGTTGACCCTTGACCCTTGAACAAGAAGGTTAGGGGTTCTAACCCCTCACACAGCTGAAAATCTGCATGTAACTTTTGACTTCCTCCAAACTTAACTACTCATAGCCTATCATTGACCTTTCCAATAACATAAACACTGATTAACACATATTTTGTGTGTTATATGTATTAGATACTGTATGCTTACTATAAAGTAAGCTAGATAAAAGAAAAAGTTACTAAGAAAATCATAAGGAAGAGAAAATGCATTTATAGTACTGTATTTATTGGAAAAAAAATGTGTAAGTGGATCTGAGTAGATCAAACCAAACCTGTGTTGTTTAAGGATCACCTGTATATTTTTTTTCTAGGGCTTTAGATACAAAGCTCAGCATGGCTCATACACAAAGTTCTAGAAATCATATCTGTTTATATATTGATTGAAAATATGTTCCTTTAGAAGAGTGACAAAATTACGCAGGGAGATTCTTCACTTGTGGCTAGCCCAAGAGAGTGAAATCCTAAAACAATAGTCTATAATCCAGAGACAAGTGCATGGAAAAATGGGTCACAAGATCCAGGGCTGCTCTAAGCTTGAGTAAGAATATGGCTGAGGGAGGGTAGAGGGAATGTAGTGTCCATGGCCTCGGGAGGAAAGCTCAGAGGGACAGGGGAGGGAGGAAGACAGAGAATACTAGAATTCTGGACAGCAGGATACCACAGGGGGCATATTTATTCTTTCCCTCATTCGCTGCATTCAATAAACATTGAATTCAGTAAATTCAGTATTTACTGAACAATTCCCATGTTCCAGGTATTGAGCGAGGTGCTGGGGATATTAAGATGAAAACATGGTTCCCAGCCTCAAGGAACTGTCTGCTGCAAGGAGACAAATTAATACCAGATATTTAATATAGAGCATGATTTGATGCTGGGATAAAATAAGTACAGAGTGCTATAAGAGAAAGTAGGAGAATCCCTTAAATCATTTTGGGGAAAGAAAGAATGTTTCTCAGTGAAAGTGATACCTAAGAGTAATATTGAAGGACAG
This sequence comes from Proteles cristata cristata, assembly GCA_017311185.1. Lineage (NCBI taxonomy): Eukaryota > Metazoa > Chordata > Mammalia > Carnivora > Hyaenidae > Proteles > Proteles cristata. The sequence continues at coordinate 1,692,986 of JAESUZ010004628.1, forward strand.
ATGAGATTTATCTAGGAGGAGAAGGAGGTAAGAGTGAACTAGGAAAAGGAACAAAGAATGAAATCCTGACCCAAAATGAGAGATAAAAGGACCGTTTGTGTGTAATGCAGGTAAAGAGATCCATATAACTAGACAGAAAGATGTATGAAAGTTGAGATCAAATAAGTTAGACCCAAGTCCCATTGTGAGTGACCCTATACAAAATGCTGAAGAGTTTACATTTTATCCTAGAGGTATTTAGAGTCATTGAAAAAGTCTAAGTGGGAGAGTGACATCGTCAAATTTGCCACAGAATTCACTACTTAATTAAATTACCTAATTAAGACTACTTAAAGATGTTGTCCACTAATAAAGGTTCATACTATACAAACTTGGGAAGCTTTTTCCAAATGACTTAGGAAAAAATGGAGAAAAAATGGGGAAAAAGATGAGTTCATAGCAAGGTTAGAGGTGGAAATTCAAAGAGTTGTACAGGGCAACGCTACATCAGCTCCACCAAGGTGAATGTCATAATTGTGATTAAGATTGTATATTGGGAGAGCGTCTGTTGTTACCTGAATCCTCCCACCTTTAAAAGCACCAAAAGTCTTACTAGCTGTTAGAACAGTAAACTAATAAGAGTTTGTATGTTTGAAGGGCACCTGGGTAGCTCCATCCATTAAGCATCCAACTTTGGCTCAGGTCTTGATCTCAAGGTTTGTGAGTTTGAGCCCTGCATCAGGCTCTGTGCTGACAGCTCAGAGCCTAGAGCCTGCTTCAGATTCTATGTCTCCCTCTCTCTCTGCACTTTTCCCACTTGCATTCTCTCTCTCTCTCTCAAAAATAGATAAACATTAAAAAAGAGAGAGATTGTATTTTTGAGCTTACAGCAGTGTTTCTGGGTGGATGGTTTCATAACAACATACCTAAATATGCCTCAGTGACAATGACAGATGACACCATAGAATAGAATGTAGGGTATGGCTCATACCCTCAAACATAATGTTGCCAAGTGGCATTGTTCAATGTCTGCCAGTGGGCTGCTACAATCCTACAAATTTCATCTGTGATTGCTTTGAAAACAACCTGTGTGGAACGGTTTGAAAGAGGGCTATGAAAGCAAACAAATAAATATTCTCCAATGAGATGTCTAGAGAAGACATTTGCTATACGACAAGAATGCAATAGGAAGTATTATTAGAGTTATATTTCTAGTAGACACATTAACATTAAGGGAATTAATACCAAAAACCAAAGAGGCCCTTCCAGGAATTCAAGCAAGTACTGACAGTGAGAAAAATCCAATGGAAACCAGGTAGTTTTATAATTATGATAGTTTCATGTCTTCATCCAGAGCCTTATCTTTTCCTCTGAACATCTGTCCTAGACATTTCTATCACTCTGTGTCCCTCCAAAAATAAAGCTTAGCCTCCAACACTGAATGTATGCTCTCCCTCCATCAGTTCCTACTGACTTACATATGATCTTTATATTAATTGGTTGTACCATTATCAAGACAGTCATCCAACCCAGTTATCCTAAAATATTTCCTCCTCTTAATAGTCCAGATCCAGTCACCAGTCCTAATGATTCTGACTTCTAAATATATTTCAAATCTCTTGCTTCTTCTGTTCTTAGGGTCCCGGCCACAGATGAAGCTCTTAGCACCATCATCTAGGGGACGGAGTACAGTAGTGAACTAAGTGATCACCCTGCCCATTCTCTCTCTTCCTGACATCATGCAATCTACCACCCCATTGCTACAAAAAATGACCCTGAAGGATGAAAACGTATTCAGGTCACTCTCCAACCTTAAAACCATTAGCGACTCTCCATCACATGAACATGGCATAAAACTAGAGTGACCTGTCCCTCTTTACCCAATATTGGCTACTGTTCCAGCATAATTATAAATAACTCCCTTTCACTATCAAAAGTGGTCCAGTTTGGACCACAAATTACTAAATAACTTCGTTAATGGTGTTCTTTTATTTATTTTTTAAAAATTATTTTTATGTTTATTTACTTTTGAGAGAGACAGACAGCATGAGCAGGAGCAGGACAGAGGCAGAGAGAGAGGGAGACCCAGAATCCAAAGCAGGCTCCAGGCGTCAAGCTGTCAGTGCAGAGCCTAATGCAGGGCTCGAACTCACGAACTGTGAGATCATGACCTGAGCCGAAGTCGGATGCTCACCCAGTTGAGCCATCCAGGTGACTCAATGATGTTCTTGATTATCTAGTTTCCTTCCAATTCTTTTTGCTGTTTGCCTCATTTTATCCTCCTAATTCGCCTCCTTAACTAAGACCATTTGTTCTCAGGTAGCTCCTCACACTGGTCTTGGAGGTTCCTCTGATTTTGCCTGTGGTTCTGTTATTGTAAAGGATGACTCACACAGCTTGAGATAGGAGTGGTGAGGCAGAGGTCAGGCCACAGTTGTCTCAGCAACATTAAAACCTAGCAGACAGGGTGTCTCGGTTAAGCTTCTGACCCATGATCTCACAGGTTTGTGAGTTTGATTGAGCCCCTCGTAGGGCTCTAGGCTGACAGTACAGACCTTCTTGGGATAATGTCTTGCCTTCTCTCTGTTCTTCCCCTGCTCACAATCTCTCCCTTTCTCTCTCTGTCTCTCTCTCTCAAAAATAAATATATTTAAAAAACTAGCAGAGGATCAGACTTTAAGTACATCTCATCAGCTGGATCAAGCAACCTGCTTTGGCAGCTCAGAAAACTGCACTTCCTACCAAATTGGACACATCTATCAATCTAGAAACTAAGTGATTAAAATATGCCTTCTAAGTAGTATCTCTGTTTTTATATGTTTAACCCTTGAAACTAACCTGACATCATGCAATCTATCATACCTATTACTTGCTACCAATAATAATAAAAATAATGACACAAATTATTCTTTAAAACAATTTTAGCAAGTGTTATTGCATATTTGGTGACCAGTTAAAAATCACTTCTCTTAAAGGACTATCAGTCTTTATTCAGGTCAGAGACAGTACTTTTCCTATACTCTATAAGGTGTCTCACACGTTGTCAACACTCCGTGGAGTGTAAAACAGCAGTGATAATTAGGCTTTTATATTTGTGCTCATTATCTAGAACAAAGGGTGCCCATGCTACTAAAGCACAATGACTTTCCTCATTTGAATATTTACAGTCCTGACAACTTGAAAAGCATATTACGTAGTGTTAATCAAATGAGGAGTTTCATGTTCTTCTCACAAGCAAAGGATACAAATTTCAGGTACAAATTAGAATCCATAAGCATATGACCTTAAAAATAGAGAAAATAAAACGTTCTAGATAAATCAAGGTCACCTGAACATGTGAGCCAACTCACAATACATACTCCTTACATTTAATTCTTTGTCTTTGTGAATATTCTGTCTTAGAAGAATCCAGAGTAATTCCACTAATTTGTAGGGACTGTGTTTTGGGTGGTCTCTGACTTAGCATTTGCTTTCCCCTTCCCTTTCATTAGCATTCCTTACAATCACCAAAGAGGAATTTCCTCCATTCCTGGGGATCTTCTAAGTTACTACACCAACACTACAGTTAAGGGCCATATGGCCATACATCTTCAGTCTCCAAAGAACAACGGTAAAGATGGATATCGACTCATTCTAATTGATGTTCACCTTGCGAAGGCAATGTCTTTTCTCTCCCTGCAGAACTAAGATTAATGCTCAACACCTGGGGGATCAAAGAGCTTGCCGAATTATTGCAGACCTCTTAAAATTCACAACTGTCATTCATAGCAATCATAGCTTTTCATGACAAGTGGACAGATAGCATAGCAATGATATAGCCCCATATCAAAATAATACTGAACTTGGAATTCAAAAGCTTTAGTTCTAGGTCTAAGTCTGCTAATAGTAGTGGCAGAAGGAAGAAGAAGAAGAAAGAAGAAAGAGGAAAGAAGAACAAGAAGAAGTAGGAGGAGGAATGAAGAGAAGGAGGAAGGAGGAAGAGGAAGAAGGGGGAGGGGGAGAAAAAGAACATAAAGAAGAACAAGAAGAACACCACCATCAATTAATTATTGAACATCAAATTTATAGTAAAACCTATAGTACCTACATGGGGGACAGTTAATCAGTGGGAAAAAAAGAGAGGGAAAGGGCAATGAAATCTTCCTAGAGGAGGTGAGCTGGAAGTTGACATCTGGCGAGTAAGAATTAGTGAGATGAATTCAAGAGGGAGAAGGGACAGTTGCCCCTGGAAAAAGAAAATGCATATGCAAAAGTATGTGTCAGTGACATGGGAATTTATGGGGCATTCCATTCTATAGCTTGTTTCAATCATAGAACATTAGGATGGGAGAATAAAAACTTACTAATCCACAAAACAGGAGAGTATTGTGAAGTGCCTTGTATATGTCAATAAAACATCATGGAATAGAATTTTAGTTAGGGGAGTGAAGTTTTCATTTTGTGTATGGGTTCTAGAAAGATTGCTGTGGGTGCCAAAAGGGAGATGGAGAGTGGCCAGGCCCGAGGCAGAAAGAGCAGGTCAGAGGCAAGTGTGGTAGTTATCTCAGTGAGATGATGGGCAGAATTAGTGAGAGATGAAAGCTGTAGGGCTCTAATGTTGGCTTTAGATGTCAACAGTGCATATCTGTGGGGAAGGGCAGAGCCTAAGACAAGGCCCAGTGTTTTCTGGTTTTGGCAACGGCATAAGAAGTAACCCCCTTCACTGGGATAGGATAAATAGGGGAAATTATAATTTGGGAGAAGCTGAGAGCTTTATATGTAAACACACAGCTTGAAAGGCTGAGGAGACATTTAAGGGACTTCGTCTACTGGGAAGAGGTGTGTGGAAGCGTAGGATTCAGAGTGAAGCTGGACTAGAGTCAGGGCTTCAGGCTTCACTACCCCTAACCGAAACTTTGGAAATTGCTGCAGTCCTCCAGGAGGATGATGAATTGAGAAGGGACAGAATCCCAGGATAGAAGCCTGGAGAATGCCACAGTATAGGAAGAGGAACTGGCAAAGGATCCTGAGACTGGGTAGGCAAAGAGGTAGAAGGGAATTCAAAGAGGGAGTGAAATCTCAAAAGAAGAGAAAAAGAATATTTTAACACATTTCATGAACAGATATATCTCAGAGAAGCCGAACAAGATAAAGACCCGGAAGTGGCCGTTGGGTATTAAAACAGAATAATCACAAATGATCTCGACAAAACTGGTGTCCATAAAGATGGAGAGTGGCAGTCAGCTTACAGTGGTTGAAGAATGAATAAAAGTGCAGCAGGAAACAGCGATCTTCTGAGGAGCTAGGTGGTAACGGGAAGGAAGAACATAGGCTGGGAGCCATGTCAACCTAAACCTAGACCCCGAAGAGGGTTTCTCTTGTTGAGATGGAAATACTGAACGTACTGAGGTGTCATGGCAAAGATTCCTTTAAAGAGGGAAACACAAACATAGAATGAAGAAAGTGGATGATGAATAGACTAGGTCCTAAGAAGGTGAAATTGGAAGAGATCCAGCAAAAAAAAAAAAAAAAAAAAGAGGGAAGATAAAGCTTTGAGGTGGGGCTGGGGGCTCATTATGCCACAGAACAAATCTGCCTCTCATCCTTGCCAGGGGCCATGCTAAACTCCTCTGTATCGTTCCAATTTTAGTCTACGTGCTGCCAAAGCGCCTGGGCCACAGTGAGAACAAAGAAGGGGGAAACAGGAAAGCTGATAGAGTTTCTGCAGGGCTACAGAAAATCATGAGAATCCCCATTATATTTGTTCCCTGCCTCTTTTTCTTTGCTCTCAGTACAGTCAAAGTCAAAGTCATTTGCCGAGAATAGAGATTAAGTTAGAGCAGAGTGGGTTCAAAGAAAAATCAGGTTTAAAAAAAAAAAAGCAGGAGCAGAGAAAGAAAAGGCCCGATTAGGAAGCAGAAGGATCACCGGGGGATCCAGGGAACCGAGCCTTGGTTAGAGAGCATGAATGTAAGAGTGAGCAACGGCACCAAACTTTGGGTTCTCAGGTCCTCTCCAGTGGATCTCCTTGGTGAGGTGTGGGCACTGAGAAATCAGCCTATTGGACCGACTTCAAACCAGGCATTGCAGGTTATTCCATAACCTTGGAAGGGTACTGAGTTCAGGGAGATAAAATGGCAACTATTCCATTTGTCCCCCTCATCTCTCTACAAAAAAAAGGTATCCTTGCCCCTGTTTTACATAAGATGAGACTCACTCTTAGAGGCGTATCTTTGTTCTGTCTCAGCCCATCTCAGCCTGTGTGCAAGAGCTGTGTGGAGAGAGTCAGCTAGGCCTTCGGACCCAAAGCCACTGCGCTCTCCCTGCACGGCGCTGCCTCTCTGGTTGTATGCTATTAACCTAAATGGAAACAAGGGGTTACGTGCTGTGTCCCATTCTCCTTATGGGACCCTTATGTTTTGCAACATAAATCCAGGTAATACACATGAAGCGTTTTAGGCCCTGGAAGGAAAGCACTGTGCTAATTTCGAGGATGTATAAAAGGTGTACCAAATTGCTCCGAGCAATGTTCACACAGTGGTAAACTCATTTATGGTACAGAATTATTAACACCCAATCTCTGTTGTTGTTGGCTGTTTTTTCTTCTTTCGTTCCAACTGATTTTCATTTGCCTTAGCAGCAGATTCCCTATGCTGAGAAAAATGAGAAATGATCTTTAGTGAGGACACTGTAAGGCTTTACAGCAGAAGCTGTAAACCAGAATCACACTCATTCAAGCACAGATTTCATTTCCTCATCCCTTTGGTGGTGATTTATGTCATTGTACCAAAGCTATTCCCAAAACACTGCAAAGTAGGCAAAACGATACTTTATGATTAGGTATGCAATTGTAGCCAAAGAATTTAAAACGTTTCAACAGGATGGTTTCAATCCCCATTTTATGGATGGGGAACTCAACACAGATAGATATATACATATAGCGGCTCCTCACTTTTTACCTCTGAGACTCTTGTTAAAATCTTCAGCGGCCCTCAGAGCTCTGAGAGCTTGACCAGCTCCAAAGCATAATAAATTTACAATATTGAATTCTTTGAATATTTACATCGTGGGCCTATGTAAAGCCAATAAAGATATTAACTTTTAAAATGAAACTTATTTTGGGGCGCCTGGGTGGCTTAGTCGGTTGAGCATCCGACTTTCGCTTAGGTCATGATCTCGCGGTTCGTGGGTTCGAGCCCCGCATCAGGCTCTGTGCTGACTGCCAGCTCAGAGCCTGGAGCCTGTTTCAGTCTGTGACTCCCTCTCTCTCTGACCCTCCCCTGCTCACACTGTCTCTCTCTCTCTCTCTCTCTCTCTCTCTCTCCTAGAAATAAATAAAAATATTTAAAAAAAAATAAAATAAAATGAAACTTATTTAGTGCCTTCTTCCAGGGCCCCCAAATATGGCCTGATGTCTGGAGCACCAGGGGAGATGAGACAGGAAGCTAGTCCCTAGTTACACACTGAGCCCTCCTTTTCTTGGAGTTTCCTTTTCTCTTCTCTCTTCTTCCTTATGCTGAGGAAAGACAGCTGGTCAGAGGCCCTGATGATGAAGTCTGGCACATTCTACCCAAGAGCAGGGACACCCAGAAGAAAGGCAGTCTTTGATGGGGGCCAACAGGCGAATCCTGGTCAGAACAGGCTCAAGAAATGGGAAATACTCAGGTCCATTTGGTCCCTTGCCAAATCTACTGGGAGGCAATCTTATGTAGGAACTCAGTTACCTCTAACTTGGCCCTGTGATAAACGTCTGATACAGAATTTATCAATAAAATTGCTACCAAATGCTTTTTATATCATTAGACGATGAATGCATACACTGAAAGAAAACATAGTCATATATTTTAACGGCCATGTGTAACTCATCCATCAATTTTATTGGGATAATCTTTAAAGCTCTTAAATTATAAGTTTTGATTGTTTTTCCTTATGCAGATACTGAAAAAACCGCCACAGCTTTATAAGACTAAAAAAATTAGCATCAGGTCTTTCTGGAACTTTGCACCGTGCTAACCTTGTTAGGGTGGGCATTATTGTCTCTTGCATAGCAGCTGATTATTTTACGTTAATAATCAACAGGGGCACCTGGATGTCTCAGTTGGTTAAGTGTCCGGTTTCAGCTCAGGTTATGATTTCTCGGTTTGTGAGCTCAAGCCCTACCTCGGGCTCTGTGCCGACAGCTCAGAGCCTGGAGCCTGCTTCAGATTCTGCATCTCCCTCTCTCTCTGCCCCTCCCTAGCTTGTGCTGTCTGTCTTTCATGTAAATAAACATGAAAAAATATTTTATTTTATTTTATTTTTTAAATGTTTTATTTATTTCTAGGAGAGAGAGAGACACCGTGAGCAGGGGAGGGTCAGAGAGAGAGGGAGTCACAGACTGAAACAGGCTCCAGGCTCTGAGCTGGCAGTCAGCACAGAGCCCGACGCGGGCTCGAACCCACGAACCGCGAGATCATGACCCAAGCGAAAGTCGGACGCTTAACCGACTAAGCCACCCAGGCGCCCCGAAAAAATATTTTAAATATGTGCAACAGACACTTTTAGTAATACAATCATGGGACATGGATATTTGAACAATTCTATCCCATATCATCACATTTTAAAATGTCTCAAACTTACTAATGTCTATAGAGGAATCATCTAAGAGTCCTCTTGGATTTCTGCTCTTTCCCCACTGGTCTTTTTTAACCAATTGAAATGTTTTCCATTGCTGTATTTCTAGTTGGCACATGGGGTTCCAACTTAGTTAAAGGGTTACACAACAAGCAGTTCTTTGGTAAGAAAGCAGTATCTCCTATTAACTTAGATGGTGGGGTAAGCTGACATTATGTGTCATCTAACACGATGTGATGTGAGATACCCAGCACCATCTATGAATACTTGTTTCAGAACATGTTCATTCTGAATGCAGTCAAGACCTCCAGCTGTACCGTCCAATATGGCGGGTCCTAGCCACTGTGCACCTCAAATATAACTAGTTCTAACTGAGATGTGGTGTAAGCATAAAACACACACCAGATCTCAAAGACTTAGAATAAAAATTAAAAGTAAAATTGCTCATTAATAATCATTCTATCAATTACATGTTAACATGATTATACTTAAAAAAAATTTTTTTTAATGTTTTATTTCTGAGAGAGAGACAGTGTGAGCAGGAGAGGGTCAGAGAGAGAGGTCTGTATCTACAGAATCTGAAACAGGTTCCAGGCTCTGAGCTAGCTGTCAGCACAGAGCCTGACGTGGGGCTCAAACCCACAAACTGTGAGATCATGACTTGAACCGAAGTCGGCCGCTTAACCGACTGAGCCACCCAAGTGCCCTAACATGATTATACTTTGGCTCTATTAAGTTTAATATAAAGTAGATTCTTAAAATTAATTTCACCTCTTCCTTTTCACATATTTCATGTGGCCACTAGAAAATTTAAACTCAAAATGTGGCTCTTGTTTGGGGCTCACATTACACTTGGATTGGAGAATACTGCCTTACACTCAACTTCTAGCTTATAGGACACATACGAGAAAGAAGTTAAAAGACACCAACTGGAAACAATGAGCTGAATCTGAAATGGGGAAGGTATTGGACAGATCTTCACTGAGCATAGGTCGCAGACTGTTGCTGGTCTGATAACCATTTGTTGTCAGGCCACAATAAGACCAGGAGCTTGTACAAGAATCTAAATCACCTATGTTATGTCCTACATGAAGAGCCTAAAATTAAGTCCTCCATTAAGAGAAACCTCAGGCTGCACGTAGCCCCAGTCCCAGTTCCAGGAAAAGCCTCAGATCGTTCAAGGCTAAAGCCATCCTCGGACCGCCCTCAGATCAGCTAATCAAAAAAACATTCTTATGGTCTGAGTCAAGGCTGGGAACTGCAAACAGTTATTTTATACAAACTAGCCAATTTCTCACCACTTGTCTGAACCCCACGTGGGCCCTTCGAACTCACCTCATAACTGGTCATTTTCAAAGGATTCTTAAAAGTCAAGATTGGGTCCCACCAAAAGTAATGAACACCTCACAGATACTGAATGGTCAAAGCTGTTACCATGGATGCTGCTGTACAACTGTAATTGCTGCTTATGTGACGATGCTATACGTACAACATGTGCACTGTAACACCCCCGTCCCTTACCCCATCAAAACCCTATTCGCTATTGTTCGAGGCTTCACCTTGCTGCCACGACACTGGTAGGCAGGTGAGCCTCTGCTTGAGCTTGTAATAAAGACCCTTTTGTATTTGCATCGGCTCCGGCTCCTCAGAGATCTCTGGGACTCGCGATTGGGGCACAACAGTACACACGCGGCTGCATGGCTCAGATGACATTATTTTCATAGAAATTAGTCAATAAAGAAAACTTGTCCCTTCATATGAGGGAGGAGAGGACAAAAACGACATTTGGGCAACTGGAGAAATATTCATATGTGTTAGGGCAAGAGGCAGATTAATTGTGCCTTCTCACTCCAGGCTCTTCTTTTGAACTTACTGAGGCAGGGTTTGAGAGAGAAGCCAATGAACTCTTTCTGGGTTGGGTTCTAGACTCAAAGACAATGAGCTGCCTGACAAGATATCTTCCTGTGGAACCCATGGAGTGTGAAAGTGGAAGCAGATTAACTTCTACCTAATTTATAATGGAATCACACTGCACAAGAGACCCCAAGGTTGGCCACCAATGCTATGTATTTGCGAAGTCCCTAAAGCAGTGCCTAGACTCTGAATCCATGTCAACACAAAATAGCTCATCAAAAATACAACTAGCAAAAGGAACATCTTCTGGATTATTCATGTCAGGTGACCAGACAGGGTAACGAACAAGAGAGATCCTGCCTGATTTCAAAACCAAAAAGAGGGGCACCTGGGTGGCTTAGTCGGTTGAGAGTCCGACTTTTGCTTAGGTCATGATCTAATGGCGGGTTCGAGCCCCGCGTCGGGCTCAGTGCTGACTGCCAGCTCAGAGCCTGGAGCCTGTTTCAGTCTGTGAAAGACTCCCCTGCTCACGCTGTCTCTCTCTCTCTCTCCTAAGAAATAAATAAAAACATTTAAAAAAAAACAAAACAAAAAGAGCCAGATACTTAGTCAAAAGATGGAGTTTCCATCCTTGGCAGAGCAGGAAGTCCTTGCTAATTTTGTGTAGCGAGATATCAGATGGACCAGTGACCCTGTTTGTTGTTTTCCATATGCCCTCTTTCTCAAATGGGAGATTATTTTAACCTTTATTGTGAAAAATTTTAAACATGCACAAAAGCAAAACAAATCATATAATGAACACTTCATTACTCAATTCAACAATCATCAACATTTTGTGATCTCTTTTCATCTCTTTCCTTATTGTCTTCACTGCAATATTTTAAAGCTAATAGCAAAAGTCATATTATGTCATGCATAAATTAAGTGGGAGTTTTTAACTTTTTTTATTGCACTGGTCTTTATCTCATTCAACCATTGTAGAGTGAATCATTAGCAGTGATGAAACTTTTCATTTAACACATGTGACCAGATCTTTAGAAGCTACATGCCATCTGCATAGGACATAGGGGTGGTGGACCATGCATCTTAACCACAATAACCTTATGCACCTTTGGTAGGTCTCTTATTGGTGAAGAGGTGACTGCATTTCCAATTGAATGGGCTTAGGGAATTTTTAAGGTATATATTCATATATGAAAATGATAGGAACATCATGTTGTTCTTCTTGGGTTTCAATCTCCCCTATTTCTTTGGTAAGAAATGTCTTCCCAACTCAAATATAAAACTCAACTGATTCAAAAACGAATCATCCTTTGTGCTTGTTTCATGCTTAAAATATACTTTCACATGAGAAAAACTTTTTTTAAGAAAATGAAATCTGAATAAATCAAAGACACAAAATCTAAATCTAAAGCCAGTCAGTCATTGTAGGCTCTGAGCCAGATAAGGTGAACTATTTTTTTTTTCTATGAGGAGCTCAGGGAAGGGAAAAAAAAATCTTGATTTGCATTACCCTCAAGAAATTTACATGAAAATGGAGGTGTTGGAGGAGGTGTGTGTGAAAGACTCTTGCAAGAGGTGGAGGAAGGAGGGCAGACATTGCTGTAAGTAGCAGCTAAAGTAGTACAGCATGTTCCCCAGCACCGTGCCACTCTGATAGGCAAGTTTCTCTTGGCACCAAATTTCAGAAGCTACACATTGTCAGCCATGATATTGGGGGCGCTAAGATCTCATACAGTGTAAAAATTCCATCTACTGGCTGCAAGGAAGCAGTGAATATTCCAAAGGTTCTTTCTAGGTTGAGCCTTCTAGGTTTCCTCGCTCCTGAATGATACAGCACGACACTTGTCAGGGGTGCAAAAGTCTAAGATAGGTCACCCTCCTCTCTGTCAAGAGTTTAGTTGGCAACGGTAAAACAAACAAACAAACAAACAAACAAACAAAACGAGCACCTGGGCGGCTCAGTCAGTTAAACGTCCCACTTCAGCTCAGGTCATGATCTCATGGCTCATGGGTTCAAGCCCCACATCAGACTCTGTACTGGCAGCTAGCTCAGAGTCTGGAGCCTGCTTTGGATTCTGTTTGTCTCTCTCTCTCTGACCCTCTCCTACTCATGCTGTCTCTCTCTCTATCTCTCAGAAATAAATAAAACATTAAAAAAAAACAAAAAACAAAAAGAATGCTCATTCATTTTTTTATTACCATTTTTATTTATTTTTTGAGAGACAGAGCATGAATGGGGGAGGGGAAGAGAGAGAGGGAGACACAGAATCCAAAGCAGGCTCCAGGCTCTGAGCTGTCAGCACAGAGCCCGACATGGGACTCAAATTCATGAACTGTGAGATCATGACTTAAGCCAAAGTCAGATGCTTAACCAACTGAGCTACTCATGTGCCCCTACTCATTCATTCTAAAACAGCCTCCAAGAGAAATGGCAGTGACATTGAGAAGATGTCCTCTGATATTTTAGGGCCATAAAAGTGGGTTTTCCTTTAAGAACTTCATGGAGATTGTTATTTTCTCGCTGAATATGTGTTTGGGTGTGTTTGCCTAGATTAATATTTTGTAAATGAGTCAACTTTCAGCTAAAATATTTTTTAATTTTTTATCTATGTGAGGCAGATACGTTACTGTGGTCCTCGACTTTGTTATGCCCAGATTGCGATCTCCCCGAAATCCCAAGACCACCAAGGAGTCCAGGTCACATATGCAAAAGCAAAGGGCGTTTATTCGGACTTAAGCTCGGGCTCCCAGACCTCACTAACGCAGTGGATCCATGCTGAGAGCCCTGAGCAAAGGCAGAGTAGGATTTTTACGGGGTTTGTGAAGGCGGAGTTACAGAAGTTGTGGCAGGGGAACAGTGATAATTATTCAACATTATTGACAGCGGGTTTAACCATACACATTGTCTAGAGTATTCGTTACTTTTGGCGGGATCCAAATACAACATTTAGAGTACCTTTAAATTCAACCAATCACAGAGCGAGCTTAGGGTCTTGTTCAGAGACTAACTTCACTTTAACATTAGGTAACAGGGTCCTATCTTTGGTTTCTATCTCCAGGCCTCTCCCTTAGTAATGTGGAGGGTGGTCGCTGGCCTTTCCTGATTGGGTGTTGCAAGGGTGGTTTCTCCTGCCTTGGGAAATGTGTAACTGCCTGATAGTTTCAGGGAAGCTGAAACGTAGGCCTTCTAGTTTAGAGGGGAAACTTAAAGCCTGGCATGGAGTCAGTTTGGTTTAGACTTTTAGACTTGTGTCCTTACAACTTAATCATTGAAAATGTATCTCCAGGGGTGCCTGGGTGGCTCAGTCAGTTAAGCGTCCGACTTCGGCTCAGGTCACGATCTCACGGTTCGTGGGTTCGAGCCCCACGTCGGGCTCTGTGCTGACAGCTAGCTCAGAGCCTGAAGCCTGCTTCGAATTCTGTGTCTCCCTCTCTCTCTGACCCTCCCCTGCTCACACTGTCTCTCTCTCGGGAATAAATAAAACATTAAAAAAAGAAAGAAAGAAAATGTACCTCGACAGCATACGAAAAATAAAAGGCTGTATTAGAGTTCTGAACACAACAGTAAGAGACTAAATGTGCAAACAGACCATGGCCAGACCATATATAACAACAGAGCTGTGACCCACAATCTCTGCAGCAATTGGCCCACACAATCAGACTGTATCAAAGACTGCTGGCATCCCAATTATGTGCCCCTGCTTCCACTCAGAAGCACCCAGAGAAAGGCAAATCTATACCCAAAGCCATCTCAGAAGAGGTTCTAGCATGCCCACTTCTAGTTTCCCAGGCCAACACCCTCCAGCCAGGGCACAACTGAGGCTTCCTTTATCCCCCCTAATATAAAGCTCTCCCACCCTTCTGCCTGCCTTTGCATCTCTGCCAAACAGCGACAGTAGCTGTCTTTCTACAGCAAGCCCTAGATAAATAGTCGACATTTATTCCAGTAGGGAAGGTCTTTGCTTATTTCCATAGTCTCCTGAAGGTGTCACCAAAACAGTATGCACTGTCCCATGCCGCAAACTGCCGTGTTTGACCAGGTGCGATGCCCACACAATCTCCTTGCCATTTGCTGCCGGCAGCTTGTAGAGGTCTCGCTGAAGTGGTAGATCTGAACTCCACTCCCTTTGCCTTGACATCCTTGGCTGTTTATCCTCAGTTTGGCCATGAGGTTTTATTATTGATTCTCAATTGTTTGTGGGGTGAGACAGCTCCATTTTGTTCTGTTTTTGTGTGTGTGTGTGTGTGTGTTTTTTGTTTTTTGTTTTTTGCTCTTTTGTGCTACAGTCTTGTGTAGTGCTGTTTGAAAGCATTGTTCATTATTAGAAGGAGAATCACAGGGGAGAACTGAGGCATAGACCAAATAAACCTGTTTTTCCAGTCAGCCTTCACAGACTGATGAGTCTGTCATCCTCACAAACTTTGCTGTGGATCATCAATAAAACCAAATAAGGCTCTTTCCATTCTTGATTTTTTGGGGTCCTGTGAGCTTAGCTTGGATCCAAAGAGAGTGTGCTCTCTGGTCTTCCTTCTGTGGGGTGGAGTAGGGCAGGACAGCGGGGTAGGGTGGACACCAAGTGTCACATCTGTGCTGAGAGGCAGCCAACCATTAGGTTAGGGGCTTGAAACAGGAGGTACGCAAACATTATAAGCATTACATTCCTACCTACAATGGCCAGACTCTCATGGGGTGTCTCAGTTTAAATCCTCTCCCCTACCTGTGATCCCCCCGCCACCCCTTCTGTGTACTCCCCTCATAATATAAATTCTCACACATATCTTTCTAAGTTGCATAACATCATCAGGGATCACTGGCTTTTCAGTGACCCCTCTGGGAAACATTTGATTTGAACAAAATTGACCATGTGAGAGGTACCTTAGGAAAGAAAGGGAGTAAGATGTCACAAGCTCCGTGGGCAACATCTTAGGACTGGCAGAGGACTCCAAAGGAAATTCTGATGCAAAACCTTGTTTCAATAAAAGATTGTCAGCCAAAGCGAATGAACCAGCTGACGAACTTAAGCAAGAACAAACTAGATTCATTTTCTGAGTGAATATTCTCCCTTCTGTTCCCTTGTTGTCTCCCAACATCCACTGTCCCTCTTAGCCCTCTGATCTCTCTCTTCTTGTATTTCCTCATTGTTCTTCCCTTATCCAGAGCCGCCATCTTTCTTTCCCCAAACTCGAATGCCCTAAAATACCAGTCACCTCTAAGGATCTTTTCTCCCAGGCGCGCAGGCAACTATAGAATATAAACTTGGACTCAAGCTGAAATAAGAACTCTTTAGAAGTATTTCCCTAAACCAAGGCATGACCAGCAGCTATAAGGAAACTTTGGTGTTCTTGTAGATTCAGTTCCAGATCCTTCCAATAATCGTTCCAATTGCATTGACAGTGAGTCAAATGAATTTTTTGGTTTGCTGGCACATATAAAAGTTACGTTTACACTATACTGTAGCCTATTAAGTGTGTGATAGCATTGTGTCTGAAAAACAATGTACATACCTTAATTAAAATATACTTAACTGCTTAAATAAATGATAACTAGCATAGAAGCTTCAGTGAGTCATAAGAACCAAACATAGATCACCACAACAAATAATAACGAAAATGTTTAAAATGCTGTGAGAATTACCAAAATGTGACACAGAGACACAAAGTGAGCAAATGCTGTTGGAAAAATGGCACCAAGAGATTTCCTCAGCACAGGGTTGCCACAAACCTGGAATTTGTAAAAACAAAACAACAAAACAGATCTGCAAAGCACAATAAAATACCATTTGTCAGTATTCATAGAATTTAGAATCCTGGGTAGCCTTGGGTGATCTGAACAACTTGTACACATGTTGGTTGGAGCCTCAGATTAATTGCTTGATGAAAAAACTGATTAGAATCACCTGAAAAAGGGCCTACAGGATCCTTTTACCTTTTAATTCCAGTGTAGTTAACATACAATGTTAAATTAGTTTCAGGTGTACAATATAGTGCTTCAACAATTCCATATATTACTCAGTGCTCATGAGGGTAAATGTACTCTTAATCTCCTTTATATACTTCACCCATTTTTCCACCCCCACTTCCCCTCTGGTGACCATCTGTTTGTTCTCTATAGTTGAGAATCTGTGTCTTGGTTTGTCTCTTTTGTTTTCTCGTTGTTGGTTTGTAAATTCCACCTGTGACTGAAATCATGTGGTATTTATCTTTCTCTGACTGGCTTGTTTCACTTAGCATTATACTTTCTAATTCCGTCTATGTTGTTGCAAATGACAAAATATCATTCTTTTTCATGGCTGAATAATATTCCATTGTGTATGTATACCACCATCTTCTTTATCCACTCAATCAATAGACACTTGAGCTGCTTCCATAATTTGGCTATTATAAATGCTGCTGCTAAATAATAGGAGTGCATGTATCCTTTTGAATTAGTGTTTTGTATTCTTTGAGTAAATACCCAGTAGTTTCATTACTGGATCATATGATAGTTCTATTATTAATTTTTTGAGGAACTTCCACAGCATCTTCCACAGAGGTTGTACCAGTTTGCATTCCCCTCAACAGAGCATGGGGGTTCCTTTTTCTCCACATACTCACTAACACTTGTTTCTTTTCCTTTAATTTTAGCCATTCTGAGGTGATAGATGTGAGGTATGAGGTGATATCTTCCCACAATAATATTCAAAAATGGGCCTGAAAAGTAGGACAAAATCTGTTGAAAAAATACACCCAAAAGATTTGACTAAAAACCATTTGTATCAAGGGGCACTTGGGTGGCTCAGTTGGTTAGGCATCTGACTTCAGCTCAAGTCATGATCTCATGGTTTGTGGGTTTGAGCCCTACGTCAGGCTCTGTGCTGACAGCTTAGAGCCTGGAGTCTGCTTTGGATTCTGTGTCTCCATCTCTCTCTGCCCTCCAACCCCCAGTCATGATCTGTCTCCCTCTGTCTTTCAAAAACTAAACATATAATAATAATAATAACCAGTTGTATCATAATTTTCTCTGTAAATAGAGAAAAGATAAAATATAAGATAAGAGATTTTTATAATAGCCTGGGCAATAACTTCTACTATTTGAAAGGTAAAGAAGGTGCCAATGTAATAGCAGTTCTTTCATCTCATTTTGTCAGTGGAGTTAAACCTAAAACTGAAGACCTAATTCAAAAACAGAAACTGAAATGAGAAACAGGGCCTCAATCTGAATTGCAAAACCCAGTACATAATTGTGAGAGAGCTTTTGGATAATATTAGACAAGACCCCAAATAGACTTGTGACCTTGTAGATCAGTTATGTGGCCCACTTCCCAACTTAGTACCTTTTGACAAGAACATATGTAAATATAGCAAACAGAAGGAACACTGAAAAAAATATTGTATTATATCACAAAAGAGAAAACAGGTTATAGAAATACCCAACAACTCAGATCAATGGTCTGAGAAAGGAAAAGGCGCCCAATACTCTGCCTTACTCTTAAACATTTAAAGCAAATTAGCTAAATATAGTTAGCCTCATCAGTTCCTGATAGATACAAGCAATAGTCTTTTTATATTAGACATTACTAACTCCTCAATCTCTTTATTCTTCTCAGAGAAAACATATGACAGTGACAGGTATTTCAAATAACCTACATATTTTCCCTATTTCCTAGCCCTTAATTGTAACTCTCGGACACTTAACTAAAAACATTCCTTCCTATTCCACAATACCACTCTTGCAAATTTAGTAAGGACTTACCTTGCAAATGGGATCATACTAATATACAACAGAGAGACTATTACTTATGGTTCCAAAACACCCCTATAGTCAGAATTAATTGTGTCTGTACTGGATAAATCTTTTCCTTTGTTATATTTGATGCGTACTCCAGATTCAGATCTTAATACCACATTTTTGACACTCGGTGGGCTAAAATTCCAATGTCAAAAGTAAAATAATTTTATCAGAGCCTATTAAAGTTCACATACACCCTCCTGGTACCTAAACTTTCCCAATATCCTTTGAAGCCAAAAGTAAAAGCAGGTCTCAAATCTGTATTTGAAAGACTTCTGTGCGAAGGTCTTCTCAGACCCTCTACTAGCTCTGTAACACTTCTGTCCTGCCATTATAAAAACCAAACAAATGAAGATCTCAGCTTTTGTCTAGACTTCAAGGCCATCAACAAAATTGTTATCCCTTACTTCCCAGCAGTACCTGGCCCAAACAGCATCTTGTTATCAATTCTGCCTCAAGCCACTTATTTCACTGTAAAGGATTTCTGCTCTGCCTTTATCTGTATGCCTCTACACCAGGAGAGTCAATACCTTCCAGTATTCTCTGCGAAATACAAGTAATAGTAACCATCTCCCTTACACAACACTAAAAGCGATTGACACAGGAGTTCTGATTCTGATAATGGCAAGGTAACTTCTATCTGATTCACCTGTCCACATTTATAGCACACAGAAAGTCTGGATAGTGTTTAAGAACAGAAACGCTCAGGGGCGCCTGGGTGGCTTAGTCGGTTAAGCGTCCGACTTTCGCTTAGGTCATGATCTCGCGGTTCGTGGGTTCGGGCCCCGCGTCGGGCTCTGCGCTGACTGCCAGCTCAGAGCCTGGAGCCTGTTTCAGTCTGTGAGTCCCTCTCTCTCTGACCCTCCCCTGCTCACGCTCTCTCTCTCTCTCTCCTAGAAATAAATAAAACATTAAAAATTAAAAAAAAAAAAAAAAAGAACAGAAACGCTCAGTGGCCATCGAGGAGTTTACCATGATGATAGCTAGAATTTTCGACATTCTTCTCTTGGTAATTGATACAACAAGTAGCCAAAAATCAGTAAGGATATACAAAACTTGAATAGCACAATCAACTGACTTCATTTAATTGAAATTTGTACATGATGCTCAAAAATGATGGGATGTACATTCTTTTAAAATGCTCTTGGAATGTGTACAGAAATGGACCGTATGGTGGGCCATAAATCAAGTCTGGATGAATATAAAAAGATTGAAATTCCTGAATATTTTGAAAACCTAAACCATACTTTATAGAGTCCTAGCAAAACAAAAACAAAAACAAAACAGCAGGCTTAGAGGTCTTCACTTATGAATTCTATCCATTATTAAAGAAATGTATAAAGCCAATCTTATACAAAATCTTTTAGAAAATGTATAATGAGAAAAATAGTTCCCAAACATTGTATAAGGTCAACATTATCTAGATACCAACAATATATATAGAATATATTACAAGAAAAGAAAATTACAGATAGATATGTCTCATGAATATAGACACAAAAATCCTTAACGAAACATTAGTAGGTCAAAACAAGCAAAGGATTATAAAGGATATATAAAGGATAGCAAATTATGAATAGATAAAGTTATCCTAGTAATGAAAAGTTAGGTTGATATTTGAAAAACCAATCAATGTAATTCTCTAAATTAAGAGACAAAAAAATTTTAAAGGTCCATCATATGATCATCTAAGAAAATTATTATTATTATTAAAGAAAAATAATTCAGTCATATTCAACACACCCTTCACTATTTGTACAAACAAGGAATTGGAGGAACTTTATCAACTGGAGGTGTTTTTCTTAGGTCTATAAAAAAACGTATAGGTAACATACATACAATTTCAATCAAAAGTGATGTGATGAGAATTGATAAAAATTTTCTATACAACTGATAAGTTCCTCCTTCTACATGAGGGTTGAAGAACAATTTCCTCCCTCTGTTCATGTACAGGAAAGGATATAAAAGGAGAGAGACCTTTGATCCTTTGATCCTTTGAGAAAGGATGGAAAGGATCTTGGTTCTGATCTTAACTTGTGGAATGACAATAAAATCTCACCAGGTGATGCATAGCCACACACATGTCTGAGCTTTTAGGACCTAGAGATGACTCTTGAAGAAATTCATGTAATGCTTTTTACTGACAAACAGAAGGCTTATACACTCTCACATGCACACACATATATGCATACACAAATCTGTTAATTGAGATCACTTTCATAAACCTCCCCTCTGTCTTTCCTGTATATCGCCAATAGGAAACCTGAGCAAAGGCAAAATAGAATACTGTTTGTAAAAGCAAATCATTTTACCCTCTGGATCTTACTTCCTCATCTATTAAAATGATGGAGAGGGACTAGATGACCTTGATTATACTTTAAACTCTGTCATTCCTTCCACAATCTTAAAGTTGGTATGCCAGTGACCTATGGAGAAAAACGAGTATTATGAAAATTCCCTTTTCCAACTGGACACTTTTCCCTGTGTCTGGAGGTAAATAACTGTAGATTGTGTTTTCAGAGTTCCTTTGTCAGCCAGGTTTGCATTGAAATATGCTAGTAAGAGGCAGCAGGAGAAAAAGATAGAAATCCTAGAGAGAGATAATAGATTTTTCCCAAAATTCTTACTCTGTTGGTGCTATGAATTTGCCAGTCGCTGCCTTCTATCAGCTCCCACCAGGCAATCCCTATACCCAGTACCAGTTATTTTTGGGGAGGGTGATGGTTTTTTGTTCTGGTGTTTCATCATCTCTTCACTCTGAATAAATCTCTGAAAGCAATACTTTAAATAAAGTTTCTTTGTTGAAACATTTAGGGTAAATTTTATTTCATGCTGAGATTTTTGAGAAGCCAAAAATGCAAGTCATCATTCACATCACTCAGACAGAAAAGCAATAATAAAACATCAGCCTTAAATGACATGTTAGACCAAATGGATTAACAGACATACACAGAGAATTTCATCCAAAAGGAGCAGAACACACATTCCATGATGTACATGAAACATCATCTAAGAAAGATCATATGTTAGGCCACAATACAAGTCATAATAAATTTGAAAAGACTGAAATCATACCAAGCATCTTTTCTGACCACAATGGTATAAAACCAGAAATCAATTATTAAAAGAAAACTGAAAAATGAAAAATATGTGGAGAATAAAAACGTGCTAATGAACTATTAATGGGTCAACAAAGAAACCAACAACAACAAACAACCTTGGTACAAATGAAAATGGAAATAAAATATACCAATATTTAGGGGATGCAACAAAAGCCCTCTTAAGGGGAAGTTATTGGCATTAAATGCCTACCTCTAGAAATGAGAAAAAACTCAAGTAAACAAATTTTACACCTTAAGGAAAGAGGAAAAGAACAAATGAAGCCCAAAGTTAATAGAAGGAATAAAATAACAAAAATGAGAGCAGAAATAAGTGAAATAGTCTAAGAAGATGAAAAGTATAAATGAAACTAAGAGCTGGTTCTTTGAAAAGATAAACAAAATTGACAAGCAAAATAGACTCACCAAGAACAAAAGAGAAATAAAATCAATAAAATTAGAATAAAAGAGATGTTAACTGATACCGCAGAATTAGAAAAGATCATAAGAGACTACTATGAACTATGAATCAATACAATGGACAACATAGAAGAAATGGAAAGTACCTAGAAACATATAACCTTCCTTGACAAAAACAAAGAAATTGAAAATCTGAAAAACTATTAGTAAAGAGATCAAATCAGTAATTAAAAACTTCCAACAAACAAAAGTACAGGACCAGATTGAACCATTGGTCCAGAAGCACTTGTGAGTTCTACCCAACTTTCAAAGAATTAATACCAATCCTTCTCAAAATCTTCCAAGATACAGAAGAGGAAGGAACATTTCCAAACTCATTTTATATGGCCAGCATTATCCTGATAATAAAACAAGACAAGGATATCACAAGAAAAAGAAATTATAGAATGATATCTCTAATGAACATAAAGTATTACCAAACCAAATTCAACAATACATTAAAAGGATTATACACCATGATCAAGTGGGGTTTATTCCAGAGATACAAGGATGATTCAACATCTATGAATCAATTTGATATAACACATTCACAAAATTAAGGATAAAAATCACAGCATCTCAATAGATGCAGAAAATGCATTTACAAATAAATTCAGTAAGATTACAGGATACGAAAACCAGTATTTAACAATCTGTGGTGTTTCTATACACTAATAATGGACTATCAGAAAGAGAAATTAAGAGAACAACCCCATTTATAGTTGCATCAAAAAGAAAAAAATTACCTAAAAATAAATTTAACCAAGGAGGTAAAGGACCTGTAGTCTAAAAACTGTAAGACACTGATGAAAGAAATCAGAAGAACACACAAAAAAATGGAAAGGTACTCGATGCTTGTGGATTCGAAGAATTAAGCAGAAGTAGAACAAACAAATCTAAACTTTTTATGGACCTGAAACTAAAAAATAAAATTAAATTAAAAAAAAAAACCCTGATTAGTGAAAGCAATCTCAAGAAAGAACAAAAAGCTAGAGGCATCACACTCTCTCATTTCAAACTATATTGAAGCAGACACATTGATCAATGGAACATAAGAGATAACCCAGAAATAAAAACAAGCAGATAGGGTCAACTAATTAATGACAAAAGATTGAAAAACAAACAATGGGGAAAGGACAATCTCTGTAATAAATGATGTCAGGAAAACTGGACAGTCACATGCAAAAGAATTAAATTAGACTACTATTCTACATCACACTCAAAAATTAACTTAAAATTAATTAAGGTTTTGAATTTAAGACCTACCATTATGAAATTCCATGAATAAAACATAGGCAGTAAGATCCTTGACATTAGTCTCAGTGACGATCAGTCTTGGCAACAAAAGCAAACATGAACAACTGAAACTACATCTAACTAAAAAGCTTCTGCACAGCAAAGGGTATCATCAACTAAAGGAAAACTACTGAGTGAGAAAAAAGATTTGCAAGTCATATATCTAGTAAGGGATTAACATCCAAAACATGTAAAGAACCTACACAATTCAAAAGGAAAAATAAATAATCCAATTTTTAAAATGGGCAGAAGATCTCAACAAATATTTAATCCAAAACAGGCACACCAGTGGCAACAGACACATAAAAAGATGCTCAACATCACTAATCTTTAGGGAAATAAAAATCAAAACCACAATGTGATATCAACTCACACCTGTTTTAATGGCTATCATCAAAATGAAACAAAAATAATAAGGGTTGGCGAGAGTGTGAAGAAAGAGGAACTCCCATGCACCACTGGTAGGAATGTAAATGGTGCAACTTCTATTGAAAGCAATATGGAGGTTCCCCCCAAATTAAAAACACACCTACCAAATGATACAGTGATTCCACTTTTGAATATTTATCTGGGGAAAACAAAAACACTAACTCAAAAAGATATATGCACCCCGTGTTCATTGCAGCATTATTTACAATAGTGCAGATGTAAAAACAACGTATGTGCCTATCCATCAATAGATGACTGGATAAAGAGGATGTAACGCATACACACAATACTATAAGTCAGCCTTCAGAAGGAATGAAATTATACCATTTGTGACAACATGAATAGACCTTGAAGACAAAATACTAAGTGAAATAAATGAGATGGCAAAAGACAAAACTGTATGATCTCATTTACACACAGTATTTAAAAACAAACACTCAAACAAAAGACCAACTTCAAGTTCACAGATACAGAGGATAGATTGGTGGTTGCCAGAAGTGGGTAATGTCGGGGTGGGGAAAAAATGGTTAAAAGGGGTCCAAAAGTTAAAACTTCCAGCTGTAAAATAAACCATCCTGGAGATATAATGTAGAGCATGGTGAGTATAGTTAATAAAGCTGTATTGCATATTTGAAAGTTGATACAGCAGTGAATCTTAAAAGCCTTCATTACAAGAAAAACAAATTTATAGCTATGTATGGGGACAGATATTAACTGACTTATTGTGTGATCATTTTGCAATAGATACAAATATCAAATCTAAAAAAATGTAACAAGAGCAGAGATGTGGCAGGGCCTCACAAGTCGGTGCTTTTCCATGTCATTGGAAACCCTTATTCCACTGGGTAAAGATGTCCGAGGTAACTTTCTGGGATATGAGAAGCCATGTGAACAGAGGCTCTAGCCATCCTGTCTCTCTCTGCCATTTCACCTGTCTGCCATTTCACCTGTCTGAAGGTGAGTGACAGGTGAGTGAAGCTATCCTAAACCATCAGCCAAACTGAGGGATACCAGAAAGATCCCTAGCCAACCTCAGTACTATCTCCCAGGACTGGAAGAAAATAATAATAAATTGGTGCTTTAAGTAAGAAAAACAAATATTATAGACATTGTATATGTATAATATGTATTATATAATACAACTATATTTGATCTTGGAATATATTTTGAAATATAGTTTTATATTCATTTGTCTAGTATTTCAGAAATCCATACCACTTTAAAGACACAATGAATCCAAACAATGAACATCTAATCCCATAAGAACTAACAACAACAACAAAAGTTCCATTTAATTGTCTGGTCCATATTCGTTTCTGCTCCTTAGTCCGAACTCCCATCCCTCAGACTACCTCTAAGTACAGACAGAGGTTTACTTATGAGACTGATGCACTCAGTTGGGGAATAATAATTAACTGTTTTCATTTAAAAGCCTTCTCAGGAGACAACTGACTATATTATGATATGAATATAGTAATCGAATATTGAATTTTGGCTTCAATATGTTTTATACTTTGCTGAAATCTAAAAGTGATATTTCACTGAATTTGATGCAAACCCTAAATTTGAGTCTTGGATTTGAAAATAACTGTGTGATTAGAGCCGAAAGTTTTAGTCTCTTGGTGGCTCACCTTCCTGATCCTTAAAAATGTATGCATTCACAGCTTATGGTTTTTCAAAATAGCTAAAACAAAAAAAAACAACAATGACAAAAACCCTCTTTGAGTGCTTAGGGGCAAAGTGAGGCTGTTCTCCACTTTAGGTTTATTTGCAATAGTGAAAATGTACTTTTCCAGCAGCTCTCCCTCCCTCGGATTTATCAAAAAACTGTCATTGCTTTAGAAACACTCCTGGTGGTTTCCCGGGCTTGAGAAAGCCACAGGTTTATTTTCACTGAAATAACAGTGCTCTTTGTGGTTTTCTCTTTGTTTATTCCTTAGAAAATCAGCTAAGCAGTCCTTGGAACACAGATGTGCAGGTGATGAGATTAGAATAATTTCTCAATTCAGCTCTGATTAATGCAAATACCGGTCCTTTTGATGAAAGGCTTAGAGCAATTATTATTCCTTCAATTGTTCTTTCACTTAATAAATAGTTCTTTTGAGCTAATGATGCTCTAAGATCAAGGTGTGTTCGAGGAAGTTAAAAATAATTAGACAGCACTTGTGACAGCAAAGCGCTTATGACCCAAGAAGTGATTAAATAAGTATAACAAAGTTTGGTAAAACCCAATGTAGAATATGGAGAGTTATTGAGGGAAATTACAAGCAAACAACTATAGATGTTTAGAAAGGAAGAGAGTGCAATCAAGTGTCCATCAGGGAAAGCTTGTGGCAGTGTTTGAGGTAGGCCTAGATGTGGGGTTAGGATTTCAAGAGGATCAAAGGAAGCCATGTGTCCCCCCTGAGCTCATTCCTCTTAGCAGAACTTAGCAAACTATAGCAAAAGACTTTGGAAGCTTCAAGTACTGTACTAGTGTTAGATACTCATCACTATCACATAAAACTTTTTAAAAGTATTTTTTCCAAAAATATGCCATCATTAAAATCATTATTTTTAATGTTTCTTGAATTTATTTTTGAGAGAGAGAGAGTGTGAACAGGGGAGGAGCAGAGAGAGAGGCAGAGAGAGGATCTGAAGTGGGCTCTGCACTGGTAGCAGCCAGCCAGATGTGCGGCTTCAACTCCCCGACTGTGATATCATGACCTGAGCCAAAGTCAGATGCTCAATCTACTGAGCCACCCAGGCACCCCTAAAATGATTATTTTTAAATATCCTCATGAAACACTTAATATTTACAGGAATCAGTAAAAAAGAATGAACAGTTTTGACATAGCTGCTCGAGTGGACAGGGAAAATGACCACCCCCCACTGCCAAGTTATTCTGTACTCTTGACTACAAATGTATGCATTTTTAAATCCCAAACTGTACCAATGTATCAAGGGTGTCACAATTAATTCACATGGGTGTTCTGGGATAGTTCACATTTTTGAGGGGAACACAGCAATATTTGACATCTGTTGGACCCCATGCAAACTACTAGTTCAAATTAGTTCACAATGTCAATATGAGATGACACTACATGCTTTTTGGTAATGTGCATCTTTTTTTTTTCCCTTTTTTTTTTTTTTTTTTTGCAATTGCTGTCACAGAAAACAAGAACTGCACTCAAATCAGGATGGGATGAATGGTGAGGATGGTGGCATTCCATATGATCCAAGCTTAACAAATTATGCAGTACCCAACAGGTGAACAATATCCCATTAGTAAGTGATTGTAGTCATTGAAGATTTTTTTAATATATTTTTTTCTTTCAGGGCACCTGGGTGGCTCAGTTGGTTGGGCATCTGACTTCAGCTCAGGTCATGATCTCACAGTTTATGGGTTCGAGCCCCGTGTCAGGCTCTGAGCTGACAGCTCAGAACCTGCTTCAGATTCTGTGTCTCCTCCTCTCTCTGTCCCTCCTTCACTTGTGCTCTCTCTCTCTCTCTCTCTCCCTTTAAAACAAATAAACTTTTAAAAAAATTAAAAAATATAAGTATATTTTCTTTCAATTGTTTTTTCAAATGACTAGGAGTCATCTGTTTGTAAATATCTACTGAGATATTGGAACTTGGTAAGGTAGTCAGGAATTTAGCAAGTAACTCATGAATTTCTTTTGGTCTAAGAGATCTGTGAAAAAAATGGTGGAACATTTTCACTATGAATGGAGAAAATTTGGGACCTTGTGGCCTATATAGCTGGCAAATCCACTCAACAGTGACTGTAATGTAATTCAGACCCAGGTCTGTTTAGTGGTGAAGCCTCTTCACTTCACTTAAGAGAACATTCATCATGAAAACAGTCCACTGAATGGTAGATCTAACGGCTGAAAGCAGCCTTTAAAATAGTTTTTGTTCTTTTTAAAAATCATGAACATATATTGTCAAATTCCTTACTTTTGCTTTCTGAAACAGATAAGGCGGGGCACCTGGGTGGCTCAGTTGGTTAAGTATCCAACTCTTGATCTGGCTCAGGTCATGATCTCATGGTTCTTGAGATAGAGCCTTGCATCAGTCTTGGTACTGAAAGCACAGAGCCTGCTTGGGATTCTTGCTCTCCCTCTTTCTCTTGCCCCACCCTCTCAAAAATGAATAAATAAGCTTAAAAAATTAAAACAAATAAGGAACACCATATACGTCCCAACGTATGTATTTTTTTTTATGATCCAAGTACCTTTCCTGAGGAAAAGCAAGAAAAGAAAGTAGAAATATCTTCAAACTTATACAATAGCTCCAGTTTATATTTCTAGTCCTGGCACTCCTGTCTTTGAGGTCAGAGGAAAGTATAGATGGGGGCATCCATCCCAGATACCTAAATGTTTAAAAGCCATAAATCAAGCTATCAAACTGTAAAATAAAATATATTCCATCCTCTGACCATGTAAAGTGATACTTCTGTAGTGACCTGGCGGGCCTAAAATCTAAAAGTCCTTGGGGTCCCACCAGGGTATATGGCCACATTAGGAGAGTCAGCAAATACATAGTCAAGTTTCTCTTCCCACCTCATCCTTATTCTACATGTGGTCGCCTACAGGATGAGGGACCTTGCACGTAGACATGGACACTCACCTGGCATGTCTACTCCCAGTTTTCACTGGGACAAACAGCCACCCTTGACCACCCCTCAGACCTAGGCATATACACCACAGCATCAAATACCTAAGATGATGGATCCTGGGAAGATCATTGTACAGTCCTTGGAAGAGAGCTTGGGGCTCTCAGTATCCATGGTATAGTCTCAAAGGGAGGAAACAAAGACTATTGGTGGAAACAATCCTTGTCCCTATAACCTTCTTGTCCCATGGGGTGGGTTGTACCTGGTGATGACCTGGAGTGAGGTCCCCTAAAGCCAGGGTTTAAGGCAGATGCCTCTTGTGCCACATCTAAGGGTGATGCTAACATTTGCATATTTTCTGGTCCTCTTTAGGATTAAAAAAAAATTATTCCCAGACACAAACCCCTTTCTTCCTAATCACTTCCTGTCAAAAGAATGAGTGCTCTTGGTTGCGTGGGTTTTCATTTTTAACATGCAGAAAATACAAAATAAACTTGGCAACAGGCAGAACTTGCCCTTGTGATATTGGTTCTTGTGATCTGTTCTTGTGATATTTCTGGCATCACTTGGGCGGAAGATGTGTGCCAGATCAGCACTCCAGTCAGGATGCCTCATATGCAGGGCAGCTCCCCACGTCTACCTTCCCAGATGCTCAGCATCATCCTGGATATTGGCAAAGTCCAAAATCCAAGAAAACCCCTTGCCCCCCAGGGGGACAATATGATCCAGGGCATTCCCGTCTAGAACTGAAAATTCAAGGTTTGTGACCTTAAGCAATGTCCTCCTTGATTTCTTCATTTAGTCACCCATTAGGACATTTAATGAGTACCTCATGTGATCCTGCCACATAGACAGGCATCGCGTATTAGGCACCATCTAAAATCACCTCATGATCTTCCTACAACTGTAAGGTAATGTTACTTACCCTCTTTTAAGTAACTTTCCAGTAACAATGACTATCATCGTGAATTATTGCATAATGATACTACTTCATAGTTTTATTTATGGTTTAGAGGTGCTCAAATGAACGTTTTAGACTCTTTAGACCTGATTTCATTTTATATTATAAGGAGTTGTCAAATTTCTTCCTAGATCTAAGAAGGTCACATCGTATCAATATCTCTTGCCAAAAAAGCACTAGTTAAACATAGTCGATTATCCTAAGGATCCATATCAATTGTCTTTTAATGTATTTTCCAAAATGTTTATAAAAAGAATGTTTCAAATGGAGATTAAAACAAGATGAAGCAAATAGTAAAACTTGGTCTTTGTGCCTAGACATGGCCAATACTGACTGGCTGGCTAAAGTAGATCCTAGTCTCTTTGTTAGATATAAATTGCAGGCAATGACAGGCATCAGGCCGGACATTAACATCAGCTCACTGTTCAGAATGATGTTAGCTTAATGGTATCTTGTCCTATAACGGAAAGCATGCAGAGATAAGTCAACCTGATTGCCAGGATTATGTTTCATTTTAAATTAATGGATTGGGATGTTTATTTCTATTCCAAACCCTGGGTGTTTAACATAGCAAGTCTGGTCAACTATAAACAGAAACAAGCCAGAACGTCTCTACTTTCAAGTTCTACAGTAAGATGTCCAAGATTACCAAATGTGAGCTTGAACCCGGATGAATTTTTTTTCAGGTTCTAGCAAAAGAAGACCGACCAAACGTCTTGACAGAAGATTTGTAATAATACACAATGTAGGTAAGTTCCAGGCAACTTCCTGACCACTTAACCAAGTATTATACATGAGCTGCCCCTCTTGTGACCCCATGATGACCCCACGGATACATCACTTTGCAAGAACCTCTCAGAACATTCTGCTGGCCTGCCTCCATGATGCCTCTGCTTCAATCTTCAGCATTGCTCTAAGGGTATCAAACATTTCACTGGTCTTTTATTTTTGTATTGTCACTTAGTGTGTTTTTCCCCCTGTGCATTTCTCTTAAGAGTAGGATCTAGAATTTAAATCCAAATTCAGCCACCTAAAAGAAAGCATATCACATGTATAAGTGCTATGGTTGTTTTTCAAATGATTCTGATCCCAAAACAAGGGAGAGGGGGTTGAAGAAATTCCCCTCTGAGGATTGTCAACATGAATTCCAATGTCGTCGGCAAAGTTGGCATAAGAATGCTTCTGCTATGCTAATGTCAAAAAGATAAATCACAGTATTAAAAAACAGAAAGGCACAGACTTAGCATGTATGGGAGACGTTGGCACCATTTATTCACCATTAATTATAGAAAGTCCTGAAAATCCTGCCTTGAGTTTATAGGCATCAGCCTAAACAGAATTTTGGAAGTTCAAGATTATTCTTGCTATGATAGTGGGAGTCTGCCAATGTGAAATTGTGCAGAGAATCCAATCTTATTTTTCTTCCTTTTTAAAAAATGTTTATTTATTTTTGAGACAGAGAGAGACAGAGTTTGAGGTGCGGAGGGGCAGAGAGAGAGGGAGACACAGAATCTGAAACAGGCTCCAGGCTCTGAGCTGTCAGCACAGAACCTAGTGCAGGACTCGAACCCACAAATCATGAGATCATGACCTGAGCTGAAGTTGGAGGCTTAACCGACTGAGCCACCCAGGAGCCCCTCTTATTTTTCTTCCTAATAGTGAAAGCTGAAAGGGCAGGGGTAAAAACATGAAAGCACTAGTTTCTGTGAATCTTTGAACACTGAAATTACTTAGATTTAACTCTAGAACCTAAGTATTCCTATCACTCCTGAAATTGTGACTGATGCTACTTGAAGTTACACTTGGATCTTAAGATGTGGGAAGGTAGGGTATGGGAGATGCAGGACAGAGGTATAGCGGATGCCCTGATGTCTCACCCAGACCTCCTCCGTGACAGGAGCCCTCATTTCCCCAGCTTCTGGTAGTCTTGACAGACACAGTCCTGAGCCCAGGAGAGCTTCCTCCCTCAAGGTCAGGGCCCCTCCCATGGCTGGCCCCTCCCACGGCTGGCCCCTCCCACGGCTGGCCCCTCCCATGGCTGGCATATGCAGGAGTATAAAAGTCTCCCTCCCTTGCCTTATTGGGGGGATCATTCCAGCTCGGGGGCTCCACAGAGGATCCACTGGGGCCTTTGGTTGCAACTGCAACTCAGCTTGGCCTCTTCCTCTGTCCAGCCCTGTTTCCAGAACTTCCCTATGCATGTTAATGGCAACGGCACTCCCTCGATAAACTTCCAATTGTCTCCATGCCCAGGAGAGAACACTTGTACTCTAGCTTCTCCTTTCAGAAAGCGATGCTGTCTTAGTCTGTTCTGGCCACTGTAAGAAACTACTAGAATTGGGTGATTAAACAACACGCATTTCTCACTGTAATGAAGGCTGGAAGCCCGCATTCAACACCTAGCTTTCTTCCCGGCTGCCTTCCAGCTATGTCCTCATAGAGCTTTCCCAAGGTGTGTGCACATGGTAAGAGAGAGGAAGCCAGCACTCTGCTGTCTCTCCTTATAAACTCATTAATCTCATCGTGAGGGCCCCATTCTCATGACCTCATCTAAACCTAACTGCCTCCCAAAGGCTTCACCTCTATACTATCACATTGAGGGCTAAAGCTTTGACATATGAATTTTGGGGGACGTATTCAGTCCTTAACAACCTTTGACTTCCCATCCCTTCAGAAAGTGTTAAGCTTCCCGCACCGAGATATAGAATTGGAAATGTTACAGGAAACGTCATGTGTGTGTGTCTAATCCTGAGACCACACTCTGTCTAATCCTGAGTCCACAACACCATGTGTGTGTGTGTCTAATCCCGAGTCCACCATGTCTGAGTGTTATTATACCTGGACCAAGTTACTTAACTCTCTGAGCCTAACGTCTTTGTCAGTAAAATGAGAACAGCAACAGCAGCATGTGCTACTAAAGATTTACATCTGTGAAGACTTAACGTAAGTAGGCATCGGGCTAGAGCCTGATGAATGACTATGTCTCTTATATGGTCCTATATTGGGGCATTTAAATTTTAAGGCCTGCCCTGAAATTTGCCTTCCAGGTCTTTCCTGTCCCAGTGTGAGCTTTCTGGGCAGAAATGGCTCTACATCCCCATTGCCTGGTACCATGCACACAGAACGTGCATTTGGCAACTGTTTGTAGAACTGATTCCAGAAGGCCTGGGGAAACCTAGCAGGAATGAAAGCTATGAATGGATTTGAGGACTTTGCTGAATGTGTAACTCAATAGGCAGTTAATCCTAATAGGTCATTGCTTAGAATTGAAATATATATTTTTGCTCATTGATTTCCATACGCTAACCCTTCTTTTATTCAGAACTCATTTACATTATAGGTCTGTGGGTTTTGCTGGTTTGCAAACCCTTAAAAATCTGGGCGTCCTAGAGAACAGTGTTCTGGCACAGACAAAGTACAGCAAACTCACTGTGTCTGCAACAGCACAAATCATGAACACTAATTGGTTGTAATAATGTGTTTTAGATAAGCAAATCACGAAGTTCTCTGAGCTCTTATTACAGCAATCATAGCTCAAATGGTAACACCAGGATCTCAAAACACGATTTGTTATGAGTCCCCTGCCCACCTTCACCCTCCACTGTCTGTTGTTTCCCTTCTGCTCTGAAACTTTCCAAGTGCTGATCTCTGTCAGACGTTGTCGTGACTTGTATTTCATCATCTTTAGGTTTGTTTTATTGTTTGTTACGTTTGTGTTATAATTGCCGTGGCCTCTTTACTATAGTTGCTATGGGTGCTACTGTTGCTATTGGCTAGAAGTAGACCTCAGAGAGCTTTCTGCCATGCCTTGAAAAAAAACAGGCAACAAAATTGACGTAGACATTTTTAACCTGACATCTGGGTATTTGTCATTTGTAAAGAAGACAGAAGTCATACAAAATTCCTTCACCCACTGTTAACATTTTGATATTTACCCTCCTAGACAATTTCAGATAAAATGTCTTTGTTTGCAAGCACCAGTAGCAATCCCGGCTTCTGTAAACAAAACCCAGGGCTTACCAGACAGGTGCTAGCATCATTCAGAGCATCAGAGGAAATGCTGAACTACCAGGCTTCTGGAAGTGGGCATCCACAGAGCTCCAGTTCTGGAAGGAAGCCAAAGAAAATGGAATGTCTAGGGGCCACCGTGGATGTGGCTCAATTTCAACTGCAGGGCTGTGTGTTGGTTTTCAGTTTCAGTTTCTGGGAGAGTTTGATCTGCCAGCATGGGCCAGATGCTCTTCCCTGGACGAATAAACTCAGGCCAGGAGGGCGATGTGATTCATAGTCCTGGAGCAGGGAAGTGCAGTGTTGAGGTCATGGGCCCACTGCTGGGGCTAGGAGGTCGAGTGCCAGCCAGGTGTTCTATTTGGAACCCATCCCCACTTAGAGCTGCATGGTAAAGTGGAGGATGATAGGCCCAGGGTCTGCTTCCAAATAAAAGAAGAAATTCTGGGGATATAAGAAGAAATACCCAATAGTCACACCTGAACATGCATGCATACATTCTGACGATGTACTTGTCCTTTTTAAATGAAGCGTTACGCACAGGGAGCTTGCCTTTTCGCATTGGGTGTTAAAATGTGAACATATTTCCATTTATAACCAAGTGGTTAAAGTGTGGACTCTGGAGCTGGACTCTTGGATTAAAATCTAGGTCCTGTCATTTAATAGCTTGGGCAAGATACTTAACCTCTCTATTCCTCAACTTCCTCATCTGTTAAACAAGGATCTCTCTCTCATGGAAAAGTTATAAATATTAAATGAATTAACATGTATGATATCATTAATGTCAGGCATGCTCTAAGTGCTCAAAACAGCTGCTCTTAGTGAATGCCCTTGTATGTACATACACAGATCTTTGGATATTTTTTTCAATAATTAAAAAAAATATTTATTTATTTTGAAGGGAGAGCATGAGCGTAAGCAAGAGAGGGGCAGAGAGAGGAGGAGAGAGAGAATCCCAAGCGGGCTCTGTGCTGTCAACGCAGAGCTTAATGCAGGGCTCCACCCCACAAACCATGAGACAGTGACCTGAGCCAAAATTAAGAGTCCGATGCTTAATCAGCTGAGCCACCCAGGACACCTTGATAATTTTTTTAAAGCAAATACTTCAACATGGAGTTGCTAGGTCAAAGACTGAAAATACTTTTAAGGCTTCCATAGACAACAAATGTCAGACTGTGGCTCTCCCTTGCTAAAAATGATCCAATGACTTCTGAGGTCACTCTGGGGAAAAAAAAAAGTTCTCATCTTTGTCCGCAATTCCCCACACAACCTGGTTGCTGATATCTCTGTGATATTACCTCCTCTCCTTCTGCCCTCATTCCTGACCTTCCTTGATAAAGTTCCCCCCTTTCCTCTCCAGAACTCTTGCTCTTTCCTCTTCCTGGAACATTCTTCTTCCTGAATCTCACATGGCTTGCTCTTCACATCTCTGCTCCAACGCAGCTGTCTGGGAACAGCCTTCCTCACCCACACCAACTAAAACAACAAACTCCACACACTATGCCCTTTCCCATGCTGGATTTTCACCTTCATCCTGGTCACTAGTATTCCTCACATGAGTATGTTATGTTCATATTGCCTTTGCCTTTATTTCCTCTACCGCTTTCTAGAATGAAATGGTGATTGAATATGTTGCCAAATGTCCCTTCAGGAAAGCTGCCCCCATTTACGCTGCAGCAGTGTATATGTATTAATCTCTGCACTATATAGATTGCCAATATTTTAAATTTTTGCCAGTCTTACAGGCAACAGAGAGTCCTGGCAT
Organism: Proteles cristata cristata; assembly: GCA_017311185.1. NCBI lineage: Eukaryota > Metazoa > Chordata > Mammalia > Carnivora > Hyaenidae > Proteles > Proteles cristata. Next base: position 1,727,795 of record JAESUZ010004628.1, read on the forward strand.
CCATTAAGGGACGGCTCCCATGGCTGGAAAGTCAGTTCTCCCTTATACTCAACCAAATCAGCCTGGTGAACTTGTCTATGAAATCCTGTTTCAAGTCAATTTGTTCTTTTGTCACTCTTGCTCTCAAAACTCATTCAGGGATGAAGCCATTTCATTTACTAATGGCTCTGACCAACACAAGCTTGAACTCTGTAGATTCATTAAAAAATTTTTTTTAACAATCATTCATTTTTGAGAGACAGAGAGAGACAGCATATAAGTGGCAGAGGGGCAGAGAGAGGGAGACACAGAATCTGAAACAGGCTCCAGGCTCTGAGCTGTCAGCACAGAATCCGACGTGGGGCTTGAACCCATAAACCATGAGATCATGACCTGAGCTGAAGTCAGACGCACAACTGACTGAGCCACCCAGGCACCCCTACACATAGATTTTTTTAAAAGAATAAATACAGCACAGGGGTGCCTGAGTGACTCAGTCGGTTAAGCACCAGACTCTTCGTTTTGGCTCCAGGTCATGATCTTGCAGTTTTTTTAGTTCAAGCCCCATGTCAGGCTCTACACTGCTAGTGTGGAGTCTGCCTGGGAGTCTCTCTCCCTCTCTCTGCCCCTTCCCCACTCACACTATCACTGTCTCTCTTGATAAAAATTTTTTTAAAATTTAAAAAAGGAAAGCAGTTTTAAAAACAGTGCATTACTATAAATGTATGTTCTCTAGGATTTTCTTAACATTTTCTTTTCTCTAGCTTCCTTTATGGAAAGAATACAGTATATAATACATAAAGCATACAAAAATATGTGTTAATGACTTGTTTATGTTATTGGTGAGGCTTCGGGTCAACAGTAGACCATTAGCAGTTATATTTTTAGAAGTCACAATGGATACATAGATTTCCAACTGTGTGGGGACCCGTGCCCCTCACCCCTGCGTTGTTGAAGAGTTAGCTGTGGTAAATTGATTACATGGTGTTAAAGAGGGCTGGGAGAACTAGTCGATGGGGTTTTAAGAGCTTCAGAGGCCGTAGGAAGGGCTCCATGTTGCTGTTGCTCCGATCATAAGGACTTGTTCCAGCACTTCTGAGGGGAAGAAATGAGGCCGGTTCTGCTAGAGGAGAACTCAATAGCTGGCAGACCCAACTGCCACTGCTGAAGCTTAGGAGTCAACAGTAGAGGAAACAGCAGCATCCTCGGGCGCCTGGGTGGCTCAGGTGGTTAAGCGTCCGACTGGCTCAGGTCATTATCTCTCAGTTCATGGGTTCAAGCCCTGCATCGGGTTCTGTGCTGACAGCTCAGAGCCTGGAGCCTGCTTCGGATTCTGTGTCTCCCTCTCTCTCTGCTCCTCCCCGGCTTGCTCTCTCTCTCTCTCAAAACTGAATAAACATTTTAAAAAGTTAGAAAAAGAAAAAGAAACAGCAGCATCCCTGCGTGAGTCCTGACAGAGAGAGTGCGAAAGAACAAACTGGCTTGGAACAGGCTTTCGTGGTAGCAATCTGAAAAACTAGCCCGGGAGTCCTTTGTCCACTCCCTCCACCTTCTGATTTCCCTTTAGTGCCATCTAGTGGTGCGACTTAACCTGAAGTCCGCTAGCAAGGGTTTCTGGGAAATAGAGCTTGCTGAGGCCTCATCTTAGGATCACAAAGAGTAGAAAAGGGCCGCTTTTGGTGCTGAGAGATAAGAAATAAAAACTGGCACACCTATTATTCTTCTTTCCTTTCTTAAAATTGTTGCAGAATTAATAGCAATAAACTACCCCTGGTTTTTTGTTTTTCATTATCATTATAGAGTCATGACAGATTATGAACCGTAGGACACAAATCCAGGCAAAACTAACCGCAGTGAATGTTTGCTCTCAATGCTCCAGTTATAAGGCTCAGGGGTCACTTTCAGACACACAAGATATCCCACATGGGAGGTATTAAGGTGCAGGAAACTGAGGCCATAAGCAAGGGATCCACTCTGGATTTGCCTTCCTGTAACAGCACCTGCTTCCTCTGTAGCTCAGCTAGTTGAGGAAATAACAGACAGGCTCAGATGCACTGAAATCATTTGAAAGTAACCATGGAAAGACTTTCAAACCCTGAAGGACAAGCCTCCCTCTCTTAACAGATGATACCTCTACTACCTCACCCTTCTGTGTAGTTTCCTTCTCAAAAGAGACACACAGGGATGCCTGTGTGGTTCAGTCAGTTAGATATCTGGTTTTTTATTTCAGCTCATGTCATGATCTCCCAGTTCATGAGTTCAAGCCCTGTGTCTGGCTTTGCAATGACAGTGAGGAGCCTGCCTGGGATTCTCTCTCACCTTCTCTCTCTGCCCCTCTGTATCTCCCTCTCAAAAGAAATAAACTTACACACCCACACACACACACACACACAGATGATTGCTACAATTAGTACAAGAAAGAATAATTGATGTTATTGCATCAGCCTGGTGGTGTGGCTCTCTCCATAACAGTTTTAGAATGGAGGAAGCACACCAAAAGTCCACCTTCTAGAGGCCTGATCTTGGAAATGATTCAACTTTGATCTAGAGCCAGTTATCATCAGTCCTATTTCCTTTGAGGCCTTGGTTTTCCTATCCATCACTAGAGAAAATTTTTTTTCTAGGAAAGTCCTTTGAAAACCTGGAGAGAAAGTAGAATGAGCCCAAAGGGTTCTTCATCAATGTGTGTTTAAAATATTCCAGCTGACAAGTGGTGGAGATAAAGCCTGCTTTAGTCACCCTGGTGCCTGTCAATTCCTTCTCCATTTTTGGTGCATAATCAAAAGAGCTTAATGCGAAGTGATGGAAAGCATTCTTCCTGCATTACCACCATCTGTTTCCTTGGCATCCACTACAGACAGCTGTGTTGCCAGCTTTCGAGCTGTTTATTGGTGTGTCACATGGAGAAGTTATTGATGGACTGACTGAATCTTCTGAAAACTGGGCATTTTTATTTCTTTCTGAAATGTTTATTGAATATCTCATCATTCTTACAAGATATTCAACAGGCATTTGTTCAAAGATTCTACTGACCCCTGACAACAGGGCAGTTTCATAGTTATGAATGAGTATCTTGAAAAAAAGTCGCACCAGTGTCAGCTGTCAAGCAAGTTATTAATGGAACTAGGAAAGGATCATAAGAAGGAAAACAAAATGGTCAAGTCGAAGAAGGATCATGCTGTGCATACAGACTGAGAAGATCTGGATGAAAGTGTGCAGCACTGGAGACAGAGAGCTAGAGTTTAAATTTCTATTATCATGAAGTTTATGATAGAAGAAAGATGTAGAGATTATGGGTTCTGCTTTTTTAAGGTTGGAAAGAAGACTAAATATAGAATATCAAGTAAAGAACAAATAACATGGAATCTGTCTTTGCACAATGGTAATAAGCCCAAGATTTTTGTCATCTAAAAAGTCTTTTAAAAGATGCTGAATTCTAAATGTGTGTGTGTGTGTGTGTGTGTGTGTGTGTGTGTGTGTGTGTGTAACTTGAGAAGGGAAATCCAAGCTATTTGGGTAAATCTCAAAGGTCAACATCAAGAAGGTCAAAAAGTTTCTTCATGAAAGGTCCTTTAAGTTTGCTCTAACAGGCAGAATATCAAACCAAATACAACACAGGTTATTGTTTCCTATTTGATTCAACCCTTTTCAGAACAAGGCCCTGTTGCCAAAGACTGTTGCAAATACAGAGATTGGTTAAATGAGGAAGTTTCCAGTCCTCAAGGACTGGAATTAAAGATGATCAGATATAAAGATATACATGCAACACTATACATAAGTGCATAGACTTATACATATATTTGCTATTAAATACTATTATAAAGGATGAACATGACATAAAAGGTTACCAACTGAGTCAAATGATTTGGAAAAGTATTATTATTATGATTCAGAGAAGGTGGCTATTATCCCCAGTTGGAGGGATGGAGAAATGCTTCTTGGAAGAGGTATCAATAGAGCTGCTTCTATGAATTTGGTGGAGCCTGATTATCACACTCAGATGAAGGCATATTTCACCTAAAAGAAGTATGGGTGAAGCATGAAGGCCAGAAACCTGGATTTATGTCTAGAGCAGTGAAATATAGGTTGCCTAACACTTGGAGTACTTTGAGGGTGAGCAATGTGTAGGACAAGAAAATGCCACTTTGGTGTCAGTTCATGAAGGATTTTTGAATAGTATCCTAAAGAGTTTAGACCTGAAAGCTTTTCAACAAGAGAGTGATGCAATCAGATCCGCAAGAGAAATTGAAAGACGGACTGGAGGCAGGAAGGCCAGTGATGATGAGTGTCTCTGATTGAAAACCGTTACTGCTGGAAAGAACTGAAGAAGTCTTACTAGTCCATCTGCTTTTTTTCCCCCAGAAATTAAAAAACTAAAATCTAGATGAGTAGGGTGATTGATCCAAGTTCAATGAACTAATAAAGGTATGCAACTTAATGGTTTTTTAATTGAAGTTATTTATTTTGAGAGAGGGAACGTGCATGTGTGCAAGTAGGGGAGAAACAGAGAGAGAAGGAGAGACAGAATCCCAAGCAGGCTTAGCACTGTCAGCGCAGAGCACCATGCAGAGCTTGACCCCATGAACTGTTGAGATCAAGATGAAATCTAGAATTGGACGCCTAGACAACTGAGCCACCCAGATGCCCTGCAACTTATGGTTTTAATTCCAAAAAGGAGATAATAAGGGCTTAAAACTTACAATGAGGAAGTGGGTGGAAAAAAGCTCTGTGGTCAGCCATGTAGATGGAGTATGAGAAAGAGAGAGGGAAAGAGCAAGAACGCATGCATGTCTGCTGGTGGAGGCAATGGCCCTCAGGCAGGCAGAGAGCCAAGGGACTCAGGCATGGGAGCGTCCCACCTGCCCCCTGGGCTCCCTGCCCGAGGCCACCGTGTCCAGCAGCAGATACGCGTGCCCACTTGCTATCCGCAGCTCACCGCCTCAACCCACCTGTTCTCTCCTAGTCTACAAGTCAAAGGTCCCTCTGGCTCCTCCCATTTCTTTTTTTTTTTTTTAATTTTTTTTAATGTGTTTATTTTTGAGAGAGAGAGAGACAGCACGGGCAGGGGAGGGTCAGAGAGAGAGGGAGACACAGAATCTGAAACAGGCTCCAGGCTCTTAGCTAGTGCGGGGCTCGAACCCACAAACCAGGAGATCATGACCTGAGCCGAAGTCGGAGGCTCAACGGACTGAACCACCCAGGAGTCCCCAAAACATTAAAAAAATTTTTTTTTAAAAAAGAAGGAATCTTGAGGACCATTTCAGAATTCTGCCCACCATGTTCCCTCCACTTAGGACAGTTCCTTTTTTTTTCTTAGCCTGGTTTGGGAACATAATTTAATTCAGTTCAGACTAAAGTGTGAATACTATGGCTTCTCTGGACAGCCTCAATCTTCAAAGACATCTCATTAACTTAAAATGATTTCCTGATGGAATTTCAGGTAGGCTTTTGAGAGATTCAAAAATAGGCATGATAACAGATACAGTTTAAGGCGGGAGTAACTGTTGACCTCATTACACCACCTAAGACTCCTTGGGACCAGTGTTCTTCCATCTGACCGATGAAAACACAAAGGATCCATCATTTTGGGTGAAAACGACCAAGTCACGTCATGTTTCCTCTTTCCTGCTCTCTTGGAGCTTTACTCTGCTGCTCTTGCCTAAGCACCCTCTTCAGTAATCAGGAAGTTAGGAAAAAATTAAATCAGTTACAATTCAATTCTCATGCAAAAAAGATAACAACCAATCAGCTCGTTGCAACATTCAGCGCAGCTTACATAGCAAGGGGACCATCACGTTGCCAGCCACTCTATATTCAGTCTTCCTTCTTCCAGCAATCATTTCTATAATTAGCGCTGGCACATTGTGCCTAATTAGTTATTTCTGTGGCATATGGGCATGAAATGTATGTGTTCCTTAGTCACCCTATTTTACTGTTAAATTGCCTGTAGAGATTTTTCAAAAAATGAATAATTAAGCTTGTTTCTTTGTCTCCTGCTTTTCAATTCCCTTCGATTCTATTCAGGTGATATAATTATACTGTATCCATGGCAATGCTCATTCTCTACATCTATAGGTGAAATCTTTGGGGGCTGCCAGCGAAATATCTTTTTCTCTTCATCTTGCTTCCATCTATTGACCATGAGTGATGGAGTACTTAAAAGTTACTGGTGCTAATGTGGATTTGCCCCTTAGTATGGTGCCTAACACTCCCAATCAATTCCCAACTGCATTTCCTTTTTTTTTTTTTTTAATTTTGACAGAGAAACGTGTACACCCTTTATCTACATCACAGTTTTGTTCTAATGAAGTTCTCACTTATAAAGCATACTTGGACTATGTAATGCCACTGAAATGGCTGTGATATATTTAGACAAGGTATAAAACATTTTTTAAATTAAATAATGAATTCCATAAAACACTTCAAACCAGATTGAATTCAAAGCATCAAAACACTGAGTAAAAGTACTCTGATGTCTTATGGTACCCATCTTCAGATATAAACCACATGCCCCATTTTCAACTACTTTGCTGGTTACAGTGCAAAGAGCAAAAGATTCCGTCAGAAGAAATGGGTTTGCATTCCAATCCCATGGCTTTCCTGAGATGGTTGCCAAGCTACTGATCTTGTTCCCAGTACGGTTTTATTATTTGAAAAATGAGAATAATAATAACATTAGAGCGTTCTTTTGAAGATTAGAGACTACATAATTGGCACATAGTTAGTGACCAATAAATGTGCTGCCATTGTTATTACTTCAATGGTCATGATATGGGGCTTTGCGGGAAAAGAGAGTCTCGGGCAATGACCCAGAATTTCTGAATCAGACTGTCGTTTCGTAAGATCCTCAGGTAATCTATGTTCACATTAAAGTTGAGAAAGCATCAGTGCTGAAAACAGCAAACTGACATTTTCCTCAAGCCAATTTCCTGTTTCCATAGGTTATTATGAAATCCATGATTTGAAACTAGACTCTCCCAAATAGTTCAGATATGTTGACAAAGTCGAATAGATAGAATTTCTCCTCTCCACACTCCCAGGATGACAGAAAAATAAAATAATACATGTAGAAAGGCCTTAAAGTTCCTATAATCCAAACCCTATTTATCTAGATTATGATACAAAGGCTCAAGGAGTTGAGTGGATCCACAGTCAATCTGGCATCACACTCTTCTTACTGGCTTAAGATAAATGACTTCTAAACTCCAAATGTAGGGGCAGCTGGGTGGCTCAGTTGGTTAAGCATCCAACTTCAACTTGGGTCATGATCTCACGGTTCATGAGATTGAGCCCTGCATCAGGCTCCGTGCTAACAGCTAGCTCAGAGCCTGGGGCCTGCTTCGGATTCTTTGTCTCTCTCTCTCTCTCTCTCTCTCTCTCTCTCTCTCTCTCTGACCCTCCCCTGCTCACACTGCCCCTCTCTCAGAAATAAATGAAAAACAGGGGCACCTGGGTGGCTCAGTTCGTTAAGGGTCCAACTTCGGCTCAGGTCTTGATCTCATGGTTCGTGGGTTCGAGCCCTACATTAGCCTCTGTGCTGACAGCTAGCTCAGAGCCTAGAGCCTGTTTCAGATTCTGTATCTCCCTCTTTCTCTGACACCCCCCCACCCCCGCTCACGCTGCGTCTCTCTCAGAAATAAATAAAACATTAAAAAAGTGTTTAAAAAAAAGAAAGAAAAAATTTTTTAAAATTTAAAGAATAAAAATAAAATAAACTCCAAATGTAATTTAGTACAAATATGTGAAGCTTTATCTTCTCAGATGTATATGCCATAAGCCTAGCTAATTTAACTAGTTAATATACTCATTATTTAGCAATTATTCCCACCATTCCTACTCTAAAAAGGCAGTACACTGGGTATCTAATAGGAGCAGGAAGTAAAGAATTAGGGTACAAATATGAAGCAGCCGAATTAACACAATGCTGAAGAGCTTACACCTTGGAGTCAGATTCATATTCTGGTCTGGTCTCAGGTGGTACTTAACACCTTTTATCCCTATCTTTCTGTGCCTTGGCTTCTTCATCTGTGAAATAGGGCTAATAAAATGTGTTTTATAAAGTTGTGAAGAGTGAATGTAGACCACATGTAAAGATATAGCATGGAGCAAGGTATATAAAAATTACTCAATAACCAATGACTGGATGGTCTGTAGTATTTGGCATGGCTGGCCCTGTGAAGAATTCCCAGATAAGAAGGGAAGAACACAGGAACACAGGTAATTCATTCTGTGTCCTAAAAAAAAAGACAGAAACTATACTGGTTATTTTAATGGAAAGAATTTGCTAAGAAGAACTATTAAGTAGGTATGTAAGAAAAGAAAAGACAAAAATAGAACACCAGAGTATCCCAGGGTTAGGAGCTGTAGGAAGCCAGATGGGGCATGAAAGAGTGAAGAGGATGGAGTCATTAAAATCTAGAATTCTGTGGGCACCTGGGTGGCTCTGTCAGTTAAGTGTCTGACTTCAGCTCAGGTCATGATCTCACGGTTCGTGGGTTCGAGCCCTGCATCAGGCTCTATGCTAACAGCTCAGAGCCTGGAGCCTGCTTCATATTTCCTTCTCTCTCTGCCCCTTCATTGCTCTTTCTCTCTCTCTCTCAAAAATAAACACTAAAAAATAATAAAATAAAAGTAAATTGAGGATCCTGGAGGAAGAGGCTTGTAAAACCAGAAGTGAGTCCTCTAGGAAGAGAACACCACTTGCCTGGTGTCTCTGACTTGGAATCTGGACGCTGGTTCCACAGAGTTGGGGAAACTGCAAACTGGATTCAGCAGCTGTAAGCGGATGGCCCCTCCAATGCCCGCAGCTCACAGCTGCAGAAAACAGACAGGAAGCTCCTGGGACAGAGCAATTTCTTCCCTTCCTTTAGCCTTCCTCTCTCCTGCTATTATTCTCTATTTACACAGCCTAACGGGTAGGGTAGCCACTGGCAAAAAAAAAAAAAGCTGTAACTTGTAAAGCAGCAGCCCCAGCCAGCATCCCAAAGCAGAGCCCTGAAGGACAGATTTGGAGGTGAGAGACAACATCTTTCTAAGTAGCAATACAGGTCCGGTTGCTGTAATGCAAACTGACTGCAAAGTGCCACACGTGAGTCTACATTTTGAGGGCTAGGGAGTCCAGAGGGAGAAAATAAATACTTCCAGCTCTGGCCATGGTAATCCATGAGCTCCGCCTTAGAGAGGAGGAAAGTCAGCTCCATGAAGTTTCTTCTTCCTCACTTTCCACTCCCCAACTGTTAACTAGGGAAAAGTGAGGATCTGGGAGCTGGTGTATCTTCACTTCGGGCTTCCACGAACCTGGCAGATAAGTGATCCCCTGAACCAAAGGGAGGGAGGAACCACTATATGAACCCAACCTTTATAAAGTAGTTTTCCATTTTTGTCTGTCGTTTGCCTCTGACTGCTTAGTTTTTTTGGAAGCTTCTTGTGATTACGTCTTAGAGCAGAATCACGGGGATCCAAGAAAGAAACAACTGCACCGAGTGAAAGACACTGGTGGGGTGTGCAATCCCATCCTTGGCTGCCGACTCCTGCTACAGGGTGGAAAGTTCTCTTTTCACAGGATCCTGAATTCGGACAGAGATCAGCAAACCAAATTCCAAATGCTTAACTTAACGGTGGTAAAAATTCTTCTGACTCACAGGTGGAACTCCAACAGTATCAAGACCCTAGCTTTTACCTTCAGGAGACAAAGACATTCCTTACAGAAAGTACTCTGGGAAAAAATCATCAGGACATAAACATAGAAAATTGGAGTGCAGTGCCAAGTGTGGGGAGCGGGTAGTCACTATAGATGAGTTTGCATTTTACCCATTCTATGCTAAATGCCACCAGTCTGCTGCATTATACATTTTTTTCATATTGAAAATAAGAACAAAGAGGGGAATCATGTATCTGTTTCACAAGGGAGAAAAGGCAGGTGGATCTTTGGTCCTTTGGAAGTTTGTTTTTTTTTTTCTTTTTAAGGTGCTATTCACATTTAACAAGTGTGTTAAGATTCTCTGATGCTTTCTCTTTCTAAAATAGATGATACATAGTATACTTGTTAAGGAATCAGATAGGTAACTAAAAATACCAAACACGTCCTTTGAATTGAGATCCCATTTATACTTGTTTGCTAAAGGATATAAAGAATATACATGTGGGGCGCCTGGGTGGCTCAGTCGGTTGAGCATCGGACTTCAGCTCAGGTCATGATCTTGAAGTTCGTGGGTTCGAGCTCCACGTCAGCCTCTGTGCTGACAGCTTGGAGCCTGAAGCCGGCTTCGGATTCTGTGTCTCCCTCTCTCTCTGTCCCTCCCCTACTTGTGTTCTCTCTCTCAAAACTAAGTAAACACTTTTAAAAAATATATACATGCATAATATATTTGTTACTGTATTAGCTTAGCAGTGCTGGCATAACAAAATCCCACAGACTTAGTTTAAAAACAGAAATGTGTTTTCGCGCAGTCCTGGAGGCTGGAAGTCTAAAATCAAGGTGGTGGCAGGGTTGGTGTCTGTCCAAGGAAGCTTCTCTCCGTGGCTTCCCGACAGCTGCCATCTCCCGGTCCTCACAGGACCTATTCTCTGGGTGTCCCCATCCCTGGTGTCACTTCCTCTTCTTCGAAGGGCCACAGTCATATCGGATCAGGGCCCACCTTAGGGGCCTTGTTCTGAAGTGCTGGCGGTGGGGCCTTCAACACATGAAGTTTGAAGGGACACGATCCACCTCATCACATGTAAGAATAACAAGCATAAACATGTTAACATCATGAGATATAAATTCCTACTAGTCTGAAGCACCGGATTTCAGTATTATTCAATTCTTACAACAGTTAAACTGTTAGGAAAGGACACACAAGGTCCATTTGCTGCCTATGGAAGAGCGTCCTTCTTTGCCAGTGAGCTAAGCCGCGTGCGTAAGCACTGCAGTCTCCACAGTGACAGAAGTGGTCAGTATTCAAAGGTGTCAGTATCTCCAACTGAACAACACCAAGTGAATACAAATTTATTGAAAGCAATCTCCAAATAAAATAGCCACATATATAGTTCTAAAATGAGTGAATGAATAAGTAAATAAATATATAAAGAACACAGTAGGGGCGCCTGGGTGGCTCAGTCAGTTAAGCCTCCGGCTTCAACTCAGGTCATGATCTTGTGGTTCATAGGTTCGAGCCCGCGTCAGGCTCTGTTCTGACAGCTAGCTCGGAGCCTGGATCCTGTTTCGGACTCTGTTCTCCCTCTCTCTCTGACCCTCTCCTGCTTGCGCTGTCTCTCTCTCTCTCAGAAATAAATAAAAAATATTTTTAATAAAAATAAATAAAATGTTTTAAAAAAGAACATAGTATGTCATGTCCTGCAACAAATCTAATTTAAAGTGATATCAACTCCCATTAAACCCATGTTAGTCCTGAGAAATTATGAAAGGGTTATGTCCTGATCGAGGTTCTTTTCTTTAATTAATCTCAGCTCCAAAGATTTCTTCTTTTGTTCAAAATGCAGAATCAGCTCTTGTGGAAATATCATCAGTAGCAATATTGTAGGAAGTTACGACGCTTGATGTGCTTTGGATAGGGAGCAACCTGTGAAAGCTGATATTTATAGCCATTTTCATTTGCGATCCCAACAGATGAACTATACACTTCTTAATCTAAGAATGAAAACTAAAATCTTCACATAACTTTACAGTCTCTCCAGTGTTCCAGATATGAAATATTTAAGGAAAATCATGCTGGGGAAATGCTTTTCCCCCAGTCAGCAGTTTCTCATACTTTTCCTGCTGCAGTCTCCTGACAAGATATAATAAACTCTAACACTCAGATGCATATACTTACGCGTTTGCAATGTGGTCTCACTTTGAAGTTCAGCTATGTTTCTACAACTAGGCCACAGGTGACGACAGACATGGGGGGCTCTTAAAGGGACATAAACATTTTATTTATGCAAGTGTTTTGGACACATGACTTTGCAAGAAATTTGAAACTCCCATGCACATTTTAGGTGACATAATTATTCCACTGACTAAAGTGGGTTTTAAAGAGTACCCTTGGAAGTTATGCAGTTTCTCGCTGCTCCCCTGCTGCAGAGGTGGATAACCATGTACAGACTCTGTGCTTCCCACCTTCTCATTTAAAAATAAACCTCTAAAGAACTTGAATGCAAAATCATTAGCTTAACATTTCATTAATAATTTCAATGCAAAAAAAGCAAAAGAAATATGAAATCACCCACACAGAATGTATTATGTTCCTGAGTTCCTGTTATATTTGTAAAATGATTCTTAATTTAGAAAGGAGAGGAATAGAAAAATAGAAGGAAAATAAGTTAACTTTTGTTTGAAAATTTCCATATTGGAGATCTGTCTTGAAGACAATAAAACCAGAAAATTTGTATTCCTTATGTTTGATAAGATCTGAATGCATATATTATAATTTTGCAGCTAAGTCTACAATGAAACTGTTGTTCTTTTACATTTTTATTACATTATAATAGAACATTATAATATATATATTTTCTTAATGGCATTTTTTACTTGAGGTTTATAAATCATATAAAATTATATATGTAAATATTAAAAGTGAAGAAATAAATCAGAGCAGTTTCTCAAAAGAAGACAGGCACTACCACACAATGACAATATAATTTATATGAAAAGTCTCTCTTGATAAAGTATTCCTCAGAATTTGTAACTTTTCCTGGGTTCTATTTTATCACTGATGGTGTATAAATGAACTAGGAGGGAAAATACCACAGCAAAACATCTTCAAACACACTATTCTGAATATTATCATAATAACATTTTATACAAGTAGATGTTGCTTATAAGAATTATCTGTACTTTGGGCACCTGGGTGGCTCAGTCGGTTAAGTGTCTGACTCTGGCTCAGGTCATGAGCTCAGTTTGTGGGTTCAAGCTGTGCTGACAGCTCAGAGCCTGGAGCCTGCTTCAGATTCTATGCCTCTCTCTCTATCTGCCCCTCCCCAGCTCACGCTTTTTCTCTCAGAAACAAATAAACATTAAAAAATATTTTTTAAAAAAAGATATCTGTACTTCTTCTTCACATAGTTATACATTAGCATCAAAGGAAAAACACTAAATTGCATGGAAACAAAGAAGACCCCAAAAAGATAAAGCAATCTTAGAAAGAATAAAGCTGAAGGTATTACAATCACAGATTTCAAGATATGCTACAAAGCTATACTAACTAAAACAGTATGACTCTGGCACAAAAATAGACACATAGATCGATGGAATGGAATAGAGAACCCACAAACAAACTTACCTTTATACGGTCAATTAATCTGTGATAAAGGAGACAAGAATATGCAACAAGGAAAAAACGGTCTTTTGAATAAACGGTGCCAGTAAAACTGGATGGCTATATGCAAAAGAATGACACTGGACCACTTCCTTTCACCATACACAAAAATAAACTCCAAGAGGATTAAAGAACTAAATGTGAGACCTGAAACCATTAAAAAAAAAAAAAAAACAGGAGAGCACAGGCAGTAATTTCTCTGATGTTGGCCATAGCAAAATTTTTCTAGATACATCTCCTGAGGCAAGGGAAAACAAACTATTAGGACTACATCAAAGTAAAAAGCTTCTGCACAGTGAAGGAAACCATCAACAAAACAAATAGGCAACCTACTGATTGGGAGAAGGTATTTGCAAATTATATATCCAGTAAAGGGTTAATATCCAAAATATGTAAAGAACTGATATAACTCAACACCCAAAAACACAAATAATCCAATTAAAATGGACAGAAGACATGAACAGACACTCTCCCAAAGAAGACATCCAGGTGGCAGACAGGCACATGAGAAGATGCTCAATATCACTCATCATCAGGGAAAAGAAAATTAAAACTACAGCAAGATATCACCTCATACCTCTCAGAATGTCTAAAATCAAAAACACAAGAAACAACAAATGTTGTCAAGGATGTAGAGAAAAAGGAACTCTGATGCACTGTTCATGGGAATGTAAATTGATGCAGCCGCTATTGTTGAGAACAGTCTGGAGTGTCCTCAAATAATTAAAATAGAAATACTATTCAAGCCAGTAAGTCCACTACTGAGTATTTACCCAAAGAAAACAAAAGCTCTAATTTGAAAAGATATATGCATTCCTATGTTTGTTACAACATTGTTTACAATAGCCAAATTATGGAAGCAACTTAAAGGTCTATCCATAGTTGAATGGATAAAGAAGGTGTGGAGTGTATGTATGTATGTGTGTGTGTGTGTGTGTGTGTACAATGGAATATTATTCAGCCATAAAGAAGATGAGACTTTTGCATTTGTGACAACATGGATTGATTTAAAGTACATTATGCTAAGTGACATAGGTCAGAGAAAGACAAATACTATATGATTTCCTTATATGTGGAATGTAAACAGACAAAGAAATGAATAAACAGGCAAACGAAAAGCAGAAATAGACTCATAAATACAGAGAACTGATGGTTGCCAGAGGGGAAGTGAGTGGGGAGGTGGGTAAAATGGATAAAGGGAAGTGGGAGGTACAAACTTCCAGTTATGGAATCAATAAGTCACAGGGATAAAAGGTACAGCATGAGGAGTATAGTCAATGGTATTGTAATGTCACTGGATGGTGACAGTTGGTAGCTATACTTGCGGTGAGCATTGCATAACATCTAAACTTCTTGAATCACTATGCTGTATACTTGAGGCTAAGATAGCATTGAGTGTCAACTATATTTCACTAAAGTATAAATCTACATGTAAGTAAATAAATATATGGGGGGGGGAGAGGAAAGACTCAAAACATGGTTTGGCTTATTTAAAACTAACCCAGCCTTGTCCTAGGAACAAAGAAACCCAGAACAGGCGGAAAAGATTATTAGGTCGAGTCTAAAGTCAAATGGAGGCATCAAGGACAGTCAGCAAGTTTCAGTTTTATTTGGAGTCTGTTTCACTGAAACAATATGATAGGAAAGAAGTAACTTTTTAAAAATCCCATATAAAGTGAAAAATAATCTAACCCCAACGTGACAGACATTAGCTAACAATCAGCTCTCGTCTGGGGTCCCTTGGAAAGAATCTTAGGGCTAGCGAGCAGTATGTACAAAGCCCAGGTCTGGCCTTTGAAAATTCCGCACATCAGTAGGGAGGAGAGACACTTCACAGGTCTCTAAAAAGGGGCATGACATAAATTGTATAGATAAATTAGATATGTAATTCTCTTATTTGTTTTTTTAACCACATTTCTTTGAAAGCAAAATTCATGACAGCTTTCTTCTACACCTGTTACTTAATAATAATAACTCAACAAGGAAGTACACAGCAATGATAAATCAAGCAACAGAAAGGAAATAAATGACTTACAGTTGAACCAAATATTCAACGTCACAAAAAAATCTAAATTTTAACACAATTATATGTTTAGCATTCTTGTCATGCTGACAACTATTTTTAATAATAATAAGCAATGTTAGAAAATATCCAAACACACATTTCTGTCTCATACACTGCTGGTGTCAACAAGAGTGTGAACACCTTGGAATGCAAGGTAGCAGTATGTTTCAAGGAATTTAATGACGCTTACCATTACTGTGCCAGCAAGTCCACCTTGAAGATTGTATAATTAGGAAATAACTAGGAAAACAGTAAAGACTTGTATACATAATTGATGCTCACAGAATCATTCACAGTGGAAAAGAAAGGGAAATAATTTACATGTCCTCATCCCTTACAAAAGCTGTGGCTTTCTTCTGCTTGTGATGCAGAACTGGCAGGAGAACATCTCTCCCACTCTAGATTATAACCTCCGAGAGACAATCAGAGACCAGCAGGTGCAAAGCAAACAAATGGACTGAATTCTCCAGAATGACAAGTCCCACTCACAGGGTTGGGATACATGAACAGGTTTGCTTTGAGAGCACAGACAGAAGAGATGGCCATCTTATAAGTAAACAAGGAGAAAAGAGCTCGAATTTAAACTAATTCTTAAAGGCTAAGTGTGGGCTAATATGACGGCTCCCTGCCCAGACCTCTCAATCATAGGAAGCCAAAGCTTAATGCCACTGGAGAAGAGGTAAGATATATTCCCATTACCAGGTCCCAGGCAAAGCTCCACTGCTTCTGAGGGAGGGGTGAAAGCAAAGACTCCTACCTCTGGGGCAAGAGTAGAAAACTTTCTCAGTCCCAGGATCATGCACCTATGCAGCTCAGGGTCCACTACTAGGTGAAGCACAGGGAACCCTCTCCCACCCAAGATCTCCACAGATACAAAGCAGAATTTGTTTGTCATAGGAGAGGGGGAGGGACAAGAATGTTGAGAAGGCCCCACCCCCAACACTCAGCTGATGAGGGCCTGCCTATGATTGGAACTGAACTGGGAAGATCAAGGTCTCCCCTACTCCCATGATGAGCTGAACACTGAATAATAAGTCATGTCTAGGGGAAGGGCAAGAGTATGGAGAGAGTTCTCCCTGGATGTGCAGAGAAGGATCCTAAAAGCACCTGCCCACCTTCTAGACGGAGAATTTTGAAATCTGAGGTACAATGGAGGCATGTATAGCAATAGACAAACCTGTACCCAGCTCACCTGATGGAATCAACTTCCCACCAAGCATCTGACCAAAAAAAAAAAAAAAGCTCATTTCCACTACTGCTTTATATAAATTGCCTAGCTTTTAATCAAAAATAATGAGACACACAGAAAATAAAATTAAACCACTGACACAAGAAAGAGCCATAAATTATGGCCTCTATTATGTAGACATTTGACATGATACTTACAACATAGAAAGATTCCCATGATATGGTCATTACCTTAGGAAAAAGTTCAGACATACATCTCATACTCATATAAATAAGTAGAATAAAGTATTGGAAGCATTATACCAAAAAATGTGCTTGTACTCAAGTGGTGAGATTATCCCTTTTAAAATGTGCTTTTCTATTTTTATATTCCAGATTTCAGGCACTGTTGCCACAAATTTTATATAACAATAATAAACTCCCTTTAGTAAAAACATGCATGACTGTAAAAGACATTTTTTCACAATGTTCTGTTGTCTAAAAAGAGTTTAGACTGCTTGGCTACCAGAAAGGCTAAAAGTGCCAGACTTCAGTGAAAAAGATACCACCCACTGGTAGCCAAAATGTTTAATTGACCTATAACTGAAAGGCTGGGCAAAAATATTACCCCAAAACATGATTCTTAATCATTGAAGTAATAATAACGTTGCTACAACAATCAACATTACCAGTTTAGCACTTTCTAAGTGACATTAACACTACATACATTAGCTTATAGCTTCATTAAATAAATACTAAAATGATCCCTAAATATAGATAAGCAAACTGATGTCTAACTTTGAATATATTTAAAGCATCAGCAGTTATCAAACCTAATTAATAGTAAGCAAATCATGTTGATGATAATTTAAATATAGCTGTCATTTACTAATCACCTGGCATATTCTATACTCTGTCCTAAGTGTGTTAGATGTCCTAAATGTTCAAAATAACTCTTTACCTGAGTCTCAGATAGTTTAATCAACTTGCTCAGTTATATAGCTGGTAAGGAAAGGCGGCCAGGTTCAAACATACCCATCATACTTCAAAGTACAGACTCTTATCCTCTGTAATTTATAGACATGACATTGAATGTCCTATGATTGGATCATTCTGACAAATTCCTTCCTGCAAAATAACGTGAAGTATTCTGTAGGATATGCCTGCTTTTCCATGGCTCTGAATCCTGGTTTGGTGAATCTTCCTTGCCTTCTAGTTTGGACCCAATCCTACCCAGATTAGGACAGTCCCTGACTTAGCAGATGTTTTCTCTCTGCTTCTTGTAGGCCGCCAACCAATTTGTCTTGTGTACACTAGCACTTTCAGAATGACCTTATGGGTTTTATGTCTAATTAGCCTGCTCCTAGACCTTCTCTGGACCCAAAAGCAGCTTTTTACTTTCTGTTGTTGTCACAGTAGCAACACTTAACATGATAGATATTCTTTTAATAAAATTTTAAGTGTAAATAGAGTACCATTCACTATAGACACAATGTTGTACAGCAGATACCTAGAACTCATTCATCTGGCACGAGTGAAACTTCATAGCCATTGAATAAAAACCCCATTTCTCCTTCCCCCTAGCTCCTGGTAACCACTATTCTACTCTGCTATTTTAGATAACTCATATATATTAACTAAGGTTCTCCAGAAAAACTGAACAGGAGATATATAAAGGAATAGATGATATAAAGAGATAGGTACATAGAAAAATAAAGAGACTTATTATAGAAATTGGCACATAGAGTTATGGAGGTTAAAAAGTATCACAATTCTCCATTTGCAAATGGTAGGTATAAATCAGTCAAGTTCCAAAGGTCTGAGAATCAGAGGCCACTAGTGCAAGTCTTGAATCTGAAGGCCCAAGAACCTGGAAACCTGATGTCTGAGGGCAGGAAGAGATGGACATCCCAGCTCAAGAAGAGAGTGAATTCATCTTTACTTTGCTGTTTTGTTCCACTCAGACCCTTAAAGGATTGAATGATTCCCAGTCACCTTGGTAATGGTGGGTCTCTTTCCTCAGTTTACTGAATCAAATGTTAATCTCTTCCAGAAACATCCTTGATAAATGTTCTATCAGCTATCTGAGCATATCTTAGCCCAAATTGATGCATAAAATTAAGCATGATATCATATATAAGTGGAATCATGCAGTATTTGTCTTTCCGTGACTGCTCTGTTTCACTGAGAATGGTAACTCCCAAGTTCATCTGTGTTGTAGTAAATTGCAGAATATATATACACACATTTTTTAACCTTTCATCTATGAATGAACATTTTGGATGTTCTATATTTGGCTACTGCAAATAATGCTTCAATGAACATGGGAGTGCAAGTATCTCTTCAAGATCCTGCTTTCAATTCTCTTGGATAAATACCCAGAAGCAGTATTGTTGGATCATATAGGTCTTTTTAAAAATTTTTTGAGGAATCTCCATACTGTTTTCCATAATGACTATTTTGCACTCTACCAGTAAGGGTTTCAGTTTCTCCACATCCTTTCCAACACTTATTATTTTATAATAGCCATTCTAACAGATGTGAGTCAATATGTCATTGTTGTTTTGATTTATATTTCCCTCATGATTACTTATGTTGAGAATACTTTTATGTATCTGTTGGCCATTTGTATATCTTCTTTGTAAAATGCTTATTCAAGTCTTTTGCCCATTTTAATCAGATTATGTGTTACTTGTCTTTGTTTTTCCTATTGAGAGGTAGAAGTTCCTTATATATTTCAGATATTAATCCCTTAACAGTTATAGAATTTGAAGCTATTTTCTCCCATTCCATAAAGTGCCTTTTCACTATGCTAATTGTTTGCTGTGAAGAAGCTTTTTAGTTTGACACAGTGACACTTGTTTAGTTTTGCTTTTGTTGTCTGTTTTTTGGTGTCAAATCCAAGAAATCATTGCCAATACCAATTTCATGAAACCATCTCCTTCACTTTTCCATCTGCTACTTAGTTTCCACAATAATACTTGTCTTTTTCCTGTCAATACTTCTTTATTGTCAAAGAAGAAAATGGCAGTCATGTTGGTGGAAATACAAACTGGTGCAGCCACTCTGGAAAACAACATGGTGGTTTCTCAAAAAGTTCAAAATAGAATTACCCTTTGACCCAGCAATTGCACTCTTAGGTATTTACCCAAAAGATACACAAATACTAATGGAAAAGGATGCATACACCCCTATATTTATAGCAGCATTATTTAAAATAGCCAAGATATGGAAGCATCCCAAGAAACCATCAAATGATGAATAAAGAAGATGTGATATATATGTATAAATTTATTTAAAAATAAACAAACGCAAATTTATTTTTATAAATAGTGGAATTATATGGGTTAAATATGTGATCAGGATTAAGGAGTGCACTTGTTGTGATAGGTACAGGATGATGTATGGATTTGTTGAATCACTATATTGTACACCTGAAATTAATATAACACTATACGTTAACTAACTGGAATTAAAATAAAAGTTCAGAGTAAACAAAACAAAGGTGACAGTGCATTTAATTGCATCAAGATGTGCATTCAATCTGCTTTACTCTGTTAAAGTCCTAATGTTTATTTTCAATTTCACATATATCTGGATTCACAGAGAAGTTAAGCTATTATACTTTAGTTACATGATGTTAATGGTAATATTAATGAGTTATCATTACTGAATACTACTATTTGTCCAGTATTATCTCGAAAACTTCGCATCAATTATCTCATTTAAGCCCCCGAAAAAAACCAAAAAGATTAGTACAATTATTATCCTGATGTTACAGACAAAGAAACTGGGGCTTAAAGTTTAGACATTTAAGGATAACTGGGTGGCTCAGTTAAACATCTGACTTCGGCTCAGGTCGTGATCTCACAGTTTGGGAGTTCAAACCCTGCATCAGGCTCTCTGCTGTCAGCATGGAGCCTACTTAGGATCCTCTGTCCCCATCTTTCTCTGACCCTCCTCTGCTCACGTGCATGCTGTCTCTCTTTCAAAAATAAATAAACATTTAAAACAAAAAAAGGTCGGGAGACTTTTAAAAGAGTAATCTTGGGCCCAGCGTCATTTAAGAAGTGAGGATTTATTTTTGTCAACCTGGGCTTCTCTCTGGATATGGAGAAGGCAAAAGGCAAAAAAAAAATTCCACAAAGAAGTCAGGGGAAGACTCTTTGGCTCGCAAATCTCCACCTGTGTCAAGAGAAGCAGCAGAGAAACTGCAAGCTTCTGGTGAACCAAAGTTACAAAGAACCCCAGGGAAAGGGACCAAATGAAAAAGATCTATGAAAGAAGACAAGGAAAAGACAGCACAAGACAGTGGAAGAGTAAGACTTCAGAAGAAAATCCCTATTCCTCCATTACCTTCCACTCTGCCGCCAGCCAACCTCCTTCATAGAGACGTCCTGCGGGCCTGGTGCCAGCAGCTAAAGCTGAGCACCAAAGGCCAGAAATTAGATGCATACAGGCGGCTGTGTGAATTTGCTTACCCTAACCAAAGGAAGAACATTCCCGTCACTGCACAGGAGGCCAAGATTCTCACAGCATCACAAAAGAGATCGAAGATGGACAAGGGGGGAGTGTCTCTGGAAAACTCTAAGAAAAAGATCTCTTCTCATGGAACGCATCCTCCTGAAGTGGCTGCTTCCCCTGAGGGTGTGGCGCAGGCCCTTGTTGGGTCTGATGCTCTCTCAGAGGGAGTCGAAACTGTGGTTGTGACAGCTTCAGCCCCAGATGCTGTGTTTGCCTCCTGGTCCAGAATTGCAGCCAGGGCCGGGGAGATGGAGACCGTGGAATCGCCACAGGACTCCTATGGTGTCCGGTGGTGCGTGGTTCATGGGAGAAGTCTGCCTGCAGACACAGATGGTTGGGTTCACCTACGGTTTCACGCAGGGCAAGCCTGGGTGCCCGAAAAATGGGGGAGAGTGTGTCCCTTCTTCCTGCTATCTGCCTGCAATTTTCCACCCCCACACCTGGAGGACAACATGCTGTGTCCCAAATGTGTTCGCAGGAATAAGGTATTAATGAAAAGCCTCCAATGAGATCACGATACCAGAAAAGGGGGGATGGCTTGAGTATAACTGATGATAGAAAGGGAACTACAACTACCATCGGTGGTGCCACTGACAGCTGGTCTGGAAGCCGCTCCACCCTCCATGTGTCTTGCTTCCTACTGACAGCACACACAGCCTGGTGGGTCGCAGCCATTACCCTCAGACTCCAAACAGGGCCTGCTTTCCCTTTCGTTTAAAATACTTAAGTTTGAAGTCAAGAAACTGAGGTTAGCAGGCTCTGGGAGCGTCCCGAGAGTGGAAATCCAGCATTGGAAGCACACCTGTTCTCCACACCTCCCCTCCTCCCCTCCACGAGGCTCAGCTCAGGCCCCCACTTTAAAAGAACTGTTAAGGTCACTTCTATTTTAGAAGGGTAAGTAAACATTTGGTAGTATGATTATTGACTTTTTCGCCTTAATACTTTGAAGGAACTTGGGGTATGATCTTGAGGTATGGGAGGAGCCAGGGGAAAAGAAAATTTCTAATTTCCCACCCAGAAACTGAAGTAGCAGATCTGTCCGCCTATCATAAGCTCACAAGCAGCACATGTGCGCGAGGTATGAGGTCCAATGGAAATGATGATAGGAGGAATCTGGACCCAGGCCTCCGAAGGGATATGGACACATAAGACTCCCAGGAGCTGGTGTTGGAGAAGCTGAGCTTCGAAGTCAGAAGTTTGGCCAAGACGTTGCTGGCTGAGGCAAATGGATCTGCATGAAGAAAGTGTGTGAGGGGAGCCTGGGTGGCTTAGTCGGTTAAGCGTCCGACTTTCGCTTAGGTCATGATCTCGCTGTTCGTGGGTTCGAGCCCTGCGTCGGGCTCTGTGCTGACTGCCAGCTCAGCCTGGAGCTTGTTTCAGTCTGTGACTCCCTCTCTCTCTGACCCTCCCCTGCTCACGCTGTCTCTCTCTCTCTCCTAGAAATAAATAAATATTTTTTTAAAAAAAAAACTTTAAAAAAAGGAAGAAAGAAAGAAAGAAAGAAAGTCTGTGAACTCCTTGCCAGAAAGCAAAATCAGAAGTAGTAACATCTCCAGGGATCCCAGCCCTAAGGAGAAGATGGGGAAAATTTTTAAATATTAATTCACTGAATTGGAATTAATGTACCTGATCATATGCCTCAAAATGTAGATTTTACAAAGTAGGGCATGTACACAAAAATTGGTTATGTCACCTTGACCAAGTATTCATACATAACCACCAAGAATGACACAAACAGAAAATATGTTTTCCGGTAGAATATAATCACTGATGCTATTCTTAGCGAAAAGAATAGAATATACTCATACAGAAGCTGATCATACCTGCCATTAAGTGAACTTACCTTGTTTTGGATGGCAGTTCCTCAGGCTTATCCTATGTAAAAACCCATCAAGCTATGGACTTGTGTATATTTTACCATATGTAAGCCATATATTGCTTTTTTTAAAACTGCCTTGGTTTGAATGATAAGTTATATAGTTCCTCTAGTTAGAAGGGTGTTGGTGGGAATAATGGGAAATTTGAATTTTGGATAGGGATTAGATGATGTTAACAGCAATGTTAATGTCTTGATTGTCATAGTAAAAAAAATTGCATTTAACACTTTGTTAATGAGAGAATACACAGGTGTTCTACCACCTTTTATATCTGAAAACTTTAAAAAAATTTTTTAATGTTTTAATTATTTCTAGGAGGGAGAGAGAGAGAGACAGCGTGAGCAGGGGAGGGTCAGAGAGAGAGAGAGGGAGACACAGAATCTGAAGCAGGCTCCAGGGTCTGAGCTGGCAGTCAGCACAGAGCCCGACGCAGGGCTCGAACCCATGAACCAGAGATCATGACCTAAGCGAAAGTCGAAAGTCGGAAACTTAACCGACTAAGCCACCCACGCGCCCCAATATCTGAAAACTTTTAAATAACTTAAAATAGTTACATATATGAAGAGATCCTTTTGGAATACAAGTCAGCTCATGATCCCCTGCTTAAAACCCAATGGGTCCTGTTTCATTCAGAGGAAAAATCAAAGCCTTGTTAATTCCTCCAAAGCTTTACTTCAGTGTTTCCTATCCCATGCCACTCACCTCTGACCTCGTCTCCAGCATACCCTGCCTTTGCTATTCCTTGACCTTGTCACTGGCTGGAATGATCTTTCCCCAGAAGTTAATATGGTAAACCTGCTTAACTTTTTAAGTCTTCCTTCAAATGTCACTTGGTCCAAAAAAGGGATACTCTGAACCCCTTTTTAAAATCACAAGCTGTTTTTCAACTTCTACCAGCACCGTTTAGCCTCCTCACCCTGCTCCAGTTCTTTACTTTTCTATAACATTTATCTCCTCTAACATAATCTATAGTTTGTTATTGTCTCCCACTAATAGTATAAAAGAATTTCTGTCAATTTTGTGCACTTAGGTATCACAGCTTCCTAAACAACCTGACATATAGTTGGTGCTCAATAAATGTTCAATGTATAATAAGTGGAAAGGTTTGAAGTGAACTGTAAAAGGAAATGGATTACAAGTTACCTAGGAATCCATATTAAAAAACGGTCTCTGTACTCTGAAACAAAACAAAACAAGGTCTAGGGTGCCTGGGTGGCTCTCTTCGTTGAACATCCAACTTTGGCTCAGGTCATGATCTCGTTTGTGGGTTCAAGCCCCGGGTCAGGTTCTGCTCTGACAGCTCATATACTGGAGCCTGCTTAGGATTCTGTGTCTCCCTCTCTCTCTGTCCTTCTCCTGCTCACTCTCTATCTCTCCCAAAATAAACAGACATTTAAAATTAAAAAAAAATAATAAAACAAAAAAGGTTAGACATTTATCCAGTAACACAAAGATTTTATTTGTGTTAAAATTTTCCTCAGGGAGCAGAGTGTTGATATCCATGTACTTCCATTTCAAACCTCAAGCTTTAACCGCAATAAATCAACGTTTTTACCATAGCTTAAAGGGATATATGTACATTGCCAATAATATTAGTAGAAATTGGTTTCTCTGGTAACCTGTACTGCATATTTCTCAGCAGAGGTGATTTAGAACAAAAAAAAAAAAGAAGATTGTAAATTATATCTTGTTTAACAGTAGTTTTCTCATTTAAAAAACTCCACATTTTCAATATAAACCAAAGGAGAAAGTAAACATCCCTTCTCAACTAGAGTTCTCACACTTTCTAGAGAGGACTAAAAAATTACTCATTGTGGGGCCCTTGAGTGACTCAGTTGGTTAAGTGACCAAATTCAACTCAGGTCATGATCTAATGGTTTGCAGGTTTGAGCCCCACATAGGGCTGATTGCTGACAGCTCAAAGCCTGGACCCTCAGATTCTGTGACTCCCTCTCTCCCTGGCCCTTCCCAGTGTGTGTTCTGTCTCTCTCTCAAAAATAAGTAAACATTGTTTAACACAGTGCTGGAATTCCTAACATAAGAAACCAGACAAAAAAAGGAAATAAAAGGCATCAGAATTTTCAAAGATGAGGTCAAACTTTCACTTTTCGCAGACGACATGATACTCCACATGGAACCCGATAGACTCCACCAGAAGTACACTAGAACTGATCCATGAATTCAGCAAAGTCACAAGGTACAAAATCAACATACAGAAATCAATTGCATTTTTATATATCAGTAATGAAGCAACAGAAAGAGAAATCAAGAAGCCGATCCCATTCACAATTGCACAAAAACCATAAAATACCTAGGAATAAACCTAACCAAAGATGTAAAAGATCTTTATGATCAAAACTACAGAAAACTTATGAAGGAAATTGAAGAAGACACAAAGAAATGGAAAATTATTCCCTGCTCATGGATCAGAAGAATAAATATTGTTAAAATGTCAAACTTCCCAAAGCAATCTACACATTCAATGCAATCTCAACCAAAATTGCACCAGCATTCTTCTCAAAGTGAGAACAAACAATCCTAAAATTTGTATGGAACCACGAAAGACCCTGAATACCCAAAGTAATTTAGAAGAAGAAAACCAAAACGGGAGGCATCACCATCCCAGACTTTAGCCTCTACCACAAAGCTGTCATCATCAAGACAGTATGGTATTGGCACAAAAACAGACACATACACCAATGGAATAGAAGAGAGAACTTGGAATTGGACCCACAAGTGTATGGCCAACTAATCTTTGACAAAGCAGAAAAGAGTATCCAATGGAAGAAAGACAGCCTCTTTAACAGATGGTTCTGGGAGAACTGGACAGCAACATGCAGAAGAATGAAACTAGATCATTTTTTTCATACCATACACAAAAATAAACTCAAAATGGATGAAGGACCTGAGTGTGAGACAGGAAACCATCAAAACCCTAGAGAAGAAAGCAGGAAACAACCTCCTTGACCTCAACCACAGCAATTTCTTACTTGACACATCTCCAACGGCACGAGAATCAAGAGCAAAAATGAACTATTGGGACCTCATCAAGATAAACAGCTTCTGCACGGCAAAGGAAACAGTCAGTAAAACTAATAGGCAACCGACGGAATGGGAAAAGATAGTTGCAAATGACATATCAGATAAAGGGCTAGTATCCAAAATCTATAAGGAACTCATCAAACTCCACACCCGAAAAACAAATAATCCAGTGAAGAAATGGGCAGAAGATACAAACAGACACTTCTCCAAAGAGGACATCCAGATGGCCAACAGACACATGAAGTGATGCTCAGTGTCCCTCATCATCAGGGAAATATAAATCAAAACTACACTGAGATACCACCTCATGCCGGTCAGAGTGGCTCAAATGAACAAATCGGGAGACTATAGATGCTGGCGAGGATGTGGAAAAATGGGCACCCTCCTACACTGTTGGTGGGAATGTAAACAGGTGAAGCCCCTCTGGAAAACAGTGTGGAGGTTCCTCAAAAAATTAACAATAGAACTCCCCTATGACCCAGCAATAAGACTGCTAGGAATTTACCCAAGGGATAGAGGAGTGCTGATGCATAGGGGCACATGTCCCCCAATGTTCATAGCAGCACTTTCAACAGTAGCCAAAACATGGAAAGAGCCTAAATGTCCATCAACTGACAAATCGATCAAAAAGATGTGGTTGGTTCATCTATCCAATGGAATACTACATGGGAACGAGAAAAAATGAAATCTGGCCATTTATAGCAACATGGATAGAACTTGAGGGTGTTATGCTAAGTGAAGTAAGTCAGGCAGAGAAGGGCAGATACCATATGATTTCACTCATAAGTGGAACAGGAAAACTTAACAGAGGACCATGGGAGAGGGGAAGGGGAAAAAATAGTTGGGGAGAGGGAGGGAGGGAAGCCATGAGAGATTCTTAAATACTGAGAACAAACTGAGGGCTAATGGGGGGGAGGGGAAATGGGGTGATGCGCATGGAGGAGGGCACTTGTGGGGATGAGCACTGGGTGTTACATGGAAACCAACTTGACAATAAACTATAAAAGAAAAAAAAGACAAGATGGAATTTATGTCCTAGACAGTAATAATATATAATCTAGAAGCGAGATGATCAGACATAAAGTGTTCTAAGCGTTTCTGTCATTATATTATGTTATTAACAATAATACTGTGTGCTCTCAACACATAGGCAGAAAAAGTAGAGTATCAAGTCTAGAAATGAATCTAAATACGTAAAGGAATGTAGTATGTTATATAGTGTGGTATATATCAAAAACTAACAGAAAGATTAGCTATTTAATGAATGACTCTGAGAGAGTTAGATGTGATGGAGAAATAGAGGAGTGAATTCTCGTGAAGAATAAATTCCAAGTAGGTCAAATATTTAAATATAAAAAATAAACCATAAAATGCTAAAAGAAAACAGGAGATAATATTTTCTAATCTTTAGACAGGAAATACCTTTATATCTATGTCCTAATCCAGAAACCATTAAAAGAGTCTTATGAACTGAATTCTAGAAATATAAAATACTGTATGGTGGAAAAAGTAAAAAAACAAAGAAAATATTGAGGAAATACATGTGTAATATATACCAAAGGGAAATAAAACTTATCCCTGTGTGAAAAATCTCCTAGAAATCATTAAGAAAAAGATTAACAACCCAACTGGAAATTAGACCAAGGGTATGGAAAATTAGGTGACTGGACAGGAAACACAAATAATCCTTAAATGTGAGAGATGTTCAACTACTCTAATAAAGAAAATTAGAACAATTTTTAGCCTTTTTGATAAATATCCAAAAGTTTCAGCCATTTGATAATATCCAATAGTTATCCAAAACAAACATTTTATAAGTTTGAGCAAAACTGGGCATTCTCATACATTGCTTATGGACATGTAAATTGGTACCATTCTTGTTGAGAAAAATTTGGCAAAGCTATTGATATTAAAAAATATATATATACCTATAACCCTTTATCACTACTTCTGGGACTTCATTTTAAAAACTACAGTTGCACAGGGGCACCTGGGTGGCTCAGTCGGTTAGGCACCCAGCTTTAGCTCAGGTCATGACCTCAGTGTTCTTGGGTTTGAGCCCCACATCAGGCTCTGTGCTGACTGCTCAGAGCCTGGAGCCTGCTTCAAATTCTGTGTTTGTAATAACAAAATAATTACAAATAATGCTGTAATAACAACAGAGGTGCATGTATCTTTTCAAGTTTGGGGTAAATATCCAGTAAAAAAATTATTGGATTATGTGATATTTATATTTTTTATTATTTTGAGGACCCTTCATACTGTTTTCCGTAGTGGCTGTAGATTCCTACAGCCAGTACATGTGGATTCCTTTTTTTCCACATTCTAGTCAATATTTGCTATTTCTTGGGTTGTTGAGTTTATCCATTCTGAAAGGTGTAAGACAATATCTCATTATGGTGCTGATTTGCATTTCCCTGATGATTAATGATGTTGGACATCTTCTTATGTGTCTGCCATTTCCATGTCTTCATTGGAAAAAAATATCTATTCAGGTTCTCTGTCCATTTTTAAATCAGTTTTACTTTGGTGTTGAGTTGTATAAGTTCAGTCTGTTCAGATTTTTATAACTAGTAATTAGTCTGTTTAAAATTTCTATTTCTTCCTGATTCAGTTTTGGAAAACTGTTTTGTATGTTGTATGTATTGTATGTTGTATGTTTGGAAAATGTAGGAATTTACCCATTTCTTCTAGATTGTCCAGTTTGTTGACATATACTTTTTTGTAGTATTCTCTTACAATTTTTTGTATTTCTGTGGTGTCAGTTTACTTCTCCCCTCTTGTTTCTGATTTTGAGTACTTTATCTTTTTTCTTGATGAATCTGGCTAAAAGTTTATCAATTTTGTTTATCCTTTCAAAGAACTAGCTCTTGGTTTTATTGATTTTTTTCCTGTTTTTCTTTTTCCTTTCTTTCTTTCTTTTTTTTTTAGTCTCTATGTCATTTATTTCTTCTCTGATGTCTATCATTTCCTTCCTTTTGCTCACCTCAGGCGTTGTACTTTTTCTAGTTCCTTTAGATATAAAGTTAAATTGTTTGAGCTTTTTCTTGATTTTTATTGTAGACCTGTATCACTATATATTTACCTCTTACAACTGCTTTTATTGCATCCCAAAGACTTTGAACTGTTGTTTTTACTTCATCTGTCTCTATTTTTATTTCTTCTTTGACCTATTGGTTTAGTATTATGTTGTTTAGCTTACACATGTTTGTGGGTTTTCTTTTTCTAGTTGTTTTCTTTTCCTTTGATTCATTTATGGTTTCATTCTGTTGTGGTTGAAAAAGATGTATGATATGATTTCAATATTCTTAAATTTATTTAGGTTTGTTTTGTGGCCTATGATGTGATCTGTAGAGTGTTCCATGTGTACTTGAAAAAAATGAGTATTCTGTTGTTTTTGAATGGAATGCCTTGTACATATTTCTTATGTTCACCTGGTCTAATGTTTTATTCAAAGACACAGTTTCTTATTGATTTACTGCCTGGGTGGTGCTTCCATTGATGTAAGTGGGGTATTACAGTCCTCTACTATTATTGTATTGCCATTGATTTCTCTCTTTATGTCTACTGATATTTACTTTATGTGTTTAGTTGCTCCAGTGCTAGGTGCACAGATACTTGTTGGATCCTCGTTTTCGATTGATCCTTTTATCAGATGTGATGCTCTTCTTTGTCTCCTGTTACAGTGTTCACTTTTTTTAATGTTTTATTTCTTTCTGAGAGAGAGAGAGAGACAGTGTGAGCAGGGGAGGGTCAGAGAGAGAGGGAGACACAGAATCTGAAACAGGCTCCAGGTTCTGAGCTAGCTGTCAGCACAGAGCCCAACGTAGGGCTTGAACCCACGAACCATGAGATCATGAACTGAGCTGAAGTCGGGCGCTTAACTGAATGAGCCACCCAGGAGCCCCTACAGTCTTCGTTTAAAGTCTATTTTGTCTGATATAAGTATTGCTATCCTGGCATTTTTCACTATCATTTGCATGGAAAATATTTTTTCATCTCTTCACTTTCAGTCTGTTTCTGGCTCTAGGTCTGAAATGAATCTCTTGTAGAAAGGACATATATGGGTCTTATTTTTTTATCCATTCTGTCACTTCATATCCTTTGGTTAGAACATTTAAGCCATTTACATTTAAAGTAATTAGTGATATTCTTATACCATACACAAAAATAAACTCAAAATGGATGAAGGACCTAAATGTGAGACCAGAAACCATCAAAACCCTAAGAGGAGAAAACAGGCAACAACCTCTTTGACGTCAGCCATAGGAATATCTTACTCAACACATCTCTGAAGGCAAGGGAAATAAAAGCAAATGAGCTATTGGGACCTCATTGAGGTGAAAAACTTTTGCACTACAAAGAAAACAATCAATAAAACTAAAAGTCAACCAATGGAATGAGAGAAGATATTTGCAAATGACATACCAGATAAAGGGTTAGGGATTAATATCTAAAATCTATGAAGAACTTGCCAAAATCAACACCCGAAAAATAAATAAACCAATGAAGAAATGGGCAGAAGACATGAATAGACACTTTTCTAAAGAAGACATCCAAATGGTGAACAGACTATGAAAAGATGTTCAACATCACTCATCATTAGGGAAATACAGATCAAAACCACACTGTGATACCACCTCACACAAGTCAGAGTGGCTAAAATTAACAACTCAGGAAACAAAAGATGCTGGCAAGGATGTGGAGAAATGGGAACCCTCTTGCACTGTTGGTGGGAATGTAAACTGTTGCAAACCCCTCTGGAAAACAATATGGAGGTTCCTCAAAAAAATTAAAAATAGAACTCTCCCATGACCCAGCAGTAGCACTACAAGGAATTTATTCAGAGGATACAGGAGTGCTGATGCATAGGGGCACATGTACCCCAATGTTTATAGCAGCACTTTCAACAGTAGCCAAATTATGTAAAGAGCCCAAATGTCCATCAACTGATGAATGGATACAGAAGATATGGTTTATTGGGGCACCTGGGTGGCTCAGTAGGTTAAGCATCCAACTTCAGCTCAGGTCATGATCTCACAGTTCATGGGTTCAAGCCCCGCGTTGAGCTCTGTGATGACAGCTAGCTCAGAGCCTGGAGCCTGTTTCAGATTCTGTGTCTCCCTCTCTCTCGGACCCTCCCCTGCTCATGCTGTCTCTGTCTCTCCCAGAAATAAATAAAAAACATTTTTTAAAAGGAAGATATGGTTTATATATACAATGACTACTCAGCAATGACAAAGAATGAAATCCTGCCATTTGCAACAATGTGGTTGGAATTGGAAGGTATTATGCTAAGTGAAATAAGTCAGTCAGAGAAGGGCAGATATCATGTTTTCACTCATATGTGGAACTTGAGAAACTTAACAGAAGACCATGGGGGAAAAGAAGGGGGAAAAGTTGTTTCAAACACAGAGGGAGGTAAACCATAAGAGACTGAAATACAGAGAAAAAACTGAGGGTTGATGGGTGGGGGGAGAGAGGGGGGAAATGAGTGATGGGCATTGAGGAGGGCACTTGTTAGAATGAGCACTGGGTGTTGATGTAAGTGTTGCATCATAGGAATCTACCCCGAAAACCAAGAACATGCTGTATACAATGTATGTTAACTTGATAATAAATTGTATTAAAAAAAATAAAAATAAAAACAAAAATAAATAAATAAAAAATAATTTGTGATAGCTAAGTACTTATTGCCGTTTGCTCTAATATTTTCTTCTTTAAAGTTCTCTGTTCCTTCCTTTTCTTGTTCTCCTTCTCTGCGATTGATGTGTTCCTACAGTGCTATGTATGGCTTTCTTTCTCTTTATTTTTTGTGTATCTGTTGTAGGTTTTTAGTTTATGGTTAGTATGAGGTTCTTATATAACATCCTAAGTAACAGAAGTCTATATTAACTTGATGGTCATTTAAGTTCAAACACATTCTAAAAAACAAGTTTCTTTCTTATTTTTCACTTCCTCCTCCACATTTTATGTATATGCCAGCATGTTTTGCATCTTTTTATTCATAATTTTCTTACATCTAATTATGGCTATTTCTTTTCCACTTAAGGAAATCCCTTTAACATTTCTTTAAGGCTTGTTTAGTAGTGATAAATTCCTTTGTGTCTTTTCTTTCTTTCTTTTTTTGGCCTGGGAAACACTCTCTCCTTCAAACCTGAATGATAATCTTTTTGGGTAGAGTACTTCTGGGTGTAAGTTTTTTTCATTTCAGTACTTTGAATATATCATGCCACTCCCTGCCTGCCTGCAAAATTTCTGCTAAAAACTCAGCTGACCGTTTTATAGGATTTCCCTTATAGGTAATTTTTACTTCTCCATTGGGCTTTAAATTTTTTTTCTATATTTAACATTTGAATTTTTATGTGTCATGGTGTAGACCTCCTTAGTTTATGTTGTTTGGAATTCTCTGTATTTATTTAACATATATGTCAATTTCCTTTCCTAGGTTCAGAAGGTTTCAGCTATTGTTTCTTCAAATAGGCTTTCTGCCGCCGCCGCCGCCGCCGCCGCCGCCGCCGCCTCCTCCTCCCCCTCCCCCCTTCCCCCTCCCCCTCTTCTTCTTTCTTCTTCTTCTCCTTCTCCTTCTCCTTCTCCTCCTTCTTCTCCTCCTTCTTCTTCTCCTTCTTCTCCTTCTTCTCCTTCTTCTCCTTCTTCTCCTTCTTCTCCTTCTCCTTCTTCTCCTTCTCCTTCTCTCCTCCTCCTTCTCCTTCTCTCTTCTCCTTCTCCTCCTTCTCCTTCTCCTTCTTCTTCTTCTAGTATCCCTATAATGTGAATGTTTGTATGCTTGATGTTATCTAAGAAATCCCTTAACCTAACCTCACTCTTTAAAAGTCTTTTCTTGGGGCACCTGGGTGGTTCAGTCGGTTAAGTATCCGCCTTCAGCTCAGGTCTTGATCTCACGGTTCTCCGTGGGTTTGAGCCCCAAGTCGGGCTCTGTGCTGACAGCTGGAAGCCTGGAGCCTATTTCAGATTCTGTGTCTCCCTCTCTCTCCCACCCTCCCCTGCTCACGCTGCCTCTCTCTCAGAAATAAAAATAAAACATTAAAAAAATTTTAAGCCTTTTCTTTTTTTGCTGTTCAGCTTGTATGTTTTCCATTACCCTGTGTTCCAGACTGTTGGCATCGTCTCCTGCATCTGCTAATATACTGTAGATTTCCTCTAGTGTATTTTTTCAATTTCAGCTATTGTTTTCTTCAGCTCTAATTCCTTTTTATATTTTCTATTAAGTTCTCACTGAGTTCCTGCACTCTTCTCTCTAGTCTGGTGATGAGCATCTTTAGGATCATTATTTCTCAGGCATTTTCTCCATTTCCTTTAGTTCTTTTTCTGAGGTTTTGTCTTATTCTTTCTTTTGAAGTGTATTCCTCTGTGTCCCAATTTTGCTTAACTTTCTCTGTTTGTTTCTAGGATTAGGCAGGACAACTACTACTCCTCAACTTGAAAGGAATGGTTACCCTCTGCCTATACTGAGTGTACTTGGTGACTTTTGCTGGCTAGAGCTGTGGCTGATGTGGGCTGGGGTTCGCAGAGCCCTCCACTCAGAGGGCACCCTGGCCAAAAAGCTAAGGCTGAAGTGATTGCAAACCTAGCTGTCCTATGGTGGTTTGCACCAGGGGTGCCTTGGCTAGGTGAGCGTTCTCAGAGCAATATGAGTTGGAGTGTTCTGGGGCACTCTGTGCTGGTGGTGCCCCAGAGGGGTAGTTGAAACAAATGCAGGCATGGGCCTAGGATTCCCAAAGGATTCTGCACAGGACATGCCCCAGCAGGGTGTCTGGATCTGAGGCTGTCAGCCAGGAGGCTCTGGGGCACTCTCCACTGGGGGTACCCTAGCAAGCCATCTAAAGCCGAACTGGTATGACCCTTGAGTGTTCTGAGATACTTTACATCTGTGTCACCTGGGTACAAAGGCTGGGCTGTCGTGTTAACCAGAGATCCTGGTGTACACTGCCCTCTTGCTACCTTGCTGGTATGGCTGGAGCGAGTGTGGGCTAGAGGCTCAGGGTTCACTGAGGTGGCAGGCCCATTAGGGTGCCAGACCCATTAGGGTGCCAGAATCGTGCATTGGTCTGTGCTTTCAAGGTTGAGTGTGTAGTGTAGATAGTGTAATGGTGGTGTAGATAGTGTAATGGTAGTGTAGATGGTATAATGGTAGTGTAGATGGTGTAATGGTGTCCATTAGCCCTTCTCACCTGGAGGGTGTTCCAGTAGCTCCCCTGATGTTTGGCAGAATTCTAGGGCTAGCTCTTTTATACGCTATTTTTTAAAAATGTTTATGAATATATAATACTTAATATAATGTTAATAATAATACTTTTTAGAGAGAGAGAGCATGCATGCATAAGCCAAGGAGTGATGCAGAGGTGGGGGGAGGGGGGGAGAGAGAGAATCTTAAGCAGTCTCCACACTCAGTATGGAGCTTATGTGGGGCTCAATCCCATGACTCTGGGATCATGATCTGAGACAAAGTCAAGAATCACACACTCAAACAACTGAGCCATCCAGGTGACCCATGCTAGGTGTTATTTTAAACCACAGCTTTCCCACTCTGTCCCAGTGCAACCAGAGCTGGTATGAATTTGTGGCTCGGGTTCACTGAGGCAGCAGGCTATATATGGCAATCAGGTCCTGTTCTGAGGGAGCGGGGGTGTGAACTATGTCATTCTCCAGTTCCTCTGACCTAGAGGGTATTCCTGTAGCTCCTCCACCATTTGGCAGAATTATAGTACAGGCTCTTATATATACCAGCTGCTCATTTAAACCATGGTTAGATCGTTGGTTGATTGGTTTTTCCTGTATCAAAGGGCAAAGTAATCTGTTCCTTGTCCCTCAGTACTATCCCTTCCCACCAAAATCACAGCACTGGGGTTGGAGGTTTCTTTCTTCACCATGTCTCTGTCTCTCTTGCTGTTCCCTTTGCCATTCAGTCTTCTATTGTGCAGAAGCTTATCAGTCAGCTGACAGTTCTCCTTCAGAAGGAACTCTTCTGTAAATGGGTGTAATCTGGTGTGCTCCATGGAGGAGGGGAGTTCAGCGCCCTTCTTACATCACTATCTTGGACCAGAACCCTTGAGAGTGTTTTTTTCTTTTTAATGACCCAGTTATATGATGTCTAGAAGACACAAGCTTCAAATAATAAAAATTTAAAGTGAGTATATGAAAAAATAGGCCATAAAAATACTAAGCAAAAGAAATCTTGAGGAGTGACATCAACAAATTGTGGACTAGGAAGCTCCAATTTCTTGTTTCCCCACAGAATCTTTGAAAAAACAACAACCACACACCTGAACCAACTCCATAGAACACCTTTTAAAAAAAGGTTTAATGAAACCAAGAGAAATGTCCAATAAAGAGAAAGTAATATTCAAAATGGAAGAATGGTTTTCTGGTGTTTTCACTCTGGTCTCACCCTGCCCTTCGCTTGATGGTAAAATTGGCGTAGTGCAGGTGACAGCCCAATTCCAAGTTCTCCCAATGCATTCTCCCCCCAAAAGCAGAGGTTTTAGAGCAGACCTTATTTGTGAATCATTGTGTACATCTTTTGTAAGCTGTCTGAAAGATACCTCAAGTACTAGTACAAGGTATTCACTAAGTATAATCAGAAACATAGGCAGTGAAAGTGGCAGGAAGTACTTATAAAAGGTAAAATGCATATTGCAAACCTACAGATGCCTAGGGTCAAGATTACAGGTGAAAGATAAAATGGGCATTGTAAGGCCTAGAGAATCTAGAGATTGACTGTAGGAAATCAGGACACTCAAAAGCAACTGGGTGTATAGAAAATCCACACATGGCTAGGCAATACATGTGTCCAGAAAAGTCCTAAGAAGACATTAAACTTTCACCTCAGGCTGATCTCTGAGCTTAGAACAAGCCTAAGAAAGTGGTGAAGGAGTTCTGCAGCACAGAGTCAAACTGCAATGCTGAAAAGGTGAGTTTCTCTATTTTGGGTTTTTTCTTTTTCTTTTTTTTTTTTTGGTATGTTATTTTTTTATGCTTCAGATCTTATTTTTTTCCCTGCCTTGCCATACTTTTTTTTGCTTAAATAGTTTATTGTCAAGTTGGTTTCCATATAACACCCAGTGCTCATCCCAAGTGCCCTCCTCCATGCCCATCACCCCCCTTCCCCTCTCGTCCACCCCTATCAGCCTTCAGTTTGTTCTCAGTATTCAAGAGTCTCTCATGGTTTGTCTCCCTTCCTCTCCCCAACTATTTTTCCTCTTCTTCTCCCCCACGGTCCTCCATTAAGTTCCTCCTAACCCACCAATATGTGAAAAACATATGGTAGCTGTCCTTCTCTGCCTGACTTATTTCGCTCAGCATAACACCCTCAAGTTCTATCCATGTTGCTATAAATGGCCAGATTTCATTCTTTCTCGTTCCCATGTAGTATTCCATTGGATAGATAAACCACATCTTCTTGATCCATTTGTCAGTTGATGGACATTTAGGCTCTTTCCATGTTTTGGCTATTGTTGAAAGTGCTGCTATGAACAGTGGGGGACACGTGTCCCTATGCATCAGCACTCCTCTATCCCTTGGGTAAATTCCTAGCAGTACTATTGTTGGGTCATAGGGAAGTTCTATTGTTAATTTTTTGAGGAACCTCCACACTATTTTCCAGAGGGGCTTCACCCGTTTACATTCCCACCAACAGTGTAGGAGGGTGCCCATTTTTCCACATCCTCGCCAGCATCTATAGTCTCCCGATTTGTTCATTTGAGCCACTCTGACCGGCATGAGGTAGTATCTCAGTGTAGTTTTGATTTATATTTCCCTGATGATGAGGGACACTGAGCATCACTTCATGTGTCTGTTGGCCATCTGGATGTCCTCTTTGGAGAAGTGTCTGTTTGTATCTTCTGCCCATTTCTTCACTGGATTATTTGTTTTTCGGGTGTGGAGTTTGATGAGTTCCTTATAGATTTTGGATACTAGCCCTTTATTTGATATGTCATTTGCAACTATCTTTTCCCATTCCGTCGGTTGCCTATTAGTTTTACTGACTGTTTCCTTTGCCGTGCAGAAGCTGTTTATCTTGATGAGGTCCCAATAGTTCATTTTTGCTCTTGATTCTCGTGCCGTTGGAGATGTGTCAAGTAAGAGATTGCTGTGGTTGAGGTCAAGGAGGTTGTTTCCTGCTTTCTTCTCTAGGGTTTTGATGGTTTCCTGTCTCACACTCAGGTCCTTCATCCATTTTGAGTTTATTTTTGTGTATGGTATGAAAAAAATGATCTAGTTTCATTCTTCTGCATGTTGCTGTCCAGTTCTCCCAGAACCATCTGTTAAAGAGGCTGTCTTTCTTCCATTGGATACTCTTTTCTGCTTTGTCAAAGATTAGTTGGCCATACACTTGTGGGTCCAATTCCAAGTTCTCTCTTCTATTCCATTGGTGTATGTGTCTGTTTTTGTGCCAATACCATACTGTCTTGATGATGACAGCTTTGTGGTAGAGGCTAAAGTCTGGGATGGTGATGCCTCCTGTTTTGGTTTCCTTCTTCAATATTACTTTGGCAATTCAGGTCTTTTGTGGTTCCATACAAATTTTAGGATAGTTTCTCCTAGTTTTGAGAAGAATGCTGGTGCAATTTTGATTGGGATTGCATTGAATGTGTAGATTGCTTTGGGTGGTAATGACATTTTAACAATATTTTTTCTTCTGATCCATGAGCATGAAATGTTTTTCCATTTCAGATATTGACATTAAAGTAAATTTATGTCAGAATATGAGGTGAACAAATGAGATTTTAGTGTTTATACATTACAAGCAATAATCTGTGCAAAAATAGTCTAGAAACATTTCAAAACAAATAGACTAATACAGTTCTCAGTATTCAAAAAAAAATAGTAGACCCTGAGGAAGGAGAATATGATTTTCAGATTATCACATTATAGCATTCAAATGCCTAATTTTCACAAAAACAACAAAAAAATGCAAGACATCTAAAGAAACAGAAAATCTATAGTTCATTCAAAGCAACAAAATAAAGAGAAACCATTCCTGAGAAACTCCAGACATCAGATTTCCTACACAAAAAATTTAAAACAACAGTCTTAAATATGCTCAAGGAGCTAAGGAAAAATGTGAATAGGAAACTATAGAGAAAACTAGAATACTAATATATGAACATTAGAACATCCACAAAGAGATAGAACTTATTAAAAGGAACCAAACAGAAACACGGAGCTGAAAGATAAAATAAATGAAATTAAAATTTTACTAGAAGGGTTCAACAATAGATTTGAGCAGGCAGAAGAAAGAATAGCAAAAGTAAATAAAGATCAATGAAATTGAATCTGAGGGGCAGAAAAAGAAAAGCATCTAAAAGATGTGGAACACCATCAACTGGACAAACATACAAATTATGGATTCCGAGAAGAAAGGGGAAGATTCTGTGAGGAATTAATGGCTGAGAAAATTCCAAATTTGATGAAACGCATGAATCTGTAAATAGAACAAGCACAACAAACTCAAAGTAGGATAAATCCAAAGAGACACACACAAGGGCACATTAAAATCATACTACTGAATGACAGAGAATCTTGAAAGCAGCAAGACACAAATTACTCATCATATACAAGGGAGGCTCAATATGATTATCAACTGATTTCTCATTATAAACAGATGCCAGAAGGCAGTGAGATGATATATTTAAATTCCAGGGGGGTGGGGGGAGAGCAGGGAAGCCCCATCAACCAACAATTCTATATTTAACAAAACCATCCCTCAAAAATGATAAAGAAATTAATGCATCTCCAGATAAACAAAAGCTGAGGTAGTTCTACAACTTCTTGTGAGAAGTGCTAAAAGAAGTCCCTTAGGTTGAAATAAAGTACCAGACTCCTTCTACTAAATTCTAGTAAACATTTAAATCTTCCTGAAACTCTTCCAAAAAACTGAATATAAACCCATCCTAACCCATTCTGTGATCCCAGCATTGCTCTAATATAAGACAAAGATACTGCAAGAAAACTACAAACAAATATCCTTTATGAATAATGATATGAGAATCCTCGACAAAATAATATCAAACTGAATTCATGACCTTATTAAAAGGAATGTACACCACGACAGCAAGAGATTTAGCATGTGAGAAGGTGATGTGTTTATGCGCATCAAAGGAAATTTTTAACAAAGTGAAAAGCAACCTATGGAGTGGAAGATAATTTTTGTCAATCATGTGTTTGATAAGGGGTTAACATCTAAAAAATATGAAGAACTCCTACAACTCAACAGCAAAAAAACACATACGTTATACAACTTTAAAGGCAGAAAAATCTGAGTAGACATTTTCCAAAGAAGACACAGGTGGCCAATAGGTACATGAAAAGATGCTTACCATCACTGATAACTGAGCTGAAGTATCACCTCACTCTTGTTAGAATGGCTATCTTATCAAGAGATAAGAACAAACGATGATGAGCTTGTAGAGAAAAGGGAACCCTTGTGTACTGCTGGTGGAAATGCTGGTGCAGCCACTATGGAAAATAGTATGGAGATTCCTTAACAAATTAAAAGTAGGGTTGCCTGGGTGGCTCATTCGGGTTACTGTCAAACTTTGGCTCAAGTCACAATCTCACAGTTCATGGGTTCAAGCACCACATTGGGCTCTGTGCTGACAGCTCAGCGCCTGGAGCCTACTTTGGATTCTGTGTCTCCCTCTCTCTGCTCCTCCCCTGCTCATGCTCGGTCTCTGTCTCTCAAAAATAAATGAACATTTTTTTAAAATTAAAAAAATAAAAAAATAAAAATAAAACTACCATAAGATCCATCAACTCCAAAATAAAAACCCTAATTCAAAAAGATATAGGCACACCCATGATTGTTGCAACATTACCTGTAATAGTGAGGATATGAAAGCAACCTAAGTGTCGACTGATGGATGAATAAAGAAAATGTGGATATATATATGCAATGAAATATGATTCAGCCATAAAATAGAATGAAAAGTTGCCATTTTATAACATGAAGTTATAAATATATAAATTATATACATACATATAAATATATAAATAACATAAATATCTTTAAGAGTATTATGATAAGTAAAGTA
This sequence comes from Proteles cristata cristata, assembly GCA_017311185.1. Classification (NCBI taxonomy): domain Eukaryota; kingdom Metazoa; phylum Chordata; class Mammalia; order Carnivora; family Hyaenidae; genus Proteles; species Proteles cristata. The sequence goes on from JAESUZ010004628.1 coordinate 1,767,801, forward strand.
GGTCAAAGATAAATGCCTTATGATCTCACTTATCTGTGAAATTTAAAAAGAAAACAAAAAATGAACCAAACTCACAGAAAACAGATTAGTAGTTGTCAGAGGCAGATGGTAGTGGATATAAAATAAATAATCCATGGGGTTATAATATTTAGCATGGTGACTATAGTTAACAATACTACATTGTCCATTTGAAAGCTGCTAGGAGAGTAAATCTTAGAAGGTCTTACCACAAGAAAAAAAATTCTGAGGCTATATATGGTGAAAAATGTTAACTAGACTTACCGTGATCATTCTGCATGTATACAAATATTGAATCATTATGTTACACACTTGAAATTAGTATAATTATTCCTTAATTTAAAACAGATTAAAATTTAAAAAAGGAGAAACCCAATTTAAATTTATGGTACTTAAAGTCAGACCAAATAGCCAAAGCAGGGGCACCTGGGTGGCTCAGTCAGTTAAGTGTACGACTTCAGCTCAGGTCATGATCTGTCATTCGTGGGTTCGAGCCCCGTGTTGGGCTCTGCGCTGACAGGTAGCTCAGAGCCTAGAGCCTGCTTTAGATTCTGTATCTCCCTCTTTCTCTGACCCTTCTCTGCTCATGTTGTCTCTCTGTCTCTCTCTCAGAAATAAATAACTTTTTAAAAAATTCAAATAGCCAAAGAAATTTTTCAAAAGAAGAACAACGTTGGAGAATTCACACTTTCTGTGTAACACTTACTACAATGTTAGGGTAATTGAAGCAATGTGGTACTGACATAAAGACAGATTTACAGACCAATGGAAGAGAATACAAAGTCAAAAAATTAAACTTCTGGATATATGGTCTATTGATTTCTGACAAGGATGTTAAAACATTTAGTGAGGAAATGGCAGTTTCAAAGACTGGAGAAACTAATAGCAAAAATGTACCATTGGTTATCAAAGCCTTACAAAAATTGCAATACACTTTTAATCAGCTGAAATCCTGATTGTATTAATCTGTAGTGAACCCTCTCTGGAAAAAGATAACATTACCTACATCCTTCAGGATTTATCAGTATCCAGCATTAAGTTGTAAATTATAAAACTATCTAGAAGCAAAGTAAAAAGTCGAGCAAGAGAAGCACATACAGAAGACACAGTTACTTAAATTATCAGACATGAAGTTTTAAAAAGCTATTCAAAATTAGATGACAACTTTATGATTTCATCAGAGAACTGGAATTTACCTCCCCAAAATCAAGTAGGTAGTTTAGATTTTTCAGATTTGAAAAATGCAACAATTGAAGTTAAGAAGTAGTTGGGATTCTCATCAGATTGGACAGCAGAGGAGATGACTAATGAAGTGGTAGTAAAGTGAGTAAAAACATCCAGGTTGAAGCAAAGAAAGCACAAAGCATTAAAAATATATAGAAAAGAGTGTAAAAAACATATAAAACATCACGGAAAGTTCTGATATACATTCAAATGGAGTTCCAGGAGTGAAGCAGAAGGTAAACAGAAAAGAAATCAAACTTGAAGAGATGACTGTCTAAAATATTTCAAAACTCAAGATAAATGTCTAGCATTTTTCAAAACTGAAGATTAAGAATCCTTTCAACTTCAAACAAGGGACTTCAAACAAGAGAGATACAAAGAAAACCACACCTAAAAACATCAGAGTAATACTATTAAGAAAATCATAAAATCATAAAAATATCAAAAATCCCTAGATAAATAACATATGCTATTTTTATGGACAAGAAGATTTACTATAATAATATAGACTTAAAATAACCCATAAATTCAAAGCAATTTCAAACAAAACTCCAATTGCCATTAAGCAAGCTGTTTCTAAGATATACATATAAAAGAGTAAGTGGTCATCAGGCATGAAAGTATGAAGACATTCTTGAAAAAGAATGAAGTGACATACTTGTCCTACAATGAGTTGAGCCTTTTTGTGACGTAATGTGGTATAAACACATAAAGAGACAAATGCCCAAACTGTACAAATAAGGGTCTAAGATTAGATCCATTCATAAATTAAAAACCTATTCCATTTCAGTGCTATTGTGATAGATAACGGGAAAAGGACAAAATGTTTTAATGTTACTGGGCAGTAGATTATCCATGTGAAAAGGCAGAATAAACAGAAATCACTGCAATAAATTGTACATGGAAACAAATTTCAGGTGGATTACATTCTTTGAATCACAGGACTTAAAGCCTATAGAATAAAAGTAAGACTATTTTCCATAAGCTGGGGTTAGTAAATACTTTCTTAATTAATCTAGCAAGAATAAATTATAAAGGAATAGTAAAATACAGCAACATAGTAACGTACAACATTCAGTTATTTAAAAGTTCAAGAACAAGACAAAAATGGAGAACTGTTAGCTCCACATTAACCAGGAAAAGTGCTACTACTCATAATCTATTTTTTCATAGTTTAGAAGCAGAGAGAGCACATGGGAGGAGGAAGGGGCAGAGGGAGGGGAGACAAGGAGAGGGAGAGGGAAAGAAGGACAGAGGGAGGGAGGAGAGACAGACAGAGCCTTAAGCAGGCTCCATGCAGAGTGTGGCTTGATACCATGACCCTAGGATCATGACCTGAACTGAAATTAAGAGTCAGATGCTCAACTGAGCCACCCAGGCACCCCCATAATGCATAGTTTTAAGGCAAAAGAAAAATGAACAAGAGGTATAAACATTTTACAGATACATAAAAGCCTCCCAAAACAAAAAAATCCTTACTTTATGCATAGCTTATTTTTATGCATAAATATGAAATAGTGAGAGTGATACCATTTTATCTTTTAAAAAAAATTAAATGTTTATTTATATTTGAGACAGAGAGAGAGCAAGTGGCAGAGTGGCAGAGAGAGAGGGAGACACAATATCTGAAGCAGGCTCCAGGCTCTGAGCTGTCAGCACAGCCCGATGCCAGGCTGGAACCCACAAACTGTGAGTTCATGACCTGAGCTGAAGTCAGAAGCTTAAGTGATGGAGTCACCAGGTGCCCCAAGAATGATACCATTTTAAGCCCACATGAGTAAAACTGAAAAAAAAAATATATATATATATATAGTATCAGTTGTTGAAAGACTATATAGCAAAGGTGACACTCATCTACTGCTGATATGGATGGTAGAGCCACTTTGGAAGGTATTTTACTAATCAGTAAAGCTGAAGATAAATATTTCATTGGAATTCTTTTATCTATTTTGAGCTGATTTTTCTATGGGTCCAGTTTCATTCTTCTACTTTTGAATGTCCAATTATCCCAGCATGATTTACTGAAGAGACTGTCTTCTCTCTTTTGGTTACTCTTGACTTCCTTGTCAAATATTAGTTGACCCTATATATTTAGGTTTACTTCTTGGGGGTCAATTTTTTTCCACTAACCAATTTATGTGTTTTTATGCCATTTTCATACTGTTTTGATGACTGTAGCTTTATGCTGCTATTGAGTAGAATGCCTCTTAGATACATTTAGTCTATAGTATTATTCAAGTCAGCTTGAGTGCTACTGGACCACAAACTTCCAGGAGTTGTTGCAAGCCCTTCTGGTCAGATGGGACCAGAAGACTCTCTCTAAAAGTGCTGAAGCCAGGAGTTAGGCAGGCAGAGCTAATTATCCCCAGAGTAAAGCCAGTATGGACATGGAGCATTGCCATGCTATTTGGATATGCAAATGAGAACATTTTTAACTTTAATTTCCCATTTTTTAAAAGTAGATCAAGGGTTGCATAGGAGCACATGTACCCCAATGTTCATAGCAGCACTCTCCACAATAGCTAAAACATGGAAAGAGCCTAAGTGTCCATCAACAGATGAACGGATCAAGAAGATGTGGTTTATCTATACGATGGAATACTACATGGCAATGAGAAACAATGAAATCTGGCCATGTGTAGCAACATGGATGGACCTTGAGGGTGTTATGCTGAGCGAAATAAGTCAGGCAGAGAAGGACAAATATCATATGTTTGCACGTATAGGAGGATTAGAAGGAACTTAACTGAGGAACAAGGGGGAGAAGAAGGAGGGAAATGGTGGGGGAAAGGGAGAGAGGCAAACCATGAGAGACTCTTGAATGCTGACAAAAACTGAGGACTGATGGATGTGGGGGGGAGGAGGGATGGGCATGAGCACTGGGTGTTATGTGGAAACTAATCTGACAATAAACTATTTGTAAAAAAAAAAAAAAAAAAGGTAGATCAAGGGTTCCCACTTGGAGACACAGTCTTGTATAGTAGTCATATAAAAAATATTTGAATTCTAGTTTGATCGTGTATTAGACGTGTGATGTGAATTCATTGCTTAATCTCTCTGTTGCTATTTCTCCATCTGTAAGATGGGAACAATGGAAGGAGATTTAAGATTTAAGTAAGTCAGCATTTGTGAAGTACCTACAGACAGGATGCTCCGTAGTAAATCCCATTTTCCTTTCTCCTCCCTCTAATTGTGAAGGATAAGTTTGCTTTTAGCTCAACCATTTTCTAATACAACATTAACTTTGAAGAAGGTAAATGTCACCTACTCGATGTATGATATACGTATGAGGGGGTTATATTGACCCATTAGTACGTGAAATTATCACTAAAATAAATGACTACAAGTAAGATGTGTTAACTAAATGAGTCATCACATTTGCATTTGCTTTCTGAGTGTTATACACATAAGTTCTCTGCTAAAGTCTACAGAAAGTTTACATTTTCTGATTTTAGAAAATGAATTTGTAATGTTTCCTTCAACCCAGACTTGAATGAATCAAAATACTAAACAAGTTGAACATTCAGACAGTGTTTCTAGAGCAAACTAAAACACAAATCCTTATGATGAGATTTTAAACAAAACTTTCTTCTATACCAAATGCAAACTTTTTATTATATCTACTATGATGGTTAATTTGATGTGCTCTCTTAACTAGGGATATAGTGCTCAATGGCTTGTCCTAATACAGATCTAGATGTTGTTGTGAAAATATTTTTAGATATCACTAACATTAAAGTCAGTAGACTGAGTAAGCAGATGAGCTCCAAATGAATGTGTCTCAATCATTCAGATGAAAGCCTTAAAGCAAAGACTCAGTTTTTCTAAAGAAGAAGAAATTCAGGAAATAATGCTACCGTGAATATAGAGGTGCAGAGGTACTCTCGTGAAGAGAGTAATTTTTTTCTGATCACAAAATGTGTGTGAACTGAGTATCAGTGTCTGTGTTCTAAATAGGAAAAAAAAAAATAACAAACAAAATTCAGATTGGTTGTTGCCAGGGACAAGGGGTTGGATATGGAAGAAATGGGTAAAAATGGGGTCAAAGGGTACAAACTTCCAGTTATAAGATGAATAAATTCAGAGAGTGTCATGTACAGTGTGCCAATACTGTGTTGTACATGTGAAAGTTGCTAAGAGAGTAGATTTCAGAAGCTCTCACCACACACACGGAGAAATTGTACCTCTATGAGATGAGGGACATGTTAACTAACGTTACTGTGGTAATCAAATGTCAATATCTCAATAAAGTGGGAAAGAAGAAAAAGAGGAGGAGGAGGAGAGGAAAGATAAGAAATAATTCTGCTTCAAAACTGTAATATGGAAACCTCAGCTAATTATCCAGCCTGCAAACTTTGGAATCCAGAAACATCTACTAACCTGAATTTCCACCCTGCCAGCTTGCTCTACAGATTTTAAACTTAGCAGCCTCTACGATCACGTAAGTAAATTATATACAGATATACAGATATAGCTGATAGATGATAAAGATATAGATACAGGTATATAGATACATATGTGCTCCAGCCTATTTGTTCTATTTCTCTGGAGACTGACTAATACCTCTACTGATTCACAATGAGAAAAAAAAATTCTTGAAAGTTAAAGCTGGCCTTGACTCAATAATTTTGAACAGATTCTAACTTTGTGTGATTAAATATAAATGTTGATGGACAATATGGCAATTCTCAAAAATTGATACCCCAGGGTACTACAGGATACTGATTTTTATATACCCTAATAGTTTTTAAAAACCAGTACCAAGGAAAAGCCATTCCTATAATTTATAAAATTACATTATTATCTTTGATGGTTTTATCTTCAGTGGGTATCCATCAAATTCAGAACATTACACTTGTATCTTTCTTAAATGTATTTTATTGGATATTATTTCTGCAGTGATAATGGACTATCGGTTTTCAGTGGTGGATGGTCTCCCATTAGCAGCTGATTACACTAGCAGGATAGTGTTAACACCTTTCAGAAAAGTAATGTCCTTCAAATGATTATAATTTTGCCTACTGTTTTCAATAAATTCATTGCTAATCTTTGAAACCGTAACATCAAACCCAGGTGGCTCAGTCGGTTAAGCGTCCAACTTCAGCTCAGGTCATGATCTTGCAGTCTGTGAGTTCAAACCCCATGTCGGGATATGTGCTGACAGTTCAGAGCCTGGAGCCTGTTTCAGATTCCTTGTCTCCCCCTCTGTCTCTGCCCCTCCTATGCTCTGTCTCTCTCTCAAAAAAAATTTTAAAAAATAACATCAAACCCAACAAAAAATAAGGTTTTTTTTCAGAATACATACAAATAGTATTCCTATTTCAGGGTGTTTGTTGGATAAAGATTCCAAATAACTATGCCCAAAACCCCACAAAAATGAAAAATATATTTGCAAAATCATCATAAAAATTTCCAACTGCTCATAGATTGACAGAAAGATACATAGTGGATTTATTCCACCCAAATCTGCTGAATATTATCAGAGGAAATGATAAAATAACCTTTAATACTTGTAAGTGCTAGGATAACAAACCCAGTGCAGGAGCACCTGGGTTGCTCAAAAAGTTAAGCATTTGACTCTTGATTTCCACTCAGGTCACGATCTCATGGTCATGGGCTAGAGCTCCAAGTTAGGCTCCATGCTGGGTGTGAGCCTGCTTAAGATTATCTTTCTTCCTCTTCCTCTACCCTCCCCCATTCACTCACTCTATCAAAAAATAATAAAATAAAAAATAAAATCATCTAAAGTGTTAAAAATTATAAACCACTTCTAAATAATGAAACTTTCAGATAGCAAATTTTATGTGACCTCAACAATTTTTACATCATTCTAAAGTTAAAGTAGGTTATATCTATTTAAAAATACCAATAGATAAAGTCTGATTTCAATTAACTTTATATCTTACTCATGTTAACAGTCTCAGTGGAGGTTAGTAAGGACATGATTCTTTTACTGCTAGTTTTAAATTAGAAGTTTTGACTGAGTAAAGTGAGAATAACAATTGCCAATTGCCATGTCAGTGACAAAATTCCAGTATCACATTAATTGGGTTTTTGAGTTTCTAAGTCTAGTGATCACATCTCTCTGATATCTTTTCCTTTCCTCCACTGTTAATGTCTTTATCAGCCATTTTAGTTAATTATTAACAGCTTTATTGGATATCTTTGACAAAGCCCTCACCTTGGCTGAACAATTCAAATATATCTTGTCCAAATTACTTGCCTCCGAATTTTCCCTCCTCAATCCACCTTTTACCCTCTAGTAAAGTTCTTTGTTTCTCCCCAATCTTAGAACCATAGTATTTGTTTCCTGATCAACTTTTCTCCTCAACTTCTATTGTCTATGGGGATGAATTCCCAACACAGTGTGATATACCAACCTCTTCCTAATCTTTTCTCTGCCTTCTTTTGTAAGCATTGTGTTATTGCACCCAAGACACTTTATTATGCATGACTTTGGATGTATCCTTCCTGAAATATGGCAAACTTTCTGATGTATTTGTGCTTTTGCACAAATGTGATATTCCCTCTTTCCTGAGCATTTTGTCTGCTGTGTACCCAGAGCGTTTCTGTCTATATCACTGTGATAATACTTACCAAATTATACTGTAATTAATATGTACATAGCTCTTTCTTCTATGAGATAGTACTCTGCTGATGAGAAGGAATCCCATTATTCCTCTTTGCATCCTATCTACCAACAATGACAGCAAAAGTGACAGTACGGAGTAGTTCCTCAACACCTACTGTATAAACTTAGTGATATTTTCAGAGATTACTTTCTCTGAAGTAAGCACATGTTGCCTCAGGCAAGATATTTTTAAAAAGAAAATATATCTATTCTGGATTTTAGCAAATGCTTTAAAATTCCAAAGCTAACCACAATCTAAGACCCAAAGTATTCTCACCAGGCAAACACTTCACTGCATTTTTGATGAGCTGGTCCCTCCTCTGTAGTTGGCCTGATCTAGTTCATACCCCCTGCTCTAAACACATATTGATCCACTGTTTTCTCTTATGAGATATTCTCCTTATTATCTCCAGCATCATAAGCTACCCATTCTTAGAGGTTTACCTCAAGAGGTTTGAAAGGCACATCTCTCTTTCTCAACTTATTACTTACAATGGTGGCCCATTATGTGATGTAATTTATCATTTTCTAATTATTGCATTTAAACTTGCTTTTTTATTCTTAACAAGTTCAAGTGATCCTTCAGGAATGACTTATACTCTGTACTTGTGTGGGAAACCCTGTCCCATAATCATATCACATCATCCTCAAAATAAGCCAGACATGGGAGGTCTTCCCAAATAGTTTTCAATAGATTAGGTACTAAGTAAGTATGTATTTCTTCAAAAAGAAAATATCTCTTTGAGAAATATTGAACAAAAGATGGTGGGTTTTTTTTGTTTTTTTGTTTTTTTGGCCCGGAACCGTTGTTATTATTCTGCTTGAACAGGTCTATAAGATTGAAATAAAGTAGAGGAAAATACTTAGTTTTCATAAATACCTAAATTCTATGTTTCCTGAACTTGCTCATTTTCTAGTTGATAAAGTCTGCTTGTAGGGAGCAAATACTATTTATAGAATGGAATTTTCTGTTGTATAACCTGATAAACTATGATTGCAATAGAAAAGTCTCATAGAGGCCTAAGATGTGATTTATAATAAACATAAAGATTTCCATGGGGATTGAGAATTCTTGGATATTTTTCCATGAGACTAATATAGTCTTCACTGATAGCACACACATTTTTTTTTTATAAAATCACCATTTCTTTCTCTTTTCCGTTATAGCCAGATATGATCTTTAAGAAAAAAAAATCTCAGAAAACTAAGTTCATGCTAATTTTGTCTATGTTTTTCATATGTTTTTATCTTAATAAAGACATTCCCCAAATAGAAGCAAAACAATATAAGCAATATGCAAATTTGCTATTTTTAGTGTGGATATTTTTTAACGAAGCTTTCTAGTTTCATAATGTGTATTACTGTGGCTCCTTAACTTGATATGCACAATGAACTTGATGTCTGAGAGAATTAAAAGGAAAATCTAGATAATTACCTCAGCTCTGCCTCATACTTTGTTGTATAACCTTGAGCAGATCATTTGACATCTCTGTGTCTTTTCTTTTCTTGGCAAGAAATAATGGTTCTCTACTACATTATTTACAGAAGTACTGAAAGAATATATTATTAGAATATAAGGAGATAACGTGAACATTCTCATAAAATGTGAAACTACTGAATGCAAATGAATGCAAATTATTATTACCTAGACATCCCAACATGTTAACTTTATGTAATTTTTATAAGTTTAAAAGAAATGACTTTTGACGGATGTTTCTTAAAGATGAGCATTCAAATTTAATTGATGTGTTGAGGCTGGTTTACATTTTAAAAGGGCTGTGAGGAGGTCAAAAGTTATGAGTCAATTAGAGATAATTTGGTCTCCTCCTACCAGACTTGTCCAGCGCCAACAAAGTCAAGTGTAAACATTACTCCCTGAGGGAGCAGTTCCTCATTAATCATCGTCAGTGAATATTTATGAGGCCTACCTATGACAGTGGTGCCACAACTGGCCTCCTCAGGGTGCTTTGTTAATCTGTAATTCATTTGGCAAAGACAGGTGGTTTTTTCTGGTGATATCTTTATTTAAAAAAAAAAAAAAAAACTAAAACAGGTGTGTGTGTGGCTCAGTCAATTAAGCTTCGACTTTGGCTCAGGTCATGATATCAGGATTCCTGAGTTCAAGCCCCATATCGGGCTCTGCACTGACAGCTCAGAGCCTGGAGCCTGCTTCAGATTCTGTGTCTCCCTCTCTCTCTCTCTGTCCCTCCCCTGCTCATACTCCTTACACCCCCCCTCAAAAATAAATAACCATAAAAATATGAAATTAAAAATTACAAAAAATTACAAAAATAAAAACAGAAACAAAAACACAGGTTTCATAAACTTAAATTGTTAAGTTTATGTTTTTGTGACCATCAAATGCCTTTTTTCACAGGCAGTTGTCAAAGTTCCCTAAACCAGAGGTGTTCCTGTTGACTGTAGAGCCAATGGGAGACCACAAACTGGTGAGGGCAGTTAATTATATGCAAAAGTTTGTGTACATGTATGGATAGATTTCAAGGCAAAGGGCTTGTGGCTAGCATCGGGTTTCTTAGGGAACCTGTGACTTCTGTGATGATAGCACTTCTGTGATAATACATCCTCATTCTACAGAAGGGTGTTTGGGGGACCCCAATGTGTGTGATATTAGACATAGAATGCATTCCACAAAAGATGTTTTGAACGTCAAGTCAGTATGAGAAACTCGGTCACAGACTTCTCTCAGAAGAGACTCCATTTTTATTACTTTTGAATTCTTCATTAATTATTTTCCTTATAACTTTAAATGTTTTATCATTTTTAAAAGTCTATATTGTGTTGTTTAGAAAATTTGTAAAATAATTAGCTGGGTTGCTAGAAGGGAGGTGATTAGGGGGATGGGTTAAATGGGTGATGGGGGGCACTTTTTGGGACAAGCATTAGGTGGTAAATAATAGGAAACGAATCACTGTGTTCTACTCCTGAAGCCAAGACTACACAGTATGTTAACTAACTTGAATTTAAATTTAAAAAAATATATAACTACTTTTTATACTAGCTGGGTGACTCATGTCTAACACATAATCACTTTGACAGATGTATTCTTGTTTATTAAAAAGTAATTTAGAAGGGTACCTGGGTGGTTCAGTCAGCTGAACATCTGACTTCAGTTAAGGTCAGGAACTCCCCATTCAAGATGGACCCGCACATTGGGCTTGCTGCCTGACAGTGCAGAACCCACTTCGGATCCTCTATCCCCTTCTCTGACCCTCCCCAACTTGAACTCGTCCAAAAATAAATAAGTATTTTTAAAAGAAAAGATAATCACTCTTCTTATTAGGTTATCAGCTCTAGTGAAGACCTTATCTAATGTTCAGGGTATTTTTGTAAAAACTTAATGTGATACTACATTTCATAGGAGAGCAATAAATATTTTATGATTTTTACCAATTATAAATAACCCTAAATAGTTACTAATCCTATATAGTTAAAGGATGAAAGTCACCAGTATTTTTTGTTGTAGTCCTTAATCCTAAGACCTAGTAAATAAATTCATAACTCTTAAAAGATGGTCAATGTTCCACAGATAGTATAATGGTAAAATATTTTCTTTCAACTAGTTTATCCAAATTAAGTCACTTGACTTCTGCCTTTCTACTGGGATAAAAAGAATGATTATTGGTAAATTGTCTTATGACTCTTCAACCAAAAACACTTTTTAAATGCCACATTAATGGTCATTTGTAAATTACAGCCTGTGCCTGTGTCAGTGTAGTTACTTTCTTAGTCATTAGTATTAGCTGTTAGTTGTGGCATAAAAATATAGGGATAGCTTAGACTTTGTGATATATGAGAACAACTTAATAAATACTAAGAAAGTAGTTATGAGAGGCTGGAAGATGAGTTGGGTCAGCTGATCTAGTTTACACTGTCTAACTTTAGGATTTCTTTCAATTGGCAATCATGTGAATGGTAATTTGCAACATTCAGAAAAGTTCTGATTAGAAAGTTCTTCATGAAGACATAGGGTTGGGTACAGGACCGATAAATGTCATGTGCTGCAAAGAATCCTAATATCATGATGCACCTAGTTATACTCTAGGTGTTGCAGATCATAATAAAGATTAGACAATAGCATTCCATAAAGAAGCTAGCATTATAAATGATAGAGCGATAAAAATATTGTGTGGGCAAGAGGATTGAGTATTTAGAATTCAGGTAAGCTATATGGGATACTCTGGTTAAAGGGCAGAGATTTGAAACCACTGCATATTTTCAGTACTTTTCTGCTCATCTAGATAAAGAAGTTTTACAGATTCATTTTATTTGTTAATTAGAAAAGAACATATGGTGATAACTTACATTTGGTTTAATCTTAATTTTGTAATAGTAAAGCTGCAATCCTTGACATTTCCATTATGTGATATGGATGAATAGTGTGATATGGGTATTATTTAATCATTGATAGTAGACATTGAAGAATATATTTATAGAACTAAACCAGCATTTTGGGGGTCTATGATCTTAATACATGCCTTAGTTAACTCTGGATCCTTCTTCAAACCACAAAATAGGTGATATATTTGTATCAAGTCCAGAAGAAACTTTGTGTGTGTGTGTGCATGTGCACTTATGTCCTATAGGGAAAATTTTATTAATTAGAAGCATTTGTCAATCCACTTTACTCACTTTATATTTTCTGATAAGATACCTAATACTGGGAATGTTTGTTACATGTCCTGGGGGAGACAGGATAAAATGGTCAAAATATTTCAATGGATTATTGTTGTTTAATCTCTTTTTCAGACTATTCTATAAACTCCTCAAAATTTACCACACTCTATATGGTATTGGTCTTCTTTCTACATGGCAATGATTCAAACTTGTAAGCTTGACAAAATAATGGTGCCTAAACAAAAGGAAGAAAGCCATTAAGAGACAGCTGATCAAGGATAAGAAAGAGTGAGAGTATGTTAATTTTTTCTGATCCAAGATGGCAACGGTGGGAGATCCTGAGTTCTCCTTCACGGACACACCAAATCTGAATCCACTTATAGAACAATTGCTCCTGGAGAGGAACGGAAAACTGACTGAACAGCATCTACACAACTAAAGATAGAGAGAACACACAGAGAACAAGAGAGTTGGAGACATGGTCAGGAAAGGAACTTCCACCCCCAAATGTTGTGAATTGCAGTGGGAAAGGAGAGTATTGAGAAATTATGAACAGATTCATCTGCACCAGGACACAGAAAAAAAAGCTACAGTTTAAAAGGGCAACTAGACTATAAAGGAACCAGCCCTAGAACTCTGCCAAATGGTGGGAATGCTGTTGGAACTCTCTGAGCTGGAGGGACTGGCAAGTGCCGTGGTTTACGTTTCCTCTCCACATTGATACTGCAATTGGTAGCAGGGTCCAGGCACCATGGTCAGCTTGCCATCTCGACAAGCCCCAGGCACCTAGCCCACATCCCAGATACCCTGGGGCACAGGGAGAAAAAGCTGCAATGTATAAGAGTAGCCACAGTATAAAAGATCCAGTCATAGAAACTCCATCAATTACCAGGGGGAACTGCTAGAAATCTCACTGGGTCAGAGATGCTGGAGAGCACCACACTCTGCACTTTCTCTTCCCCTGGATAACACAGATGAGAGCAGTCTGGACTCCATAGCTGGCCTGCTGCCTCAGCAAACTCTGGGCACCAAGCCCGCATGAGCCACAGATACCTCAGGGCATAGGAAGAAAGCCACGGTTTAAGAGAGCAATTAGAATATAAAGGAATTAGCCCAGAATGATATGAAACTAGAAATCAATCACAAGAAAAAAGTTGGGGGGAAAAAACCCACAAACACATGGACACTAAACAAGATGCTACTAAACCAATGAGTTAATGAAGAAATCAAACAAATTAAAAAATGCATGGAGATATGAAAATGAAAACACAAAGGCTTTCATAGGGACACAGAAAAAAAAAGTTTTAAGAGGAAAATTTATAGCAATACAGACCTACCTCAGGAAATAAGAAAAACCTCAAACAATTTAACCTTCTACCTATAGGAACTAGAAAAATAAGAACAAACCCCAAGGTAAGTAGAAGGAAGGGAATAATAAAGATTGGAGCAGAAATAAATGAAATAGAGACTTTGAAAGAAACAGAAAAAAATCAATGAAACCAAAAGCTGGTTCTTTGAAAAGACAAACAAAATTGAAAAACGTTTAACTAGACTCATCAAAGAGAGAGAGAGAAAGAGAACCCAAATTAATAAAATCAGAAATAAAAGAGAAGAAATACAACTGATATCACAGCAGTAATAAGGATTATAAGAAACTACTCAAAAAATTATATGCCATCAAATTAGAGAAGCTAGAAGAAATGGATAAATTCCTAGGAAGCTAGTCTTCCAGAACCGAATCAGGAAGCAATAGAAAATCTGAACAGACCAATTACAGTAACAGAACTGAACTGGTAATAAAAAAAAAAAAAAAAAAAAACCCTCACAACAAACAAAAGTCTGGGACCAGATGGGTTCACAGACAAATTTTACCAAGCATTTAAAGAAGAATTAATACCTATTCTTGCCAATCTATTCCAAAAATTAGAAGAGTAACAAAAGCTTCCAAATACATTCACTGAGGCCAGAATTACCCTCATACCAAGCCATACAGAGACACCACACAAAAAAAAGAAAACTACAGGCCAATATTCATGATGAATACAGATGTAAAAGTTCTCAATAACAACAACAATTTCTCAACACAATACTAACAAACCACATTCAATAACATATTAAAATGACCGTTCGCCATGACCAAGTGGGATTTATTTGGGGGATGGAAGAATCGCTCAATATTTGCAAATCAATTAATACGATACCTCACATTACCAAAACAAAGGATGAAAATTATGTGATCAACTGAAGAGGTATAAAAAAGGCATTTAACAAAACTCAGCATCCATTCATGATAAAAACTCAACAAAGTGGAATTAGAAGAAACATACCTCAACATACTAAAGATCATACATGATAAACCCACAGCTAACATCACACTCAATAGTTGAAAACCTGAGAGCTTTTCTTCTAAGATTAGTAATAAGACAAGAATGTAAACTCTCACCACTTTTATTCACCATAGCACTGGTAGTGCTAGTCACCGCAATCAGACCAAAAAAATAAATAAAAGACATCCATATTGCTAAGGAAGAAGCTGAACTGTCACCATTTGCAGATGATATAATACTATACATTAAAAAAATCCTAAAGACACCACAAAAAGCTATTAGAATACATGAATTCAGTAAATCTATAGGATATAAAATTAATACACACAAATTTTGTTTCTATACACTGATTTAAAAAGTAGCAGAAAGAAATTAAGGAAACAATTCCATTTACAATTACATCAAAAAGAATAATGTACCTAAGCATAAACTTGACCAAGAAGGTGAAAGACGTATATCCAAAAACTATAAAAGAATGAGAAAAGAAACTGAGGATGACATAAGCAAATGGAAAGATATTCCATGCTCATGGATTAGAAGAATTAATATTTTTTAAATGTTCATAATACTGAAAGTAATCTATACTTTCAATGCAATCTGTATCAAAATGCCAATATCATTTTTCACAGAACTAGAACAAGTAATTCTAAAATTTGTATAGAATCACAATAGACCCTGAATAGCCAAAGCAATCTTAAGAAAGAAGACCAAAGCTGGAGGTATCATAATTCTGGATTTCAAGATATACTACAAAGCTGTAGTAATCAAAACAGTATGGTACTGGCACAAAAAGTATACACATAGATCAATAGAGAATAGAGACCCCAGAAACGAACCCATGCTTATGTGGCCAATTAATTTATGACAAAAGAAGCAAGAATATTCAATGGGAAGACACTCTCTTCAACAAATAGTACTGAGAGAACTGGACAGTTACATGGAAAAGAAACATGACTATTTTCTTATACCATCTACAAAAACAACTCAAAATTGCTCCCAGACCTAAATGTGAAACCTGAAATCATAAATCACCTAGAAGAAATCATAGGTAATAGTCTCTTTGACATCAGACATAGAAAGAGCTTTCTAGGTATACCTCCTACAGGCAAGGGAAACAGAAGGAAAATTACAATATTGGAATTACACCAAAATAAAAAGCTCTTTCCGAGAAAACAAACTATCAATAAAACAAAAAAGCAACCTACAGAATTGGAGAAGATATTTGCAAATGATTGATCTGATAAGGCATTAATATCCAAAACATACAAAGAATGTACACATCTCAACACACAATAGTAATGTAGTAGTAGTAGTAGTAATATTCAACTTAA
Source organism: Proteles cristata cristata (assembly GCA_017311185.1). Classification (NCBI taxonomy): domain Eukaryota; kingdom Metazoa; phylum Chordata; class Mammalia; order Carnivora; family Hyaenidae; genus Proteles; species Proteles cristata. The sequence continues at coordinate 1,783,967 of JAESUZ010004628.1, forward strand.
AAATGGGTATAGGAGGAACCTCCACACTGTTTTCCAGAGGGGCTGCACCAGTTTATATTCCCACCAACAGTGTAGGAGGGTGCCCATGTCCTACATGGCATGTCCACATCCTCGCCAGCATCTAGAGTCTCCTGATTTGTTCATTTTAGTCATTGTGACCAGCATGAGGTGGTATCTCAGTGTGGTTTTGATTTATATTTCCCTGATGATGAGTGATGCTGAGCAACGTGGATGGAACTTGAGGGTGTTATGCTGAGTGAAATAAGCCAGGCAGAGAAGGATAGATACTATATGTTTGCATGTATAGGTGGATTAAGAGGAATCTAACAGAGGACCATGGGGGAAGAGAAGGGGAAAAATAATTGGGGAGAGGGAGGGAGGCAAACCATGAGAAACTCTTGAATGCTGAGAACAAACTGAGGGCTAATGGGTATGGGAGAGGGGGAAGAGGGGTAATGGACATGGAGGAGGGCACTTGTGGGGATGAGCACTGGGTGTTATACAGAAACCAACTTGACAATAAACTGTTTAAGAAAAAAATGGGTATAGGACCTGATAGATATTTTTCCAAAGGAGACATACAAATGGCCATGAAAAGATGCTTAACATCACTAATCATCAGGGAGATGCAAATCAAAACCCCAGTGAAATATTACCTTAACACCTGTCAAAATAGCTAGAACAAAAAAGACAAGAAATAAGTGTTGGTGAGAATGCGGAGAAAAAGGAACCATCATGCTCTATTTATGGGAATGTAAATTGGTGCAGCCACTGTCCCAAACAGTGTGAAAGTTTCTCAAAAAATTAAAAATAGAATTGTACATGATCCAGTAATTCCACTATGGGGAATTTATTCAAAGAAAATAAAAACTAATTGGAAAAGATATATGCACCCCTATGTTTATGGCAGAATTATTTAGTACAGCCAAGATATGAAAGCAACCAAACTGTCCATCCATAGATGAATAGAGAAAGAAGATATACATATGGAATATGTATAAAAAATGAAATATTGCCATTTGCAACAACAAAGATGGATCTAGAGGGTGTAATGCTAAGTGAAATGATTCAGAGAAAGACAAATAATTTCGTTCATGTAAACAATTTAAGAAACAAAACAAGTGAGAAAGAAAGAAGAGACAAACAAAAAACAAGCTTTTAAATAAAGAAAACAAACTTGTGGATACCATAGAGGAGATGGATAGGGATTGGGGCAAAAAAGATAAAAATGATTAAGAGTACATTTATCTTGGGGTACCTGGGTGGCTCAGTCGGTTAAGCTTCTGACTCTTGGTTTAGGCTCAGGCCATGCCTAAACAGTTCATGGGATTGAGCTCTACATCAGGCTCCATACTGCCTGAGATTCTCTCTCTCTCTCTCTCTCTCTCTCTCTCTCTCTCTTTCTGTCTCTCTTTCTCTCCCTCCCTCTCTCCTTCTTCTGTTCTCATCATAGAGCAACTTAAACAAATTTAATAAGATTTGCATTATGATTGTGTCATTTTTGAGCACTGAAGACATTTAAGAAATTACACAACATATCCCACGAACAACATTGAAATGTATGAAATATATCTTCATTGAATTGATGTGATTGAGAAAGAAAACATGTAAATAACTTGCTGGTTTAAAAGTAACAATAACATTCAATAAAAATCACCTTTATTGTGCTAAATGCAGATCAGCTGATATATAAAGGAAATGTTTATAAATGAAAATGTAATTTCCATAGTATCATACACAAAAACATATATTACTGTTTTCTAAATATTTTCAAAAATTACATTCTTTCAGAAACATCAGGTTGCCAGCACTCAGAACTCTTGATCAGTAGGAGAGGCGCCCGGGTGGCTCAGCCAGTTGAGCATCTGACTTCAGCTCAGGTCATAATCTCATGGTTCCTGTGTTCTAACTCCACATCAGGCTCTCTGCTGTCAGCACAGAGCCTGCTTCAGATCCTCTGTCTCCCTCCCTCTTTGCCCTTTCCCCACTTGTACACTCTCTCAAAAATAAATAAATTTCTGAAAACTCTGGACCATATCTTTTCCATGTCTTAACCTGTGTGCTGGACTGCAGTTAACTTTATTCTTATCTTCCAGTTTACTAGTACTCTCTTTAGGTATTTCTGATCTGCTATTTAACCCATCCATAGTTTCGTTTTTTTGTTGTTTTTTTTTTTTGTTTTTTTTGGAGTGGCTATATTTTATTTTTTATAGAAATTCCTTTGGGGTATTATTTTCTAATCTGCAATTTTTATAGTCCCTGTTTACTTCAGATTTTTCATTGTCTTTTATGTTTTTAATTGTTTAGTTAATGCTTATTTCCTAGCCTGTATCTGAACTTTTGTGGGGTTTAAGCACATTTGTTGTTACATTGCTGACTCTGAATCATGCTGTTTAATGCCTTTGGTAATTTAGGATAATAAACGCATCTTCAGTGTCTCCTAATAGATAGGAACTCTATATACCTGAAGTTAAGGTGATACATTACAGAGAGGTTTTGCACTTGCTTTTCACCTAAGACTCTGCATTGCAGTCTTGGGACCATACTGACTGTTAATTTCTCTACTTACTATGTCCACTATCTTACATAATGTTATAGCATAAGGCCTTCGGAGACATTCCATTTGCCTCCTAACCTCAAATCAGGAGAATTAAGATTCTTATTACTAATCTTAGAAAGCTAGCAGATTTTTCACTTAATGTATAGCTCTTTTATGTCTTGTTTCTAGGTGATTAAGGAAAGAAGGTTCTCATTTTGTCTAGTTCATTGTTTATTCAAAATTATGCAGTTCTATGTATTGGTCTTCTAAATTCAAAATGCAAAAATAAATGAAGATTTAGTAAGAGTTACCAAAAAAGAATATCAGGGTTATCAGTTTGGCAATATAAAAAATGAAATACCATCTTCAAAACCTGGGAGATAGAGGATGTAAGAACTATATTCTACTTTTGATGTAATGAGAAGCTGACATATCAATATATTATTCATATTTACATATATGGCAATAAAACTATATATAAAAAACTATTTAGAGGAGAGAGAAGGGAAGGTAAAGTTTATTTAAGCTAATTCCCAGAAATCACTGCATATTAAAAAATATCTAAATCAGATAAAATCAAAAATAGTGCTATAAACATGTTCGCTTAGGGCAAAATCAAACACTTCAGTAGATATGCAAAAACTGATGCTCAAAGACGTACAAACTGTTTTTGCTTTGAGGACTAGGGCTGGTGAAGGCAAAGAATTGTGTCTTTAATTATAATCCTGATTTCATTTTACATTGCTGCTGTGTTAAATTACTATATACTTAGTGGCTGAAAATATGTATTTATGAGTCCATAGTTCTTCATGTCAGAAGCCCAGGCATTCTGAGACTGAATTCCCAGCTCAGGATTCAGTAGACTTAAATTAAGGCTTTCATCAGACCTGTGGCTCTCATCTGGGGCTTAGATTCCTCTTTCAAGTTCACTGTTGGCAGAATTCATTTCCTTTTGGTTGTGGAATTAAGGTTCTTCTTGCTTGTCATCTGGGAGCTACTCTTAGCTTCTAGAGGCTACTGCCATCCCTTAGCACATGGCTCCATGAAAGCCAGCACATTGAATCCTTCACGTGTTTTGTTTTGTTGTTGTTTTTTTTTTTTTTACAAATAGTTTATTGTCTTTTTTTTTTTTACAAATAGTTTATTGTCAAGTTGACTTCCATATAACACCCAGTGCTCATCCCTACAAGTGCCCTCCTCCATGCCCATCACTCCCCTTCACCCCCACACCCATCAGTCCTCAGTTTGTTCTCAGCATTCAAGAGTCTCTCAAGGTTTGCCTCTCTCCCTCTCTCCCACTATTTCCCCCCTTCTTCTCCCCCACAGTCCTCCATTAAGTAAGTTCTGACGACTTCTTCTGCCACCAGCCAGAGAAAACACTCTGCTTTATTTTATTGTTACCAGAACACTTAATGTGAAATTGGCCTTCTCAACAAATTTTAAGTGTATAACATATTATTGTTCACCATAGGTACAATGTTGTACAGCAAATCTCTGGAGCTTGTTCATTTTGTTTGTCTGAAACTTCATGTATTGATTCAAACTGCTTATTTTTCTCTCCCCCAGACCCTGGCAAATTAAACTTTTTAATACTATGTGTTTGACTATTCTAGATACCTCATGTAATTAGAATTGTGCAGTATTTGTTTTTCTATAACCAATTTATTTTACTGAACATAATGTCCTCCGGGTTCATCCATGTGGTTGCATATTGAAGAATGTCCTTCTTTTTAAAGGCTGAATAGGATTCCTTTGTATGATATACCACCTTTTCTTTATCTATTCATCTGCCAGTGGACATTTAGGTTGCTTCCACATCTTCACTACTGGGAATAGTACTGCAATAAACACAAGGATACTAATATCACTTCAGGGTCCTTATTTCAATTATTTTGGATAAATACCCAGAAGAAGTATTGCTGGACAGTATAACTCTTCCATTTTTTTAATTTTTTTTTTTTTTTGAAATTAACCAATTTCAAATTGTTGTTGAAACCAACATCCTTTGGTTAATTTTTAATTGGATTATCCTTTTTTGTTGTCGTTGTTATTCAGTTCAAGAAATTCCTTATAGATTTTAGACACTACCCCCTTATTAGTTGTATGGTTTGCAAACATTGTCTCCCATTCTACAGAGTGCCTTGTTTTTGTTGATGGTTTTCTCTGCTGCACAGAAATCTTTCAGTTCTATGTAGTCCCAATTGTTTATTTTTGCTTTTGTTGCTTGTGCTTTGGGTATCATATCCATGAAATCATTGCCAAAATGCCAATGGTATTTTTTATAGAAATAGGAAAAAATTATGTAATTCATATGTAGCCACAAAAGACCATGATTAGACAAATCAGTCCTGACAAACAACAAAGCCATGGGCATCACACATCTTGATTTCAAAATAGAGTACAAACTACAGTAATAAAAACAGTATAGTATGGGCATAGAGACAGACATATAGGCCACTGGAACAGAAAAGGGATCCCAGAAATAATCCCCACATATATGGTCAACTGATGTTCAACAAGGATGCCAAAAATACACAGTGGGAAAGACAGTCTCTTCAACAAATCATGCTGGGAGACCTGGGCATCCACATGCACATGCATAAGAAATTGGACCCTTATTCTATACCACTCATAAAAATCAACTCAAAATAGGGGCACCTAGGTGGTTAAGCATCTGACTCTTGATTTCAGCTTGGGTCATGGTCCCAGAGTCATGGGATCAAGTGCAGAGCCTGCTTAACATTCTCTCTCTCTCTCTCTCTCTCCCACTGCCCCACTCCCCTGCTCATTCTTTCTCTAAAAAAATAATCAGCTCAAAATAGATTAAAAACCTAAACTTTAGGGGCGCCTGGGTGGCTTAGTCGGTTAAGCGTCCGACTTTCGCTTAGGTCATGATCTCGTGGTTCGTGGGTTCGAGCCCCGCATAGGGCTCTGTGCTGACTGCCCCCTCAGAGCCTGGAGCCTGTTTCAGTCTGTGACTCCCTCTCTCTCTGACCCTCCCCTGCTCACGCTGTCTCTCTCTCTCTCCTAGAAATAAAAAAAAAAAAAAAAAATTAAAAAAAAAACCCTAAACTTTAGACCACATATAAATTCCAGAAGAAAACATATAGAAAAAGTCAGGACACTGGTCTTGGCAATCAAAGCTCTCTGCTTTTAAAGATATTATTTGATTAGATTAAACCTACCAGGATAATTTCTCTTCTACTATATAAGACAATGCAATTCACAAGAATAACACCAAAGGACAGAGACCAGGGGTATAAATTCTGCCTACCACAAAGTCTTCTGGTATTATTTGATTTCTTATCAAATCAGATTTGTTGTATTATTTCCTGTCAGCACAGAGCCCCATGTGAGGCTCAATATCACAAACCATGAGATCACAACCTGAGCTGAGATCAAGAGTCTGGCACTTAACCAACTGAGGCAGGCATTCCTTACTTGTTACTTTAATAACAGAAATTGCGGTGCCTGGGTGGCTCAGTTGGTTAAGCATCTGGCTTCGGCTCAGGTCATGATCTTATAGTTTGTGGGTTCAAGCCCCTCATTGATCTCAGTGCTGACAGCTCAGAGCCTGGAACCACCTTCAGATTCTGTCTCTTTCTGCCCCTTTCTTGCTTGCTTGCACTCTGTTTCTCTCTCTAAAATAAATAAACATTAAAAATATTTTTAATAAAATAAATAACATATTAATTATTTAAAAAATGAGCCAATGGACAAGTAAGAAACAGAGCCAAAGTTTGTTTCAAAAAGACTGCAAGGAGAGGCAGTTACCCTGAGAGCTATCTAAATACCACAAGGTAGATGACTTAACTCCGGAGCAATAGCTATGTTGGTATTTCTGAGATTATTTGCTTAATTTAACTGAATAAAAAGCCCCTTTTCTTGGCACAAGTCAAAATATCAAGCTAACAGGTGAGATGGTTGAAAGGTGGGTAAGTTCTTTATCGACCAGTACATATGTGCAAAATTTTTAAATACTGAATTAAACAGATGAAGTGAGTTGGATGAAGATGAAGAAAGATGGAGAACAAAGAAATAAGAGATTCTGGTCAGAAGATGCAACAATGAAGGTAAGAGTTTCTCTGAGAGAAATCCATGAGAATGACAACATGTAGTTAGAATATGATTATGGACTTGGATAGGAGTAATATGATTAACATGTTACCATGATATTGAAGTTGGAGGTGTATCTCACGAATTGAGTAATTCAAAAATGGACTGAAATTGAGTAATTCAAAAATGGACAGTTGATTCAAGCACTGAAATTAAGAAAGAAGACAATAATAGGAAGGATCTGGATAGAAGGGTATCATGGGGAAGAAAGAGTTATCATGAGAAAGGGATGTGCATGTGAAAAAGATGAGGAGACTGGAGGCTGTTAGGTACTTTTGTTCACATTCTCTCAATAGTATAAGGTAAATAATCAAGATATTTAACAATTTGCAAGTGAAAAGTGCTCAAAGACTCTAAATTCACTAAAATTGGGCATTTATTAAGTGACACATCTAGGGATGCACAAAAACTTTGAACAGAAAATCAGCCCCAAATGTATTTAAAAGCTCTTTTATCTTGGATGAGAACATAGTTAAGAGGGATTAAAGCTAAGAATCCTTTCTGGAAACATGAGAAAAACAAACTATTCTAAAACTAATGCGGCCCATACTATACATGTCTTTTGTCTTCTAATTGAAAGCTGCCTCAATTCATGCTTCTCTAATGAGGTGCAATGTCGCCATGCCTGAAATAACTTTGGGTGAAGAGACCACTTCCATTAATCTACTTATGAAATGTCTGTTCATTAATTAGGCTGGACAGCCCAAAAGCAAAAACAATGACACCCTCCTTTCAGAGCGTCAGCCAGAATCTAATTAGAAATTAGTGGCCGAAAAGACTCAAATAGTTCCATTTACACTGATACTCTCCTAAAAGTACTCGGTCATGATGATAAATCATTTCAAGTGTGGGACTGCTTGGTTAGAAAGAGCACAGTGTGGGGGACAAAGGGAAAGGGAAAGAGGAAGCAGGTCACATATCAAGGTGAGGGACAGCTTCCAGACCTCCTTCAAACTCTCCAAAGAGGGTTTTTAGGAAAATAGAATAACAAAATAATCACTTCACCTTTCTTTTGTCTCTCAGCTCTTCTCGCTCCCATCCTCCTTTACACACACACGTGCACGCAGGCGCGCGCACACACACACACACGCACTACCACCACCACCACCACCACCAGATCCTGAAGCTGTTTACAACACAACATGTGAGTAATAATATGCTGCTTACACTCTCATTGAGGTGTTCTTTTATTCCTTATGAATCCTTTATTGACAAAACAACCAATTTCAATCTCTTTTTCTCTCCTCTTCCTACCTTAAAAAAATGTATCCCAAATAACTTTCAATGAAACTTTCAAAACATTCATTCTTTGAAAATCCCAGAAAGAAAAAAATCTACTCTGAGGCAAAGGATAAATGTTGAGGAATCTTAGAGATCCAATGAGTCCATTCATGTTCAAGAGTAATATTTTGAGGGGCACCAGGGTGGCTCAGTCAGTTAAGCATCTGACACTTGATTTCTGCCCAGGTCATGATCTCATGGCTGATAAGATTGAACCTCACATGGGGTGTCTGTGGAGCCTGCTTGGGATTCTCTTTCTCCCTCTTTCTCTGCCCCTCCTCTGCACTCTCTCTCTCTCTTAAAATAAATAAACATTTATAAAATATCTTTCTCTCAGTTCTATATGGGCTCACATTTGCCTCATAATATTGTGTCCTAAAGCATCTCAACTGGCTCTAGCTCTCAGCTTTTCATCTTGAAATCATATTAGCTCCTAACCTATATCTCATTAGAGAATCTCTGTAAACTCAATCAGGTAGTAGGTCTTAGGCAAGAAAATGAATTATTCAAAAACAATTTACTGCTTTGTAAAGAAATGTGGCATACAGGATATCTAACCTTGCTCGAGATAAGTTTTTATTGAGTGAATGATGTAATGACTAAATTGGAAGTTGTATTGTCATGAACCAGAGATTTAACAACTCAAAGGAACATTCAGTGATCCTTTTCTATGAGTAGTCTGGACCAAGTTTCCCCTTTCTTAGAATGTGTTTCTTGTAAGGAGGGGTAGTAGAAAGAGAGAAAGGCGTATTACAGAAGGAAAGAGATTAACACTACCCCCAAAACATACAAGAAAATATGTCCATAGAAACTGCCCAGAACAGAATAAGGTGAACTGGAGAAAATTTGTGAAGTAAAATGAACTCAAAACATAATGCCCTATTAAAAAACCAACACTAGGAAAAGCTTGAATTCCTCTATATTGTGCCTGATTTTGGAAAAAAAAAATTAGTGAGATGGACAGTCAATCTACGAAGTTCTGTCTTTTTTACTCTTCCTGCTCAATTCTTAAGCAAGTATATCATTTACAACTGATAATGACATTACTAATAGGTATTCTTTGCTTGCCACCTATTCACTGATTAAGAGGATTGTATTTGGAGACTCCTTAAAGTTTTTTAATTCATCCTCTTGTCCATAAAGAACTTGAATCCTAGAGAGAGTCGTGACCAGGTCCAATGTACATAGTCAAGATGAGCCTGGTCTCCCCAGTGTTCTCTTTACCCTGAAAAGATTAGATCAGATCCTGCCCATGATCTCTGAGCTTGCTCCAATGCAGCCCTTATCCTTCTGTGATGTAACTGTTGATCTACCAATCAGTCTTTGTCACATATTTTGAGTTCATCAATAGTAGGGAATGTCTTTAGATCTTCATTTCCAATGTACATGCCTGGCATGGAGTGGGTATGCAATTGTCATACTCATTCATACTCATCCCATGTGAAATTTAAGCATACAACTTCTCATTTACAATATTTAAGAACTCAGTCCTGCCTGTATTCTGATTCATATTTATTCTTCCTGAATGGGGTCCTTCGCACCTCTTTAAGTCCTATCTCTCATGTTATCATCTCATGCATGTTCTACACCAACTACAATAATTTTGAATTAACCCTTTTCAGCTTGTTTTCACATTCCCTTCCTTTGCTCACTATAGCTCCTAAAATGCACTCACCAAATCTTCTTTTTATTTCCTTCTGGGCATAGAGTTAGCCTACCTTTTCTAGCTTTTCACACAATTACGTAACTACGTGACTGAGTTCTGGCCAATGGGGGGAAGGTGGAAGTGATATAGATCTCTTCCAGGCCTGGCCCCTTAAGAGCACCCAGCATACTTCAAGAAGAATGGAGAGGATTCTAGACAATATAGAGAATAGAATGATGCTGTGGAAGGAACCTGAGTCTCTTAGTTATTGGTCCTGGAAGAGACTTGACTAGGAGAACTATTTAGCCAGGAACACTGTGCACAACAAATGTGTAAGTGAGAAATCACTTTTATTGTCTTAACCCACTGAAATTTTGGAGTTTCTTATGATGGCAGTTAAACTACATAACTATGTGACATAAACTACATAGACAGTTCAGGTCATTCCTTCATCCTGGAATGTCTATTCAACTCTTTTCTATTTGATAAAAACCTCCTGTAAGATTTACTCCAAGGTCTTCTACAATGAAATTTTCCTGACAATCTCTTCTCTCCGCTTGCCATTTTGCAAACCTATTTTATGCTCATTCTATCTAAGCTTCCGTCTCCATTTGAAGCTATTTGCAGAGCCTTGCACAAAGCAAAATACCTAACCCATTGCAAGTATTCAGAAGATATCGAATTCATTGGTGCGCCCGGGTGGCTCAGTCAGTTAAGCGTCCAAATTCGGCTCAGGTCATGATCTCATCACAGTTCGTGGGTTTGAGCCCTGTGTCAGGCTCTATGCTGACAGCTCAGAGCCTGGAGCCTGTTTCAGATTCTGTATCTCCCTCTCTCTCTATGGCCCTCCCCTGCTCACGCTGTCTCTCTCTTTCTCACAAATAAATACTTAAAAATTTTTTTAAAAAAGATGTTGAATTCATCAATTAAAGTCTGAATTCTACCCACAGCTTTTCCTCCAATGCTTTTGAATTGAATCTATGAAAAGTCCTTAGTTTATTTATTGTTTCCATTATTTTACTCCATACTAAGTGCTCTTACACTCTTAAACTGAAGATGCTCTTCCTCTTCTTACTTGCCTGGCTGTCACGCACTTCCTCTTGGATTTGGGGGAAATGACACTCCTATAGTCTTACAGATAGACATAATTATAATTGCAGGATATATACATTTGCTTTAAAATTTGTTAATAAAACTTTTTTCAAATCAACTAAAACCTGGACCCATGTGTCCACTCATTAAATATGGCAAGTTACCCAGTATCTGTAATTCCTGTGGACGCTTTCTTTTCCCTTTGGTTATAAAAGTGCCCCAGGGTCCTAAACAATCTCCAATTTGAGAAGTCCTTTGTGCTTCCCGATTTGACCATTAAGTTGATCACTACACAATCTTATTGGGGGCAATATAAAATATGGCTTCGTCCCCCTTGCCCTCACACACAATAAATTTAGGTCAGTGATACTAAGCCTGGTTTCTGGCTGGGCATTAGGAAAAAGGAAAATATTTCACCTGGTTCCTGTATTTTTTTCATAAAAATTACCCAACAGGAAAATAAGACACAGTTCATTTTACTAACTGGTTTTTTCACCATACACACACACAACTTATAAAATACTGGTTTAAACAGCAAACATACTTAAACTGTTACTTAGAAAAATTAGTTTACTCTAAATTTTATGATTTATTAAAAATGGGGAAAATAAAGGGATAATTGAAATGGGGGGGCAAGGGTTACAGTAACTTAAAAATTTGCTAAAAGCAAATTTAATCTATTTAACTGTCCTAAGTTAAAGTGAATTAACTTTAGTCAAAAACAAGTAATAATAACTTTAAGACAGTAATCTGAAGTGTCTGGTATCATATCATAGACACTTGGAAAGATCTAAATGAAATAAAGCAATACTTGTTCTATCTATATTCCCTCCTCCCCAAGGCAGAGTAACATGAATTAATAAACAAGCAAACAAAAAGCAACACTAAGAATTGTTTTTGTGTAAAATTCCCCATCTTCTGGTGCCCTGTTTGATCTGCTGGGGTGCATTCTAAGTGCTGAGATGCAAAGATAAATAACAGATAATCCCAGTTCACAATAAATTCCAAGGCAAGCTTTAAATATAAAAGATGTACACAGATACCTATATAACAATGTAGAAAGTGATACAATATAAAAGAAAGAAATCACAAGTAAATTATAAAAATTATGTGGAGAAGGTTCATGATCTCTGGATGAAAGGAATAATGCTTCTTTTATCACTGCCTACAGAATATGTTGTTTTGCATTTAATGTGAGCTCATTAGACTCATATTGCCTTATACATTCACTTCTGGAATTAGAATTTATGACAGACATTATATATCCAGAATGAACACCTGGCATGTGAATAAAAACTAACTTTCTAGATTTAGTAATAAACACTACTTCCAATCTGATATTTTATTTTTTAATTTTTATTTAAATTCCAGCCAACATGCAGTGTAATATTACTTTCAGGTGTAGAATTTCATGATTCATAACTTACATACAACACCCAATACTCACCACAAGTGCCACCTTAATATCCAAGGTCTATTTAACCCATCCCTCCACCAATCTCCCTTCCAGTAACCATCAGTTTGTTGTCTGTAGTTAAGAGTCTGTTTCTTGGCTTTCCTTTTTTTTTTTTTTTTGTCTCTACGTTCATTTGTTTTGTTTCTTTAATTCCACTTATGAGTGAGATCATATTATTTGTTTTTCTCTGACTATTTCACTTAGCATAAGACACTCTAACTCCATCCATCACTGCAAATGGAAAAATTTCATTCTTTTTTATGGCTGAGTAATATTCACACACACACATACACCTTTTATCCATTCATCAGTCAATGGATATTTGGGCTTTTCCTATAGTTTAGCTACTGTGAATAGTGCTGCTATAAACATCAAGGTGCATGTATCCCTTCAAATCAGTATTTTTTTTATCCTTTGGGTAAATACCTAATAGTGCTATTGCTGGATTATAGAGTAGTTCTATTTTTAACTTTCTGAGGAACCTCCATACTGTTTTCTGCAGTGGCTATGCCAGTGTGCATTTTCACTAATGGTGTAAGAGGGTTCATTTTCTCTGCATTCTCATCAACAGGTGTTGTTAACTGTGTTGTTAATTATAACCAATCAAACAGGCATGAGATGATATCTCATTGTAGTTTTGATTTGTATTTCCCTGGTGAGTGATATTGAGCATTTTTTCATGCGTCTGTTGGACATCTGGATGTCTTCTTTGGAGAAGTGTCTATTCATGTCTTCTGCCCATTTTTTAACTGGATTAGTTGCTTGTTGGATGTTGATTTTATAAGTTCTTTATACATTTTGGATACTAATCCTTCATCAGATACGTCATTTGTAAATATCTTCTCCCACTCAATAGGTTGCCTTTTAGTGCTGTTGACTGTGTCCTTCACTGTGCAGAGGTTTTTATTTCGTTGAAGTACCAATAGGTTATTTTTGCTTTTGTGTCCCTTGCCTCAGAGACATACCCAGTAAGAAGTTGCTACGGCCAATGTTAAAGAGGTTACTGTCAGTGTATTCTTCTAGGATTCTGACGGTTTCCTGTCTCAGAGGTAGGTCTTTACTCCGTTTTTAGCTTCTTTTGTGTACGGTGTAAGAAAGTCGTCCCATTTCATTGCTTTTATGCTGGGATTTTAAAAAGTACATCCAACATGATTAATAGTAAAATTATATTAGTTCTTACATGCTAGCTCGAATAACTTTCCACTAAGAAAATTCAACAGTTGTAAACCATTTGCACAGTTTATTTTTTAATTGTTTCCTTGAACTACCAAAGAACCACACTTGTCCTAACATTAAAACAATACAGAAGTATTTGAAATAAAAGAAATATTTTACTACATTAGAAATTAGTGGCCGTGAGGTACTAAACATGAAATTCTCACATGAGAAGAGAAGCAGAAGCAGAATTTAAAACTCACCCAACTTTAAAATGTATTAATTAAAAATTTCCAACATAACGAATAGATAAAAACAGAATGAAGAGGAAAGAAGGAACAGAGCCTGAGACACTGTGGGACACCGCTGAGCAAGCCAACATTTGCATAAGGACTATTCGAAGAGGAAAGGACACAAAGGGTCAGAAGTAATGTTTGAAGAGATAATGGCCCAAAGCTTCTAAATTTGATGAAAAACATTAATTTACACATCCAAGAACTCAATCAACATCAGGTAGTATAAACTCAAAAAGGTCTACACCATAAGTAAACTGTTGAAAGACAAAGGCAGAATATTAAGAACAGCAAGAGAACTGACTTATCATATACAAGTGATTCTCAAATAGATTAACAGCTAATTTCATGGGAAACCATGAGACCTTCCAAGTGCTAAAAGAAAAAGATTATAAACCAAGAGTTCCATATAACAAAACTATACTTAAAGCATAAAAGAGAAATTAAGAATTTGCAAGTATTAAAAAAAAAAAAAAGGAAAATGTTATTTGTCACTAGCAAATCTATCCTACAAGAAATACTAATGAAAATCTTTCAGGCTGAAATAAAAGAACACTAGATAGTAACTCATATCCACATGAGAAAATACGGCTGGTAAAGATAATCATATAGGTAAATATAAAAGGCAGTACAAATATATTTTCATTTGTACCTCTTCCCTCCTTCAACTGTAAAGGGACATGTTAGTGGCTCAGTCAGTTGAGCGTCCAACTTCCACTCAGGTCATGATCTCATTGTTCGTGAGTTTGAGCCCCACGTCAAGCTCCCGGCTGTCAGCCTTTAAACACAGAGCCAGCTTCTGATCCTATGCCCCCCTCTTTCTGCCCCTCACCCACTTGTGCTCTCCCCAAAATAAATAAATATTTTAAAAAAGAAATAAATAAGAGACAACTGCATTAAGCAAGAATTACAAAACTGCATTAATAGGGTTATAATATGTAAAGATGAAATGTAGATGACAATAATGTCATAATAATAGATGACATAATAATGTCATAAAAGAAGGGAACAAAGCTACATTAAGAACAAAGTTTTATATAATGTTGAACTATAGTAATAATTTAAACTATATTATTATAAGTAATATGTTCATAGTAATGTCCAAGGCAGCCACCAAGAAAATAATCTTTAAAAATTTAATAAGAGAAACAAAGGAATTAAAATGGCAAAATGTAAAATATCTCTTAAACAAAGCATTGTAAAGAAAGAGATGAACAAAAAATAAGACATAAAAAAAGAGCAAATGGCAGACAAAAATACTATCATGTCAAAACCAATCAAAGGTAAATGAGTTGAACACTCCCCCAAAATGGAAAAGATTGTCAGAATGAATTTTTTAAAAAAATAAGATGTCTACAAGAGATACATTTTGGATGCAAGTTCACAAACAAGTTGGAAGTAAAAGGATGAGTAGCTGTCTACAATATAAACAATATGCAAAAGAGAGCTTCAGCAGAAATACTAAAATTGGACAAAACAATAGACTTTAAATTATCAACTGACACAAAGGACATTTAAAAATGAAAAAAGGGTAATCTGTCAAGAATGACAATTATAAAGATATATACACTTAGCAAGAGAGCCCCAAAATACAAGTAAAAACTAACAGAACTGAGGAAGAAATAGACAATTTGAAAAAAAAATAGAGATGTCAGTATTCTGCTATCAATAGTAGATAAAACAACTAGTTATCAGATCAATGTGCAAAAGGAAAACTTGAACATTATAGGGGTGCCTGGGTGGCTCACTTGGTTAAGTGTCTCACTTCTGCTGGGGTTATAATCTCACAGTTCATGAGTTCAAGCTCAACATCAGGCCCTCTGCTGTCAGCACAGAACCTGCTTCAGATCCTCTGTCTTCCTCTCTCTCTGCCTCTCTTTGACTCTCTCTTTCAAAAATAAAATAAAAAATTTTAATAATAATAAAAAGAAAATTTGAATATTATAAACCAACTAGATCTATTACACATCTATAGAAAACTTAACAAGTGTAGAATAAACATTCTTCTCAAGTGGACATGGAACATTCTCCAGGAGAGAGTTCTTATAACTCAACAATAAAAAGACAAATCACTCAATTTTAAAAATAGCTAAAAGATGGCACAAAAACAGACACTCAGATCAATGGAACAGAATAAAGAACCCAGAAATGGACTCACAAGCATATGGCCTAATAATCTTTGACAAACCAGGAAAGCGGATCCAATGGAAAAAAGACAGTCTCTTCAGCAAGTGGTCCTGGGAAAACTGGACAGAGACATGCATAAAAATGAACCTGGAGCACTTTCTTACACCATCCACAAAACTAAAGTCAAAATGGATGAAAGGCCTAAATGTAAGACAGGAAGCCATTAAAATCCTCAAGGAGAAAGCAGGCAAAAACCTCTTTGACCTTGGCTGCAGCAACTTCTTACTCAACATGTCTCCAGAGGCAAGGGAAACAAAAGCAAAAATGAACTATTGGGACCTCATCAAAATAAAAAGCTTCTGCCCAGTGAAGGAAGCAATCAGCAAAACTAAAAGACCACCGATGGAATGGGTGAAGATATTTACAAATGACATATCTGATAAAGGGTTAATATCCAAAATCTATAAAAAGTTATCAAACCCAACACCCAAAAATCAAATAATCCAGTGAAGAAATGGACAAAAAACATGAACAGACACTTCTCCAAGAAGACATCCAGATGTCCAATTACACATCGAAAAATGCTCAACATCATTCATCATCAGGGAAATACAAATCAAGCCCACAGTGAGCTACCTACCTCATACATGTCAGAACGGCTAACATTAAGAACTCAGGCAATGACAGTTGTTGGCAAGGATGCAGGAAAAGATCTCTTTTGCACTACTGGTGGGAATGCAAACTGGTGCAGCCACTCTGGACAACAGTATGGAGGTTCCTCAAAAAAATTAAAAATAGCACTACTCTGTGACCCAGCAATTGCACTAGGTATTTATCCAAGGGATACAGGTGTGCTGTTTGAAAAGGACACAAGCATCCCAATGTTTAGAGCAGCACTATCAATAATAGCCAAAGTATGGAAAGAGCCCGTGTCTTTCGATGGATAAATGGATAAGGAAGATGTGGTACATATATACAATGGAGTATTACTTGGCAATCAAAAAGAATGAAATCTTGCCATTTGCAACTATATGGATGGAACTAGAGGATATTATACTAAACAAAATTAGTCAGAGAAGACAAATACTATATGACTTCTCTCATATGAGGGCTTTAAGACACAGAACAGATGAACATAGGGAAGGGAAGCAAAACTAATATAAAAACAGGGAGGGGGCAAAACATAAGAGACTTAAATATGGAGAACAGAGGGTTGCTGGAGGGCTTGTGGGAGGGAGGAAGGGCTAAATGGGTAAGGGACATTAAGTAATCTACTCCTGAAATCATTGTTGTACTATATGCTAACTAATTTGGATATAAATTTTAAAAATAAATTAAAATAAATAAATAAACAAATAAAGTAACTAAAGGATTTGAATAGACTTTTTTCCAAAGAAGATATACAAATAGCCAATAATTATATAAAGAGATGCTTAACATTATCAGCCAACAGAGAAATGCAAATTAAAACCACAATCAGATACCATTTCATACCCACTAGGATGGGTATAACTAAAAAATAATGAGTGTGTAATGATGTAGATAAATTAGCATCATTATATACGATGAGAGGAACATAAACTGGTACAATAGCTATGGAAAATAGTTTAGTAGTCCCTTAAAAAGTTAAGCATAGTTATATATAACCAAACAATTCCACACTTAAGTATTTACCCAAAAGAAATGAAGCATATGTCCACATAACAACTTGTATATGAATGTTTATAATAGCATTATGCATAAAAATAAAGGGGAAACAACTCACCCCTCCATCAGTTGATGAACAGCTGGACCAAACATGGTATGTCCATACAGTGGAATATTATCCGGCCATAAAAATGAATGAAGTACGCATTGCTACAACATGAGCGAACCTCAGAAACATCACACTAAGACTCAACAGGTCACATACTGTAAGACCATTTATATGAAATATCTAGAACAAAAAAAACCCATAACTGCCCCCCACATACCCCATATGGTTAAGCTGCCCCGTAACTTGTATGACTGCTTTTTCTGGAGTTACACTCTTCTGAGTCCTGTTGACATCTTTCAACAGCCTAATTAACTAAGTCACTATGAAACCTTTGCTTCTTTCTAAACTTTGTACTGTAATTTTATTGGTCTTAGAAACAGTTATGAGTCCGGCTTCTTGCTATTTCTGAGGAAAATCTTTTGAGACTTGTTTATGCAACCATGTTCCCTCTTCCATTGATGCTCTGACCACTCAGGACTTTATATACTTCATCTTACAAGGAGCAGAAGAGGAAAACACACCTTTTCACACCCTACATTTCTCATATGACTCTTCAGGGGTCTTCCCATCCCCAGCTAGGGAAATTCTTTTCCTTGATCTCAACAACTCCTCAGCTTAGCCCTTTTGTCCTTTAGAACCTGGTCCTTTAGTCCTTTAGATTGGAGCATCTGGGTGGCTCAGTTGGTTAAGCGTTTGACTTCGGCTCAGGTCATGTTCTGGCGGTTCGTGGGTTCCATCCCCGCATCAGGCTCTGTGCTGACAGCCAGCTCAGAGCCTGGAGCCTGTTTCAGGTTCTGTGTCTCCTTCTGTCTCTGACTCTCCCCTGCTCACGCTGTCTCTCTCTCTCTCAAAAATAAATAAATCATTAAAAAAAATAGAATCCTTTAGATTCTCATTGCCAGTTCAATGCCCACTGCTTAGCTTTCAACAAAACAGTCTCTCTCAAGGGAATTTTAATGCCTTTTCTAGAACGTAGCATTTTACTATTTTTTTCCATTAGAAATTAATTTTGAATAACCATTTATTGACTAGATAATGCATTCACATTGTTCAAAACTCAGTGGACACAGCGGAGAGTGAAGGTCTTTTCCTCACTCCTATTCCCAGCTACTTGGTTGCACCGAACAGAGATATCCAAACAAATACGTGTAAAACACAGTTGGCATCCAGTGCCCTCTGAACATCTATACCAGCCAGTTTCACCTTTTTCTGAAAACTCTGCCCTCTTACCTACACATCTGGCCTTGCTTTTCTCTGGGTTTTTCATCACTTATTTTGTTCATTGGATAGAATAATTTAAGTAAATAATATGTTCATTTGAAAAAAGCAGAGTACTGCAATAATAAAAGACAATTGTAAAATACATGAGAGTTCAAGGTGTCAGAGAAAAGTTTTCATAATAAAAGTGATTCATTCAGGCAAAGTTGAAATAAAGTAGACAAATGGCAAAATCATTTCCACCTGTGAATGGAGAATATTCTTGTCCTGCTCCCTGCCTCAACTCATTGTTTCACTACCCTTCCTAGTCACCACCATAAACGTAGGAGCTTTGATAGAGATACAAAGCCAAAAGCACGGAGTATCTTTTTGTTGGCTTGTCATTTACTTGCTATTTATGACTGTACCTCTGTTCTCGTAGCTGTCAAATAAACAGACCTTTTGTCATGGTCCCAATTAGGCCAGTATGAGTATATTTGCTCCTTAGCAGCCCCATGAGTTATGAGCCAGCATCCAATAGAGAGTTTTGAATCAGAAGACCTAAGTTCAAATTAATCTCCTTGCATATAAGTAATATGACTCTGGACACATTATTTTACTTCTTGAAACAGTTTACTTATACAAGAATGAAAATGCCAGGGCGCCTGGGTGGCTCAGTTGGTTAAGTGTCCAACTTCGGCCCAGGTCTTGATCTCACGGTTCGTGGGTATGAGCCCTGTGGCAGGCTCTGTGCTGACAGCTAGCTCATAGCCTGGGAGCCTGCTTCAGATTCTGTGTCTCCTTCTCTCTCTGCCCTTCCCCTTCTCACAGCTCTGTTTGTCTCTCTCTCAAAAAAAAAATAAATGTAAAAAAAATTTTTTTTTAAGAATGATAATGTGAAGGCTAAAGAAGACAATGCATGTGAAAGGCCACACACATACTAGGTACTCAACACGCGGTAGTTTCCTCTACATGCAGCAACTCCAGAAAAAGCTAAGGCTATGAAATCCAAAGGCAAAAGCTGGGGTTGAAATCCCAGTGCTGCCACCTATTAGCTGGGCAACCTCAAAACAATTATTCAGGCTCCTTGTTTCAATTTCCTCACGAGAAGAATGGGAAAGATAACACAATCACCTACAACTTTAAGTTGATGGGAGGGTAATTACCACGTACCATTTTAAATAAAGTCAGTGGAGGGGTTAGACAGAATATTGGTTCAATATGGTTTTCAGCTACAAAATATGATGCACAAATGAAATTTTACTGAAAAATTCAATTCGTGTAACAGGTAGAAGTAGTGCTATTCTAGTTGAGTTAGGGCTGGAGAGGGAACTATTTTCCCCCTAAAACTCTGAGGCACAGCTGAAAAATCGCCCTCAAATTAGGAAAGTCCCAAAGCACTGAATGATTTTCTAGGATTAGCTTTCTGTCCAAATAACATACATTTAAATACAACATTAAAAAACTGCTTTTCAGAAAACATATTGATTTCAAGCAACATTTACTGTTTTGATTTGTTTAGTATGTTTTACCTTTTTGAGTGGAAAATTCTATTTTTGCAAAAACATGTCTTTAATTACTGTCATATTTCATCTGTGAGTTTATCTATTGACCTAAAATAAGAAGTCCTTACTGGGTAGGATATCTCATGCAGTTTCAGAAGCAGGGTTAGCAAGTACTTCTGGAAATCAGATGTCTGGATGTCCATTATGTAGGGAGAAGATCTCACTATAGCAGATGCTGTTCTTGCCCTTGACATTCATGGACAGAAGTCTCGAAGGTGCTCTACTCTTTAATTTGTTTTGCAACCAAAGCGATCAAGGGCTTTCATTATTAATAAAGTCATTAGTCATAGCAGAGATTCATCCTAGAGAGATGAATTTTATTATTTTTATTTACTTATTTTATTTCTGAGAGAGAGAGAGAGAGAGAGAGAGAGCAGGAGCAGGGGAGGGTCAGAGACAGAGGAAGACACAGAATCTGAAGCAGGCTCCAGGCTCTGAGCTGGCTGTCAGCACAGAGCCTGACGTGGGGCTCGAACCCCCGAACCACGAGATCATGACCTGAGCCCAAGTCGAATGTTTAACCAACTGAGCCACCCAGGCACCCCATATTTTAAACTGCAGGCCTTGCATCTACATAGCAGGCCCATCTCCTGAACATTTCCTTACAGTTATCATAACAAAAAAATATTTCCTCCTAGGTATAAAAAAATTACAAAGAAATATGCAATATTATAGTTGTATTGTAAATAAGATAAACAAGCAAGTGTAAGTAACTTTTTCCTGGGTTATAATGTCCCAGAGCTTTTCTCCTGTACTAGATAGTTTAATTACAATTTTAGGAAATAAATTCCTGTGAGATATTGGTACAGCACACAAAAAATCAGAACTGACCTGAGGAATAGATTTTGGACACCAGAGTCACTCTAAAGGGTAATCAGAACTGTGACGTCATTAACCTCCCAAAACCACCCTGAAAAAGTAAAAACGGTATGTTTCCTATCCAAATGGAAGTTTGAATAAGACTCATTTCCCTCATTTCCAACCAAATTGCCCCTGGCTTCCTAAATAACTGTTCCAGAGCTGTCACTGCTAACTTGTTAACCTCCAGATATTATCTCTTATTTTCTAACATCATGTTCCCTGTTAAGGATTTGTATTGTACTGATTATAATGGTAACAGAAAAAAGTAAAGTTTTATCTTTGATGAAATAATTTTGAAATCCCACTGGAAAATCCAGTGGCAAAACACAGATAGGGATCCAGTCTGATTGACTCAGAACTCTGATCTGTATCCTATATTAGGATCTTTTTCATCAGATGAGATTCACATTGTTTCCCAGAATTCTCCTTTACTCTTTTTTTTCATACTAGTTTTCCACCTAAATTGCACAAAATAATCTCTTTGAATTTTTCCAGACTTCATATAATCCTTTTGGGAAATTGATAATTATTATTTTCTACAACCCCAAGAGGATCCACTCAATCAAGAAAAAAACAAATGGTTTTAAGTTTTACCAATGATGAAATGAAGGTAGAAAATACCACTCCTCTATAATCACACAGAATAGTAGCACCTAACATTTACTGAGTGCTTCCTATAGGCTAGGTGATGTGTTCAGCAGTGAGGGTATTATGATAAAGTCAGATTTCCCAAGGAAAAGATACTGTGAGGAAGATGACAAGGCAGGATATTCCAGTGAGGACATCAAGTGCATAGCCATAGACGCTTCAGTTCCCATGGCACAATGGAGAGCTACAAGCCTACGTCTGGAGTGCAGCAGGCTATAGAGAACATGACATTAGATGAAGATGGACTATATACATTTATGTTTACCTATACATAAAATACATTTGAGAGGATCACAAGAAATTTAACAGACAATATAGTGCTTGTCTGGAGTGGACAGGAGTCTTTGTTTCATTTAATATTTTACTTAATAATTTTCAACTTAAAAAGCTAATAATAAAAAGTACTCTATGAGGGGTTCCTGGGTGGCTCAGTCGATTGAGCTCTGACTTCAGCTCAGGTTGGTGATTTTGAGGCCCGCATTGGGCTCTATGCTGAAAGCTTAGAGCCTGGAGTCTGCTTCAGATTCTGTCTCCCTCTTTCTCTGCTCCTCCCCCGTGCTCATGCGTGTTCACTTGCTTGTTCTTTCTCTCTCTCTCTCAAAAATATAATAAATATAAAAATATTTTTGAAAAGTACTCAATGAGATGTTCCATTAATATTACTTCTGTAATATAAAAATGTTTTTAGGAAAGAGAAAGGGTCATATGCTAAACAAAAGTTCAAGACGATAGTAGTAATTCTATGGGCAACAGGAAATGAGGTAACCAAAAATATGTTCAATAATTGTAGACTCACACTTAAGGTCCAGCCAGGTTTAGTGCCCATTAATTTGTAGAAAATGTTCTCCATAACTGACTGGTAACCATGATATGACACTAGCAAGTAAGTAGTTAGGGAGTATTCTCCCTGGATATAGATCAGAGACAGGAAGGCATGGGAGCTGTGGGGTCCAGAAAGAGAAGGAATGGACTAATTCACCAGGATCTTTATTACTTAGGGAAGTGAAGCCAGGAGAACAGTGATGAGCAAACAACAACTATAAATTCTAAAGACGCCAAACTATAGATGTAGGGAAAGGGAGAAAAGTAAAGTTTTGGTGACCAAGAAATATAGGTTTAGTATTTCAGAGGAGAATATGGGAATGGCCATAAGAGTTGGTGGCTGAAGCACCACAAAGGTAAAATTTAGCAGAATTGGGTGAGGCAAGGAAATCTGAGTCTGCAATAGTTACAGAGGCTTGGACAGATGAGTTGCCTAGAATGATGCTAGGATCTGGGGTTTCTGGTTCATGACCATAAAGATGTATTCTTGACCTTGAGCTGGAATAAAGTCATCTGTGGCTGGGTTAACCCTGAGAAGGTACATATGGTTTAATGGAGGCAATGAAGGAGAACATATATCTTTTTAATGGAATACAGATGGATGAATAACTACCGTGGAGGTCTCAGGGGAAATTTGCCAAAGAGGTAACATTTAAGGCACATCTTGAAATTTAGGTAGGAATTCACCTGATAGAAAAAAAAAAAAAAAAATTGGAGGAGCATTATAGCATGGAGAAGGGATATAAACAGAGACTGGGGTTTCTCTTTCTGTCCAGTGAGTTACTAGCTTGAAATTTGAGTTTTAAAAACCATTTCACTGTGGTACAGAAGCCACTTTTTGACTTTTCATTTAGGCAAATTCACTCCTTCTGTTGTACTCCTTCCGGTGTACATACTAATGTAAATACTTGGGCTTTTAAGAGATTTATGTGCTTCATGCTGCAATTATTTTTGTTTCTTTCCACATACAGGAGACAATACTGGCCTAGCAACTTCTGAAAAGTTCCTTAATGTAGATACAAATTATATAATGAGGATAATGTATATGTGATTCAAATGATTAGATTCATTTGCTGTTAGATTCATTAGAATTGCTTTTAGGAATTTAATATCCAAGAAGTGTCTACAACACTTGGAGGAGAAAGTTGTTCAAATGTCCCTGGGGTGAGGCTTTCAAGATATATAACTCAGGGAGCACCTGACTCAGTCAGATGAGCCCCTGACTCTTGATTTTGGCTCAGGTCGTGATCTCAGTCTGTGAGTTCAAGACCCACATTGGGCTCTGCGCTAATGGTGCAGAGCCTGCTTGGGATGACTCTCTCTCTCTCTCTCTTTCTCTCTCTGTTACTCCCCCAGTTGTGCTCTCTCTATATATATAAAGTTATAATATATATATATATGTATACATATATATATGTTATATATATATGTAAGTTAGCCATGGCCTCATTTAAAAAAATGGCAAAGTATATTGGAGAACTAGACCTCTATTTTATGACAGACTTCACAATGATCACAAGACAGAGGCAATCCTCCATTCAAGGAATTTAAAATGTGTCATGTGTTAAAGGTAACAACAGTAAAAGGAAAACATAAACCCAGTTCAACTACTGACTACATTACCATAATTCCCACATTAATGGCCTGAGAAAAGAAGCATTTCTGAACAAAATTATAAATTGCCTCAGACTCTAGTATTCTTTTTCTAGAATTTTTACTAAAACCATTGTCATAAGATAAGTAATGGAATTAGACACAGAAAAAGTGCAGATGAAACTATCATGGTTTGCAAACTGACATGATCAGAAAGGTTAAACAAAGTTCTTCAGATGGAAGGAGTATGATACATATGGAAATTTTTCTATTCAAATGAATAATGATTAAAATGGTAAAAACTTGGGGTAAATATAAAAATAAGTTTATTATTCTTAATTCCCTTAAAATAAAAAATACAACCCCCAAAACTTAAAATTAAAAAAAGCACAAAAAATATAATTGTCTAAATCAAAAACAAAAACAAAAAACAAAAACCAACCACACACAAAAAAACCCCAAAAACCAACAATTACTGTATTTGGGGATTCAGAATAGACACAGAAGTAAAATGTACATCAAAAGACAAGAGAAAAAATTATGCAAGTATATAGTTTGAGGTTCTTTCACTATTTATGAAGTGGTAATATTTTTAAAGCATATTTTGATAAGTTACATTTTATATTGTAAAAGATAAGGAAACTAGTAAAAATATAAAACAGAAGTTTATATAATTACCACTAATAAGACTTAGTGGTAATAAAATGGAATGAATTAGACATAATCCAAAAGGGAGGAAAAGAGAAGAAAAGAAGCATAGGTGCAACAAATAGAAAATGAACAAAAAAAATAGATATAATCTCAAGTATATCAGTTAACTAAGTAAATGATCTAAAAATTCCATTAAAGGCAAGGATTGTCAGATTGGATTTTTTAAAATACCAATCATATTTTCTAATAAGCACTGTAACTTAAATATTAATATCTGAATAGATTAAAGCAAAAGGAGGGAAAAGATGCAAGAAAAAAAAACACAAATGAAGAATACTGTAGAGGTTATGTTGTTGCCAGATAAAGCCGACTTCAGAACAATATATATTATCAGAGACAAAGGAATACATTACTTAAAGAAAAGGGGGAAAACTGATTTTCCATCTCTTTAAAAGTGTGTATGTATGGGGCACCTGGGTGGCTTAGTCGGTTAAGCGTCCGACTTTCACTTAGGTCATGATCTCATGGTTCGTGGGTTCGAGCCTCGCGTCGGGCCCTGTGCTGACTGCCAGCTCAGAGCCTGGAGCCTGTTTCAGTCTGTGACTCCCTCTCTCTCTGACCCTCTCCTGCTCATGCTGTCTCTCTCTCTCTCTCCTAGAAATAAATAAAACATTAAAAAAAAAGTGTGTATGTATGCATCAAAATATATGAAGGAAAAACTGAGTGAAATGAAAGAGAAATAAACAAGTTCATAATTGTAGTTGGAGAATTTTTCATTCTAAATCACTGATTAAGTAGATCAAAATAATCAATAACAATATAGGAGATACTAACAGGCAGAATCTATTATTTTTAAGTTCCCATGGAACATTCATCAATGTAGACTATAGGGTAAGTGATAAGGAAATTCTTAATAAACATAAAAAGATTAAAGCAGATAAAAAGATAGATTAAGCGTGTCAATTTTTTCTTTAAACAGACAAAACTGAAAGAATCAAACTAGAAATGAGAAACAGAAAAATGCTCTCAAGCAAACATCATGGTTCTAGATAATTTCATCAAAGAAGAAATTAGGAGAGAAATGGAGAATATTTTGAATTATATGAAAATAAAAACAACATATGAAACATTCTGTGAGTTGTGGATATACTTATGTTTAAATTTATAACCTTAAATATTAATATTATAAAGAAGAAAGGTCTCAAAATAATGATCTAATATTCCTACCTTAGAAATTACAAAATCAATGTTAACACAAAGTAAACAGAAGAAAATCATAGAAATAAAATCTAGAAAAGAGAAGATAAAAAGCAAAGGAAAAATTTAATGAAAATTAAAAATGGATTCTTTGGTAAGAATTTTTAATATAATTGATAAACTTCTAGTCAGAATGAGAAGAAGGATAAGGAGGAGGTAGGGAGAAAGGACATTAGAGACCAGTATCAGGAATGAAAGACAGTACATCACTAGAGGAAAACAAGTAAATGTGGTCAAAAACATTTACCAATAAAATTTTCAACTTAGGTGAAATATGAAATTTGTTAAGAAAATATAAGTTACCAAAGCTCACTCAAAAGGCACAGAGAACCTGAATAGCCTAAATTAATTAAAGAAAATAGTTTTGTAATTAAAGACCTTCCCCCAAAGAAAATTCTAAGCTAAGATGACTTCAACTCATGAATTCTACCAAACACTTAAATATTAATACCAAACCTATAAACTCTTCCAAGAAATCAAGAGGAAGAACACTTTTTCACTTATTTTATATGCTTTCATATCCAAACTATCCAAAGATATTATGAGAGAAAAAACCCTACGATATCTATCATGAGCTTAGACACAGAAAACTCAAACAAAATATTTAGCAAAAAAAATTACTATATAAAAAAATACATCATGATCAAATAAAGCTCATCCTAGCTATGCAAGTTATTCCAATATTCAAAAATCAACATAATTCACATATCAACAGATAAAAACAGAAAATTCATATGATTATCTCAAGAGATGCTACAAAAGCATTAGACAAAAATTGACAAGATTAATCTAAAATTTATATGGAAATGTAAAGGACCCAGAATAGCCTATGCACTGTTGAAACACAAGGAAGTCTGATTTCAAGACAGTACAAGACAATAGATTGAGGAAGGGATAAATCAATGAATAAGGGTAAAAATTCCAGAAATGTGGAATTTAATAACCAGATGATCATAGAGGGGAAAAAGAGGCAAACCAAGAAACAGACCCTTAACAAAGAGAATAAACTAAAGGTTACCAGAAAGGAGAGGGCTGTGGGGATGTGTTAAACAGGTAATGGGGATTAAGGAGTGCATTTCTTGTGATGAACACTCGGTGTTCTAGGTAAGTGTTGAATCACTAAACTGTACACCTGAAATTAGTATTACACTGTATGTTAGCTAACTAGAATTTAAATAACTGTTTTTTAAAAAGTGTAGAAATAGGTCCCTACATATATAGTCATTGATTTTCAATAAAGCTGCGAGTATAATTCATTACAGAGAGAAAAAGGCTAATCTTTTCAATAGCCAATATTGGAGCAATTCGATATATGCAAAAAAGAAACAAAAATGGACTTTGAACTTTACCTCCCATCATGTGCAGAAATTAACTTGAAATGATCATGGACCCCAAAAAATAAGAGCTAAAACTAGTTCCAGAAGCTAGAGCATTAAAAATACAGAAAAAGGGGAGCCTGGGTGGCTTAGTCGGTTAAATATCCGACTTTCGCTTAGGTCATGATCTCGCGGTTCGTGGGTTCGAGCCCCGCGTCGGGCTCTGTGCTGACTGCCAGCTCAGAGCCTGGAGCCTATTTCGAGTCTGTGTCTCCCTCTCTCTCTGACCCTCCCCTGCTCTCTCTCTCTCTCTCTCTCTCCCCTAGAAATAAATACAAATATTTTAAAAAATAAAAAAAATACAGAAAAAATTTAAATTAGTCAATACAGAAAATAGAGCAAAGAGAAGAGGTAGGCCCAAGTGAATGAGGCATCAGGAAAAGGTTTGATCTGACTTTGATACACAACAGAGAACGGAAGTTCCCCTATGAACATATTCAGCTTGTTATTAAACATCTAAGTGGGGATGTCTTGTAGACAGTGGTATATTCAAGTTCAGGAGGGAAGTCTGGAGTGGAGATATAAATTTAGGAATTGTCATCATATAGATGGTATTTATAGCCATGAAACTGGGTTTGATCAATTACTAAGTGAGTGGAAGGAGAGACAGAGACCATCAGGGACAGAGAGACAAAGAGAATACCAAAGCTAAACTTCAGGATAGTCCCAAATTAAGACCCTGGGGAGTAAAGGAATAAAGAAAGAAAGTTAAGTAGTGACCAGTAAAAACAAACAAATCTAAAAAGTATGAGAATACGGTATCCAGAACGCAGGTGAAGAAACCGTACCAAGGACAGAAACAATGAACGATATTAGTATGTTGCTGATAGGTAATAAAGGATGGCAAGAGCAAGCATTGTCATTGGCAGGTCACTGATGACCTCAATGAAAGTATTGGGATCTTCCAGTTTTGCTGATATCCCTTTCAGGGATCCAAACATCAAGAAATAGGCATTAACCTCTTCCCCAGTGATTCTCAAACACTTCTGCCAATTGGTACATTTCCAAAATAAAATTACCAGCAAGCAATGGCAAATTATAAGCAAAATACATGACAGCATTTCTTGTTAATGTTAGGATGATACCTGTCTCCCATTTATAAAATTAAAATATTCCTTTTTAAGTGAAATGATATTCTTTTTTCTCCTAGAAAAACAGCATGTGTGTTTACTTATATTAATCCTCTACTTAAAATGTCTATTTATGTCATGCTGGGGGTTTCAGACTCTCGGAGTGATTGCTTCAGCCTACAAAACCCAGTATTGGATAAAAGCAATTTTGTTTGGTCAGGGGTACACATGATAGCTGAAGGCAGGAAGAGAAAAACAATCTCTGTATTGGTGAGTACAATGAATTTAGAAGTACAGAAGTGCCAGACTTGTTGAAGGGTTTATTGTTAACAAAGACTGCTACCAACCCTCTGATAACAGATTTTTTTTTCTTTTTACTTGCTAGAGCATCTTCATACCTCTCATTTCTGAACTGCTTGTTAAGATTCTGTTCACTCCATTCTATTTTGCCTTCTTCCTCCCTCAAGTATCCTAAAATCAAGGATTTAAAAATCTTAGTAAGTAGCTCTGTAATGATAGATAATTTCCCTCTTCCTTAGGTATACATTGCTATCTTTTTCCAACTGCTTAAAATGGATGCTTAGCTCAGCCTTCTTTCTTTGCCACTTTAAAATTTTACACTTCATATTTCTGTCTAAATTCTGTATTTCAGAAGTGGTGACATGGAGCATATGCTTATAATTCTGTTATTAATATTCTTCTAATACTTATATTTTTTACCTATACATTTTTATACATTTGTTTTATTGACTGATTTATTAATTTTTATTTTAAGGTTATAGTTTTAAGATAATGGGCATTTTATGATATTTATTCTTTGGGATATAGTAAGCCTTGCTTTATTACTTAATTTTTGGTCAATTTTCTATGTGAGCTTGTAAACAATGTGTATTTCGCAACTGCCAAATACTACAGCACACATGCCCATTATATCAAACTTATCAATTTTTAACAAATACGTGTCTGATTTTTTTTGTCTGCTTTTACTATCAACTACTGATCTAGATTATTTTAAATACCCATCTTCATGGTGGATTTGGTTATTTTCCCCTCTAGTTTGATTATTTTTTGCTTTATTTTCAGTTTTTGTTGTTGGATGCAGACAATTTTAGAATTATCATTATGAAGTGATATTAATTCTTGTAAAGCTTCTGCCTCTTATGTCTATTTTGCATGACATTAAAAGACTGTTTTCTTTTCCTATCAGCAATGATTTACTTTTTCTAAACCTTTACTTTTTCTTAATAAAGTTTGAGAGAGAAAGGGAGAGAGCAAAAGAGAGAACAAAAGAGAGAGCACGAACAGGAGGGTAGAAAATGGGGGAGCCGTGGCAAAGAGAGAATCCCAAGCAGACTCTGTGCTGTCAGCAAAGAGCCCCACCCAGAGCTCCATCTCATGAACTATAAGATGATTAACCTGAGCCAAAATCAAGACTCAGACACTTAACTGAGCCACCCAGGCATCCCTAAACTTTTATTTTCTGTAATTATGTTTTAAATGTGTGTCTTTTAGAGAATAGGAGGCTAGATTTTAGTTTTTAATCCAGGCTAACAATTTTTAGTCTTTAAACTCTATGATTTTATCCTTTTGTATTTACTGCAATTACAGATAATTTTGGATTTATCCTATTTTCTATTTATACTTGTTCTACCAGTTCTATGTTTTTTCTTCCCTTTTACCTTCTTTTATATTGATTAACCATATTTTCTCATTCAACTTTTTCCTCTACTAGTTTATATTGTACATTATAACACACTGCTATAATCGTGAAACATTATACAGAATACTACAATAATGTTTTTTAAAAAAAAATTACCCTATAATTCAGTTATTAGAGGAAAAAGAGTAAGACTCGCCTGCGAGGGATATTTATTTACATGGATAATTTAGGAAACTCCTAGAAATAAACTCATCCTAAGGGAAAGAACAATAGTTTCTAGAGGAAAAAAACAATTTGGTAAGAATTCAATGAAGGGCCTAATACACAAGGTCTCTAAGTATTCATTAAGTATTCATTCAGAAATCTTTATGAATATACAAATTCAATAAATAATTTTAGAGTATGCACTTTACTTTTATAAAAGGCAACTAGATATAAACACGGAATATAAATTGTAGAGGGTAAGAACTTTTGTCTCTTTTATTCACTGCTATACTTCTAGTTACAGAATAATACCAGTACATGTCCATATTTGTTGATTCAATAAATGAGCCAAATATTTTAAGAAAACTCAAATCCTCAATGACTTGGCAGATATAGGATTGTGTTGAATATTTTCCATCAGTCACTCCAGATCTACCCTACAAACTCTAGCTTACTCTGTGCCCCAGAAGGTAGACCTTAAGTGGGTCCATCAAAAGTTTTCCTCTTTTGCTCCAATTAAGACTGAACCAATGTCATGCCTCATCAGGATACCAGAGGATAGGATGGCTATTTCCATTACTCCATTTCTTGTAAGTTGCCATGGGTTGGCTACACCTCTTCTGAAGGCCACCACCCCAGAGGATGGCTACCACCCTCTTTGGGTTCAAGTACCCACTCCGATACCTTGGCACTTTAGACCCATGAGTGGTAACAGCCCCCACTTTTGCTTGCCCTTGGGTCCCAAACCATTGCTTGCTTCTTTCTTGTAAACTTGTTTTCGTGTTTACAAATATTTTTTTCCATTCTCTTCCTTCAGTTATCTGAATGTACCATCTGCTTCCTGCTCAGACCATGACTCTTACCAAGACTAAATTAATGAAGAGATTACAATAAATGTGGCTTGAGCATCTACTGAAACTGTTTCATGAGTTGCCTGGTCTTGATTCTCTAAAGACAGTAATGTAGACTTATTCAAAAAAGGAACTGATTGGCACTGAGTCTGATATACTGTGACTTAATTTACTAGAAGCTTATATTTTGTAGCTAAGAGCCATTTTGTTTTTAGACTTAGGTATGTTCTCTTAATTATAACCATCCATGTTTTAGAGTCATTCTCCACACATATACACATAGCCTCAAAAATTGTTATTATTTTATCACTTTGCATGAGCTATTGCCAATATAGTAATAAGGGACAATAAAGCTGTATTGAGAGGTGAGTACCTAAATACTCTCACACACTATCTTCTCTATACCTCTAAGACTTCTATCTCAGCAATATTACACATTATTACATGTCACAGACCTTCAGAGTTGCTCACAAACAAGCTAAGCTATGAACATAATGGTCATAAATGCAAAGGGCCCCGTGTACCACTTTGTGAAACAATTTGTAATCTCATGTCTGGTGCAGTTTATAAGATAGTATTACAGGATGAATTAGTTAATCCCTTAATAAAAACAAATTATTGAGGCAGGTAGTGTTTTCATCCCCATTTTTCAGATGGAGAAACTGAGAAACACACAGTTGAGTAAATTACCCAAGTTCAGAGAATTAGTAACTGCTATAGCTAGGATTTAAGGAAGGAGTCTGGTGGCTCTAGAATTCATGCTCTTAAGTCCGAACTTTCAAGTAATTAAATGGAAGCATACAGAAATGGTTATTAATTGTAAGCCAATAGATAGTGAAATTAGTTCTCCTTCATACCCTTGATAAAGATTAAATGGCTCATCATATGTCCTCTTCAGACATTATTTTCACATATGTAAAACAGAGATTATAAATGTGCCAAATCATGGGGATGCTGTGAGTAACTGATCAAATTAAATAAGACAATGAATATAAAGTACTTGGCTCAGTAAATTTTAAGCAGTGCCATTTTTTTAAGTTTCTGGAAGTATTTGCAAATGCAATTGTTTTCATTAGAGGGTTGACTTTTCTTTATTATTATTTCCAAATACTATTTCTGAGAGAGCAAAATAAATCACCCATTTCCTTCATGTTGCAATAATAAGCTATATAATTCACACATAAGAGACTATTTTTTAACCTCTCCAATTTTCATAGCAAAAAAATGTACATCAACATCCAAATTTCAAACAGAGCCAGATGGGAAAATATCTTTCCCTGGCTCCCCTGAGATGGAAAAGCAAGCTTTCCTCAGACTTTCCTAGTGGAAAATTTGACCACCACCAAAAGAATTCCAATGTGTTGAGTGGTATTCTCATACCAGTTCCTCCATGGCCATACTCTTCTTAAATGACTAGGTGCTCAAGCAGTCCATGACATTATAGGAAATCCAACAGGTTTTCTTTATGACACATCTTGTTTTTCATCCAGTTTTACCTGGTAGGCAAGATTTAGGGTGAAATCCAGGTTCATACTAGAGTGGAGTGATGACAAATATAATCAATTTGCCTGGATAAAGGCATAATCCGCAGAGCAAACAAATTTAATGTTCTACATTACTTTCAATGTGCATTAACATTTATCGTTGCCCAGATTCTCCAATAGATAGGGAGTATGAGTAGTCTGGGAGATTAACCAGAGTATGCAACAGTGATAGTGTTCTTTGTGGCCCAGTCCTGATCAAAACATGTCTCATACTGGCCCTTTGCCCACTACATAATGCTGGTACTCTTGCTAAACACACAGCTGTCTATGTTTTAATTCCTACTTCTCAAGGGAGCATGATGATACAGAATAAATATGGTAGATAGTTTTAGAACGCCAACTGTATTTGATGGTCAACTAAAATATAATTTTCTTTTTAAAAACACATAAAAATATTACAGACTATAATTCAAAAATCACATTAATTTGTATGATTTAATTTGTAAATTTATTAACTTGTATGTACAAAATTTCAAAGAAATTTAACTCTTGGTTCAGGCTTCTTGGGACCCCCCAATGACGTCTAAGCTATTCAGTTATCTGTTTTGATATTGTTAACGGTAGTTTAGTGAAAACTAAAGGTATCCTTCTACAAGGGTGAAAATAGTGCTTTGGATTAGTTACGAAATGTTAGGAGGTTTGTCATTGAAAATTTTCTCTAATACTATCTAATAATCATGTGGTATTCTTCTATATGCCGCACCACCTTACATATAGCTAACATAAATTTCCAGAAGACATGTAGTTTTTAATTTAAAATGACTGTGTAGGTGAGGTGGAGGAGACAACATTGAGAGGAGAGAGCTGATTCAGAAATTTTGGGTATTAATTTTTAGGCAGTGGTGAAGTGCAGGGTTGTAAATGTAAGGAATCAGGAATGAGAACTTTATGTTAATTTATATATTTTAGCCTCAAACGAGTTCCCATCTATGCACCCTCACATGCACGCACATGCGCACACACACACACGGTCACTAAATACTTCAGAATAAAAACAAACTGAAAAATTGAAACTAAAATATTCTCTGAAGTTTTCTCCATGAAATGACGAATAGTATAATAATCATGCACCCTGGAATAGTTCTACTATCTGACCTGTTTATCCTGTCAAATGTTGGCCTTAGAAATCAAGACATCAGATGGTTTATGAGAAAACAGGCATACTAATTGTATCACCTTGGATTGATAGCCCAGCAGATAAAGACTTCTACGATTTCAATTTTTCAAGCTCAATTTAATTGACAACATAAACTAACATTTTGTTCCTATTTTACATACTATTGGTTGGCCCAGATTGCTATAAAAACTTAAATATTTGATTTTAACTTCAACAGCATTGGTTTTGAGCGCTTTAAGTCTTTTTGTGGATATAATTGAGGTCAATCTTCCCTCTTTTTTGAAGAAAAGTTCTAGTATCTTATTTTCCTGTGGTTTAAAGAGTTACCAACCTGGAGAATTTTTTAAGCCCCTGAATCTTGATAAGTGGTATCCCTTTATTATCATCATTAACAATAGTGTAGTTTCTAGGTGAGAATATTTTTTAAATGGTTTCTGGGCACCTGTAGCACTAGTTAATGAATCTGGTGAAATGTTTAACTTACTGTCACATTATTTTTCTAACTCAGAATCTGTGACCAAAGAATTACAGTAGCCTGAAAGTCTCTTGTTTTTCTTTCATTGTTTTCTGTGAAACACACACATGCATGTGCACCCCATTTCCCCCAATTATCAAGCTCTTCTTGTTCTATTCTGTTCATAATGGAATTAAAATTATATTCAAGTGATCAGTCTTTAGCATGAGAGTTTTTAAGAGGAAACTAATCTCCAAATCTTAACTTTGCTATTATGCTCTAAAGAGGCAAGACACTATCAGATTCAATTTATCTAATTATGCCTTCTCTACCCTACTAAAACTTTAATGCCTCCAGTACAAAGTAAAGGATGGATTTTTCCAAAGTTGCCCTTTGGACACTAGACTGTTGGATGTCAAGACCGTTAAGTAGCTGTTCTTTCGAGGTTAAAACGTGTTGTTCTTGTTCTGGTGACATTTACAAGCTGTTTTCTTTTATCTAACTTTTAAAAAATATATATACTTAACATCTACAATGTGCTGTTATTAGAGCTTTGGACTCAGAAGCAATGTAATATTTAACATTCTTAGACAGCTATATAATTTACCAAAAAAATTAGTTTCAGATAATAAGTACTATGAAGAAAATCCAGTTAAGTGATATACTAGTAAGGGATAGAGTACGAACTGGTTACAAAAGATCTTTCTGAGAAACTGACATTTGAACTGAGATCCAAACAAGGATCCAACCATGCAAAGATCCCATGGGACTGTAGTCTAGGCATAAAGAAAAGAAAGTGCAGGAAGAACAAAATTAGCATGGACAAAGAATAGGGAAAAAAGCCAGTTGAGTGAAGAGTAAGAGTGGTAAGACACAGAAGTAACCTCAGGCCCCAGAACATTTTGGACTTGGATTTCATTCTAAGTGCTAAGTTAAGTCATTGGAAAATTCTAGGCTGTGGAATGTCATGATCTCTTGGTGATGGTTGTTGTTTTTAAAGAAATTATCCTGTCTTTTAAGAGGGGCACCTGGATGGCTCAGTTGGTTAAGCACCTGACTTTTGGTTTCAGTTCAGGTCATAATCTCATAGTCATGAGATGGAGCTCTGTGTTGGGCTCTGTACTGAGCATGAAGCCTGCTTAAGATAATCTCTCTCATTCTCTCTCCCCCCTATACCCTTCTCCCCCACTTGCACTCTTTCTAAAACTAAAATAATATAAAATAAATGAATAAAATAAAATAAAAAATAAAAATTTCCACATCTTGAAAACTCAAGAGGGCAAGAGTTGAAGTAGTCAACAGTCTAGAATGTGGGGAAACAAAAATGTGGTAGTCTGTAGCAGCACCACCATCCAAGATCATGCTTTCCAAGGCCAATACCACATTATACCACCTAGGGAATGTTTAGACATTTAAAAAATACAAATTTCCAGTTCTGTTTCTTAAAGTTTCTGATGCATGGTTAAAGGGTTGACACCAAGAATCTGCATTTTAAAAATTTCCCAGATGTTTCTCACACACATCCCTGCTTAAAGACCCCTTGCCTAACTCAACTACACAGATCTGAAAATAAAGTTGAGAAAACGATCTGAAATAGCAAATAAAATTTCCAAATAAGAAAGTGCAATGCATAGGCACTTAAATGTAATTTTTTGCTCAGAGTTATCCTTTACTGTACTGAAGGGAATCAGAACTTTCATTCTTTTTTTTTTAGCAGATGAAAACACAGATACTTAAATATTCCCTTTTGATACTCCTTTTGTTCACTGGCCTGCCGATCTCTATTAGCCCCCACAGCCTTTATTAATGCTCATCAATGTATTTGCTGCTTGGCACACACAATCTGTATAGAATGGTACCAAACACTTTAGGTTTCTATTGGCCTCTAACGTAACGTTCAGTCTCAATGCTATTGCATTTCTGACAGGTTTTCTTTGATCTTCCTTTATACAATCCTTTAGCATGTGCATTCTAACCCTGGTCTCCATTGGTTACTATAGCAGCTAATAACTTTCAGCTCCTTTAATTAATTCTGAAGCACAGTAATGGGATTTGCCTAATGTGGCTGATCTGGCCAATTGTATTTAACATTCCTTCCTCTTCTGATAAACTCAGCAGCATAACTATGAACTTGCCTCAACCTAACCTATATTCACCCTCCTTGGTGGACGAGACTGCCTGGTAAATTGAAAGGATTATGTCAGAGATTATAACCCAGATAGATAACTTCTAAATTGGCTATTTTCTCTGAGTCTGAGTAGTGACCCTTATCAAACCTTAGGAGCTTAAAGTGCTACTACTTTTAGATTTCACAAAGGAGTATGAACCACCTGACTGCACGTGCCCTCCCTTTTTTATCCCCTTACTCTAATTCAGCAGCCTGAGCATACTTCTCTTCACCAAAATTTCAGAGCTGACTTTATGCTTTTGCAACAGGCTGAGTTTTTCCAGTTTTTCATATTGACAAAGTTCATTAGATGCTTTTCCAGTGGGCGGATCTACTCTGTGAACAATGGCACTTCCCTCAGCCTAGGACCTATGACAGCCTCTCCACTGTTGACAATCACCTCCTTTCACACTGGACTTGAACGTCTGTGTGAGTCTAAAGGGAGATTCTAATTTATCTGGGCATCTCAAAGCAGTGACTTTGATTCTACAAGCTCTCCTTGAAATAATACTGAGGCTCAGCCTGAGCAGAGATACTTCATGTCTCTCAGTACACCCAGGAAAATGGCTGTCGTTCAGTTTAGAGTGAATAATTGGGTGTC
Source organism: Proteles cristata cristata (assembly GCA_017311185.1). Classification (NCBI taxonomy): domain Eukaryota; kingdom Metazoa; phylum Chordata; class Mammalia; order Carnivora; family Hyaenidae; genus Proteles; species Proteles cristata. Next base: position 1,821,065 of record JAESUZ010004628.1, read on the forward strand.
TATAGTGCCTGGCACAGTTCTGAAGCATGGGTAAGTGATGCTGTCCTCAGGCAAGTCTCAACGCTGTGGAGACCTTTCTAAAAATAGGAAATAGTACAACTTCCTCCTCAGAGAGCAATGGTTTTCAGGTGGAGTTGTATTACTTCCCCTAATGGACATTTTGGAAATTTGTAGGAATATTTAGGTTATTACAAGGGTCAGAGAGCACTATGGCCCTTCGTGATGAAGATGAGGGGAGAGACGAGGCTTTTCTGTGACCTGCAATCTTAAGAACACTCTAGCACAACGAAAAATCGTACCATATCCTGCACTCCCCTCGAATGTCCTATAGAACAATTAGTTTAAGTGAAAAATCTCTTTGTACATTTCTAAGGGTTGTTTTTTGACATAGTTCTGATATAAACTTAATTATTCAGGGATATAACTACACAGTAAAATAAGGAAAAGTGTTAACTTTCATTTGTTGGAAACTCTCTGCCAAGAGTTATTATTTCATAAAATCATGTCACTATTAACTGTGCCACTTCTGTTATTTCAGTCAATTCCATCAATCTCGGCTCAGAGAGGTAGCATTCACAGTGATTCTATGTATGGGGACTATCATCTGACTACTTCACTATGCTTTCTAGAATGGCATGCCTATGCATTTATATATTAAAATGTGCATTTTATTGCATATATATTTCCTTGGATTTTTGATTTGTATTAAAACATTTAATTTTTAAGAGTATCTCATATGTGGGTAGACTATATGATCTATGGACTTTATTTCAGGAGGAGTAAAAGATAGTGTTATAGAACACTATAAAAAGGAAGTTTTGTCTGATAAAATTGGTAGCCTCTTCCTAGGTGTAAGACTTTCTTCACATCGGCTTTATTTATAACATCCTGCCCAAGGATACCACACTCAAAGCCCAATCTGCCACCTACCAAACACTGCTGGCATAAAACCCTACTTGTAACATAACTTTCTTATACCAAATATAATAACAACAACTCTTAATAACTGAACACATATTATGTACCAGGCACTGTGCTACATAGCTTTCAATATATATTACTTCAGCCCCCAAGGCCAGTAGTATTTATAATTATCTCTGTTTACAGGCAAGAACACTGATGCAGAGTTAAGGTTAAATAACTTGTCTGAGGTCACACCATTTGTAAGTGCTTTGACCCAGGTCAAATTCCAGTGCCAATGACTTTGTCAGAGACAGAGATGGACAGAATTCAAAACTGGAAAGGCAAAGAAGTTGGAAAAGCAAAGCTCAGCACAGCCTGGTTAGTTTGGCTAAGGTAACAGTGCAGAGATGAAATCAGACAATGAACAGGACAGTTAAGATCATCTATTGCCACCCTCTGTCCCTGCATCTTGGCATTAGTACCCTCACTCAAGCCCCCAGGAAGTTCCCACACTCCTCAGACTGAGCAACAACACATGGAAAGTGATTGCTCTGAAATGAAATTTGCTATACATGTAAAACACATATCCATTTCAAAGACTTTAGAAAAGACATTGTAAGCTAATAATTTTATGTATAATAATATATGCTCTCATGATCATGTTTTTGGATATATTGGTTAAAATTCATTACTGAAATTAATTCCACCTATTTCTTATTATGTTTCTAATGAGGTTTTTTAAAATACATATTTTTTCATCTTTAAAAAAAAGGGAGGGGGAGATGCCTGGGTGGCTCATTCAGTTAAGCTTCCAACTCTTAATTTTAGCTCATGTCATGATCTCACCATTCAAGAGATCATGCTCCACGTAGGGCTCTGTGCTGTCAGTGCAAAGCCTGTTAAGGATTCTCTCACTCCCTCTCTCTACCCTTCCCCCACTCACTCTCCCCACCTCTCTCTCAAAATAAATAAAAAACACTTAAAAATATTTAAGAATATTAAATTATACATATGTGGCTCTTCTCACATTTCTTTTGGACAGAGCTGAGATGGCTATTTGAGTATCCTTCTCCTGCACACAGAAATCTGCAGAAACTTAAGGCCATGGCCAAGTGCTATCTGGAATGACTGTTCAGGTCACTGGAATCAGCAGGAGAAAACAGCGTGGATGAATGGTGAGGGGAGGGTCAGCAGATGTTCCCACACATTTTTTATGTCATTTGGGTCACTCAGATAGTGGGAATCACATGTTCATTTACTATTTATTGCCATTATTTTTATCCCATATGCTCCACACAACTGCCAACACATGGGAGAGGTAGGCAAAATCTGGAACAGAAGCTGTGTTTGAGTACACAGGTAAAGAACAGTCCAAATATTTAACATCTTACCTAAATATGATATTGTTTATATTCACTAACAGTCAAGAAGAAAATAAGTGGTTTGTAGGTCTACCGAAACCCAGACAAGTACTATTAGCTCATTACAGATGAAAAACACTAGAATTAGGTTAAATAAACAAATTAATTCAAGGCGGAAGAGTAAAGTCCATGACCTCTCAAGATCAGTGTCCCCAGGGGTGCCTGGGTGGCTTAGTTGGTTAAGCGTCTGACTTTCGCTTAGGTCATGATCTCACGGTTCGTTGGTTTGAGCCCCGCGTCGGGCTCTGTGCTGACTGCCAGCTCAGAGCCTAGAGCCTGTTTCAGTCTGTGACTCCCTCTCTCTCTGACCCTCCTCTCACGCTCTCTCTCTACTAGAAATAAATAAAAATATTTAAAAAAGATCAGTGTCCCTATTAATCAGATCCCCAACTTCTGTACTATCATAGTCAAAAAAAAAAAAACTGAATTCAATGAGGTTGACTATAATGACCAATCACGATTTCACCTCTCATTTATTAACTGAACAAAATGTCAAGTAAAAATTTAAAAAAACAATTTATAGATAAAGTACATGTATCGCTTCAATGTCTATTAATGGAAGAATGGCTCACTACTTCTGATATACTCTTACTATGAAATATTACACATTTTGAAAAAGAAGAAAGAAAGAAAGCTAGCTTTAGCTCTAGATGTCCAAAATGTACTGTCTGTGATACTTTCCTTTCATCCCATGTCATAGTCCTTAGTGAAGCTCAACATACTTTGATTAACAAGACCTGGACATGCCAGAAAGAACAAAGAAGAGTTTCTAATTATCATTTGGATGACGGTGTGAAGCAACTGTAACAACTTGGTGCAGGTCTCTAAGCTCATTACTGGGCATGTGCCCATGAGGACCATTTGAGAGCCTTCTCAGCTGAGCCAGCCAAATTGCAAAGGAAATGTAAAGTCCTTGCCACTTCATTTCTTCTGGATGGAACTAAGCAAAATGCAAGCATATTTTGGAGATTGTTTAGTTTCCATCTCAAATGTGATCCAATCTGAAAAACTGTTTCTGGAGCCCACATGGAAAGGAGAGTTCATCTCTCACTTCTCTCTGCTGCTTAACTAATGACACATACCTCTTTCTGCCCATCACATTATTAGGCACATATGTCTCTCCTGGGTTCAACCCCATCCTCTGTAAAGCAAGTAGACTAAGCTAGCCTATCTCAAGTGTCCATTTCCCTTTTAGACCTTTGTAGTTCTGCTAATCTTTGCTTTAAAATGTCTGAAAATGTTCCATTTTGTTATCTGAGATAGAGCAGATTTTTCTAATAAGGATCTAACACATAAATGTCATTTCTCATGTTTTTGTTAGTTCCTGAAAAGCCCAGATCAGATTTGTTACCATTTCCAGGAAATCTGTATCAAATTTTATCAGCCCATTTTGAAATTTGATCTAATAAATCACAGACAGACTTATTTTATTAAAGACACTCTAGCTTGAGCTCCTTTTTATGATAGTTTATTTGGGGATAGGTACATGTGTGAGAAATAGAGTAAGGGGATAGGGTGGGACAGAGAGGGATTGTGGGAAGAAAGAAGGACAGAAGGAAGGAAGGAAGGAAGGGAGGGAGGGAGGAAGGAAGGAAAGGAGAGAGGGAGGGGTCTCTTAAAAAAAGTATAATCTCCTCTTAAGCAAGTGCCCTTTTGAACTTCTGATTGTCCAGGTCCTCTTGCGTATAGGATGGTTTTTTATACATAATTCATGCTTATTAAATGTTTAAGAAATAAATGTGTGAACAGATAAATGAATGAATAAGTAAATATATGATTAGAGTTTTTGAAAACTATTATCAAAATATCTTTGCAGAACTACATCACCACAGTATGAATTTGTGTATGTCTTGACTTCTGTCTCCTTCCTAGAAAGTCTACACACCCAGGCAAAAATAAAAGGTGGGAGAACTGCCACTAAATATAAAAGAAATGAATAACTGCACATCCAGGGAAGTCAGGGGTCACTGAAGTGCCATCTTTACCCAGATACACCACAGGGATGGATATGAAAGAAGCAGAGAAGGCATGCCAAACCTCCCAGATTAATTCTCAGCAGACGGCCCAGACCTTCGAATCCACCTTCAGTATCTCAGTATGAAACGCAAAATTGTATTTGATTGACCTCCAATACCAACTGGCAGTCACCTCTAATACTTTTTTTTTTCTAAATTTGGGGATGATGGTTTCATGATTTTCTAAATTTGCTTGTGTCTTCCTGACTTACTTTTAATTGTTGGTGACTGCAACACATTTTTTTTTAATAATTAGATTTTGAAGAAAGAAAACAAATAAACATAAGTTTCTTGTATTAAGACAGAATCAGCAGAAAACAAAGCTTGGGGGAAAGAGGAAAGTAGCATAGAAAATGACAAATTTAACACGGAAGGAAGAATGGGCCAAATCCTGGTCCAGGAAAGAAGAAAACAGTGTAAAGGATAGTCTAAGGATGAGAAGGAGCCCTAGAGTTTAATAGGCAGTAAATCAACTTGGCTCTCCTGTCACCAGGCCAAAATACAGAGAAAGAGCTCAATTACTATACAATGTAAAATTCTCTATTAAAAAGTATAAATACTTGAGGCACCCTGAGTGGCTCAGTAGGTTTAAGCTTCCAACTTCTGTTCAGTTCATGATCTCGCTGTTCATATGTTTGAGCCTTGCATCAAGCTCTGTGCTGACAGCTCAGAGCCTGGAGCCTGCTTCAGGTTCTGTTTCTCTCTCTCTCTCTCTCTCTCTCTCTCTCTGTCCTTCCTCCACTCATGCTGTCTCTCAATCCCAAAAAATACATAAATATTTTCAAAAAGAAGGAAAAAAGTTCATCATTCAGAAAAAGAAGTATGAATGCTTGAAGTAACACAGGATGTGCTGTGGAAATAACTGTGACACAAGCCATCAGCATATAAACAACAAGGAGTAAAAGGGTCTTCTCCACTCATCTTAAAAGCTTGGCAAACAAGGAGGAATTAAAACAATAGTAACATTAAGTTATAAGTATAAATTTCCAGTGATTTCCAAGAGCTGCTATTCAAAAGAAAATCTTATATATCTTGATTAAAGTTTTAATTTTGAAATTAATGAAGTATTATCTAGTGTTAAAATGGAAATATAAGTGATCCAAAATCCACCCCCTGCTAAAAATATTTCCCCCCCCCATCAAACTTGAAAATCTTTCTTTAGGTAGGAAGCCTCCAAAATGACTCCCAATTATTCTTGGCACCTGGTGTGCCTGTTCCCCTATTGCAGAAATGATGAGGGTGACTTATGAGGGTGAAGAATGAGACCCTCTCCAAGGTACAGGTAATCAGGGAAGATCTGAGAATGGGGCAGAAATATTAAGGGAAAAATATCTAGCATCCCAGTCCCCACCCTAAGTATAAAGTAAAACCAAAGGAATTTGAAGCTGATGGTACACTGAAAGTAATCACAGCACAACAAAGTCAAACTCAGCATAACTCCTAACACAAATAGCTGGAAGGAGCATGCCCACTGCTGGACATAAATAACCTCAGTCTCTACTGTTCTATACACATTGTCCAGCACTCAAATGAAAGCCAACTAACAAGACGATGGACTTAAATTTATCCATATCAAAGATTATATTAATTGTAAGTAGTAGAAACGTAACAATAACAATAAATGATCATACTGAATATAAAATTAAGGCCCAATTATATGCTATCTATAAGAAATCTATTTTTTAATATGTAAGCATAGATCAAAGTTAAAGAATGGAAAAGACATATCATGGAAACACTGAATTAAAAGAAAGCAGGAGTGACTATATTAATATGAGAAGAAGTAGACTGCAGATGAAGAAATAGTGCAAGGAATAAAAAGGATATTGCAGGAGCACCTGACTGGCTCAGTTGGTAGAGTGCAATTTTTGATGATGGGGTTGTGAGTTTGAGCTTCACCTTGGGTGTGGAGGTTACTTAAAAATAAAATCTTTAAAAAAAGACATTGCAAAGAAAACAAAACATTACATAATGATTAAGATGTCCGTTCATCCGGACACCTGGATGGCTCTGTCAGTTGAGCATCTGACTTCAACTCAAGCCATGATCTCACAGTTCATAGGTTTGAGCCTCGCATCAAACTCTGTGCTGACAGCTCAGAGCCTGGAGCCTGCTTTAGAATCTGTGTCTCCCTTTCTCTCTGCCCTTCACCTGCTCATTCTCCATCTCTCTCTCAAAAATAAGTAAGTAAGTAAGTAAGTAAATAAATAAATAAATAACATTTAAAAAATTATAAAGAAGTCAATTCATCAAGAAGAAATAACCATCATGGGGCGCCTGGGTGGCTTAGTCGGTTAAGCGTCCGACTTTCGCTCGGGTCATGATCTCGCGGTTCGTGGGTTCGAGCCCCGCGTCGGGCTCTGTGCTGACTGCCAGCTCGGAGCCTGGAGCCTGTTTCAGTCTGTGACTCCCTCTCTGACCCTCCCCTGCTCACGCTGTCTCTCTCTCTCTCTCCTAGAAATAAATTAAAAAAAAAAAAACAAAAAAAACAAAAAAAAACAAAAAAAAGAAGAAATAACCATCCTAAATTTGTAGGCACCTGACAACAGAGCATCACAGTGCATTAAAAAAAAATTTGAAAGAACTAGAAAATAGACAAATCCACAATTGAAGTTGAGGATTCAACCATCCTTTAAGTAAACAACAAACCAGATGGACAGAAAATAGGTAAGGATGTGAAAGGTTTGAATAACACTATTAACCAACTTAACCTCATATTTCTAGAATATTCCACCCAACAATGACAAAATGTGTATTATTTTCAGGTGTTCATAAAACATTCACCAATATAAACTATATCCAGAACCATAAACCAAGCATCAAAAAAATTCAAATAATTGAAAAAAAAAGAAATTTAAAATACTTGAAATCATACAGTGTGTTCTCTAGATTATATGGAATCAACGTAGAAATCAGTAACAAAGATCTGAAATTTTCCCCAATATTTGGAAATTAAGCAACACATTTTATTTTTTATATATAATTTATTGTCAAGTTAGCTAACAGTGTGCTCTACACTTCAGAAGTAGATTCCTGTGATTCACCACTTTCATACAACACCCAGGGCTCATTCCTTCTAGTGCCCTCCTCAGTGCCCATCACCCATTTTCCCAGTCTCCCAACCCCATCAACCTTCAGATTGTTCTCTGTATTTAAGAGTCTCTTATGGTTTGCCTTCCTCTCTGTTGTTAACTAACTTTTTCTTTCTCTTCCCCTTAACAGTAACTTCTGTTAACTTTCTCAACTTCCACATATGAGTGAACACATATGGTCTCTGTCTTTCTCTGCCTGACTTATTTCACTTAGCACAATACCCTCCGGTTCCATCCACATTATTGCAAATGGCAGGATTTTATCCTTTTTCATTGCCAAGTAGTACTCTGATATGTGTGTGTGTGTGTGTGTGTGTGTGTGTGTGTATCATATCTTCTTTATCTACTCATCGGTTGACGGACTTTTGGGCTCTCTCCATAATTAAGCCATTGTTGATAGTGCTGCTATAAACACTGGGGGTACATGTGTCCCTATAAAACAGTGCTCCTGGGGCGCCTGGGTGGCTTAGTCGGTTAAGCGTCCGACTTTCGCTTAGGTCATGATCTCACGGTTCGTGGTTCGAGCCCCGCGTCGGGCTCTGTGCTGACTGCCAGCTCAGAGCCTGGAGCCTGTTTCAGCCTGTGACTCCCTCTCTCTCTGATTCTCCCCTGCTCATGCTGTCTCTCTCTCTCTCTCCTAGAAATAAATAAAAATATTAAAAAAAAAAAAACAGTGCTCCTGTATCCTTTAGATAAATTCCTAGTAGAGGCAACTCATTTTTAAATAACTGTACCAAAACAAGAGAAGTCACAAAGGAAATTAGAAAATATTTTTAACTGAATGAAAATTAAAACAAAATATATCAAAATTTCTGAAATGCGGACAAAACAGAGCTTAAAGAGAAGTTTATAGTGTTGTGTTTATATTAAAGACAAAAAGTCTTAAATCAATTACCTAAACCTCTTATGTAAGGATTTAAGAAAGGGTCCAAAATGATGGCACAGGAAGACCCTGAATTCCTCTTCTCCCACAGATACACCAAAACTACACCTACATATAGAGCAGTTCCTCCTAAGAACTGAAGGCTGATTGAACAGCTTCTGCACAACAAAAGACAGAGGGACCACACAGATAACAGCAAGAGAGATGGAGACATTGAAATAACAGGAGTCCCATTCCTGCTAAAGATTGCTTTAGGGAGGGAAATCACTTAAGGGCCTATGTACAGATTCACACAACTTAGGGAAAAACTAAAACAAAACAAAACAACAGTTTAAAAGACAACTAGACTATAAATGAATGAAGTTCATTTATTAACCCTGGAGCATCTAACAGATAGTGGGGAATCTGCTGGACTTCTCTCCAGGGTTGGAAGTGCTCGTGTGTACCACTGTTTATGTTCCCCTTCCACCTTGGAAGCACAGATGGGAGAAGGATCTGAGCATGGCCTGCTGGCTTAGTGAGCCCTGGGCCTCACTGCTCCCTCCATCTATCTCCCCAAGACAGCTCTTCCCACCTGTGTCCATTTCAGCTTCAGGTGATTCACCAGTGTCACCCCAGCATGGAGCAAGCTGAGACTTTCTGGCTTGCACCTGCTTCAGGTCCATACATCCCACCAGGGTCGCCCTAGTGTAGCACACACAAGACCCCCACCCTCACACCCACTCCATCTGCAGACATCCTACTGTGGCAGCCTTGATGCAGAGTACCCTGGGACTCAAAGCTCATTCCCACCATATCTCTAGCTAACTGGCCTAAGGCACCAGGCATACAAGTCTATGCAAGGAACATTCCTACACAAAGCCACTCCTTCAAGTCTGGGAGAGGTAGCTCTTTCACCTAACTCATGGAAACAAACACAGAAAGTCAAACAAAATGAGACAGAGCAATATGCATCAGACAAACACAAGACAAAATTTAAGAAGTCAATGAAACAGATTAGCAATCTACCTTATTAGGAGTTTGAAGCAATGGTCATTACTAATTTACTAATGGTAAAAATGTTCACTTGACTTGAAGAGTGTATGAACTTAATGGGAACTTCAACAAAGAGACAGAAAACATTAATAAAGAACCAATCAGAGCTGAAGAATACAATAACTGAAATGAAAAACATACACTAGAGGAAATCAACAGCAAATTAGAGGATGCAGAAGAATAGATCAGCAATCTGGAAGGCAGAGTCATGGAAAGGAGTTCAAGAGCAAAAAGAAAAAAAAATTTTTTTAATGGGGATACGTTTTGTGACCTCTGAGACAACATCAGGCATACTAGCATTTGCATTATAGGGATTCTGGAAGGATAGAAGAGAGAGAGGAGTATAAACTAATTTGAAGGAAAGCTGAAAGCTTCCCATCCTGGGGTTGGAAACAGATATCCAGACCCATGAGGTACAGAGAACCTCAAATAAGATGAACCCAAGGAGCCCACAACAAGACACATAATAATTAACATGGCAAAAGTTAAAGATAAGGAGAAAATCTTAAAACAGCAAGAGAGGCACACCTAGGTGCTTCAGTTGCTTAGGCATTGATTCTTTCTCAGGTTATGATCTCAAGGTTTGTGAGTTCGAGCTTGAGATTCTCTGTCACCCTCTCTCTCTGACCCTTCCCTGCTCACATACTCCATCTCTCTCTCTCTCTCAAAAATAAACATTTTTCAAAGCATCAAGAGAAACACAACTAGTTACACACAAGAGAAACCCCATAAGGTTTTCAGCTGATTTTTCAGCAAAAAAATTTCAGGCCAGAAGGGAGTGACATAATACAGTCAAAGGACTAAAAGATAAAACCTACAACCAATAACACTCTACCCAGGAAGGTTATCATTCAGAATTGAAGGAGAGATAAGAAGTTTCCCAGGCAAACAAAAGCTAAAGGCGTTCTTCACCACTAATCCAGTCTTACAGAAAAATTTAAAGGGACTTTCTTAAGTGGAACAGAAAAGGCCACAACTAGAAGAAAATAATAAGGAAAGAATTTCACTGGTAAAAGCAAATATATAATAAAGATAGTAAATCAATCAGCTATAATGGTAGTATGAAGGTTAAAGTACAAAGGTAGTAAAATCAATTATATCTAAAAAAAGACTAGTTAAGGAATTCACAAAGTAAAAAGATGAAAAATATGACATCCTACTTAAAATATGGGGTAGGGGAGTAAAAAAAATAGTGCTTTTAGAATGTGTTCAAACTTACATAAACATCAACCTAATAGGAGTGCTGTATACTTAGAATGTTATATATGAACCTCATATTAACCACAAGCCAAAAACCTGTGATAGATACACACACACACACACAGACCCCAAAAGAATCCAATCATAACGCTAAAGAAAATCATCAATCAAAAGGGTAGAGAGCAATAGAAAAAGGAAAACTACAAAAAAATTAATGAAGAGAAAACAATTTAAAAAATACCAGTAAGTACATATCAATAACTACTTCAAATGTAAATAGTCTAAATGTTCAATCAAAAGACAAAAGGTGACTGAATAGATTTTTAAAAAAAAAAAGACCCTGGGGCGCCTGGGTGGCTTAGTCGGTTAAGCGTCCGACTTTCGCTTAGGTCATGATCTCGCGGGTCGTGGGTTCGAGCCCCGCGTCGGGCTCTGTGCTGACTGCCAGCTCAGAGCCTGGAGCCTGTTTCAGTCTGTGACTCCCTCTCTCTCTGACCCTCCCCTGCTCACGCTGTCTCTCTATCTCCTAGAAATAAATAAAACATTAAAAAAAAAAAAGACCCATCTATATGCCGCCTACAAGAGACTTAGACTAAAGACATATACAGACTGAAAGTGAAAAGATGGAAAAAGATACTCCAACCAAACAGAAGTGAAGACAAATCAAAACAAAACAAAACAAAATGCCAGAGTAGCAATATTTGTATCAGACAAAATAGATTTTAAAGCAAAGACTATGACAAGGGCAAAAGAGGATCCTACATAATCATAAGGCGATCAGCCCAATCCAACAAGATGAAATAACAAGTATAAATATCTATGCACCCAACATGAAAGCACCAAAATAAAAAGGAAATACTAACAGACATAAATGGAGAAACTCACAGTAATATGACAATAGTAGGGACTTCAACATTCTACTTACATCAATGGATAGATCATCCATCCAGACAAAAAATCAGGGAATAAGAGCTTTGAATGACACATTGATCAATTTTCTCTTAAATCTTTGTCACTACACCTCTGCCTATGTTAAAGTAGCCTACCTCTTTATGCCCTTACTACAAATACAATGTCAAGGAATCATGAAACACATTCCTAAATACTTCTAGGAATTTATATTTTGGCCTGAACCCTCATTTTAAAATTTTATGTTTTGCATATATTGATGGCTCAGCCAAAATGCCTAAATCCAAATCTCATTACATAAACATGAAACTTTGGTGAATTACTTCTTTTTCTATGTAATCTTCCTATATCTGATTGTATTTGTGTCCCATCTTTCTAAAGAGTGAAAATTTTTTCACAGATGAATCTTCATTAGTTCTGCTTGCCCTAATGTGGCTGGTGTTTGAACTTTCAGTTTTTGATTTGACAGTTTAGGAATAAAGTTGGCTCCTAATTTGGGAAATGTGGGTTTAATATATCTGGAATGCATCAATGGAACTGGGCTGAATTTAGCTGATATTGTGGGAGTCCCTTAATAATTCAGCATTTCTATAAATGTATCATCCTGACAAATGATGTTCTCACACATTTGCACAGCACTTTTGGCCTCTCCAGGAAACTGAAGATAATGAAAACTGGTAGTGTCGGAAATTGTCTCTTTGTGGTGATACATGAAGGAACTGCCATAACGTGTGTTCTATTATCTATAACAAGTTCTTTTGAAACTCCTTATGAGCAAAATAGATTCTTCAACTCTCAAATATACTCCAACCTGGATAAAGTATTTTTAAAGGAAAAAAAAGCCATTTTCTTCCTCCCCATGAAATGTAACATCTGCCTAATATGAAAAAGTATATGTAGATTGGTAACTAATCCCCCAAAACTGTGCTGTCATTTCACATCACCGGCACAGTGCATTTTCCCCAAACCAGAACCTAAACTAGAAAGGACCTCAAGGGATCTTCAGTATCATGAGAGAAGAAACAGCCCAAACTGGCAGTAGAGGCCTTTCCACCAACTAATAGCACCAGTAAGGAACCCAGATGACTCCACAGACCAGCCAGTATCTTGTCAAAAGGGGCAAGTTATCATTACCTCCAGCAGACAATTTGGTGCATTAGAGGGAGGACTTCCCTGTCTAAAAATCTTCCATTTAAGTTCAGTAAACTTGCTTCATTCTTTGTGGACTGTGGACTATAGAGTTTCTGCAACAATTACTTTGTCATTGTGGTGCAAAAGCAGTCAGAGAAATATGGGAACAATTAGGTATAGCTGTAACAAAAAGGTTACACTAAACCTTTATCCACAAAAACAGACAATGGGCATAACCTGGTTCACCATCCATCGTTTGCCAATATCTGGTGAGCTCTAAATCAGTTATATACACCTTTTACTTAAAAACTCTCCTTTGCATTACAAAGAGTAATTTCCTTTGCATTATATCTGTAAGGAGTCTCACATCAAAAATTCCTTAAGAGTGTACGGAAGATCCCAGGATCCCTCCCATATCTACTTCATATACTGGTGGGGCTGATAGCATCCTACTTTAAGAGGTTGGACCTCCCTATTCTTCTCCAACTGAGGGTTTTCTCCAGAACATTGAAACCCAGGTATGGAAGTGTTAATCCCTTCAGGATAACCTTCAGGCATGGAAAGACGAGAGTCGGTATAAATGACAGCCTGCCACCCTGTCTCCAGAGAGATGATTCTGATATATATTTCACATGGTCCCGCAGAAAATCTCAAATAGAACTGAGTTCCAATTGCCTAAAGGGTAATCTGCTCATTAAAGACAATGCAATGGCATTTTTCCTGTCCCTATATCACTTCCTCCCTCTGCTTCCTGGAATCACTTCCCAAATAACTACATACACTTAATAGTCTTGTCTTAAAGACTACTTTGAAGATAACCCAACTAATACATAACAATTCATGTGTTTTCTGTTGTTTCTCCACAGCAGGAGAGACCAGGGCACGTGAAAACACTGGAAGCTCTGTGAGTAAGTAGGAAGAGAAATTTTGATAGTGGGGTAGAGGGTGCTGAAATGGACTGTGAGCAAATAAGAGGTGATGTGAGATGATGAAACAGGCCATTAGTTCAAAGATGTACGACTAACTCCCCAATTCACCACTTATTGTTTGATCACCTGGCTTTGGAAAAGTTACTTAAACTTTCTGAAGCTCTGGGCTTGTGGCTGTTGTTGTTTAATAATAAAATGGCCCTTTATGGGAGTTAGCAAATTCTCCTGTCCAGACAAGAGAAACTCAACCTACTGTGGTTTATAATAATTACAATATTCAGGACGTCTCACCAGGGTTGTTGGCCTGTAGCAAAGAGTAGGTTAAGAGAAATGGAATCTCAATTTTTTCTCTAAGTTTGTACTTCAATTAAAAATATAGACTTACAGGGTGCCTGGATGGCTCAGTTGGTTGAGCGTCCGACTTCAGCTCAGGTCATGATCTGTTTGTATGTTTGGGTCCCATGTCGGGGTTCTAGGCTGACAGCTCAGAGCCTGAAGACTGCTTCGGATTCTATGTCTCCCTCTCTCTCTCTCTTCCCCTCCCTCGCTTTCACTCTATGTCTCTCTCAAAACAGAAAAAATGTTAAAATTAAAAAAAAAAAATACAGACTTACAGTCCTCTGGTTGAATGTTGCTGTGGCTGTATGTTGGCCTCTGTGATAATGACCTCTTCAACATATATACTCCAGACAGAAGTATAAAGGCAAACATAAATGACTAACATGATAGTGCTATTGCAGACATCATTCCCTTATAATTACTATTTGCTAGAAAATGGAGTTTGACATCACTTAACAATTATACCAACATTTGCAGGGGCTGAACACCACAGGCATATGGGTGTACTATCACCATAAACTGTCTTTACTCCCCAAATAGTTTTAAATTTCAGCTTTGAAGGTCAATTACCACAGCCACACTTGTTCTTAAAAGTAGAATTTTTGTTTTTATTTATTTCTAGGAGAGAGAGAGAGACAGCGTGAACAGGGGAGGGTCAGAGAGAGAGGGAGTCACAGACTGAAACAGTCTCCAGGCTCCGAGCTGGCAGTCAGCACAGAGCCCGACGCGGGGCTCGAACCCACGAACCGCGAGATCATGACCTAAGCGAAAGTCGGACGCTTAACCGACTAAGCCACCCAGGCGCCCCTTAACAAGTAGAATTTTTATGCCCATTCAATCACAGGGCCTCTTACATTGTTCTGGGCCTATTTATTTGCAGACGGGAATAGGAACTGTGACTGGGTTCCTCATATCATGCATTCAGATGTGATGCCCATCCTCATATGCTGTCCAGTTGCTTTCAGAGGAAAGGTGTAACTCACAGCAGGAGCAAGCAGATGAGAAAGTTTCGCACAGAGGAGATGGCAGCCCACGTTCCATTCCTTTTCCTCGGGTTCCAGCTTTGGTTTGAGGCACTTGATCAGGAACATCCCAGCTTTGCTGCTTTGGCTTCTAGCTACCCCACAGGACTCTTCTCAGGGGCTGCCTGGGCCCCATAACGCTCTGTCTGCTCATTTGAAATAGGGGGAAATCACCCACCTGGTTTGTTTTAACTTTTTAAAAACAGTTTTAGATTCACAGAAAAACTGTGAAGACAGTTCAGAGTTTCAATAAGCTCCTTACCCAGTTTCTTCTATTATTAACATCTTATATTTATATATACCACATTTCTTACAATTAACAAATTAATATTGATGCATTTGTGGACTCAAGTCCGTATTTTATTTGGATTTCCTTAGGTTTTACCTACTGTCTTTTTTTCTGTTTTAGGGTCCCATCTAGGATATTGTATCATATTTGTCATGTCTCTTTAGGTCCCTCTTGACTATGGTAATTTCTCAGACTTTCCTTATTTTTAGTGACCTTGGGGGTTTTGAGGAGTACTGACCCTAAATTTTATAGAATGTTCCTCAGTTTGGATTTATTCAATATTTTCTTCACGGTTAGACTGGAGTTATGCATTTTGGGGAGGAACACATCACGCCAAGGGGTGATACTATCAATATGATTTTTTCATTGTTGATGTTGACCTTGATCACCTAGCTGAGGTGGGATTTTTCAGGTTTTAACACTATAAAATTAACTTTTCTTTTTTCCCAATTGTGCTTTGGAAGGAAATCACTATGTACAGCCCACACTTAAGGAGTGGACACACAATTATGTGCCACCTCCTTGAGAGAGGAATATATACCTAAATTACTTGGAAATGTTGTTTGAAAGATTTGTGTTTTCTCCCATTTATTTATTTATTTATTTACATTTAATTCAAGTTAGAATCCAATTTTCTTTATTCATTTTGTTGCCTCTGTTGTTCCAATTTGGTCATTAGGAACTCTTTCAGTTGGTCCTCATGTCCTTTCATAAGCCCCATTAGTGTGGATCGTTTTTTAGCACTTCCTTACTTTCTGGTCCACAAGATGCTCTTGCCCCAGTTGAGTTCATCATTTCTCCAAGGAACCCTGGTTCCCTTTATTAGGAGCATTGTTCTCACTATGTTCTTCTAAGACTTGAGTGAAATAGAAATAAGTTAGAGCCCCACCATGATACTCTTAAAGTTATTCAACAAACATAAGTTAAATATGAATTTTGCCCAGTTCCAGTGCTGATAAGGATAGTCTGATAAATTCCCACTGTATTTTTGAAACAATAATGAATCACATTGTACCATTCTTCATTTATTACAGAGACAGAGAAGCTGAAAGGCAACCTGGGTGATCACACTTGCGGAGAGGTGGCTTTCTTCCAAGAGGGCAGGCGGCCCTTGGATCCTTCATGCCATTCTTGATCATTCAGGCTTCACCAAATTCTTTTCCTTACCCCAAGATTATAATTATATTAACTCCATATCAACTTGAAATGCCATGTTATCATGAAGTATTATTTCCTAATGCTTGTAGAAGAAAGTTTTAAAATCAAATGAACTAAGTGTTCACCTTCAGAAATTAGAAAAGGAAATTAAACCCAAAGTAAGTAGAAATGAGAAAGTAACTGAGATAAGAGAAGTAAATGGGCTGAAAAGTGAACCAAAAAAAGAGAGAATATTAATTAACACATCATAAGCTGGGTTGTTTGAAAAGACCGATAAAAAATAACAACATCCTAATAAGACTAACCAAGGAAAAAAGGGAAGAAGCACAGGTTACTAGTTTCAAGAATGAAAGAGGGACTATCACCACAGATAACACAAACAAAAATGAAAATAAACATTTTAAACAACATCATGCCAATAAATTCAACAACTTAGATTAAATGGGCAAACTTCTTGCAATTACAACTCATCAAAATTAGCATGAGAATAGAAAATATGGCTAACCCTATATGTGGTAAAGAATTGAACTCATAACTGAAACCTTCCTACAAAGAAAACTCCACCTCCAAATGACTTCACTGGTAAATTCTATCAAATGTTTAAGAAAAATTAAGACACAAATTTACACAATCTCTTAGAACACACAAACTCCTGGGGCACCTGGGTGGCTCAGATGGTTAAGCATCTGACTTCGGCTCAGGTCATGATCTCACAGGTCATGCTGCATAGGCCTTGCTGCTGTCAGATACTCTATTCCCCAGTCCTCCCTCCACCTCTCTCTCAAAAAATGTTGTAAAAAATTAGAATGCATAAATTCTTTCTCTTGTATAAGCCCTTTAGACTTATAAAAAGGAAACATTTCACAACTCTTTTTTATGAGACCAGAATGGCCTTTCCCTTAAAACCTGATAAGACATAAAAAAGAACAATCACAGACCAATAGCCCTAATGAATGTAGCAAATGAGCAAATCAAATTTAGCATATTGCATTACAAT
Organism: Proteles cristata cristata; assembly: GCA_017311185.1. Taxonomy (NCBI): domain Eukaryota; kingdom Metazoa; phylum Chordata; class Mammalia; order Carnivora; family Hyaenidae; genus Proteles; species Proteles cristata. Next base: position 1,838,388 of record JAESUZ010004628.1, read on the forward strand.
GTAAACAAGTGCTACTTATCTAAGAATTCAAACTTGGTTTGAAAATGATTCAATATAATTCACTACACTAAAAAACATGGCCATATATTCACTACATTAAAAGAATAAATATTCCTCAAAAAAACACCTACACCAACATTACACTTGTAGGAAAATACGAAAGGCTTTTCACCTGAAAATCAGAAACAAGACAAGAATGTTCACTCATAACTTTTAAGCAATTGTATTGGAGGTCCTAGTCAGTACAATGAGGCAAAAACCAAAACATGGAAGAATAAAGATTGAAAAGGAAAAGATGGTCTTTACTCACAATCATTATTTTTTATATAAAGTCCTAATGAATCTACAAACAAGTACTATGAATCCCGGGAATCTACCCCTAAAACCAACAGCACACTGTATATACTGTATGGTAGCCAATTTGACAATAAATTATACCTTTAAAAAGCAATTGTATTTCTATATATTAGCAATAAAACACTGAAAATGAAAAGGCAATGCCACTTATAACATCAGAAAACATAAAACTCTTAGTAATAAATTTAATAAAAACTGTGCAAGATCTCTATACTGAAAACTGACAAAAATTCCGAAAAAAAAAAATTTACCAAGTGAAGAGATAAACTATGTTTATAAATTACAAGACATGATTTCATTACAATGTTAATCTAGAACAAGGATCAAGAAACTATTTCTGGGAAGGGCCAAATAATATTTTAGGTTTTGTGGGACACACATTCTCTGTTTAATCTCAACACCGTTGTTTTTGGGCCATTTGGTTATACACAATGCATAAACAGAAGAGCCTGGCTGTGTTTCAATAAAACTGTACTTAAAAAAACAGGTGGCAGTCTACATATGACCTCCAAGCTATAAGTTGTCAAATTCTGATCTAGAATATTAATTTTGTTAACTTGTTAGTTTATAATATATAAGGAATGCCTGTAAATGAATAATAAAAGATAACTCTTTAATAAAATGGGCAGACTTTTACAGACATATTACTAAATAAGATATAAAAATGGTCACATACACACACACACACACACACACACAAACATGCACACGAAAGAAATGACCCACACATGAAAAGTTTTTCACATCTTATTTTAACACCAATCAATTATTTACATATTGGTTGTTAGAAAAAGTACTATAGATTTTTTTATTAGCTTTGCCCACAGAGAGAAGTACTATTACTTACAGTTGCAACCTCCCTTCTTGCCACAGAGCTATTTTTCAGTGATACTGGGTAGGAAAGGGTGGGAAGTTCTTGGGTTGGTGAGGGTGGACATGGCCAGGACTGTTGCAGCATATTCAGGATTCAAGTGGCCACAAATGCCTTCTTTGAAAAAGTTATCACTTTTCTTGACTCTATCTGGCATTTTTTTAAAAAAAATAAATGACTGAAACCCTCACAAGAACTGCAGGGTTTGATACTTCTCTATATTCCCTCCATATTATTTCTCATTGTTTATTTACTTAGTATTTCTTTGTGACGATCGAAAAGAGAGGGAGAAAACAATCAGATTTGGCTCTTAAAACTAACTGGTCAAAATAAAACGTCATGTAAATAGAAACAAAGTTTAATTATGAGAACAATTTCTAATCTTTGACTAGCTTCGATCATTTTCTTTAGACATATGTCATACTCATTTGATAAGTATTTGACACCTAATATATGAAAGGCATCTTGGGGTGTACAGGCTAATCTTTGAAATATCACAGTTTAGGGGAGCAGAGGATAAGGAATCACACCAATCTATATTCAAATCCCTACTTTGCCTTTTAACTATCTGTGTGAGCCTAAATGAGGTACATCACCTCTTGTTTCTTAATTTGAGAGATGGGAGCAGTGTTACCTACATCATGTGTCTCTATGAAGAAGAGGAAATATAATAAAACATCTGTACTGTTCCTGGACACAGTGGACATCAAGATATCAGTTCCCATTCTCATTACCTCCACAGCTTATAAGGTCAGCTGTAAAGAGCTAGCGGATGACCAAGAACACTGTGCACTCGGTTTCTGACACATATTAAAACCCAAAGTACACACAGTCTTATCCTTCTGGGTTATAGCTGGAAAAAGGTACTGGCCGATCGGGAATAACTGTGTCCAGAGCACTGAGCATCCTCATTATACTCCGAACAGAGAGCTGCTGACTTGTAGAAACAACTAAAAAAAGCCCTCTGCTCTCCTGGATGTGAAGACATTCTGGAACTTACCTTTTCAAAAACTGTTTTCCAATTTGCTTCCCTACATTCAAGAAATGTTGAGTTTCAGTTTTTGTTAGTAAGCTGGATAAATAATTGGTTGAGAATGTATTTGTTACGGTGCCCAGTCCTCAGGGCAGATTTCATTATGAATATCTGGGTCCTAAGAGACTCGGATGGAAGCTGGCACCTCTTTATTTTCCGATGCTCCGCCCTCTCTCGCATCGCTGCACAGTCCTTCCCTAATTCACAAGTCAAGGAAGAGCTCATTGTTGAATCAGAACAATGTATAACATATTGCACAACCAATATAGTGCTGCCTACCCCAAAGTACCCTTTGATCTTGCTCAAATGTCCACAAAAATAATGTTTCTTCCTCCTTCACATCAGAGATTGTGATAAAGCCCTTAGATTCATTCCTAAGGGCTTATGTTGGAGAGGAAAAATGGGTCAAAGGGAAAAATATATGTATTCTAATTGGAAATAACCATTATTGAGTATTATAAAACTCTGGAAACTGGAGCTCAGCAGGGAGCCTGGAATAGCCCGAGGGGGTTGTCTGGGAAGCTGTGACTAAGGCAACTTCAGCGGGGCGCGGGCTGGGATTTGGAGATTGGAAATGGCCTGGGTTGAAGAGTGCAACCAACTTCGGCTGCGTCCCCGGAACGGGGAGTTGACACGCCAAAAAAAAAAAAAAAACCGAGCTGCAGCGCGGGGTTCAAGAAGGGACTGGAGCACCGTCACTCTCCTCCCCACAATCGCCAAGGCAGAACCCCCGCCTGAGGCATCGGATCACGCCACGCCCATCCCTGCCTGAGAGGTGCCCTCCTCCCTTTTTTTTTTCTTTTTCCTTTTTTTTTCTTTTTTCTTTTTTTTTCTTCTTTCTTTTTTTTTTCCCCTTTCTTTTCTCTTTTTTTTCTTCTTTTTTCTCTTTTCTCGCTTTTTTCCCCAAAACACTGACCTGATTAACTCTGGTCGCCAGCTTGCTTAAACAATCACAAGTCCATTCTGTAAATGTAAATTCTACACCTACCGACTTTTTCAGCTATTTCTCTCAGGAGTAATTAGACTATATAGTTTCTCTGGATAATTCCAGCATCCTTCTCTCACCTATCCAACCACATTCTACCCTTTACCTCTTTGAAAAAAGTTTCTTATCCCTTCTGCCTGTTCATTCTATTTCCAAATCTGCCTTGTCTCACCCTGCCTTCTCTCTTTTTCTCTATGCTCTTCAACCAGCACTGCATACACACGGCTATTTAACTGTAGCAGGGAAATCCAGGTATATGCTTTAAACCGTTCTTTGTCCATCGGTTTTCTTCTTTTTTCCTTTTCTTTTCCCCTTTTTGACCCTTTTATGTGTTTTATGCTCCCTATTATTCGCCCTCCCTCCTCCGTCTTTTCTATTAACTTTTTTGTTTTCCCTCTCGCTTTGCATGTTAGTTGAATCAGCCTGTGCGTTTGTGTGCTCCTGCTCCCTGTGTGTTTGTCTCTCTGTTTCCTTTTCCAGGGCTACCTCAAGAAACAAGCTAGAGTACACAAGGTGAAGAGTCCCAAATATCACTACGAATAGGAAAATAAAATAACTAAGGTCCCAACAAGAGAGACCGAGGGATACCATTCAAAAAACAATCTCTGAAAGGATAGGCCCTGGAAAGTCAAAGAGTTTCTTGGATATAGCAGTGCTCATAGAAATAGAGAGCATAACAGGTCTTTAAAACCAACAAGAGCCGGAAAGCTAACTAAAATGACGAAACGAAAGAGCTCTCCTCCAAAGAAACTCCAAGAAGAAATGACAGCTAATGAACTGCTCAAAACAGATATCAGCAGCATAAGTGAACAAGATTTTAGAATAATAATGGTGAAATTAATAGCAGGGCTTGAAAAAAACATAGGCGACATCAAAGAAACTATGGCTACAGACAGAATGGAAAATAAAAATAGGCATGAAGAATTAAAAAATGCGATAAATGAGATACATAATAAATTAGAGGCCTCCAATGCACGGATTGAAGAGGCAGAAAGGAGAATAAGTGATTTAGAAGACACCATTATAGAAAAACAAGAAGCTGACAAAAAAAGAGACAAACTGATCCAGGAACAGGAAAGAAGAATTCGAGAGCTCAGCGACACAGTCAAACGCAACAATATCCATATCATAGGAATCCCAGAAGAGGAAGAGAGAGGGAAAGGTGCTGAAGGAGTCCTGGAACAAATTATAGCAGAGAACTTCCCCGACCTGGGGAAGGAAGTAAATGTGGAAATACAAGAGGCTCAGAGGACTCCCCTCAGACGTAACTTGAATCGATCTTCTGCACGACATATCATCGTAAAAATGGCAAAATACAAGGACAAAGAGAGAATTTTGAAAGCAGCTAGGGAGAAAAGGGCCCTCACATACAAAGGGAAACCTATCAGAGTGGTGACAGACCTATCTACTGAAACGTGGCAGGCCAGAAAGGAATGGCAAGAGATCTTCAATGTGATGAACAGTAAAAATATGCAGCCAAGAATCCTCTATCCAGCAAGCCTGTCATTCAAAATACAAGGAGAGATAAAAACCTTTCCAAACAAACAGAAATTGAAAGAATTTGTCACCACGAAGCCAGCCCTACAAGAAATCCTGAGGGGGATGCTCTGAAGGAAAGGTTGCAAGGAACAAAGATTCCAGAGACACCACCACAAACATGAACCCTACAAAAGATACAAAGACTCTAAACCCACATATTTCAATAATAACACTGAATGTAAATGGGCTGAATGCTCCAATCAAAAGACATAGGGTAGCAGAATGGATTAAAAAACAAAATCCATCTATATGCTGTCTACAAGAAACTCATTTTAGACGGGAAGATACCTTCAGATTAAAAGTAAGGGGATGGAGAAATATATATCATGCTACAGGAAATCAAAAGAAAGCCGGAGTAGCGATACTTATATCAGACAAACTGGACTTTAAATTAAAGACAATCACAAGAGATGAAGAAGGGCACTACATAATAATTACAGGGTCCATCCATCAGGAAGAACTAACAGTCATAAATGTCTACACACCGAATATGGGAGCACCTAAATATCTAAAACAATTAATCACAAACAGAAACAAGCTTATAGATAAGAATGTGCTAATAGCAGGGGACTTTAATACTCCGCTTACAGCAATGGATAGGTCAACCAGACAGAAAATCACTAAAGAAATCATGGACTTGAAAGATACATTGGACCAGATGGACCTGACGGATATATTTAGAACTTTACATCCTGAGGCCAGGGAATTTACTTTCTTCTCAAGTGCGCATGGCACATTCTCCAAGATAGATCACATACTGGGACATAAAGCAGCCCTCAATAAATATAAAAGAATAGAGATCATACCATGCACACTGTCAGATCACAATGCTTTGAAACTTGAAATCAATTACAGGAAGAAGTCTGGAAAACTTCCAAAAACATGGAGGTTAAAGAACACCCTTCTAAAGAATGAATGGGCCAATCAGGCAATTAGAGATGAAATTAAAAAATATATGGAAACAAATGAAAATGAAAACACAACAATTCAAAATCTATGGGATGCGGCAAAGGCAGTCCTAAGAGGAAAGTACATTGCTCTCCAGGCCTATTTCAAGAGATTAGAAAAAGCGCAAGTCCAAAATCTAACAGCTCACCTAAAGGAACTAGAGGCAGAGCAACAAGAACACCCTAAACCCAGTAGAAGAAGAGAAATAGTAAAAATTAGAGCAGAAATAAACAACATAGAGACCAAAGAAACAATTGAACAGATCAATGAAACCAAGAGTTGGTTTTTTGAAAAAGTAAACAAAATTGACAAACCTCTAGCCAGACTTATCCAAAAGAAAAGAGAGAGCACCAAATAGACAAAATTATGAATGAAAATGGACTTATTACAACCAACCCCTCAGAAATACAAGCAATTATCAGGGAATACTATGAAAAATTATATGCCAACAAATTGGACAACTTAGAAGAAATGGACAAATTCCTAAACACACACTCACTACCAAAATTCACACGGGAAGAAATAGAAAACCTGAACAGACCCATAACGAGTGAAGAAATCGAATCAGTGATCAAAAATCTCCCAACAAATAAGAGCCCTGGACCTGATGGCTTCCCTGGGGAATTCTACCAGACATTTAAAACAGAATTAATCCCAATTCTTCTCAAGTTATTCCAAAAAATAGAAAGTGAAGGAAAACTCCCAGGACTCATTTTATGAAGCCAGCATCACACTGATTCCCAAGCCAGACAGAGATCCAGCAAAAAAGAGAACTACAGGCCAATATCCTTGATGAATACGGATGCAAAAATTCTCAACAAGATCCTTGCAAATCGAATCCAGCAGCATATCAAAAGAATCATCCACCAAGATCAAGTGGGATTCATTCCTGGGTTACAGGCTGGTTCAACATTCGCAAATCAATCAATGTGATACATCATATCAATAAAAGAAAAGATAAAAACCATATGATCCTGTCAATAGATGCAGAAAAAGCATTTGACAAAATACAGCATCCCTTCTTAATAAAGACTCTCGAGAAAGTTGGGATAGAAGGAACCTACTTAAACATCATCAAAGCCATCTATGAGAAGCCTTCAGCTAACATCATCCTCAACGGGGAAAAACTCAGAGCTTTCCCCCTGAGATCAGGAACACGACAGGGATGCCCACTCTCACCACTGCTGTTTAACATAGTGCTGGAAGTCCTAGCATCAGCCATCAGACACCAAAAGGAAATCAAAGGCATCAGAATTGGCAAAGAGGAAGTCAAACTTTCCTCTTCGCAGATGACATGATACTCTACATCGAAAACCCGACAGACTCCACCAGAAGCCTACTAGAACTGATCCAAGAATTCAGCCAAGTTGCAGGGTACAAAATCAACGTACAGAAATCGGTTGCATTTTTATACACCAACAATGAAGCAACAGAAAGAGAAATCAAGAAACTGATCCCATTCACAATTGCACAAAAAACCATAAAATACCTCGGAATAAACCTAACCAAGGATACAAGAGATCTGTATGATGAAAACTATAGAAAACTTATGAAGGAAATTGAAGAAGACACAAAGAAGTGGAAAAACATTCCATGCTCATGGATAGGAAGAATAAATATAGTTAAGATGTCATTACTACCTAAGGCACTCTACACATTCAATGCAATTCCAATCAAAATTGCACCAGCATACTTCTCAAAACTAGAACAAACTATCCAAAAATTTGTATGGAACCACAAAAGACCCCGAATAGCCAAAGTAATCCTGAAAAATAAAACCAAAACGGGAGGGATCACCATCCCAGACTTTAGCCTCTACTACAAAGCTGTCATCATCAAGACAGTATGGTATTGGCACAAAAACAGACACATAGACCAATGGAACAGAATTGAGAACTCAGAAGTGGACCCAAAAGTATACAGCCAACTAATCTTTGACAAAGCAGGAAAGAATATCCGATGGAAAAAAGACAGCCTTTTTAACAGATGGTGTTGGGAGAACTGGACAGCAACATGCAGAAGAATGAAACTAGATCATTTTCTCACACCATGCACAAAAATAAACTCAAAATGGATCAAGGACCTGAACGTGAGACAGGAAACCATCAAAACCCTAGAAGAGAAAGCAGGAAACAACCTCCTTGACCTCCACCGCAGCAACTTCTTACTTGACACATCCCCAAAAGCAAGGGAATCAAGAGCAAAAATAAACTGTTGGGACCTCCTCAAGATGAAAAGCTTCTGCACAGCCAAGGAAACAACCCAGAAAATTAATAGGCAACCAACGGAATGGGAAAAGATAGTTGCAAATGACATATCAGATAAAGGGTTGATATCCAGAATCTACAAGGAACTCACCAAACTACACGCCCGAAAAACAAACAACCCAGTGAAGAAATGGGCAGAAGATATGAACAGACACTTCTCCAAAGAGGACATCCAGATGGCCAACAGACACATGAAACGATGCTCAGCATCGCTCCTCATCAGGGAAATACAAATCAAAACCACACTGAGATACCACCTCACGCCAGTCAGAGTGGCTAAAATGAGCCAATCAGAGAACTCTAGATGCTGGCGAGGATGTGGAGAAACGGGCACCCTCCTACACTGTTGGTGAGAATGTAAACTGGTACAGCCCCTCTGGAAAACAGTGTGGAGGTTCCTAAGGAAACTAACAATAGAACTCCCCTATGACCCAGCAATAGCACTGCTAGGAATTTACCCAAGGGATACAGAAATGTTGATGCATAGGAGCACATGTACCCCAATGTTCATAGCAGCACTCTCCACAATAGCTAAAACCTGGAAAGAGCCTAAGTGTCCATCAACAGATGAATGGATCAAGAAGATGTGGTTTATCTATACCATGGAATACTACATGGCAATGAGAAACAATGAAATCTGGCCATGTGTAGCAACATGGATGGACCTTGAGAGTGTTATGCTGAGCGAAATAAGTCAGGCAGAGAAAGACAAATATCATATGTGTGCACGTATAGGAGGATTAGGAGGAGCTTAACAGAGGACCAAGGGAGAAGAAGGGCGGAAATGGTGGGGGAAAGGGGGAGAGGCAAACCATGAGAGACTCTTGAATGCTGACAAAAACTGAGGACTGGTGGATGTGGGGGGGAGGAGGGGGGCATGGAGGAGGGCACTTGTGGGGATGAGCACTGGGTGTTATGTGGAAACTAATTTGACAATAAACTATTGTAAAAAATAAAAAATAAAAAAATAAAATAAAAAAAAAGAGTTAAAGTACATAGAAAAAAATTTTTTTAAATTAAAAAAAAAAGAGTTAAAGTACATAGATAATTCTACTTTGGAAAAAAATAAAACTCTGGAAACTTCATACAATAGTATAGAAAGTTGTTTAAAAGCAAGAGTCTGTTCTGTCACTCAATAGCTAGGTGACCTGAGGACACTGTTTTATCTAAGTCCTAGTTACCCTGACAACAAAATAGAAGTTGTAATGACATTATTTACGTCATACACTGATCAGGAGAATTGAATGAGATAATGCCTATGTAACTGCTTAAGTGACGAGGACAAAAATACATCTTTGCCTGAGGTCCGCCATGTTTTCTCCCACCCAGGTCTTTAAAAGAAAAAGGAACTTGTCACTTGTGGGGATGAGCACTGGGTGTTACATGAAACCAACTTGACAATAAACTATTAAAAATATTTTTTTTTAATTAAAAGGAGCTTGTCTTTCTTTTGTTTTGTTTTCTTTTCCTTTTCTTTCCTCAATTACCCTTGAAAGAATTCTCTGTCTTTGCTGACTTTGCTGACTACATTCCCAGGCTTTTGAGATACAGATTCGGAATCAAGGTGGGGACAGGTAACAGAGGTAAAGTAGGCAAAATAGACGAACCCTGCAGAGACTTCAGGGAGAGTGAGAGGCAATTGTGTAAGAGACACTGTTGGTGGGAATGTAAACTGGTGCAACCCCTCTGGAAAACAGTGTGGAGGTTCCTCAGGAAACTAACAATAGAACTCCCCTAGGACCCAGCAATAGCACTGCTAGGAATTTACCCAAGGGATACAGAAATGCTGATGCATAGGAGCCCATGTACCCCAGTGTTCATAGCAGCACTCTCCACAATAGCTAAAACATGGAAAGAGCCTAAGTGTCCATCAACAGATGAATGGATTAAGAAGATGTGGTTTATCTAGGGAGGGGGGGCAAGATGGCGGAGAAGTAAGGAGCTCCGTACTTGCACTCGCGCCCATACATCACACAGAAAAGATCTGAAGCCATTGGAAACCTTACAAAACCTGAGAGACTGGGAGAAAAAGGACGCAGAATCCACTGAGAAAGCCTTCTAACGTGAGTGCGAACCGGGGAAGGTAAAATCGGGCCGGGATCGGAGCCTCCAGGGTGGGAGGCGATCCCCCTCTACCCTCTACGGGGAGTGAGAGGGGAAAAGGAGAGAGTCCAAGACAGAAAAATCTCCGCTCGGTGCATAGAAAGACCGTACTTGCCAAATACCTGCACACCAGGTCCCCTCGCGACAACTGGTCCTGGGGGAGGCTGAGCACACAAACTACTTCTTTGTGCCGCTCCTGGAGGTTGGGTTTTAAAGCGGCGGCGGCGCGCCTGCCGCCATTGTAGCTCCAGGGCAGCTGGGACCCCTGAGGGAGACGCGCAGACACCGGGCGTCCGCGCTCCTGGCTGGCTGGAACTCGAGAGGGAAGGCAAAGAGCTAAAAACTGGGAAATTTGCCTGTGAGTTCGTACTTCGGGTGACAAGCCATAGAGAGACCCGGTTTTCCTCACTCCAGTGGTGGCGCACCTGCCACCATTGTAGCTCCAGGGCGGCTGGGACCCCTGAAAGAGCCGCGCAGACACCGGGCGTCTGTGCTGCTGGCTGGCTGGAACTCGAGACGGAAGGCAAAGAGCTAAAAACTGGGAAATTTGCCTGTGAGTTCGTGTTTTGGGTGACGAGCCATAGAGAGACCCGGTTTTCCTCACTCCAGCGGGCTCAGGCTACGCGCACCCGGCAGGCAAGCCCCCACGCATGCGCGCCAGCCCGACCCAGAGAAGGAAGCAGCGATCCTGACTCCGCCCCCAGAGCTCAGCAGGGAGCCTGGAATAGCCCCAGGGGGTTGTCTGGGAAACTGTGTCTAAGGCAACTTCAGCGGGACGCGGACTGGGATTTGGAGATTGGAACTGGCCTGGGTTGAAGAGTGCAACCAACTTCGGCTGCGTCCCCGGAACGGGGAGTTGACACGCCAAAAAAAAAAGCGAGCTGCAGCGCGGGGTTCAAGAAGGGACTGGAGCACCGTCACTCTCCTCCCCACAATCGCCAAGGCAGAACCCCCACCTGAGGCATCGGATCACGCCACGCCCATCCCTGCCTGAGAGGTGCCCTCCTCCCCCTTTTTTTTTTCCCTTTTTTTGTTTTTTTTCCTTTGTTTTCTTCGTTCTTTTTTTTCCCTTTCTTTTCTCTTTTTTTCTTCTTCTTTCTCTTTTCTCGCTTTTTTCCCCAAAACACTGACCTGATTAACTGGTCGCCAGCTTGCTTAAACAATCACAACAAGTCCATTCTGTAAATGTAAATTCTACACCTACCGACATTTTCAGCTATTTCTCTCAGGAGTAATTAGACTATATAGTTTCTCTGGATAATTCCAGCATCCTTCACTCACCTATCCAACCATATTCTACCCTTTACCTCTTTGAAAAAAGCTTCTTATCCCTTCTGCCTGTTCATTCTATTTCCAAATCTGCCTTGTCTCGACCTGCCTTCTCTCTTTTTCTCGATGCTCTTCAACCAGCGCTGCATACACACGGCTATTTAACTGTAGCAGGGAAATCCAGGTATATGCTTTAAACCGTTCTTTGTCCATCGGTTTTCTTCTTTTTTCCTTTTCTTTTCCCCTTTTTGACCCTTTTATGTATTTTATGCTCCCTATTATTCGCCCTCCCTCCTCCGTCTTTTCTATTAACTTTTTCATTTTCCCTCTCGCTTTGCATGTTAGTTGAATCAGCCTGTGCGTTTGTGTGCTCCTGCTCCCTGTGTGTTTGTCTGTCTGTTTTCTTTTCCAGGGCTACCTCAAGAAACAAGCTAGAGTACACAAGGTGAAGAGTCCCAAATATCACTACGAATAGGAAAATAAAATAACTAAGGTCCCAACAAGAGTGACCGAGGGATACCATTCAAAAAACAATCTCTGAAAGGATAGGCCCTGGAAAGTCAAAGAGTTTCTTGGATATAGCAGTGCTCATAGAAACAGAGAGCATAACAGGTCTTTAAAACCAACAAGAGCCGGAAAGCTAACTAAAATGACGAAACGAAAGAGCTCTCCTCCAAAGAAACTCCAAGAAGAAATGACAGCTAATGAACTGCTCAAAACAGATATCAGCAGCATAAGTGAACAAGATTTTAGAATAATAATGGTGAAATTAATAGCAGGGCTTGAAAAAAACATAGGCGACATCAAAGAAACTATGGCTACAGACAGAATGGAAAATAAAAATAGGCATGAAGAATTAAAAAATGCGATAAATGAGATACATAATAAATTAGAGGCCTCCAATGCACGGATTGAAGAGGCAGAAAGGAGAATAAGTGATTTAGAAGACACCATTATAGAAAAACAAGAAGCTGACAAAAAAGAGACAAACTGATCCAGGAACAGGAAAGAAGAATTCGAGAGCTCAGCGACACAGTCAAACGCAACAATATCCATATCATAGGAATCCCAGAAAACGAAGAGAGAGGGAAAGGTGCTGAAGGAGTCCTGGAACAAATTATAGCAGAGAACTTCCCCGACCTGGGGAAGGAAGTAAATGTGGAAATACAAGAGGCTCAGAGGACTCCCCTGAGACGTAACTTGAATCGATCTTCTGCACGAAATATCATCGTAAAAATGGCAAAATACAAGGACAAAGAGAGAATTTTCAAAGCAGCTAGGGAGAAAAGGGCCCTCACATACAAAGGGAAACCCATCAGAGTGGTGACAGACCTATCTACTGAAATGTGGCAGGCCAGAAAGGAATGGCAAGAGATCTTCAATGTGATGAACAGTAAAAATATGCAGCCAAGAATCCTCTATCCAGCAAGCCTGTCATTCAAAATACAAGGAGAGATAAAAACCTTTCCAAACAAACAGAAATTGAAAGAATTTGTCACCACGAAGCCAGCCCTACAAGAAATCCTGAGGGGGATGCTCTGAAGGAAAGGTTGCAAGGAACAAAGATTCCAGAGACACCACCACAAACATGAACCCTACAAAAGATACAAGGACTCTAAACCCACATATTTCAATAATAACACTGAATGTAAATGGGCTGAATGCTCCAATCAAAAGACATAGGGGAGCAGAATGGATTAAAAAACAAAATCCATCTATATGCTGTCTACAAGAAACTCATTTTAGACGGGAAGATACCTTCAGATTAAAAGTAAGGGGATGGAGAAATATATATCATGCCACAGGAAATCAAAAGAAAGCCGGAGTAGCGATACTTATATCAGACAAACTGGACTTTAAATTAAAGACAATCACAAGAGATGAAGAAGGGCACTACATAATAATTACAGGGTCCATCCATCAGGAAGAACTAACAGTCATAAATGTCTACACACCGAATATGGGAGCACCTAAATATCTAAAACAATTAATCACAAACAGAAACAAGCTTATAGATAAGAATGTGCTAATAGCAGGGGACTTTAATACTCCACTTACAGCAATGGATAGGTCAACCAGACAGAAAATCACTAAAGAAATCATGGACTTGAAAGACACATTGGACCAGATGGATCTGACGGATATATTTAGAACTTTACATCCTGAGGCCAGGGAATTTACTTTCTTCTCAAGTGTGCATGGCACATTCTCCAAGATAGATCACATACTGGGACATAAAGCAGCCCTCAAGAAATATAAAAGAATAGAGATCATACCATGCACACTGTCAGATCACAATGCTTTGAAACTTGAAATCAATTACAGGAAGAAATCTGGAAAACTTCCAAAAACATGGAGGTTAAAGAACACCCTTCTAAAGAATGAATGGGCCAATCAGGCAATTAGAGATGAAATTTAAAAATATATGGAAACAAATGAAAATGAAAACACAACAATTCAAAAATCTATGGGTGCGGCAAAGGCAGTCCTAAGAGGAAAGTACATTGCTCTCCAGGCCTATTTCAAGAGATTAGAAAAGCGCAAGTGCAAAATCTAACAGCTCACCTAAAGGAACTAGAGGCAGAGCAACAAGAACGCCCTAAACCCAGTAGAAGAAGAGAAATAGTAAAAATTAGAGCAGAAATAAACAACATCGAGACCAAAGAAACAATTGAACAGATCAATGAAACCAAGAGTTGGCTCTTTGAAAAGGTAAACAAAATTCACAAACCTCTAGCCAGACTTATCCAAAAGAAAAGAGAGAGCACCCAAGTAGACAAAATTATGAATGAAAGTGGACTTATTACAACCAACCCCTCAGAAATACAAGCAATTATCAGGGAATACTATGAAAAATTATATGCCAACAAATTGGACAACTTAGAAGAAATGGACAAATTCCTAAACACACACTCACTACCAAAATTCACACGGAAGAAATAGAAAACCTGAACAGACCCATAACGAGTGAAGAAATCGAATCAGTGATCAAAAATCTCCAACAAATAAGAGCCCTGGACCTGATGGCTTCCCTGGGGAATTCTACTAGACATTTAAAACAGAATTAATCCCAATTCTTCTCAAGCTATTCCAAAAAATAGAAATGAAAGGAAAACCCCCGGACTCATTTTATGAAGCCAGCATCACTCTGATTCCCAAGCCAGACAGAGATCCAGCAACAAAAGAGAACTACAGGCCAATATCCTTGATGAATACGGATGCAAAATTCTCAACAAGATCCTTGCAAATCGAATCCAGCAGCATATAAAAAGAATCATCCACCAAGATCAAGTGGGATTCATTCCTGGGTTACAGGGTTGGTTCAACATTTGCAAATCAATCCATGTGATACATCATATCAATAAAAGAAAAGATAAAAACCATATGATCCTGTCAATAGATGCAGAAAAAGCATTTGACAAAATACAGCATCCCTTCTTAATAAAGACTCTAGAAAAAGTTGGGATAGAAGGAACCTACTTAAACATCATCAAAGCCATCTATGAGAAGCGTTCAGCTAACATCATCCTCAACGCGGAAAAACTCAGAGCTTTCCCCCTGAGATCAGGAACACAACAGGGATGCCCACTCTCACCACTGCTGTTGAACATAGTGCTGGAAGTCCTAGCATCAGCCATCAGACACCAAAAGGAAATCAAAGGCATCAGAATTGGCAAAGAGGAAGTCAAACTTTCACTCTTTGCAGATGACATGATACTCTACATCGAAAACCGACAGACTCCACCAGAAGCCTACTAGAACTGATCCAAGAATTCAGCCAAGTTTCAGAGTATAAAATCAACGTACAGAAATTGGTTGCATTTTTATACACCAACAATGAAGCAACAGAAAGAGAAATCAAGAAACCGATCCCATTCACAATTGCACAAAAAACCATAAAATATTTCAAATAAAGCCACCATAGACAATAGAGATTCATAAGATAAAATCTGAGGAAAACTTATAGAGAAATTTTGAAGAAGCACAGAGTCGAAAATGACTCCACTTTGAAAAGAATGGTATAATAATGGTCATTACTACCTAGGCACTCTACACATTCAATGCAATTCCAATCAAAATTGCACCAGCATTCTTCTAAAAACTAGAACAAACTATCCAAAAATTTGTATGGAACCACAAAAGACCCCGAATAGCCAAAGTAATCCTGAAAAATAAAACCAAAACAGGAGGGATCACCATCCCAGACTTTAGCCTCTACTACAAAGCTGTCATCATCAAGACAGTATGGTATTGGCACCAAAACAGACACATAGACCAATGGAACAGAATTGAGAACTCATAAGTGGACCCAAAAGTATACAGCCAACTCATCTTTGACAAAGCAGGAAAGTATATCCGATGGAAAAACGACAGCCTTTTTAACAGATGGTGTTGGGAGAACTGGACAGCAACATGCAGAAGAATGAAACTAGATCATTTTCTCACACCATGCACAAAAATAAACTCAAAATGGATCAAGGACCTGAACGTGAGACAGGAAACTATCAACACCCTAGAGGACAAAGCAGGAAACAACCTCCTTGACCTCCACCGCAGCAACTTCTTACTTGACACATCCCCAAAAGCAAGGGAATTAAGAGCAAAAATAAACTGTTGGGACCTCCTCAAGATTAAAAGCTTCTGTACAGCCAAGGAAACAACCCAGAAAATTAATAGGCAACCAACGGAATGGGAAAAGATAGTTGCAAATGACATATCAGATAAAGGGTTAATATCCAAAATCTAAAAGGAACTCACCAAACTCCACGCCCAAAAAACAAACCCAGTGAAGAAATGGGCAGAAGATATGAACAGACACTTCTCCAAAGAGGACATCCACATGACCAACAGACACATGAAATGATGCTCAGCATCGTTCCTCATCAGGGAAATACAAATCAAAACCACACTGAGATACCACCTCACGCCAGTCAGAGTGGCTAAAATGAGCCAATCAGAGAACTCTAGATGCTGACGAGGATGTGGAGAAACGGGCACCCTCCTACACTGTTGGTGGGAATGTAAACTGGTACAGCCCTCTGGAAAACAGTGTGGAGGTTCCTCAGGAAACTAACAATAGAACTCCCCTATCACCCAGCAATAGCACTGCTAGGAATTTACCCAAGGGATACAGAAATGCTGAGGCATAGGAGCACATGTACCCCAATGTTCATAGCAGCACTCTCCACAATAGCTAAAACATGGAAAGAGCCTAAGTGTCCATCAACAGATGAATGGATC